>CM030363.1:213873419-214473419 GCA_017893485.1 Hemerocallis citrina
TTTTCATATATGTCCCTAACAATATGAGCTCATTTCTTATTTACCCTCAAATTACGTGTATTTGAAATTTATAAGATTAATGGCAAATTTAGTTAGAAAACATGATGAAGAAGATGAAATTATAAAGATATATTGTAAATTTGTCCATTTATTAAGAAAACTGAAAAAATTTGATAATGATTGATGTATTTCAATTGGTTTTAAAGACGATTTAGTTTATAAAAAGTAAGAGGAATAAGCTTAACTAGTAGAGGAATGGTATTTCAGCCATTTTACATAAAATCTATTAAACATAACTGTATATTTCATACATTTTTATGTTTTTAAAGTAGTTTTACTTAAGGGGTAAATAAGAAGTTGGATACACATTGTTAGGGGTAAATGTGAAAATACACATTTGTGAGGGGTATATGTGATATTCATATATTTGTTAGGGATATACATGTTAAAAACCCTGTCTAGTTATAATAGTGATGTGGGTAAAAAATCAGTCCCATCAGAATCGTCTGATCTTCTCAGGATCTGCAAATCTCAAAAAATCAGGACTGTGTAACCTATGTGCCTCCCACTGGTCCGTCACACCAATCAGGCCCACAGAAAAGGGTCACCTGGTCCACTACGGTTCCCTCTCTCTGCCTATAAATATCAGGCCCTCTCCACCACATGAAGGTAATGCCATTTTAGCCACTCAAACCCTAACTCCATTTCTTCCAGTGATTGACTTGATCATCAGAGGGCATGTCTCCGGAATTTCTCCCAGTGTTTCTAGCATTTTTGCAAGTATCTGGCAGCCGTCAAGCACCCCCAGATCCACCTCTCCTACCACTTACACAGCCTCTACAACAGGACCGGGTCTGCGGTCAAGATCCCTGCCTTTCCTCTCCAAATAATAAGAACTCGCATCTGTTGCTCCCACTGCAAAACAACACCAGATTGACGCTGTCTGAGCAAAAGACATGCCGATTGAATTCCTAGATCCAAGGTCCTACTTGGTGATAATCCTTTTCCATGGCTCCCAAAGCCAAGAAGGCAACCCTCACAGTGCATCATACTGATGCTCCTCCTCCCCCTCAACCATCCTGTAGCAACGTGAGCACCCAAGGGTCACAGAGGCAGTAAGCCAAGGGCCCGCGAGGCCCAGCTCCGAATGCTTCACGCTCAGCCGCGAGACGAACTGAGCATCCGATAGTCGATGACCTTCAGAACGTCATCAATAACCGGCAGAGCGTAGACGACCTCCGAAACCAACTCAGCCATTCTAGGGGCGGAGTCGGTCCGTCAAACCATGGTCTGAGCTGGAGCATTCATCAATCCCCGGGACGGGAACAATGACGTAGCCATTCCCCAAGGGACCGCCGTCCCCCAGACGCTCAAGGTGAAGGAGCCCATGTCACCCAAGCCGAGTTCCAGGAATTTATGGACGAGGTCCTTCGGGCCCTCCGAGGACGAGCCCAAGAGGAAGAAGAGTCCCATGGGTCGACCCAATCTAAGGTTTGGGAAGACGATGTCCCCAGGCGTCTCAAGGAGATGGAAGACCGTCTCATTCTGATCGGCAAAAAAGGAAGGCAACCCAACCGTGGGTACCAACCGATCCGACCTCCATTCTCCACTCGAATCCTCGATGCCCCGATTTCGAAGATCTTCAAGTCGCCATCGTTCGAGACTTACAATGGAGAGTCAGATCCTATTGATCATATGGAGGGGTTCAAAATCTTCATAATGATTCACAACGCCTTGGATCCCATTCTCTATCGCGCTTTCTCGGCCACTCCGCGTGGTCCAGCTCGGGAGTGGTTCTTTAAGCTCGCTCCCAATTCTATCTTCTCCTTCAATAATCTTGAAGAGAAATTCCTTGCCCACTTTGTAACCAGTCACAAGGTAGAGAAAACACGCACCTTTCTTCTGGACCTCAGGCAGAGAGACGGAGAGTCCCTTTGGAACTTCGTTCGGAGGTTCACGGCCGAGGCAAGGTCAATCTCCTCCCTCGACACTCGAGTAGCGTCAGCTGCCTTTCGACACAACGTGCGCCATATCCAGTTGAAGGCTTCCTTAGCCAAGTACCTCCGATCGATTTCCCCGACCTCCTTCATCGAGTCGAGAATATATCCGAGCCGATGCTCTGCATCCAGAGGGGTCGGAAGAAACTCTGGCAAAAGGAAAGAGGAAGGTAGATGACTCTGAGGCCCTGAAGAAGGCCCAAAAAGATGCTTTCGGTAAAAAGACGACTATCCCCAGTTCCTCGGTTCGAGAAGTTCACCCCACCCACTGCGAGCGTCTCGTCCATCCTCATGGAGATTGAGGACAAAGGAATCGTTCGGCACCCCCCCAAACAACAGCAACAAGAGAAGGGGTCGGAGGTTCTGCTGTCGATTCCATAGGGATCATGTGCATGAAACTAACAATTGCTGAGCCCTCAAAGACGAGACTGAGGCCCTCGTTCAAAGGGGTATTTGAGGAAGTTCACCCAAAACAATCAGAGAGCTTCCCCTCCTCCCCAAACTTTTTTCTATATTAGGAAATTCAGGAGCAAACCGAACCTCAGAAGTGGGACCCAAACCCTAAGGAGCCGAAGGACCAGCCATCCTTCACTGCATCCATGGCAGACCCATAGGAGGGGACTTAAACACGTCCCGAAAGGCCTTTGTGTGGGAGGTTAACTCAGTTCATAACTGTCTGCCTCCTAAGAATCAGGGACTATCAGTCTTGTTCTCCAAATAAGACCTCAAAGTCGTCCGAATACCTCACTGTGATGCCCTGGTGATCAGCCTCGGATTGGCCAATCACGAGGTTCACCGCATTCTCATTGACAATGGAAGCTCGGTCAACATATTGTTCCTGGCTGCTTTTGAGGGGCTGAAACATCCTCGTGAGAGGCTGAAACCAACTGAGTACACGCTTCTTGATTTCTCGGGTGTTCCCGTCCAAATCGAGGGAATTATCACCGCTGATGTCACTACTGGAATAGCCCCGACGATCCAAACCAAGGCGATGGACTTTATAGTGGTCAATGTGTAACACCCTGAATTTTCATCTATAAAAATAAGTATGAGTTTGTTTGATTTCACGTGTTTTTCACGTGCAAATTTATGTACATTTTCCCTTTAAAAAATTATTTATTTTTATCATGAACAAGTATTTTATTTCTTCTCTTTCTAATTAAAGCCTATTTTAATCTTTATGCCTAATTGTCTAATTCTAGCCCACACTAATTTAATTAATTAAATTAATTAGAAAACCCATGGACTTTTACCCCACTAAAATGAGCCCAATAGTTTATTCACATTTAAATGAGAAAACTTGTAGGGTAGACTTGTTTTTGTAACAAACTAATTAATAAACATGAACAAATTAGTAATTAGGTGTGCATTGTGTAACACGTGCATTGCATTTGCACGTGCCAATGCTAGAGAGAGGGGGTAGGCCGGATTACACATGGAGGGTGGGAGAGATGGAGTGAATGGTGAGTAGTTATTTGATCATGGGTAGTTGTTCTAACTCCCTAATACATCTTAGCCCCTCATCTACATTCATCTAAATTAATCTCCAACCTTCATTTGTGCTTGAAAAGTGTATAAATACCCCCCTCATCTTCTTCATGAAATGCACTAGGAAATTTGCAAGAGAAAAAGAAAGAAAGAAACAAGTTGTGAGAAAAAGATTGAGAGCAATTGTAAAAAGATTGAGAGAGTTGTGTGTGTGTTCCCTTTCACATTGGAGGCCGGCCTATCAACAAGGGGAGCAAGGAAGAAGTCGGGTTCTATCAAGCAAGGAGGAGAAGGCACTTTTGGTGGCACAATCTAGGAGAAGAAGGAACCGTTCGTGCGTTGAAAGAGCTTCCTAGGAGTTTTTCAATTTGTTTCTTCAATAGAGGTGGATGATTTCTCAAGCTTCTAACTAGATACCATGCTAGGATTGAAATTGTGAATATGCTAGAAACATATATTTGTTTGAAGAGATTAATAAGAAAAAGAAGTTCTATTTGATCTACATGAAAACTAAGTAAAATAAATTGAAATGTATTATTTAAAATGTGTTATGATGGCTTGTTAGTATAATTGCATGCTAGGATTGATGAATTATGATTATTATGAAAAATTTTCTTATGAATGATTGGTAAAATGCAATTTGTGGAAAATTGTGTCTATGGATAAATTATAGAATGCAAACTAGTACTCATGATTGAGAAATAGATTGGTTTGTGACAAAAAGTGTGTTTTAATTGCCATTTATGAGTAATATTGTAGTCACTAGAATTATCATCAATGTTGCCTTTTGAAACATAAGAAAAAGAGTAATTTGTGAAAATAAGATTAATTTAAGATCTTGTTAGTGTCAAAGAATGAAAATAATAATTATAATAACTCATTATGAATGAGGGAGAATATGTTGATAAGCGAATTTTTCTAAAAAGAAATATTTCCATGTCGAAATGTATTCATGAATCACTTTTTAAAATGAACTAATGGGAAAAATAGTCTTTTATGTTTTAAAATGAGTTTTATAAAATTTATGAAAGTACTGTTGATTCTTGATTTTGATGATTACAAGACATTGCAACATGTATCTTTGCTATACTATATATATTTGCAGGTTGTATACACAAAGGCATCATTTCTCCAAAAGCTAAGCAAATGAACAAGCACAAGCTCTAGATAAAGACAATGGCTTCACTCAAGACTCAAGTCAAGACCTATACTTCCATGTCATTTATTTTTATGTCTTGTAAACAAATGGAATATTTCTCTTTATTGAGTCTTAGAATGATGTACAGCCTTGTCACACACACATACACTCACATATAACTTTTTATAAATGTGTGTTTACAAATCCAAAGGTCAAAACAGCTTGAACTAGATTAGCTGTTGAGTACCAGTCGACTGCTACTTGTTCCAGTCGACTGAGTCTGTACAAAACTGTCTAATCTTATTCAATCTCTGACCAGTCGACTCATTATGACAACCCAGTCGACTGTTCAAGTGCGTTTGACAGTTTTTTGTTTTTAAAATTGCTTTTTCAAATTTAAATCATTTTATTTCCGTTGGATGACAGTTGGAACAACTGTTTTCCAACGTCCAGTGTATCTAACTTTATAAATAGAGATTAGAATCCACCGTAAAAAGTTACTAGTACTCCAAGCATTTTTGAGATCTTAAGTTTTATACTTTCAAGAGATAAAAGCTTTCAATTCACTAAGACTTGGTTCTCTGTCTTCAGTCCAGTATAACATTTGATTTCGTTCTGGACTAGATATAGAAGTCAACCATTTAGCCACGTACTATATCACAATCACAAACAAGGCTATAGGTTGATTGTAAACAATTTTTATTGTTTTTCTTTTCCTCTCGGTTGGAGAGTAGGACTCTAGGGTGTAGAGTCAGGTTTGTCACTCTTGGTGGAAGAGTGGGTTGCATTCTCTGGTTAAGAGAAAGGACTACGGGTTAGACAAGATTGTTGTCTAAACGCCGTAGGGTATTCTTGTAAACTTTTTCAAGAACAGTGGAAATCTCAAGTGGGTTGCTTGGGGACTGGATGTAGGTCAGAAGAACCGAACCAGGATATATCGTGTGCACTCTGTGGTTGTATCTCTCTACTTGCATTTCTATTTTCTCAGTTTTTGTTTTTACTGTGAAACTTGTCTGGACAGTCGACTGAGTACTTGATAAGTCGACTGGTCAGACTCGTATACTCTGAAAGTTTTCTGTATGTTAAGTCGACTGTCTCAACTCTAAGTCGACTTCACAGACTTGTTTATATTACTTTTTTCATTTTGTTAATTCAGTCGACTGGTTTATCCCTTAAAGTTGACTGTACAGAAAAAAAATCTCTATTCCGCAATTTAATTTCTTATAAACACTATTCACCCCCCTCTAGTGTTTGTTGCCCTGCCTACAGGATCCAACACTTGGTATCAGAGCAAGGTTAAGGGCTATGGCAACTACTTTAAATGCAAATCAGTACCATGAAGGCCAATCTACACAAAGGCCACCTCTCTTCGATGGAACAAATTACAATTATTGGAAGTGCAGAAGAAGATCTACCTTCAATCCATCAATTATGAAATATGGAACATGACTGAAACAGAAACACTGCTCCTACTATTCCATATGCACAATGGAATGATGACATGAAGAACCAAACAATGAACAATGCAAAAGCGAAGAATGCATTATTTTGTGCTCTTACAAAGGAGGAGTTCAATCGTGTGTCAAATTCAACAACCGCACATCAAATCTGGCACACACTCGAGGTAACTCATGAAGGAACAAACAAAGTGAAAGAATCTAAAATATCTATTCTTGTTCACAGATTTGAAATGTTCCGCATGAAGGAAAATGAAAATGTGTCCGAGATGATTACCAGATTTACTGACATTACAAACTCACTTGTGGCACTTGGGAAAATATACACTCAAGCAGAGATGGTGAGAAAAGTTCTTCGTGCACTTACTCCTGAATGGGAAAAGAAGGCCACTGCAATAGAAGAGGCCAATGATCTATCACAACTTTCTCTTGAGAATCTTGTGGGAAATCTAATGGCTTTTGAGGTTCAAATTGAAGAAAGGAAGAAGGATGCAGAACCACAACAGTCCAAGAAGAAATCATTAGCATTTAAAGCCATGACAGACTCAGAAGATGAAGAAGAAGATGAGGAGGAGATAGCTATGTTCACAAGGAGATTCAAAAAATTTCTAAAGAAAGGTAAGTTCAATTCGAAATTTAGAGATTCTAATTGTAACACCCCGCAAAATTTAAATGACAAATTTTGCCCTCGGGTGTTACGCACGTGCATTTTGTACTGTTATTGATTATATCCATAACGCATTTTGATATGTATTTTGAATTCCAATTATTTATACAATCTTGTATTCTTAAAAATTACATTTGAGACAACTCAAATGCAAAATTTCAATCTTTGAGTTTTTACGTGCTTTTTACGTATTATCGATGCACGTGTCGATTTTGGGTATTCCACTGTTACGTGCAAAGTTTTCAATGAATTTCAATCATTTATTTTTACAAACATGTTTTAATTTATTTTGTAAACGAAAATTCAATTTTTGACTATCTTTAGTGAAAATAAATTTCTACGTGCAATACACGTGTTTTCTGTACGTTTGAGTATATTATCAAATATGTATACTAAATATACTTTCTATTGCATTCCAATTGATTATAAATATTTTTCGGTTCATAAAGTCAATTTTTGTATTTTAGAGATTTTACGGGCGACGCACGTATTTTGGTGCACGTGTTTAAGCGCGTTCTTCCTTCAAAATAAATTTTCATGAAATGTTTCTTTCTATTTTATTGTGCATGAAAAGTATAATTTTTAAGTTAATTTTACATATTTATTACAAATTTAAATAATTTGTTTTAAAGGGATTAAATAAATAAATTGTTTTGTACACAAAGCACGTGCACGTGCACACGTGCGATGTGCACACTTTTGGGGCCGGGCTGTTTTAGAGGAGGGAAAATTCTGAAGTTTTGATTTTGAAATGGGAGGGAAAACAAGTTACAATTTTTATAATGGGGTGAGTGGAGTTCATGTGGGAGGTGGTTGC
The DNA here is from genome assembly GCA_017893485.1 of Hemerocallis citrina. NCBI lineage: Eukaryota > Viridiplantae > Streptophyta > Magnoliopsida > Asparagales > Asphodelaceae > Hemerocallis > Hemerocallis citrina. The sequence continues at coordinate 213,880,984 of CM030363.1, forward strand.
TATAACTACCTACTACTTTCTTATAAAAGTACACCCTTAGTCTCTCTTTCTCTCATCTCTTTTCTCTCTTCTCTCCTGCCCATTCCGAAAACAAAAGCAGCAAACCCCTCATTGCTTTTGTATATATATCCACCATACCATTCCATGTGTGCATATACATATATGTAGACATGTGTACATACATAGTACGTGTATATGAAAGAAGATGGGAGATTGCCATTGTTGTTGCCGAATGGAGTGGGGATGGAGATGCTCTTGATGATGGATGCTTGCCGATGTGGAGCTTGGAGGCTTGCTTTGGTGCACGGATTTCGAGGAGTTGCAATTGGAGCTCCTAATTCTAGGGGATCATTTGGGTAACAAATCTTCAATTTAGGTGGGTGTTTCTTAAATGCTTTCTAATTTAAGAGTAGATATTGCATGATAGATGATATGTGAATCATTTGGTTGAAATTGAATTGGTATGATGAGATTACATGCTAGTTGTGTAGAAATTGATTGCTAAATTATGATTATCGTGATAGATGTGAATTGTTAGCTATGGTGATTGCTAGAAAAGTTGCATGCAAGAATATGTTCTATTTGGCAAGTTTTAATTATATGATGCGTGGTTGATAAAGTAATTGAAATAACGCAAATGTGTATAAAGGAATTGTTTGTTGATAATATGGCAAAGAAGTGTGACTATAACCTCAAAATGTTATTTATACGAGTATAGAGATTTTGTAAAGTGATTTCGATAAAAGAAAGTAGTTTATTTGGAAAATATGTTTTGATGCATTTTTGATTGGAAAAAGAAAAACTTGGGAATTGATAATATATATGATAATGTTTTAAAAGGAATATATTGTGGAAATAAATTATATTTTGTATATGGAAGTACAAATCGATTCAAAGGTCGAAAATGTATGCAAAGATGCAAATTGTGGATTTGACAGGCGACTGATTACTTCCACAGTCGACTGGTATGTGTTAAAAATTAATTTTCGTCGGCAGGTCAGTCGACTGACTGTCTTCACAGTCGACTGGATCGAGCTGACTGTTGTTTTGGTGTTCAAAGTACTCACGGGACAGTCGACTGATACTGCCACCAGTCGACTGAACCGAGCTGTTTTCTTGTTCTTGAGTTTGAAGTTGATTTTGACAAATGAAAGCTAAATAAGTTTAAATACAAGATTTTATGATTATTAAGATTTGATTGAGTTTTATTGTGAAATGCACACAAGGTTATGGAAGATGAAATTGACAAAGAAATTAAATTGGAACACTGCGGAACAGCCGACTGCCGTGTGCAGCAGTCGACTCTCCCGAGTGGTTATGAAGAATGTGAATTGACTGAACAAGTCGACTGGAAGAGTTCCCAGTCGACTGTCCAGAGTGCTTTTGATATACCTGAAAACTTATGATTGGTTTGTGGTAAAGATTGGGAATCTGGATATTGGTGAACTCTTGGCTGAAATGAATTTATATGAAATGAATCATAGTTTGAATTGAGAAATTTACATGAAACGAGTCATACTTTGAATGAAGAATTACATGAATATGAAAGCTAAGATCATGATATGCTGAGGCAATGAAAAAAATGAACTCATGAGCTGTGAATGCTTAGATTATGTTAGAATTTGTGAATTGGAAATTGAAATGAAAGAGTAGCTAAGTCTCCCCCGGCATTTGGAAAGAAATGAAATGAATATTGAAAAGAAAGACCAAGGTTGGTCATGTTGAAATGAATGAATAAGTCCGGTTGAGCGGAGAGGCTAACTCTAGAGCTTTGATTTTATTCATGATTCTAATAATTAGTACATTGTAAGGCTGTGATGGAAGTAAGAGAAAAACATAAGTATGGGAGCCTCGAGTCTACGATGCGGATGTGATCCACAGAATGCATGCTTGATGAGTCAAGACATGGCGTGGGCAATATACTCCAGAATGATCGGGATCTTGGCGATGCTTGTGGGATGTTTGGTGACGGCAAGAGGATCGTGTTCAGGGAGGAGGCTGAACTATCGCAGAATGCATGCTTGATGAGTCAAGACATGGCGCGAGGTTCCCCTCCAGGGTCTTGGACACGTGCTTGTAATCATGGAACGTCTATGACACTTGCCGAAATTACAGATAGATACATAGTGGAGATGTAATGAAAGTGAGAGAAAAACACGGGTATGAGAACTAGAGTTTACGGTGCGGGTGTGTGAGCCGCAGAATGCATGCTTGATGAGTCAAGACATGGCGCGGGCACAACTCAGAATGATCGGACTTTAGTCATGCTTGTGGGATGTTTTGGTGACGGCAAGAGGATCGTGTTCAGGGAGGAGGCTGAATTACCGCAGAATGCATGCTTGATGAGTCAAGACATGGCGCGGAATTCCCCTCCAGGGTCCAGTGCACGTGCTTGTACTCATAAATCATCTAGGATACTCACCGTAGTTACAGTAGTAGATTAAGTCATGGCGAGGGATTGAACCCTACAATAATGAAGACGATTAAGAGGCTTGCCCTCGGACCTATGTAGTATGGGATGCATAGAATCCGAACAAGTGTGCATTAGTGTCATGTAATATAAATAACTGCATTAAGGACTAAGTGCACCGCACAACACGACATCAACAGGATAGTCCCTTGTAGTTCTGTTTATGATCAAGTTTGTGTTTCCTAAAGTATTTAAGAATCGTTATACTGTTTCCGGCATAGAGAGGATGGCCGTGTATAATATTTCGTCAGTTGTAAGCAACTGACGCGCCCACAGTTTTATATGCAGGATTTGGAGTTACATGAAGATATAAAGATGATATGATGTTGTTGATTACTTAAATGTTAAAGTTGTAACAATTGTACATTCACTGTTGTTGTATTTTATTGATTCTGCTGCTTATTGATGTAAAAGACTCTGATGTAATTATTGTTGAAATAAAAAGTTTTAAATTCCTTGTAAAATTGTACGAAAGAAGTGAAAAGATCCTGTAGAACTCTCGAATTCAGTTGTATTTGGAATTCGGGGCGTTACACTAATGATCCTCCAACTTGTTTCAGGTGTAACAAAACAGGCCATATGAAGAAGGATTGTCCTCTAGAAAATACAAAGTCTAAGAAAAAAACATCCAACTTCAAGAAGGATAAGTACACTAAGAACAAATTTGCCAAAAACAAAAAGGCATATTAAGCAACTTGGGATGACAGCAATTCGTCTTCAGAAGAAGAAATTGATGAAACCAACGAGGTTGCGAACATGTGTTTCATGGCATCACAGAATCAAGTAAGTAATGATTATGATTCAGATGATTTACTCGATGCGTTCAATGAAATTTTTCAAGAATTGAAAAAGAAAAAGATTAGAGTTAAGAACCTAGAGAAAGTTAATCAAACACATTTTCAAGAGAATCTTAACCTTGATAAAGAAGTAAAATCTTTAAATTCTCGTATTTCAAGTTTAGATATGGATCTTGAATCTCTAAAGAAGAATTATGAGGAGATTTTCAAGAACGTATCTAAGTTCAATAAAGGAAAAGAGAATTTAAACGATGTTCTTCAAAATCAAGTAAAATCTAGTCAAAAGTTTGGACTTGGTTTTAAAAAGTCTCTTGTAAAGAATCTTTCTTCTAAAAACACTAGTATAAATAAACATGAATCTACTTCTAGTATTAAACATAAACTGTATGAGTTTTTTGAAAAGCCTAAGCTTGTAAGTTTTATTAATAAAAGAAAATCTAAAATTCAGCCAAGTCGACTGAATACATCCACCAGTCATCTGTCCAGAGGTACTGAGTCTTATTCAACAAGACCAAAACCTCATATAAGTCGACCTACATTATCATCCAGTCGACTGACATACAGTAGAAGTCGACTGAAAGATGTTATAAAGTCGACTGGACATAGCAAAAATGTATGGGTCCCAGTCAACTTGAGTTTGAATGATAGAACTGTTTATATCAACTCATATATGTTAAATGTATGTAATTCTGTTAATTTTATTCCTGCTTATGGAGTAAGATCAAACTTATTATGGGTTTGGTTTCCCACAAACTAACAGTTTTTAGACCCAACGAAAAGGGTACCATTTTTCACATTAAAAATTTTATAGATACCAAAGAAAGATCGTTGGATACTTGACAGTGAATGTTCTAAGCATATGACTGGTCATGCCAATCTCCTATCCACCATACAAAGCATCAATGGAGGAACAGTCACTTTTGGTGATAACAATAAAGGAAAAGTCATAGGAATCGACATGGTTGGTAAAAACACTAACCCTTCTATAGAAAATGTTTTATTAGTTAGTGGACTTAAACATAATCTGTTAAGTATTAGTCAACTATGTGATAAAGGTTATAAAATTGTGTTTAAAAAAGATGCTTGCTTGATTTATGATTCCACTATGCAAAACATCATTTTTCAAGGTTCTCGCAAAAACAATATTTATGAATTATGTTTGAATACAAATGAGTTTTCAAATGATTTATGTTTAATAGCTTCTAATAATGACTCTTGGCTTTGGCATAGACGATTTGGTCATGTGAATATGAAATCTCTCTAAAGTATCTAAGTATAACCTAGTTAAAGGACTGCCAAAACTATCCTTTAAAAAGGATAAGTTATGTGATGCATGTCAACTAGGAAAACAAATCAAATCGACTTTTAAAACAAAAGAAGTAATTTCTACTAGTAGGCCGCTCGAGTTAATTCATATGAATTTATTTGGCCCTACTGGAGTTGCTTCTTTAAATAAAAGTAGATATGTATTTGTTTTAGTAGATGATTTTTCACGATTCACTTGGACTTTCTTCTTAAAACCTAAAAATGATGCTTTTGATGAATTTGCAAATTTTTGTAAACGAATTCAAAACCAAAGATCTCTAACCATAGTCACTATTAGAAGTGATCATGGTGGAGAATTTGAAAATAAAACGTTTACAGAATATTGCAACAAGAATGGTATAACACATTCATTTGCATTTCCTAGGGCTTCACCACAAAATGGAGTGGTTGAAAGGAAAAATAGGACTTTGTAAGAATGCGCACGTACCATGCTTGTTGAAAGCAATTTACCTAACTATTTTTGGGCTGAAGCTGTTGCTACAGCTTGTTATGTTTTAAACAGAATCTTGATAAGGCCTAAGCTAAAGAAGACTTGTTATGAGTTATTTTTTAATAAAATTCCTAAGGTCTCTTACTTTAAGATATTTGGTTGAAAGTGTTTTATTCTGAACACTAAAGATAATTTAGATAAATTTGATCCTAGATCTAATGAGGGTATCTTTATAGGATACTCAAATAGGAGTAAAGCATATAGAATTTTCAACAAGTTAACAATGACTATTGAAGAATCAATGCATGTTACATTCGATAAATCTCTGCCTTCATCAAATTTAATTAAAGATGATGAAACTAATTCATCACCTTTAAATAAAACAATTACATCTTTAGAACAAACTAGTATCGCAGATAAGTCGACCGATAAGGACATCAAATCGACTGATGTAAACCAGTCGACTGACGAACTTGTCAAGTCGACTGATCGTATTGTGATATCTTCAACTTTACCAAAATCTTTTGTTGAAGTTAGAGATCATCCTCATGACTTAATAATTGGTGACATCTCCCATAGTATTCAGACACGATCACATATTAATATGATATCTCATACAGCCTTCTTGTCGGATTTTGAACCGAAAAATATACAAGAAGCATGTGAGAATAAATTTTGGATGAATGCCATGCAAGATGAGTTAAACCAATTCATAAGGAATGATGTATGGGATTTAGTTCCATGACCTCCTGATCATACTATTATTGGTACCAAATGGGTATTCAAAAATAAGTTAGATGAATCAGGACAAGTTGTTAGGAACAAAGCTAGACTAGTTGCTCAAGGATATAATCAAGAAGAAGACATAGATTTTGATGAAACATATGTTCCTGTTGCTAGATTAGAATCAATTCATATTTTATTATCTTTTGCTTATTTTATGAATTTTATACTTTATCAAATGGATGTTAAAAGTGTTTTTCTTAATGGGTTTATAAAATAGAATGTCTATGTTAAACAACCACCAGGTTTTGAACATGAACAATTCCCAAACCATGTTTTTAAATTGAAAAAGGCTTTATACGGTCTTAAACAAGTACCACATGCTTGGTATGATCGATTGAAAACTTTTCTTTTAGAAACAGGGTTTGAGATAGGTAAAGTAGATACTACTTTGTTTATTAAGAGAATTAAGAATGATATTTTAATCATACAAATATATGTTGATGATATAATTTTTGGTTCTACTAATAATAATCTATGTCAAGAGTTTGCTAACACCATGAAAAATGAGTTTGAGATGAGTCACATGGGTGAACTCAATTATTTCCTTGGACTACAAATTAAACAGTCTTCAAATGGCATATTTATTAATCAAGAAAAATATGCAAAGGAATTACTCAAATGGTTTAACATGGATAGTACAAGTAGTAAATCCACACCTATGGCTACTACCACTACCCTTGACAAAGATATATTAGGTAAGAGTGTCGATCAGAAACTCTATCGAGGTATGATAGGCTCACTCTTATATATAACCGCTAGTAGACCATATATTATGTTCAGTGTATGTTTGTGTGCTAGATATCAATCTAGTCCTAAAGAGTCTCATTTAAAAGCTGTGAAACGAATTTTAAGATATATTAAAGGCACATCTGATTATGGTTTATTCTATCCACGTACCGATAATTTTCAACTTTTGTCGTACAGTGATGCTGATTTTGCTGGTAGTAAAACTGATCGCAAGAGCACTAGTGGGACATGTCACTTTTTGGGACATTCACTAGTTTCTTGGTGCAGTAAAAAGCAAAATTCGGGTATCCCTATCTACAACAGAAGTTGAATATATCGCTGCAAGTTTGGCATGTGCACAAATTTTGTGGATGAAGCAAACCTTATTAGATTATGGTATTTCTTTTGAAAAACCTTCATTAATGTGTGATAATACCAGTGCAATTAACTTATCTAAAAATTCGGTTCAACATTCACGTACGAAACATATTGATATTCGACATCATTTTCTACGTGATCATGTTTTAAAAGGAGACATATCTTTAGACTTTATCTCTACTGATAAACAAGTAGCTGATATCTTTACAAAACCCCTTAAAGAAGATACTTTTATTACCTTAAGAAGAGAACGAGGGATATGTAATTTTCTTGATATTTGTTGAAAATATTTTAAGTCGACTTGTATATGATGTTCAGTCGACTGTCCCGTATTTTTTATATACTTATTTTCTTCTCTGACCAGTTGACTGAGATTTCACCAAGTCGACTGATCAGTTGTTATAATTATTTATTTTTCTCTCGACTAAGTCGACTGTACCTTAATACCAGTTGACTGTCGCGAATCAGTATGTCTTCAACTTCGAATCGTCACACAGTTTTTGAGAAATGTTTTACCCTTTGACTCGCCCTTGACTCCTTTTGAGTCGTTGATCTCATTTCCTTTCAATCCCAGCCGTTTGCTTCTGTTAAAAAAACTCTCTTCACTGCCTCCATCCTTTCACTTTCACTTTTACCCCATTTCCTTTTACCAGTTCTGAACCCTAAGGAGAAAGAGGAAGATTCAGAAGTCGACTGCCGGATCTGCTGTTTAGGAGCTGCTGATTTCCAACATCCTTTGCTGTTTGATTCCTTATTCTTTGTTGGTATAATCTCTTCCCTTTCATTCTTTTAATGGCACCAAAAAGATCCAAAACCTCCCATGTAGATGATAGTTCTTCATCTAAGGACTATTCACAGTATCTTAGGAGTCCTGATCTCCTGGAGAAGTGGTATGTTATTTGTACCATTCTTATTTTTCCAGGTAGATTTGTAAATTTCAATGATCTTGATAGGTTCAACCTTATCTCCCTCTTTCAAAATTGTAGTCTTTATGACTTTTTATCCTTAGAAAATCAACCTCACTACTACCCACAACTCATTTATCTTTTTTATACCAATATGAGAGTAGTTCAATCGGATGAAGGAGAAGTTATTGTTTATTCTTCTGTAAAAAATAAGAAGATTAAACTCACATCCGAGAGAATTAATCTAATTATGGGTATTGATGATGAAAGACTTGATTTAAGTGAGATCATTTTAGATGATGCATCTATCTTATCTAAAATCTTTTTGCCAAACCATGGACCCCCCATGTCTAATAAATCAATCACACCTATTGCAAAACTTGTTTCAAGGATACTATCATATAATATTCTTCCCAAAATAGGGAGTTTTGATCAGTATTCCATGGAATTGCAACAAGCGGTATATGCAATTTTTGGTAAAATAAATGTCAATTGGGGTCGTGTCATCTTTTCTAGACTCCACAAGTCTCATACTCACTTTCTGCCCTTTGGTGGTCTCCTTACTCGTGTCTTCTGTGCTTATGATATTGATCTCGACTCCGAGACCAATGTTGTTAAGCATTATGAGTGCTTCGATCGTGCCAGTTTAGCAAGAATGAAGCTTCTTGATCCTTCTCTTAGATATTCCCCTAGGCCTACTCCCCACACCCAGGTTCCTTTAGCCACTTCTGCTAGACCCTCTTCAGCCTCTAGCTCTTCTCGCCCCCGTGCTGATTTTGATGATCCACGTAGTCTCTATCATGCTGTTAACTACATCATGGATCGTCAAGACGCACTTGAATCCCAAATTTCTAATCTGACTCATCTCTTTACCACTCAGTTTCCACCTCCGTCTCAAAATGTTGATGACGATGACGAAGACGAAGATTGCTGATTTAAGTTTTATACACTATGTATTTTCTTTATTGCATTTTAATATGTTGTTATTTTTGTAAAACTCCGTTATTTATGTAAGACTCAGTTATTAAGTTATTTCAGTTGTTACTTATTCTCTTCCCACTTGTGTCTTTTTTGTTGATGACAAAGGGGGAGAAAACCTCATATTTGGTTTGTGTATCTTTTTTAGTGTTCTCAAGTCGACTGATTTCTGGTGTTAAGTCGACTGATGATTTTTTGATGCTCAGTTTGTTTGTGATGATTTATGCATTATGTGCTTTTGATAGGGGGAGCATATCAATGCTTGTATTATTATCAGCTATTGTGTTGTCATCATCAAAAGGGGGGAGAATGTTGATTCTTGATTTTGATGATTACAACACATTGCAACATGTATCTGTGCTATACTATATATATTTGCAGGTTGTATACACAAAGGCATCATTTCTCCAAAAGCTAAGCAAATGAATAAGCACAAGCTATGGATAAAGACAATGGCTTCACTCAAGACTCAAGTCAAGGCCTATGTTTCAATGTCATTTATTTTTATGTCTTGTAAACAAATGGAATATTTTTCTTTATTGAGTCTTAGAATGATGTACAGCCTTGTCACACACACATACACTCACATATAACTTTTTATAAATGTGTGTTTACAAATCCAAAGGTCAAAACAGCTTGAACTAGATTAGCTGTTGAGTACCAGTTGACTGCTACTTGTTCCAGTCGACTGAGTCTGTACAAAACTGCCTAATCTTATTCAATCTCTGACCAGTCGACTCATTATGGCAACCCAGTCGACTGTTCAAGTGCGTTTGACAGTTTTTTGTTTTTAAAATCGCTTTTTCAAATTTAAATCATTTTATTTCCGTTGGATGACAGTTGGAACAACTGTTTTCCAACGTCCAGTGTATCTAACTCTATAAATAGAGATTAGAATCCACTGTAAAAAGTTACTAATACTCCAAGCATTTTTGAGATCTTAAGTTTTATACTTTCAAGAGATAAAAGCTTTCAATTCACTAAGACTTAGTTTTCTGTCTTCAGTCCAGTATAACATTTGATTTCATTCTAGACTGGATATAGAAGTCAACCATTTAGCCACGTACTATATCACAATCACAAACAAGGCTATAGGTTGATTGTAAACAATTTTTATTGTTTTCCTTTTTCTCTCGGTTGGAGAGTAGGACTCTATGGTGTAGAGTCAGGTTTGTCACTCTTGGTGGAAGAGTGGGTTGCTTTCTCTGGTTGAGAGAAATGACTACGGGTTAGACAAGGTTGTTGTCTGAACGCCGTAGGTTATTCTTGTAAACTTTTTCAAGAATAGTGAAAATCTCAAGTGGGTTGCTTGGGGACTGGATGTAGGTCGGAAGGACCGAACCAGGATATATCGTATGCACTCTGTGGTTGTATCTCTCTACTTGCATTTCTATTTTCTTAGTTTTTGTTTTTACTGTAAAACTTGTCTGGACAGTCGACTGAGTACTTGATAAGTCGACTGGTCAGACTCGTATACTCTGAAAGTTTTCTGTATGTTAAGTCGACTTTCTCAACTCTAAGTCGACTTCACAGACTTTTTTATATTACTTTTTTTATTTTGTTAATTCAGTCGACTGGTTTATCCCTTAAAGTCGACTGTACAGAAGAAAAATCTTTAATCCGCAATTTAATTTCTCACTACAAAAGATACTGCTTTTACCGGCGATTATTCCCCGGCATTTTACTTGTAGCGCCGGGGTAGGGAGTGAGTAGGAATTGGGCGCCAGATGGGATGGTCATACACCGGCGGTCGATTTAAAACGCCGGCGTATGTTAGTATTCACCGGCGTTTTACTTAAACACGCCGGTGAAATTTATTATTCACCGGCGTTTGTTATTATAAACGCCGGCGAATATACGGACACATTCACCGGCGTGTCCAATTAAAACGCCGGTGAATAACTGGGATAAAACCCGCGAACCCTAATCTTTCGCTCGCCATTTTCCCAATACCCAAAAAAAAAAAAAAAAGAGGCGCTTCGTTTCCCTCCTTCCTCGTTCTACTTCCCGCGCGTTTGCCTCCGCCGCTTCGTCCTCTTCGACGGCCTTCGACCTTTCGAAATCGTCCCTTCTTCCCTTCGTCCTTTTCGATTTCCCTCTTCCCTCTCTCTATTTGGAGGTGAATCGGCGGTCGCCCCGCTCTCTCTCTCTCTCCTACGCCCCCGCCCTCGTCACCCCGCTCCCTCTCTCTCTCTTCGGTATGATCTCTTGATTTCCCTTATTTTCCAAAAAAAGCAGCTTTTTTCAGTTTATTCATCTTGATTTCCTTAACATGAACGGTTTAGTTGAGATGAAGAATTAATAGAAAAATATATGCTTAGATAATGGAAATTTTCATCTTCTTTTACTGTTAATGAAGCTGATTTCATGCATCTGATTGTCTTCATGGCATGTTTGTTTTTTTACCCAAAATGGGTTCACTGTGAACTGAGGATGCTCTAGGTACGTATGCCAATATCCTCCGGCCGGATATGCACAACAATTGGATTTTAGATTTAGTTGGGCACAATGAATTAGTAGAGCAACATATAAGCTCACATAATGGGAAATTTTCATTTTCAGATACTGTTAAAGTAACCTGATTGCAATCTTTGGCATGGTTTTTTAACACAAAATGGGTTCACTTCCAAACTAAGTATGCTGCTAGCATACCCATTTTCTTTCACTGTTAATGAAGTTGATTTCATGCATCTGATTGTCTTCTTGGCATGCATGTTTTTTTACCCAAAATGGGTTCACTGTGAACTGAGGATGCTATAGGTACGTATGTCAAAATCCTCCGGCCGGATACGCACAACAATTGGATTTTAGATTTAGCTGGGCTAAAGAAGTAGTAGAGCAACATATAAGCTCAGATAATGGGAAATTTTCATTTTCAGATACTGTTAAAGTAACCTGATTGCAATCTTTGGCATGGTTTTTTAACACAAAATGGGTTCACTTCCAAACTAAGTATGCTGCATAGCATCCCCATTTTCTTTCACTGTTAATGAAGCTGATTTCATGCATCTGATTGTCTTCTTGGCATGCATGTTTTTTTACCCAAAATGGGTTCACTGTGAACTGAGTATGCTATAGGTACCTATGCCAAAATCCTCCGGCCGGATATGCACAACAATTGGATTTTAGATTTAGTTGGGCTAAAGAAGTAGTAGAGCAACATATAAGCTCAGATAATGGAAATTTTCATTCTCAGAAACTATTAGAGAAGCTGATTGCCATCTTAGGCATGATTTTTTAACAAAATGGGTTCACTTCCAAACTAAGTATGCTGCTAGCATCCTCATTTTCTTTCACTGTTAGTGAAGCTTATTTTCATGCATCTGATTGTCATCTTGGCATGTTTTTTTTGACCAAAATGGGTTCGCTGTGAACTGAGGATGCTATAGGTACGTATGCCAAAATCCTCCGGATACGCACAACAATTGGGTTTTAGATTTAGTTGGGCTGAAGAAGTAGTATAGCAACATATAAGCTCAGATAATGGAAAATTTATCATTTTCAAATACTGTTAAAGTAACCTGATTGTCAATCTTTGGCATGGTTTTTTATACCAAAATGGGTTAACTTCCAATCTAAGTATGCTGCTAGCATCCCCATTTTCTTTTTTTGTTGTTAGTGAAGCTTATTTTCATGCATCTGATTGTCATCTTGGCATGTTTTTTTTACCAAAATGGGTTCACTGTGAACTGAGGATGGTATAGGTACGTATGCCAAAATCCTCCGGCCGGATATTGGGCTACAATTGGGTTTTAGATTTAGTTGGGCTGAAGAAGTAGTAGAGCAACATATAAGCTCAGATAATGGGAAATTTTTCATTTTCAGATACTGTTAAAGTAACCTGACTGCAATCTTTGGCATGGTTTTTTAACAAAATGGGTTCACTTCCAAACTAAGTATGCTGCATAGCATCCCCAGTTTCTTTCACTGTGAATGAATTGAAGCTTATCCCATGCATCTGATTGTCATTTTGGCATGATTTTTTGACCAAAATGGGTTCACTGTGAACTGAGGATGCTATAGCTCTATGCCAAAATCCTCTGGCTATGTACAACAATTGATTCACTCTGAAAAATATATGCTTACATACTAAACATTTTCATTTTTCTTTTACTGTTTCTTTTGTTTAGTATTATTATTATTATTATTATTATTATTATTATTATTATTATTATTATTATTATGAGATAAGTGATTATTAGTAGTCATGAACAGAATAGTTCATGAGTCATCAGATCTTCTTGTTACCGTAGTTACAGCACGACGCGCTCATTATTCGGCCGATTCCTCTTCATCAGCAAAATACCCTTTACCATCATCATCTCCTTGAACGGAAAGCCAAATACAGGGGAGACTATAGTCGATTTTTTTTTATGCTCGAACACAGGGTGTGCGATAAAATACCACTAAGGTGGTTGTGATCATTTCCACAAAAGGTCGTTTAGGGTTTGGTGAATATAGTAGATTGTGTTAAGATGTAGTTTTTTTTTTGTACATTGTGTTAAGATGTGGTTGTGATCAATACCACTAAGGTAGTTTTTTTTTGTACATTTCCACAAAAGGTCGTTTAGGGTTTGGTGAATACTACTCATTATTCGCCCATGTCCAAATGACTGTATGCTTTTCACGAGTGGTAAGGAAAGTCTGGAGAATTGCGAAGTGTGTGGTTCTTCGAAATGGAAAGAAAGACCAAATCAAGATGAGGGAGCCAGTGGATCTACTAAGCGAAGTAGGAAAAAGAAGCCTGCCAAAACATTGCGTTACTTTCCTCTGATTCCTAGGCTACAAAGGTTGTTTATGTCTACGAAAACTTCTTCTGATATGAAATGGCATGCTGAAGGTCGCACTAATGATGGGATTCTTAGACATCCTGCTGATTCTCAATCTTGGAAAAAATTTGATGAAAGATATCCTGATTTTGCGGAAGATCCTCGAAATGTGAGACTTGGACTAGCTAGTGATGGTTTCAACCCTTTCAGGCAAATGAGTAGTACATACAGCATATGGCCGGTTGTGTTGATACCATACAATTTGCCGCCTTGGAAATGCATGAAGCAGTCCTCATTTATTTGGTCCATGATAGTTCCTGGACCGAAAGGTCCTGGAAATGATATAGATGTGTACCTACAACCGTTAATAGATGAACTTCAGAAGTTGTGGGTGGGTGTTCCAACCTATGATGCTGTGGCTAAAGAAACATTTTCTCTTCGTGCCGTGTTGTCTTGGACAATCAATGATTTTCCAGCATATGCAAATTTATCTGGATATAGTACTAAAGGACGTTATGCATGTCCATGTTGTGCTGACCAAACTAGTTCAAGGTGGTTGTACAATGGCAGAAAGTTTTGCTATATGGTTCATAGGAGATGGTTGCCTGACACACATATATTTCGGGCAGAGGCAGCGACATTTGATGGCACCGACGAGTGGGAACATGCTCCTGGGTCTTCTTCTGGTTCAGATATTTTGAGGCGGGTAGATGGTCATCAATTCAAATATGGAAAAGAACCAGAAGTCAGGACAAAAGGCAAGAAAAGGGCAAGGCCGGAGCAAGGTGAGGAGACCGATCTATATGGCGAAGATGAGGATCAAAACTTGACGAGTTTAGGTGCATGGAAGAAGAAGAGTATTTTCTTCAAGTTGCCGTATTGGGAATTCAACTTACTGTGACATAATTTAGATGTGATGCATATCGGAAAAAATATTGGTGAGAATTGTATAGGAACAGTTATGGGAGATGATCGGAAGAAAAAGGACAATCTCAAGAGCTGACTTGATTTGAAGTCAATGGGCATCCGACATGAGTTGCACCCAGAAGAATTGCCGAACGGGAAAGTACTCCTACCTCCTGCAATCTATTCAATGTCAAAATCGGAGTTGGAGTTGTTTTGCAAAGTACTACTTGAACTTAAAGTCCCCGATGGCTATTCTTCTAACATGGCAAGATGTGTCAACTTTAAAGAGAAGAGGCTTCAGGGTCTAAAGTCACACGACTACCACATCCTAATGCAGGATCTCCTTCCTGTGGCCCTAAGGTCTTCAATGTGTGAGCAAGTCACTACTGTCCTGAAAGATCTTTGTAGCATATATAAAGGTATTTGCTCAAGAATGCTTCGTGTTGAAGATCTGGACCAATTGGAGCAGCAGGCGGCATTGATACTTAGTAAAATGGAGATGATATTTCCTCCATCATTCTTCACTATTATGATTCACTTGATAATCCACCTTGCTGGTGAAGCCAGAATCGGCGGTCCTGTTCACTATCGGTGGATGTACCCCCATTGAGAGGTAAAATAATTCATTCATCTTACGAAATTGAATTTTCAAAAGCTCATTTCTTTTAATCCCCTAATCCGCTCTAGTTTATTAATTGTACATGTTCAGGTACCTATACCGGCTAAAGGGTTATGTGAAAAATAGAGCATATCCTGAAGGGTCAATAGCCCAGGGATATCTATCAGAGGAGTGCTCACATTTTTTTTCCAGGTATTTGCCTGGTGTGGAGACATCTTCCAGTAGACCACGTAGAAATCCAGACATTTCCAACCTTGATGGTGCGCAATATCTTTTTGATACCGCTGGCACTACTGTTGGTAAAGTTGATGCATTTGAGCTCGATAGCTTAGCGTGGGAACAGGCACATCGATATGTGCTAGACCATCATGCATCAGTGGAACCATTTCGAAAGTAAGTTGCTTTTGAATTTAAATCGAATACAGTGAAAACCGCGGAGTTCAATATTTTTGATACTTTTGTTATTCCTAATTTCAATTGCTTGTTTTTTAGCGAATTTGTCAGGGACATCAAACGAAGGACTAGACCAAGAAGACTACCACCACGTGAACAAAACAAGCTGATGAATGAAAAATTTCATAAGTGGTTTGAATCTCATGTAGGTGAATTACAGTTATGCAAGTTAATCTTTATTATATCTACATTTTCTTTGGTGTTGATACGATTTGCGCAAAATTAATAGGTACATTCTTTGGGTCCTGAAGGTGCGTCATCTGAAATACAAGTACTTGCTAAAGGTCCCTATCAGATGGTCAAAAGATATGGAGGATACATATTCAATGGTTTTAGATTTCGTACTAAGGATCGTGAATGTAATTTGAAGTCTCAAAATAGTGGAATGGTAGTGACGTCTAAGACTAGAAGTTATGCTTCCAAATCGGACACGAGGCCTGTAGATGGAGATCTCGACTACTATGGAGTGCTCACGGATATCATTGAGTTGAATTATTTTGGTCATTTCCGTGTTGTCTTATTTCGTGGGGATTGGGCTGAGTTTGATAGGAATTTTGCTAACAACTAGGACAAGCTTGGCTTCACAGTTGTAAACTTCTCAAAATTGATTCACATCGGTACACACATTAGCCATGAGCCATTTGTGTTTCCATCCCAAGTGCAACAAGTGTTCTACATTGAAGATCCAACCCTGTCAAAATCGTATGTGGCTATCCCTATGCAACCAAGAGATGTATTCCAACTGGGCGATACTTCAGACGATGAAGACGGTGAAGACATGAACATTTACATTGCTTCTGAGTTTCCTGTGTTTGATGTAAACACAACCGATGTTGGAATTTGCGGGACTTGGCTCCGCAAGGATGGAGAAGAGGGCGATGTACTGGAAGATGTCGTATTGTAGTTTACATGATTTTCAATTGGGTTTATTATATGTCTGTAATTTTATGTCTTAAATCTTGTTGTAATATTATGTCTGTAATTTCGAATATGTTCATTGTGAATTTAATACACTGGTTTAATTATCTTTCTATTTTCTACTGCTTGGTATTATTTACATTAAACTATGCTTAGTGTCATTTGAACCAAACTATCGTTGTAATTTAATCTGTTACAAATCTAATTTTTTTAAATTTTTTTACAATTATGTTGGTTTGTTAATCCTACTAAAGTACAAATTTTATGATAGTTATTATAAACATGTTATTAATTAAATTTGCATATCTAAGGAAGTTATCGAATCCTTGACAGGTACAACATGCCGAGGCATGGAAAGAGGATAAATATAAATGATGGCAACGAGAGCCATGGGGATGAGCAGCCACTAAATAATAGTGGCAGTCAAACATATGAGAGTGAGGGTAGCACGCCGCCCACTGTCAAAAAACATCGGTAAGTCTTAAAATTGGTATTTTTAAAGAGATTATGTTACTTGAATGCATGAAAGACACGTACTAGTGTTTGTGAGTCTGCATTGTGGCTGTCGTCTATAAGCATTTCGTCTATGTTTCTTAAGTGGGCTGTGATTAGAAAGAAAGGGCTGGAGTGGAGATCTGGAAACCCAAATAGAGACATCTCGTTTATTATAATCTACACTTATTGTTGGACCAACCCCCTCTTGCTGTTGTTGCTGATGTCTCTTTGTGTGCGTGTGTTGAAGAGAATGAAGGTGATGCTGTTTATTTCTGAGAAACGTGTGGAAGCACCAGGTGTGAGTTCGGACTCAATTTGTATTGAAGGAGATTGTCGCTCGTCTGCCGACCTTCAGTTGACCTTCTGGGTCCTACGATGAGCTCGGAAAGATGTTGAAGGCTGGGCTCGGATCGGAAGGGTCGGATCCGAGGTCTTGTGTACCTGCAGACGGTCCTGAAACACCGGGGTTTGTCCCGGTGGCGGACCCTCCGACGCTCTAGTCAGTCTCTGTGAGAGAGTAGCAATAACTAGGTATAGTTAAGTGGCAAAAGATTGATTACCTCAAAAGGTGGGTGTGGGTCTAGTATTTATAGAGAATCCCAACCGGGTTTGGTTCCACTTGGGGGCCGGGTTTGGATCCGAAAGCCCATGGGCCTGACGTGGCAGAAGGCCCAGGGGGTTTAGGGCGGACGTGGCGATACCAGGAGTGGTATAGGGCTGACGTGGCGAAACCCTTGGCGGTATTTGGAGCTGACGTGGCCCATCGTGAGCCCCCTGTGCCTCTGGGGGGAATCGGAGGGCCTAGGCTGTGCCAGGTCATCCTTCTGCCCCGCCAGAGAGGGGGGACGGCCTGTGGGACTGCCCCGGATCGGACTCCGAGGGCTACTGAGGCTCGTCAGTACGAGGAGGCCGGCACCGTGAGGGAAAACACGAGGTTCGGCACCGACCCTGAAGTGGTCCGGAGCCGAACCAGGTTGCTATCTTTACCTTTCTGAGTGGGAATTGTATTGGGCCCTGGTTGGGCCTCAGGCCATTTTTACACCGTCACACAAGCCCCCCACTCCTGCGGGGGGTGCGGGAGCTAGCCGTGGAGGAGTGCTTATGATTGTAAAAAATGGGAGGGCGAATCACAGGGCCTTCCTGGTGGTGCTGCCCTGAGGCTTGGATAGGACCTCGAGTTAGTCGAGGGTCTACGTGTAGGTGAAGGCGATGGCGAACCGTTGTCTCTTCCGGAGAAGAGTACCCTGGTGTTCGACTGAACCTCGAGAGGTCGAGGGATTATGTGTCGACAAGGGTGATGGCGAGCCGTTGCTTCTTCCTGAGAAGAGTACCCGGGTGCCAGACCGAACCTCGAGATGAGGGGGAATTATGGGCTGGTAAGGGTGATGGCCAGCCGATGGATCTTCCGAAGAAGAGTACCCGGGTGCCAGACCGGACCTCGAGCTGGCGAGGGATTATGGGTCGGTAAGGGTGAAGGCGAGCCGTTGTTTCTTCCTGAGAAGAGTACCCTGGTGCCAGGCCGAACCTCGAGACGAGGGGGAATTACGGGCTGGTAAGGGTGATGGCCCGCCGGTGGATCTTCCGAAGAAGAGTACCCCGGTGCCAGACCGGACCTCGAGCTGGCGAGGGATTATGGGTCGGTAAGGGTGAAGGCGAGCCGTTGTTTCTTCCTGAGAAGAGTACCCGGGTGCCAGACCTAACCTCGAGACGAGGGGGAATTACGGGCTGGTAAGGGTGATGGCCAGCCGGTGGATCTTCCGAAGAAGAGTACCCGGGTGCCGGACCGGACCTCGAGCTGGCGAGGGATTATGGGCCGGTAAGGGTGAAGGCGAGCCGTTGTTTCTTCCTGGGAAGAGTACCCCGGTGCCAAGCCGAACCTCGAGACGAGGGGGAATTACGGGCTGGTAAGGGTGATGGCCAGCCGGTGGATCTTCCGAAGAAGAGTACCCAGGTGCCAGACCGGACCTCGAGCCGGCGAGGGATTACGGGTCGGTGAGGGTGAAGGCGAGCCGTTGTTTCTTCCTGAGAAGAGTACCCTGGTGCCAGGCCGAACCTCGAGATGAGGGGGAATTATGGGCTGGTAAGGGTGATGGCCAGCCGGTGGATCCTCCGAAGAGGGGTGCCCTTGTGCCAGACCGGACCTCGAGCTGGTGAGGGGATTATAGGTCGGGCCGTTTGTGGGCGAACCGTTGTGCCTTGGGGCTGTTTGAGTAGGGTAGTCTGTTGCTTTCGCGGAGCATTTGGAGGCGCCCTGGGATGTGCAAGATTCCCATTTCCTAGGTGCGTTAATGGCGCCGCTTAATAAATGTATGGCGTATGGTCTTCCGTCGTTTGGTTTCCCCCATGTCATAAAGGCCGGCATCTGGGGGAGGCTATAAGTACCCCCCCCCCCTCCCTTTTTCTCGTAGTGGTTCAGATCAAAGCAAGGGTGTCTGCTTCGGCGGACGCCTGTTTCTTGATAATTTTTACCCCCGATTTTGTCGGAGAGGTAGTTTCTTTGTCGCCCGATCTTCTCTTGGATCTGATGGCCCTGATGTGGCGGCCAGATCCACGGGGGATCCGGGCGAGAGGGATAACGACCGAACTTCGAAGGGTGAGCAGTCTACAACTGTGGAGGTTCTATCCTTCCGAGAGGGATGAAGGGCGTTTCGGGCCGGTTGTTTGCAACTGCGAAGGTTCCGCTGCTGGAGTAGGCTGGACTTTTGCAGTTGCATCAACTGGCTCGGAATGGAGCACTTCTTTCGGCCTTCGGGTTTTGATCTGCTTTTGACCGGGGTGCTTGCCGAGGGGGGCGTCTTGAAGCTTTGGGCGCCGGGTAGATGAGTAGTTCTCCGATTTGGAGGCTGACTATTCTGCGTCCCCATAGGGCTCCAGGTTGAGGCAGGTTTCTGTCTCACCCGGGAACAGTTCGGGTCTTCGGCCGATGACGCTGTAAGCCCCGAGCTGCTCGCGGGTGAAAGGGGAACCGACCCAGCCTCGGAGCCCGGGGCGTCTGTCTGAGGATGGCGCCTTAAAACTTAAAAAAAAATGTTCCCTCCTCCGAATACTTCTTCCGCACTGGCCTCCTTGACTGGCTGCCAGCCTGTCAATGGATGATGTCAGCATCGCACGTTTTGAGGATGTGGCGCGAATTCTTAGGCGGCAGTTGCATGTCAGATAGGTGAACAGTATTTGCGGGAATCGAGGAGTCGCTTCTATCTCTTATAAATAGTCCCCCCTCTCCCCTACCTGTCCACTCCTTTCTTATTCAAAATAAAATTTTTCAACACTTCAGCACTCATCTTCGCATCTTGCTGTACCAGGCTTGCCCTTCCAAAGTAACCCCAGGTGAGTTAGCAAGTCTACTTAGTCTTAGGTATAGATGGACAGGGCTCAGTCCGGCTTATCAGCGTCGACGTCTAGGGGGGAGGTGGAGCCTATCTCTGACTCGACGTCCTGGGAGGAGCCCGTACTCGAGGAGGAGTCAGTGTACGTTGATGAGTCTTCTGACACGGTTTCGTGGGAGGAACCGGTGGTTGAGGAGGCGGCACACGGTGCGAGGCGGTCGCGCTCTCGTCGTCCCATCGTGGTGGAGAGCAGTGAGTCGGAGGAAGCGACTGATGGTTCGGACGATGTCCGTGTTTTGGATTCGGCTACCGAGGGTGAGAGAGGCGAGGGCGGCATTGTAAGAAGATCCACGGTTTCGGGGGCAGGTCCGAGTTCCATGCTGACTGGTCGGGGGCCCTTATTCACTCCTTCGTCGGAGCGACCCGAGAAGAGGAAGAAGGCTCCGAGGAAGGTAGGGTTGGGGACTGGTGGCTCGAGCCAGGGGACAGGTTCGCCCGCGCAGCCGAAGCATTTCTGTCAATATCCTGACGACCTGTCCGACCAGGAGCTCTTTGGTGTGCAGGCCTCTTCGCCGAGTCGGACGAGAGTGTTGATGGACGCGATTCTGACCGCCTTGGATGGCGGGGATTTGGAGGTCTTGCAGTTGGCGTACCACATAGGTCCTAGTTACGAATTGATGCTGCCGAGCTCTACTCTTCGCCCGACCGATCCCCTGTCTGCGTGGTATTGTGTCTTCCCCGTGGACGCATTTATTTCTGGACTGAGGCTGCCGGTCCATCCGTTTGTTCGGGAAGTGTTGAACTGGGCCTCCTTGGCGCTGATGCAGTATGGGCCGAACTCTTGGAGGCAGATAATCAGTTTTGTACTGATGTGCGAGGAACAACGGGTACCCCTGCGCTTGAACGTGTTCTGAGCGGTGCTGATGATTAGTTCGGCGGCCGAGGGGGTTTACTATATTTCCCCCCGGAGCAGGAGGAAGGTTGTTCATAGTCACCCGGACTCTATCAAGGACTGGAAGAAAAAATATCTGGTGATCCGGAGTGAAGAGCCCTGGGACATTCCCACTCGATGGAACTACTCCAAGCCGAGTTATCCTGCGCCGGGGCAGGGGGATCTGACGGTCGAGGAGTGGGGATTTGTCGAGCGTCTCCGTTTGTCCCCTAGTATTAATTGGACGAAGGTGACGGAGGTTCGCCTGGCGAGCGTTGGACTGAGCCCAGCCGTTCTCCGTATGTAGTTGTTTCTTTTCCCTCGATCCTTTCGTACATTCTTGCTCATTGCCCTTAATGGCTTTTTCTGCAGATATGGATGAGGCATCGATCCAAGCAAGGAGGCTCGCCATGAAGAGGGAAAATGCCGAGAAGAAGAAGGCGGAGGCGGCGAAGAGGCCGAGGGAGTCGCCCCTTGTTATCTCGGAGGTACCGCTCGAGCCGAGGGTTAAGAGGACTCGTTCGGAGACGGGCAAGGGGGGTGCCCCTTTGAGGGGTAAGGGCCCGGCGAGGGCCTCCGATCTCGACAAGGGGAAAGGTCCCTTGGTAGGGGTCGAGGAGGAGGACCCGGTGGTGGAGTTACTGCGGCAGCGGTGGGCGCCGGACTGGTCGGTTCGGATGGGCGACTGTCTGACCGAGGAAGCCCAGGCCGTAGAGGTGGTGGAGAAGCTGGCAACGCCTCGTGATCGCCAGATGATGGAGAACGAGCCCGTGGAGGTGGCTTTCACGCGCCTGGCGCAGGCCACCGTGTCGGTAAGCTTGTCGACCTCCTCCTTTCTGTTTGGTCTTGCCTCAGGAGTTTTCTTCTTATCTGCTTCTTTCGGTTGCAGGCTTGTATGCAGGGAGCTAACGTGAAGAATCTCTACGAAGCGTCCCTGTTACAAGAGCGTGCTAGGGCGGACAAGAGCGAACGAGAGATGAAGGAGACGCGGATCGAGCTCGAGGGTTCGCGTCAGAGGGAGCAGCAGATGAAGCTGGAGCTCGAGGCCAAGGACACCGAGTGGGGGAAGAGGGTGGCCTCCTTGAAGAGGAAGTTTGCCAAGGAGAAGGGGGAGTTGATAGCTGCGTTCGCCAACGAGAGGAAGGAGCTGACGGATGCGGGCCAGCGGATGGTGATAGCCGCCCAGGATGAGTGCTACGCGAAGGTGCTCAGTCACGTGAGGCATTTCTATCCGACCCTCGATCTGTCGAACTTCGAGTACGACATGGAGATTGATGGGACCCCGAAGATTCCTGCCGGAGAGGGGCTTGTTGACAACCCGGCCATCGATCGTCCTGTGAACCCGATTGACGCCGAGGAGGGAAATCGAGTTGTATAGTTTTGTCTTTCTTTCTTCTTTCCTCCTTTCGATTGTATTTGCCTCCCGCGGACTGGCCCCCGCCTTCTTGTGTATATATAAAAAGGTAATTCGGACTTGCCAAGGGTTTTGACGCCGGTCGTCTCCGGATCTCCCCGCTTATGTGCTTCGAGTCGGCTCCCTTCGGAGGTTGTGGCTTCCCTTCCCGAGGTGGGCCCCGTCGTTCCGACGTGGCGTGCCGCTCGAGACGAGGGGAGTATTTCTGTAACGGCCTTTGCCCCTGTTGACAGTATACAAAGTGATGAAGGGGATTTGGCTCGGCCTTATTGTTTCGCGAGGAATTGGAGTGGGGCGAGGTGACGCCTTGGGGGTCGACCCCCTAACCGGGTATTAGGTCGGGTCCGCCGAGGCGTTTGGTGTACGATGCAACGAGATTTCCTTAGTATAAGATAGGGGGGACCGCTAAAACGGTCCTATACAAAGGAGAGCTTTACAAAAGGTCTACTTCTAGTTAAGTTAAAGTCTAGGCTTGCTCTTTGCAGGAGTTCACTGGGTGCTAGGCGTAAAGGGGGAACCTCTCTGGCTCGACGGTAGGTCCTGGGGTAGGGCCATCCTTCTTAGGTTTAAGCATGACGGCGTTGGGGGGGAACATTGCTCCTCCGTCGATGGTCATGCGGTACGATCGCGTTGCTTCTTGGCTGCCTCGGACGACGCCGACCCCGTGTTGTCTGGAAGACTCGAGCTCCGAATTGTAGGCCGAAGGCACCGTTTGGAGGGAGCATAATCTGGATCGGCCGAGTATGGCATTGTAGGTTGTCTTGGCGTGGTGACAATCCCTTCTAGCTCGATAGGGATGTCGTAAAACCCATGTTAGGTGTATCCGGTCGGTTGGAGCTTGCCTCTAGGTAACTTCAGTTTCTCGAAGGCTTTGAGGGAAAGAATGTTCGCCGAGCTGACGTAGTCGACAAGGATTTGGCGAACTACATACTTAGCCATGCGGAGGCTAATGACGAGGGCGTCGCAGTGGGGGAGGCGAACGCCTTCGAGGTCCTCCCCTGAGAATGAGGCTGGCGCGGTTTGTAGCTCGGGAGAGGGATCGTCTTGGACAGTATTCATCTCTCGGAGGAAGGCTTTTCGGAAAGTATTTGATTCCCCTCCTAGTAGCCCTCCATGGGCTCAATGCAAGATAAATGGTGTGTCCGCGGCTCCCTCGGACTCGGGATCCCGATCCGGTATGCGGCTCAGAGGGGGGTTCGGGGGCGAGTGTATCCCGCTCCTAGTATCTCGTCGACCCCGCGGGACTTCTCGGGTGAATTCTCGGAGGTATCCTCTGGAGATGAGTTCCTCAATCTCGTCTTTCAGGGCCCGGCATTGATCTGTGTCGTGTCCATGGTCTTGGTGGAAGCGGCAGTAGAAGCGCTGATCTCGGTTCTTGCCGTTGTTAGGTCGGGGAGGTAGTCGAATAATGCCTTTGTCATCGATTTCTAGGAGGATGGCGGATACGTTGTGCGTCAAGGGAGTGTATCTCTCGAAGCGGGGGACCGGTGGGACCTTCTTCATGGCCCCCGGGTCCCTTGGAGCTTTCTTCGATGGTTCGACTTCTTCGGTCTTCCGCTTTCCCTTCCCGGTGTCACCCCTGGTATCTTCGGGGTTAAGGGCCTCTTCTGCCCTAATGTATTTCTCGATCCTACCGAGGAGGTCGGGAAAGTCGACGGGGGGTCTTTTCGCCAGAGAAGCCTTCAGCTGTCCGTGACGGACGTTGTGTCGGAATGCCGCTGAAGCAACGCCCTGGTCAAGGGAGGAGACCGACCTTGTCTCAGCGGTAAATCTCCGGACGAACACTCTGAGTGATTCCCCTTCTAACTGTTTGAGTTCGAGTAACGATGCGCTGGTCCTTTCGGTCTTCCGGCTGGTGACGAAGTGGGCGAGAAAATCGCCCTCGAGTTGGTCGAAGGAGTAAACGGAGCCAGGGGCGAGCTTTGAGAACCACTCACGAGCGGGACCTCGAAGGGTGGCAGGGAAGGCTCGACATAGCAGGGGATCCGAGGCGCTGTGAATCATCATGAGGGTTTTGAAACCCCCCATGTGATCAGCAGGGTCTCCCTCGCCGTCGTAGGTTTCGAGCTGAGGGGGTCAGAAATTCCTGGGTATTTCTGCTTGGAGGATGGGGGTGGAGAAGGGAGGACGGGCAGGTCTGTACCCCTGAGTCGCTCTTTGGCCGCCGTCCCCTATGTGATCGAGGCGATCCTCCATCCCTTGTAGGCGTCTTAGGAGAACGTCATCATCCTCAGGCTGGATTATCGAAGGGCGGGACGCACTGGCTTCGGCGTCCGACCCTGTTTGGGAATGGGGGGTTTCTTCCCTGGGGGTCCGTCGGAGGGCCCCCAGAATTTCTCTTCGGAAGTCTTGGAGCTCCTTGTGAGTGACGGGGGCTCCTTCGACCCGGTTTGGCCGGTCCGAGGGTTGTCTTCCGACTCGGCTGAGCGCGGGTCTTCGTACCTCGGGCGGCGGCCTAGGATGGTTCGGGACCGGGTTGGAAGCGGCCCTTCCCCTGCTGCGGATAATCTTGCGGTTGAGGATTATTCCCCGGAGGTCGGGCTGGGCTGGCCGGCCGACGCTTCTTTGGGACTCCCGAGAGGGAGCCTTGTGTTTCGACGTGCGCGGCCTGGCTTTATCAGTGGGTGGGGGCGAGTCCCGTTGGTTGACGGAGGAAGCAGCCCCCTTGCCTTTGGAGGCCATGAGGGTTCGGCTGTCGATGGCCTTTGAGGGTCTGGGTCGGATCGGCTTCTAGAGCAGCTGGTTCCCACAGACGGCGCCAACCTGATGCTGTTTATTTCTGAGAAACGTGTGGAAGCACCAGGTGTGAGTTCGGACTCAATTTGTATTGAAGGAGATTGCCGCTCGTCTGCCGACCTTCAGTTGACCTTCTGGGTCCTACGATGAGCTCGGAAAGATGTTGAAGGCTGGGCTCGGATCAGAAGGGTCGGATCCGAGGTCTTGTGTACCTGCAGACGGTCCTGAAACACCGGGGTTTGTCCCGGTGGCGGACCCTCCGACGCTCTAGTCAGTCTCTGTGAGAGAGTAGCAATAACTAGGTATAGTTAAGTGGCAAAAGATTGATTACCTCAAAAGGTGGGTGTGGGTCTAGTATTTATAGAGAATCCCAACCGGGTTTGGTTCCACTTGGGGGCCGGGTTTGGATCCGAAAGCCCATGGGCCTGACGTGGCAGAAGGCCCAGGGGGTTTAGGGCGGACGTGGCGATACCAGGAGTGGTATAGGGCTGACGTGGCGAAACCCTTGGCGGTATTTGGAGCTGACGTGGCCCATCGTGAGCCCCCTGTGCCTCTGGGGGAATCGGAGGGCCTAGGCTGTGCCAGGTCATCCTTCTGCCCCGCCAGAGAGGGGGGACGGCCTGTGGGACTGCCCCAGATCGGACTCCGAGGGCTACTGAGGCTCGTCAGTACGAGGAGGCCGGCACCGTGAGGGAAAACACGAGGTTCGGCACCGACCCTGAAGTGGTCCGGAGCCGAACCAGGTTGCTATCTTTACCTTTCTGAGTGGGAATTGTATTGGGCCCTGGTTGGGCCTCAGGCCATTTTTACACCGTCACAGAAGGGATGAGAGAGAGATGAGGAAAATGCCGCTATGTTAGCCTGGTGTATCCTCATTCTCTACCATCCCTCTTTCTGGCTCCATATATGGCTTCTATATTAAATTGGTTTCCTTCCACGATGACAGTCCGTAATACTACACTTGATATGAGCCCATGTTCATAGCTGCACCCTATTGCATACTCACAAACAACTAATACTTGTCGGCCTTGCATCGTATGCCCAACCCCACTTTGGCACATAACCTGGTATAGATGACATTGTATGACCTGCAAACAAGGATTGTTCAGCCGTGTTGTTGTACTGATTTGGAGGATGTGAAAATGGGACCATAAAATAGCTTAAGAAGACCATCAGGTTTGTGAAATAAGCTTCACTAACAGTGAAAGAAACTGGGGATGCTATGCAGCATACTTAGTTTGGAAGTGAACCCATTTTGGCTAAAAAATCATGCCAAAGATAGCAATCAGATGCATGAAATCAGCTTCTTTAACAGTATCTGAAAATGAAAATTTTTCATAATCTGAGCAAATATGTTTCTTTAACAGTGACTGTGAACAATTGTTCTTAATTGGGCTGTGATTAGAAAGAGACGAGTTGGAGTGGAGATCTGGAAACCCATATAGAGACATCTTGTTCATAATAATTTATTATTATTGTTGTTCTTGTCGCTCTTGCTGTTGTTGCTGATGTCTCTATGTGTTCGTGTGCTGAAGGGAAAGAAGGGATGAGAGAGAGATGAGGAAAATGCCGCTATGTTAGCCTGGTGTATCCTCATTCTCTACCATTCCTCTTTCTGGCTTCTATATTTGGTTTCCTTCCACGATGACAATTCCAGTTAAAACTACACTTGCTATGAGCCCTATTCGTATTTTTCTTCCATGAAGAATTGATCTATGACTACAATCTCCATTCAAAACCCAATTGTTCTATATTTGGTTCCCTCTTGCTGTTGTTGCTGTTGTTGAAGTGAACCCATTTTGTTTTATTGTTAGTGAAGCTTATTTTCATGCATCTGATTGTCATCTTGGCAATTGTTTTTATACCAAAAATGGGTTCACTGTGAACTGAGGATATTATATAGGTACGTATGCCAATGGCCTCCGGCCGGATATACACATCAGTTGGGTTTTGCGATATAGTTGGGCTAAAAAAGTAGTAGAGCAACATATAAGCTCAGATAATGGAAAATTTTTCATTTTCAGATACTGTTAATGTGGCCTGATTGCAATCTTTGGCATGGTTTTTTTAACACAAAATGGGTTCACTTCCAAACTAAGTATGCTGCATAGCATCCCCAGTTTCTTTCACTGTTAGTGAAGCTTATTTCACAAACTTGATGGTCTTCTTAAGCTATTTTATGGTCCCATTTTCACTAACTGTTAGTGAAGCTGATTTCAAGCACCTGATTGTCTTCTTGGCATGTTTGTTTTTATACCAAAAATGGGTTCACTGTGAACTGAGGATATTATATAGGTATGTATGCCAAAATCCTCCGGCCGGATATGCACAACAATTGGGTTTTGCGATATAGTTGGGCTAAAAAAGTAGTAGAGCAACATATAAGCTCAGATAATGGAGAAATTTTCATTTTCAGATACTGTTAATGTAACCTGATTGCAATCTTTGGCATGGTTTTTTTAACACAAAATGGGTTCACTTCCAAACTAAGTATGCTGCATAGCATCCCCAGTTTCTTTCACTGTTAGTGAAGCTTATTTCACAAACCTGATAGTCTTCTTAAGCTATTTTTTGGTCCCATTTTCACTTAACTGTTAGTGAAGCTGATTTCATGCACCTGATTGTCTTCTTGGCATGTTTGTTTTTATACCTAAAATGGGTTCACTGTGAACTGAGGATGGTATATAGGTACATATGCCAAAATCCTCCGGCCGGATATGCACAACACTTGGGTTTTGCGACATAGTTGGGTTAAAAAAGTAGTAGAGCAACATATAAGCTCAGATAATGGAGAAATTTTCATTTTCAGATACTGTTAATGTAACCTGATTGCAATCTTTGGCATGGTTTTTTTAACACAAAATGGGTTCACTTCCAAACTAAGTATGCTGCATAGCATCCCCAGTTTCTTTCACTGTTAGTGAAGCTTGTTTCACAAACCTGATAGTCTTCTTAAGCTATTTTTTGGTCCCATTTTCACTTAACTGTTAGTGAAGCTGATTTCATGCACCTGATTGTCTTCTTGGCATGTTTGTTTTTATACCTAAAATGGGTTCACTGTGAACTGAGGATGGTATATAGGTACGTATGCCAAAATCCTCCGGCCGGATATGCACAACACTTGGGTTTTGCGATATAGTTTGGCTAAAAAAGTAGTAGAGCAACATATAAGCTCAGATTATGGAGAAATTTTCATTTTCAGATACTGTTAATGTAACCTGATTGTTTAACACAAAATGGGTTCACTTCCAAACTAAGTATGCTGCATAGCATCCCCAGTTTCTTTCACTGTTAGTGAAGCTTATTTCACAAACCTGATGGTCTTCTTAAGCTATTTTATGGTCCCATTTTCACTAACTGTTAGTGAAGCTGATTTCAAGCACCTGGTTGTCTTCTTGGCATGTTTGTTTTTATACCAAAAATGGGTTCACTGTGAACTGAGGATATTATATAGGTACGTATGCCAAAATCCTCCGGCCGGATATGCACAACAATTGGGTTTTGCGATATAGTTGGGCTAAAAAAGTAGTAGAGCAACATATAAGCTCAGATAATGGAGAAATTTTCATTTTCAGATATTGTTAATGTAACCTGATTGCAATCTTTGGCATGGTTTTTTAACACAAAATGGGTTCACTTCCAAACTAAGTATGCTGCATAGCATCCCCAGTTTCTTCTTTTGTTGTTAGCGAAGCTTATTTTCATGCATCTGATTGTGATCTTGGCATGTTTTTTTGACCAAAACGGGTTCACTGTGAACTGAGGATGCTATAGGTACGTATGCCAAAATCCTCCGGATACGCACAACAATTGGGTTTTAGATTTAGTTGGGCACAGTGAATTAGTAGAGCAACATATAAGCTCAAATAATGGAAATTTTCATTTTCAGATACTGTTAATGAAGCTAATTGCCATCTTTGGCATGATTATTTAACAAAAAATGGGTTCACTTCCAAACTAAGTATGCTGCTAGCATCCTCATTTTCTTTCACTGTTAATGAAGCTTATTTCATTAAGATCCAGGATGGTAAATTTTGACTGGGCTATGATTGGATTGTTTAGTGGATGTTGTCTATGTTCTTAATTGGGCTATGATTAGAAAGAGTGGGCTCGAGTGGAGATCTGGAAACCCATATAGAGACATCTTGTTCATAATAATTTATTATTATTGTTGTTCTTGTCGCTCTTGCTGTTGTTGCTGATGTCTCTTTGTGTTCGTGTGCTGAAGGGAAACAAGGGATGAGAGAGAGATGAGGAAAATGCTGATATGTTAGCCTGGTGTATCCAAAGTCTCTACCTTTGTTCTTTCTGTTTCCATTTTTGGCTTCTATATATATTTGGTTTCCTTCCACGATGACAATTCCCTAAAAATACACTTGATATGAGCCCTATCTTATTTTTCTTATTTTTCTTATATTTGGTTTCCGTCCACGATGACAGTTTCATGGATTGTCTGAACAATCCATGAAGGACATGCTTAGATACTGAATTTTCATTTGTTTTACTGTTTTAGATAGTGGATATTCCCAATCAGAGGAGAATATAAAGGTTTCAAGTTAGATACTGAATTTTCATTTGTTTTGTTATTTTAGATATATTTAAAAACAAAATTAAGTACTAGATTTTCAGCATTGCAATGTAATTATTTTACCTCTGTATATATCATTAACAATTCCATTTGCAGTTGGCACTTTGATCTTATAATTTAAGATACAGGTAGTTCTTTTTGCAAGTTCAAAAAATATGTATATTCTGTATTGTGGTCTACTGTTCAATTAAACTATTGTTTTTTTTTCACAGAGCGGTCGTCAAGATGAAGGAATTTCTGATGATCAGAGCTGAAGCTACTCGAGGGGTATGAATCTGCGGTCCTCCTTGCTGTTCTTATGTCCTCCTTGCTGTATGGTTGTTGTTCTTATGTCCTCCTCCTTGCTGTTGTTATGTCAGACTGGTTTTTTTTATGAGAGTTATGTCATACTTTTAATTTGGGATATTTTGGATATTTGTCAGACTGGTTTGTTTGGATATTTGGGATGTTAGTCTATATATTAATTTGTTAATTATGACACTGTTAATTAATCAATGAATTTGGACGTTGATATGACACGTGTGAAACTTGATTATCTTTAATTATTCTTGTGTTTGGTTGTGGTTTGCGCAGTAATATGCAACGAAATTGATTGAATCAGTTGTGAGAATTAGTTTACAGGTTTTGTAAATGAAACTGTGAATTGAAATCGAACGGAAAAGCGGAGTATCGAAAATAAACGGGTATAGCCAGAACGGCGTTTTAAAAAATGGCGGTCTATATAATCTAATTGTTGGAGTGTGTGATACACCGGCGTTTCAACGCACGCCGGTGAATGTTATCAGCTGTAACGGCACAGACGTACACCGGCGTTTTATAAACGCCGACGTATATAACTACACCGGCGTTTTTTGGTCGCGCCGGTGTTCGTAAATAGGGAAAAGCAGGCACTCATAAACGCACATACACCGGCGCTCATTGACCGCCGGTATACTTTCGATCTACACCGGCGTTTTCATACACGCCGGTGAATGGATAAATACCGGCGGTTTACGACCGCCGGTGAATGTATATAGGTGCACAAGAACGGCACTCAGAGACCTACATACACCGGCGTTTTATGACCGCCGGTGTAGTTCTAACATTTACCGGCGTCCATCAAAACCGTCGGTGTAGACCCCTTCGTTTCAGCGACACCCGCTTCGGCGGCATTTGGACCGGCGCTATTGTAAACGCCGGTGAAAGTTTCACCGGCGTAAAAAAACGCCGGTATAGACGTCAAAAAGCGCCGGGAAAGCTACTTTCTTTTGTAGTGTCTTATAAACACTATTCACCCCCCTCTAGTGTTTGTTGCCCTGCCTACAGGATCCAACAAGTACATGTTACTATTTTTCCAAAAAAATGTAATCAGGAAAAGATCTAGATTTTCTAACTGCAAATAAAGAAAAAGAGAAAAAATCGAGTTTCTAAAAAGAACTAGAAACAGTAAAGTCTGACACAAAAGCAATTTTACTGATTTCCTATACGGGTGAGTCACTCGGACCTACTGGTCTTCGGGTGCATTTTAAGAGGGTTACTGTAGCACAACGGAGACCTGGGTCTTGGGTTCGATTCTCTCCAGATGCTTTGTTTTCTGTAAATTCAACTTTTACTCAAATCCTGAAACCCAAACTTAAGTATACTTTATCTTCCCCTTATAACAGTTGGTCGCTGTGGACTTTTTGGTCCTCGGATGTGAAACAGTGCTGTCACTGTTCACTGGCTGAGGGGTTGTGCGTGGGTTCGATTCGGCCTCTGGCAAAAAAAATTAGTTTTGATTTTTTTTATTATAATTTTTTGATATTTCTAGTGTTTTAAAATGTTTAAAAATTTTGAGAAAAAATAATAGAATTATTCTAAAAATGCCTAGACTTCATGAAAATTATTTTTTGAATATTGACCTATTATAATGAGAATTAGAAGTAAAATTTTGAGAAGAAGAATTAATAAGTTTTTAGAATGTCATTTTCTTGGTAATTAAAGATACAAATATTTTTGTTGAATATAGAGAAATTTGTGATGATTTCAAAAATGAGATTTTTGACATGAAAAATATTGAGTAAAACAAAATTTGAGATTGTTGATTAAAATCAGTGCAAATATGTCATTAAAAATTGAGTGGGATTAGATATGAGATTGTTGTTCTAAATTATGAAATTTTGTGTATGAAATAAAGTAAAAGAAACATGATGAAATGTGAAATTTGTGAATATGTATACTCTCATTTTGATGAGCATGAAAAGAGAATTGAGACTAGAGTTTTAGCTAAGTCCTCACATCGGCATGAATGCAAAAGTTGAAAGAGAAATATGATAAATAAATACCAAGATTGGGTCATGATTGATGTTTAAGACCGATGTAGAGGTAACGCTAATTCTAAAGTATTAAATTTTATTGATAATTCAATTATCTAAGGATTAGACACATAGTGGAGATGTGATGAAAGTAAGAGAAAAACATAAGTAAGAGGGCCCTCGGATCTACGGTGTGAGTGTATTCACAGAATGTCCACATGATGCGTCATGTTAGGGCGTGGATACTTGTCCAGGATATCGTACCGTTAGCGACGCTTGTGGGGTGCTCGGTTCCTACATAGTGCCTGTTGATTCTTGATTTTGATGATTACAACACAATGCAAAATGTATTTGTGCCATGCTTTATATAATTGCATGTTGTATCAAAAGTTATCATATATGATACACAAAGGCCTCAAACAATATTCTAAAGCTGAACAATGATCAAGCACAGCTCCGGATAAAGATAATGGCTAAAAGCTTCACTCAAGACTCAGGACTCAGGACTCAAAACTCAAGTCAAGACCAAAGCTTCAAGTCTTATATTTGTGTGTCTTGTAAAATGTAATTTTTTTTTTGTTGAGTCTTAGATTGATGTATAGCCTTGTCACACACACACACTCACATATAATTTTTTATAACTGTGTCTTTTGACAAAATCTAAAGGTCGAAACAGCTTGAACTAGATCAGCTGTTGAGTACCAGTCGACTGCCATTTATAACCAGTCGACTGAGTCTGTACAAAACTGCCTGATCTTATTCAAACTCTTCTGACCAGTTAACTCATAGAGGCAACCCAGTCGACTGTTCAAGTGATTTCGACAGTTTACTGATTTCAAAAGCTGATTTTTGAATTCAAAATAGTTATCCGTTATTTATCCATTGAATAACAGTTATGAGAAACTGTTTTTACAACGTCCAGGAATTCTAGTCTATAAATATAGCCTTAGAATTACCTTTAAAGATCTCCAAGCATTTTTGAGAAAAAGTTTAAATATTGTGCATTCAAGAGAGAAAAGCTTTCAAAACTCACTAAGTCTTGGTTTTCTGTTTTCAGTCCAGCATAACATTGATTTCGTTTTGGACTGAATTTAGAAGTCGACCAAATAGCCACGTACAAAATCACAATCACAACAAGGCTATAGGTTGACTGTAAATTTTTTTTTTTCTTTTCCTCTCGGTTGGAGAGTAGGACTCTAGGGTGTAGAGTCAGGTTTGTCACTCTTGGTGGAAGAGTGGGTTGCTTTCTCTGGTTGAGAGAAAGAACTACAGGTTGGACAAGGTTGTTGTCTAAACGCTGTAGGGTATTCTTGTAATCTTTTTTCAAGAATAGTGGAAAATCTCAAGTGGGTTGCTTGGGGACTAGATGTAGGTCGGGAGGACCGAACCAGGATACATCGTGTGCACTCTGTGGTTGTATCTCTCTGAACTTGCATTTCATTTTTCTCAGTTTATAATTTTTCTGTGAAACTTGTCTAGACAGTCGACTGTGTACTCCTGTAAGTCGTCTGGTCAGACTCGTACTACCCTGTGAAATTTGTGTGATAAGTCGACTGTCTCATCTCTAAGTCGACTCCTCAGACTCATCTTAAAAATACTTTTCTTTTGTCGCTACAGTCGACTGGTTTATCCTTTCAAGTCGACTGAGCAGAAAAAAATCTTAATTCCGCTTTTTAATTTTTATAAAACACTATTCACCCCCCCCCCCCAGTGTTTATTGCCTTGCCTACAGGATCCAACACTTGGTATCAGAGCCTGGTTGAGTGCAATGGCAACTACTTCAAATGCAAATCAGTACCATGAAGGCCAATCTACACAAAGGCCACCCCTCTTCGATGGAACAAATTACAATTATTGGAAGTGTAGAATGAAGATCTACCTACAATCCATCAACTATGAAATATGGAACATGACGGAAACAGGGTACACCGCTCCTACTATTCCATATGCACAATGGAACGATGACATGAAAAATCAAACAATGAACAATGCAAAAGCAATGAATGCATTATTCTGTGCCCTTACAAAGGAGGTGTTTAACCGTGTGTCCATTGCAACAACCGCACATCAAATTTGGCACACACTCGACGTAACTCATGAAGGAACAAACAAAGTGAAAGAATCTAAAATATCTGTTCTTGTTCACAGGTTTGAAATGTTCCGCATGAAGAAGAATGAGAATGTGTCCGAGATGATTACTAGATTCACAGATATTACAAACTCTTGTGGCACTTGGGAAGACATACACTCAAGCAGAGATGGTGAGAAAGGTACTCCGTGTACTAACCCCCTGAATGGGAGAAGAAGACCACTGCCATAGAAGAGGCCAATGATTTATCACAACTTTCTCTTGAGAATCTTGTAGGAAATCTTATGGCTTATGAAGTACAAATTGAAGAACGTAAGAAGGATGCCGAACCACAACAATCAAAGAAGAAGATATTAGCATTCAAAGCCATTTCAGACTCCGAAGATGAAGAAGAAGATGAGGAGGAGATTGCCATGTTCACAAGGAGATTCAAAAAGTTCCTAAGGAAAGGTAAGCTTAATTCAAAGTTTAAAGATTCTAATGATCCTCCAACTTGTTTCAGGTGTAACAAGGCAGGCCATATGAAGAAGGATTGTCCACTAGAGAACGCAAAATCTAAGGGAAAGACATCCAATTTCAAGAAGGATAAGTACACAAAGAACAAGTTCGTCAAAAATAAAAAGGCATACCAAGCAACTTGGGATGACAGCGATTCTTCTTCAGAAGAAGAAATTGATGAGAACAACAAGATTGCAAACGTGTGTTTCATGGCGTCACAGAATTAAGTAAGTAATGAGTATGATTCAAATGATTTATTTGATGCCTTCAATGAAATTTTTCAAGAACTGAAAAAAGAAAAGATTAGAGTTAAGAACCTAGAGAAAGTTAATCAAACACTTTCTCAAAAGAATCTTAACCTTGATAAAGAAATAAAATATTTAAATTCTCGTATTTCAAGTTTAGATATGGATCTTGAATCTCTAAAGAAAAATTATGAAGAGATATCTAAGAACGTATCTAAGTTTAATAAACGAAAAGAGAATTTAAATGATGTTCTTCAAAATCAAGTAAAATCTAGTCAAAAGTTTGGTCTTGGTTTTAAAAAATCACTTGAAAAAGATCATTCTACTAAGAACACTAGTATAAATAAACCTATATCTATTTCTAGTGTTAGAAATAAACTTTATGAGTTCTTTCAAAAGCCTAAGTTTGTAAGTTCTACTGATAAAAGCAAATCTAAAATTCAGCCAAGTCGACTGTATCTATCCACCAGTCGCCTGTCCAGAGGTACTGAGTCTTATTCAACAAGACTAAAACCTCATATAAGTCGACCTATATTACCTCCCAGTCAACTAACAGATAGTAGAAGTCGACTGAAAGGTGTTATAAAGTTGACTGGACAGAGCAAATATGTATGGGTTCCAGTCAACTTGAGTTCGAAAGATAGAATTACTTATATAAATTCATATTTGCTGAATGTATGTAATTCTGCTAATTTCATTGCTGCTTATGGAGGAAAATCAAACTCATCATGGGTTTGGTTTCTAACAAACTAATATTTTTTGGACCCAATAAAAAGGGTACCATATTTACATTGGATATTTTATAGGTACCTAAGAAAGATCGTTGAATACTTGACAGCGGATATTCTAAGCATATGATTGGTCAAGCCAACCTCCTATCTACCATACAAAACATTGATGGAGGAACAGTTACATTTGGTGACAACAATAAAGGAAAAAGTCATAGGAATTGGTATTGTCGGTAAGGACACTAACCCTTCTATAAAAAATGTTTTATTAGTTAGTGGACTTAAGCATAATCTGTTAAGTATTAATCAACTTTGTGATAAAGGTTATAAAATCATGTTTGAAAAAGATGCTTGTTTAATTTATGATTCTACCATGGAAAACATAATTTTTCAAGGTTTTAGGAAAAACAACATTTATGAGTTATGTTTGAAAGAAAATGAGTTTTCAAATGATTTTTTTTAGTAGCTTCTAACAATGATTCTTGGCTTTGGCATAGATGTTTTGGTCATGTGAATATGAAAATCTTTCTAAATTGTCTAAGTACAACCTAGTTAAAGGGCTGCCAAGACTATTCTTTAAAAAGGACAAGTTATGTGATGCATGTCAACTAGGTAAGCAAATTAAATCTACTTTTAAAACAAAAGAAGTAATTTCTACTAGTAGGCCGTTCGAATTAATTCATATGGATTTATTTGGCCCTACTAGAGTTGCTTCTTTAAATAAAAGTAGATATGTATTTGTGTTAGTAGATGATTTTTCACGATTCACTTGGACTTTCTTTTTAAAACATAAAAATGATGCTTTTGAAGAATTTGTAAATTTTTGTAAACGAATTCAAAATCAAAAGTCTCTAAGAATAGTCACTATTAGAAGTGATCATGGTGGAGAATTTGAAAATGAAACGTTTGCAGAATATTGCAACAAGAATGGTATAACTCATTCATTTGCATTTCCTAGAGCTTCACCACAAAATGGAGTGGTTGAAAGGAAGAATAGGACTTTGCAAGAATGTGCACGTACCATGCTTGTTGAAAGCAATTTACCTAACTATTTTTGGGCTGAAGCTGTTGCTACAGCTTGTTATGTTTTAAACAGAATCTTGATAAGGCCTAAGCTAAAGAAAACTTGTTATGAGTTATTTTTTAATAAAATTCCTAAGGTCTCTTACTTTAAGATATTTGGTTGTAAGTGTTTTATTCTGAACACTAAAGATAATTTAGATAAATTTGATCCTAGATCTAATGAGAGTATCTTTGTAGGATACTCAAATAGGAGTAAAGCATATAGAATCTTCAACAAGTCAACAATGACTATTAAAGAATCCATGCATGTTACATTTGATGAATCTCTGCCTTCATCGAATTTAATTGAAGATGATGAACTAATTCATCACCTTTGAATAAAGTAATTACATCTTTAGAACAAACTAGTCTTGCGGATAAGTCGACCGATAAGGAAGTCAAGTCGACTGATGTGAAACAGTCGACTGATCCCGTTGTGATATCTTCAACTTTACCAAAATCTTTTGTTGAAGTTAGAGATCATCCTCATGACTTAATAATTGGTAACATCTCACATGGTATTCAGACAAGATCACATATTAATATGATATCTCACACAGATTTCTTGTCGGATTTTGAACCGAAGAATATACAAGATGTGAGAATGATTTTGGATAAATGCCATGCAAGATGAGTTAAACCAATTCAATAGGAATGATGTATGGAATTTAGTTCCACGACCTCCTGATCATACTATTATTGGTACTAAATAGGTATTCAAGAATAAGTTAGATGAATCAGGACAAGTTGTTGGAAACAAAGCTAGACTAGTTGCTCAAGGATATAATCAAGAAGAAGGAATAGATTTTGATGGAACATATGCTCCTGTTGCTAGATTAGAATCCATTCGTATTTTATTATCTTTTGCTTGTTTTATGAATTTTACACTTCATCAAATGGATGTTAAAAGTGCATTCCTTAATGGGTTTATAAAGGAGGATGTTTATGTTAAACAACCACCAGGTTTTGAACATGAACAATTCCCAAACCATGTTTTTAAATTGAAAAAGGCATTATACGGTCTTAAACAAGCACCTCGTGCTTGGTATGATCGACTGAAGACTTTTCTTTTAGAAATAGGTTTTGAAATAGGTAAAGTAAATACTACTTTGTTTATTAGAAGAATTAAGAATGATATTTTAATCATACAAATATATGTTGACGATATAATTTTTGGCTCTACTAATAGCAATCTATGTCAAGAGTTTGCTAACACCATGAAAAACGAGTTTGAGATGAGTCACATGGGTGAACTCAATTATTTCCTTGGACTACAAATTAAACAGTCACAAAATGGCATATTCATTAATCAAGGAAAATATGCAAAGGAATTACTCAAACGTTTTAACATGGATAGCACAAGTAGTAAGGCCACACCTATGGCTACTACCACTACCCTGGACAAAGATATATTAGGTAAGAGTGTCGATCAGAAACTCTATCGAGGTATGATTGGCTCACTCTTATATATAACTGCTAGTAGATCAGACATTATGTTCAGTGTATGTTTGTGTGCTAGATATCAGTCAAGTCCTAAAGAATCTCACTTGAAAGCTGTGAAACGAATTTTAAGATATATTAAAGGCACATCTGATTATGGTCTGTTTTATCCACGCACTGACAATTTTCAACTTTTGTCGTATAGTGATGCGGATTTTGCTAGCAGTAAAACTGACCGCAAGAGCACGAGTGGAACATGTCACTTTTTGGGACATTCACTAGTCTCTTGGTGCAGTAAGAAGAAAAATTCGGTATCCCTATCTACTACAGAAGCTGAATATATCGCTGCAAGTTTGGCTTGCGCCCAAATTTTGTGGATAAAACAAACCCTATTAGATTATGGTATTTCTTTTGAAAGACCTTCAATAATGTGTGATAATACCAGTGCCATTAACTTATCTAAGAATCCGGTTCAACATTCACGTACAAAACATATTGATATTCGACATCATTTTCTACGTGATCATGTTTTAAAAGGAGACATTTCTTTAGACTTTATTTCTACTGATAAACAAGTAGCTGATATTTTTACCAAACTCCTTAAAGAAGACACTTTTATAACTTTAAGAAGAGAACTAGGGATTTTTTATTTTCATGATATTTCTTGAATTTTTTTTAAGTCGACTTACACAAGTTGTTCGGTCAACTTCCACGAATTGTTTTCTATATTTTTTTTTACTCTGGACAGTCGACTGTGATTCTAAACCAGTCGACCGACAAGTTGTGTTAATAATATGTTCAATTTTTTTTACTCTCGACTAAGTCGACTGTCTACAAATGCCAGTCGATTGTCGCGACTCATTTTTCTTCCGATTCAAATCGTCGCACAGTTTTTGAGAGGCCTATTCATCTTTGTACTCGCCTTTGACCATTCTCAGCTGTTGATTCCTTTTTCCCTTGATCACAGCCGTAGCTATCATAGGTAAAACCCTAAAACTCCACCCCCCTTCTTTTCACTTTTACCCCAAATTTTACCCAGATCTGGAGAAGAAGAGAAGAGAAGAGAAGTAAGTCGACTGCCAGTGCTGCTGCCGTCTTGAGAGGATCTTATCCATTGCTTTCTTGTCGATTACAAATTCTCTTGCTGTTGATTCTTTGCATCTTTGTTTTGGTCTTTTTTCATTCATAGTATGGCACCCAAGAGATCTAAAACTTCTCACATTGATGAGGGTTCTTCTTCGAAAGACTACACTCAGTATCTTAGAAGTCCAGATCTAGTAGAAAAATGGTTTATCATTTGTTCTATGGTTATCTTTCCGGGTAGGTTTGTTAACTTTTCGGATCTTGATAGATTTAACCTTGTGTCATTATTTCAACATTGCAGTCT
Organism: Hemerocallis citrina; assembly: GCA_017893485.1. Taxonomy (NCBI): domain Eukaryota; kingdom Viridiplantae; phylum Streptophyta; class Magnoliopsida; order Asparagales; family Asphodelaceae; genus Hemerocallis; species Hemerocallis citrina. The sequence continues at coordinate 213,920,657 of CM030363.1, forward strand.
TTATGATTTCCTGTCTCTAGAAAATCAACCCTATTACTACCCTCAACTTATTTATTTGTTTTATAAAAATATGAAGGTTGTTCAATCGGATGATGGAGAGGTAATAATTTATTCTTCTATCAAAAATAAGAAGATGAAACTCACATCTGAGAGAATTAATCTGATTATGGGTATAGATGATGAGGGACTTGATTTAGGAGAAATCATGATGGACGATGCCTCCATCTTATCTAAAATTTATTTGCCCAATCATGGACCCCCTATGACAAATAAATCCATTACCCCTATTGCAAAACTTGTTGCACGGATACTATCATATAATATCATCCCTAAAATAGGGAGTTATGATCAGTATTCCATGGAATTACAACAAGCTGTCTATGCAATTTTTGGTAAAATCAATCTCAATTGGGGTCGCATTATTTTTCCTAGACTTCATAAGTCTCATTCCACTTTTCTTCCTTTTGGTGCCCTACTGACTCGTGTCTTTTGTGCTTACGATGTCGATCTAGACTCAGAGACAAATGTTGTCAAGCACTATGAATGCTTTGATCGTGCAAGTTTAGCACGCATGAAGCTTCTTGCCTCTCCACCTAGGTCTACCACTAGGACTTCCCCCCAAACCCAAGTTCCTTTAGCCACTTCAGCTTGACCATCTTCAGCTTCTAGTTCTTCTCGCTCCTGAGCAGATTTTGATGATCCACGCAATATTTATAATGCTGTCAATTATCTCATGGATCGTCAAGATGCTCTTGAATCCCAAATTTCCCATCTTACTCATTTGTTCACTGCATAATTTCCTCCTCCATCTCAAGATGACGAAGATGACGAAAACGAAGACTAATGAGTTTTTTATTTTTATTTTTATTTTTATTTATTTTTTTTTCTTTGCTATTTTTTTCTTCTTGTTGCATTTTGTTATTTTGTACTAGTTTTGAACTAAAGATTCAGTTGTTATTTTGTTTGTGTGACATATTCTTTGTTCCCATTTTGTCTTTTTTGTTGATGACAAAGGGGGAGAGAACATCAATATCAGTCTCTCTTTGTTAATTTTTGTGAGAATTTATGGAATTTATGCATGCCTTAAGTCTTGTGAAAATATATGCATGATATATTTCTGATAGGGGGAGCATATGAACGCTTGTATGCTTGTATTTTTTTCCATTTTCTTTTATTATCAGCTATTGTGTTGTCATCATCAAAAAGGGGGAGAATGTTGATTCTTGATTTTGATGATTACAACACAATGCAAAATATGTTTGTGTTATGCATTATATAATTGCAGGTTGTATCAAAAGTTATCATATATGATACACAAAGGCCTCAAACAATATTCTAAAGCTGAACAATGATCAAGCACAGCTCCAGATAAAGACAATGGCTAAAAGCTTCACTCAAGACTTAGGACTCAAGACTCAAGTCCAGAACAAAGCTTCAAGTCTTATATTTGTGCGTCTTGTAAAAATGTAATTTTTCTTTTTGTTGAGTCTTAGATTGATGTACAGCCTTGTCACACACACACACTCACATATAATTTTTTATAACTGTGTGTTTTTACAAAATCTAAAGGTCGAAACAGCTTTAACTAGATCAGCTGTTGAGTACCAGTCGACTGCCATTTATAACCAGTCGACTGAGTCTGTACAAAACTGCCCGATCTTATTCAAACTCTGACCAGTCGACTCATAGAGGCAACCCAGTCGACTGTTCAAGTGATTTCGACAGTTTACTGATTTCAAAACCTAATTTTTGAATTCAAAACAGTTATCAGTTATTTATCCATTGATTAACAGTTATGAGAAACTGTTTTTACAACGTCCAGGGATTCTAGTCTATAAATATAGCCTTAGAATCACCTTTAAAGATCTCCAAGCATTTTTGAGAAAAAGTTTAAATATTGTGCATTCAAGAGAGAAAAGCTTTCAAAACTCACTAAGTCTTGGTTCTCTATTTTCAGTCCAGCATAACATTGATTTCGTTTTGGATTGAATTTAGAAGTAGACCAAATAGCCACGTACAAAATCACAATCACAACAAGGCTATAGGTTGATTGTAAACATTTTTTTTTATTTTTTTTCTTTTCCTCTCGGTTGGAGAGTAGGACTCTAGGGTGTAGAGTCAGGTTTGTCACTCTTGGTGAAAGAGTGGATTGCTTTCTCTGGTTGAGAGAAAGGACTACGGATTGGACAAGGTTGTTGTCTAAATGCTGTAGGGTATTCTTGTAATCTTTTTCAAGAATAGTGGAAAATCTCAAGTGAGTTGCTTGGGAACTTGATGTAGGTCGGGAGGACCGAATCAGGATCATCGTGTGCACTCTGTGGTTGTATCTCTCTGAACTTGCATTTCATTTTTCTTAGTTTATAATTTTTCTGTGAAACTTGTCTGGACAGTCAACTGTGTACTCCTATAAGTCGACTGGTCAGACTCGTACTACTCTGTGAAATTTGTGTGATAAGTCGACTGTCTCATCTCTAAGTTGACTACTCAGACTCATCTTAAAAATACTTTTCTTTTGTCGCTACAGTCGACTGGTTTATCCTTTCAAGTCGACTGAGTAGAAGAAAATCTTAATTCTGCTTTTTAATTTTTATAAAACACAATTCACCCCCCTCTAGTATTTATTGCCTTACCTACAGGATCCAACAGTGCCATCGTTCCCTGGTGGAGGCGAATTGTGCATAGGATGTCTGCATGATGCATCCTGTCAGTGTGTGGGATTCTCTCCAGGATGTCTGGGCATGGGCTCGTAACTCATAGAACACCTAGAGTACTTACCGTAGTTACCGTAGTAGTTTAACTAATGGCGAGGAAATCAACCCTACAAGATGAAGAACGATTAAGGGCTTGACCTCGGACCTATGTAGTACGTGATACATAAAATCCGAACATGTGCGCATTAGTGTCATTTAATATAAATAACTGCATTCAGGACTAAGTGCACATTCACACACGACATCAATAGGATAGTCCCCTTATCTTTGTTTGTGACAAGTGTGTGCTTTCTAAGTAAGAAAAATTGATGTATTATATACTAGCGTCAGTTATATGCAACTGACGTGCCCACAGTTTCTATGCAGGATAAAGTGATTGACAAGACAAAAGAATGAATGCTGCTTAAAGAAATGTTCAAGTTATTGTTTAATTCATGTAACATGTTGTAATTTATATTTCCGCTACATTGATTTAAACTCTATTGTAATAAAAGTTTTAAATTCCTTATAAAATTGTATGAAATGAAGTGTAAAGATCCTATGGAACTTCGAATTCAGTCTTATTTGGAATTCAGGGTGTTACACAATGTTAAGGCCGCCTATAATGCTATTCTCGGCAGGCCTGACCTCTCTTCTCTTCAAGTGGTGCCCTCCACCTACCACATGAAGATGAAGTTCCTCACTACCCACGATGAGGAAACCAAGAGGCTGAAGTCGGGATTGTCAGAGGAAACTAAGAGGCTGCTCGGTCATGTTACATGGCCTCGGTGGGGATCACATTGTTGCCCCTTGACGCGGTCGAGCTTCCGACAGACAGGAGTTCAATAGGCTCGGAGCCCATCGACGAGTTGGAGGAGATTCCTTTTTCTGAAGGCAACAACTCTAAATGGTTCCAAGTGAGCCGGACTCTTGCTCCGGACCTAAAACTGGCTGTCATCGACTGCATCCGTCAAAACATGGATCTCTTTGCCTGGACACCCTCAGATATGCCAGGAATCTCCGAGGATCTCATCATGCACAAGTTAAGCGTCCGCCCGGACTCAAAACCCACACAGCAGAAGCACCGCAAGTTTGTCCATGACAGACAGCAAGCGATGAAAGATGAAGTAGACAAGCTCCTCTCCACCCAGTTCATACAGGAGGTCAACTACCCATAGTGGTTGTTCAAAACTGTAATGGTGAAAATGCCAAGCGACAAGTGGAGGATCAGTATAGACTTCACTGATTTGAACAAGGCATGCGCTAAAGATCCCTTTCCTCTTCCTAGTATCGATGCCCTGATTGATTTGACTTCAAGCCACGAGCTGTTGAAGTTTATGGATGCCTTCTCAGGCTACAAATAGATCCGGATGTTCCCTTCAGACATCCCCAATACCGCCTTCGTAACAGACCAATGCATCTACTGTTACCTTGTCATGCCCTTCGGACTTAAGAACGCTAGTGCCACATACCAAAGGCTCGTCAACCGAGTCTTCAAAGAGCCGATAGGTCAGAACACGGAGGTGTATGTAGACGACATGCTCGTCAAAAGTCCAAGGGACAAGATCACGTCAAGGATCTCGAGAAATCTTTTAGGGTCCTACGATCCCACAACATAAGGCTCAACCCCTCCAAATGCACCTTCGGTGTTACCTCGGGGAAGTTTCTCGGGTTCATGGTCAGCCAGCGGGGCATAGAAGCGAATCCCAAGAAAATTCAGACCATACTGGACATGGCTCCCCCGAGAAATTTCAAAGAAGTTTAACAGCTCACAGGTTGACTGGAACACAACAGCCTCGGAACACACATTCAGTGTCGTTCTAGTCAGAGAAGGTGATGGAGTCCAAAAACCAATCTACTATGTAAGCAAAGTCCTCCATGATGTCGAGCTCCGATACACAAAAATAGAGAAAATCGCTTATGCCCTGGTCATGGTTGACCTAAAACTCTACCCATGCTTCCAAGCATACTCCATCCAAGTGCTTACAGACCAACCCCTTTAGCAAGTGCTCAACAAACTGAAGAACTCCAGTTCTCTAATCAAGTGGTCTATTGACATCATCTACAAACCGAGTAATGCAATTAAAGGGCAGGCTCTGGCCGAGTTCTTCAATGAGTGTTCAATACCAGAACCTTTCGAGGAACAAAAAGATGAGCCCATCTGGGAGCTCTACGTAGATCGTTCATCCTGCGAAGAAGGGAGTGGCGCAGGAGTCATACTAAGCGGTCCATACAACTTCCCCCTTCAATACTCATTGCGCTTCCATTTTAAAGCGTCCTTCAACAAAGCAGAGTATGAAGCCCTGATTGCCAAACTTTTCCTGGCCCGAAAAGTTGGGGCCAAGCGAGTCAAAGCGTTCAGTGACTCCCAACTCATCGTCAACCAAGTATGCAGAGAATATGAAGCCCGCGACCCTCAGATGATTCAGTACTTGGCACGGGTCAAACTTCTCCTGACCAACTTTGAAGAGGCGATGCTCGTACGAATTCCTCGAGAACATAATAGCCGAGCAGATGCCCTATCAAAGTTGGTATCCTTCTCCTTTGTGGGCCTCGACCATACAATCCTGGTAGAAGTCCTTCTCCGACCAGGCATCGAAAATCCCGAAGTCTTCTACCTCGATCTACCCGCTCAAGTGATGTCATGATGAACCCAGTCCTGAAATTCTTAAAGATGGCGAGCTACAACAAGACCCCACAGAGGCTAGAAAAGTCTGGGTTAGGGTCGAGCGGTTCGCACTCGGTCAAGGCATACTCTTAAATCGCACATATACTAAGGTCGATTGAAGACCCCATCTCTTATGCCTGAACGCAGAAAAAGTCAAGTATGCACTTGAGGAGATGCATAAGGGAATTGGAGGCTGCTACATGGGCAGTCGATTACTTGCAGGAAATGTTCTCAATCACGGCTTGTAACATCCTGAATTTTCAAATAATTAAATATAAACTTTTCCATTTGTTTTCACATGTTTCGTACGTGCAAATTAATGTGTGTTTTTGGCTTTAAAAATTATTTTAACGTCATGAACAAACATTTTTCATTCCTTTTTTAAAAATCCTATTATTATCTATTATTAATTCTTAGGCCTAATAGTTTAATTCTAGCCCACTTAAATATAATTAATTAATTAATTAAGAGCCCATGAATTTTTAGCCCACCTAACTAGCCCACTAATTAATTCTATTATTAATTAAGACACCTTGTATGGTAGACATGATCAAGTAACTAATTAATTAATAAATTAATGAACAAACAACTAGTTGTGCATGTGAGGGCACGTGCAATGGGACAAGGAGGGAGGCCGGCCATATGTTTGAAGTGGGGGAAATGGAGAGAGTGGAGAGTTGGTTGATTGATAATTGGTGGTTCTTCTAACTCCCAAATGTATCTTAGCCCTTAATCCAAACTCATCTCAACCCTTCATTTGCTCTTGAGATGTGTATAAATACCCCTCCCTTGTCATTCTTTATCACTTACACTTAGAAAATTTTAAACAGAAAGAGAAAGAAAAGGCATTGTGAGAAAAAGATTGAGTGTGGAAAAGAAAATTGTGTGAGAAAAAGAAAGAGAGAGTGTGCTCTTGTTCCATTAGAGGCCGGCCAAGGAGGGGAAGCTCGGATTCTTGCATAGCTAGGAGGAGGAGCTCGGATTTTGCTCAAGCTAGGTAGAGAAGGGAAGGCAATCATGCTTTCAAGGAGTTTTCTTTAGGAGAAGGTGGGTGATTTCTCTACTTCTAATGTAGTTACCATGCTAGGAATTTAATTTCATGAACATGCTAGAGAAACTAATTAAAATTACCATGTGATTGCCTAAAGAGACTAGTAGAGAAAAAGAGAAAATTTTGATTGTGATTAGTGAATTAAAACTCATCATGGTGTCTTATTAATGAAATTCATGCTATAATATCTATTTTTAAATGAACCATGCTAGTGTGATGATTTTGTTTAAATGAATGGCTTAGTTGTAGATGAATGGATATTTTTATGTTTAGTTGTAGATTGAGGTGAATGGATAGTTCCATGTTTAGTTGATAAATGGATAAATTGTTGTTATATAATAGTGATGTGATAAGAGAATAATTGCCAAACTCTTGTAGAATGGAAATAGAACAAGAACATACATTTAGTAGATCTATATTGTTTTTTTTAAAAGGAAACCATAGTTTTATTTTAAGTCAATAATATAAATTGTAAAGAAAAATTATTTTAATGTCGAAATTAAGAGTTTTTAATTACTGTCACACTGTAAATTTTTTAAAGAAAATATTCTTGTAGAATTTTGAATTGAAAGATATAAGTTCATTGAGAAATAGAAAATTGTAAAAGGAAATTTTTGAACAGAAAGAAAGTATAAAGATTTTTCATCTCCTCTTCATAACAGAGAATTAGTTTAGGTATATTGATTTTCGGTGTAAGTATAAGGTGTTGTGTACAGGGTATAGAATCTCAGATTTGAGTCATGAAGAGGCTCTGTTTTTATCAAAAATTGATTTTTCTCAAAATACAGTATAGTCGATACATAAAGTAACTAAGTATAATCATATCCGTTAGTCACTCTTGGACTTCTTGTCTTCATGTGCGCTTTGGATCTGTTACTGTAGCTGGGCAGGAGGCGTTGGTCCTGGGTTCGAATCTGACCGTTGCCCTTTTATTGTGCTTTTTTATATTTTTATATTTTTTGATATTTTTTGATATATATGAGTTTTTAAGAGTATAAAAAAATTGGGAAAAATTCTAATATTCTTCTAAAATTACCTAGACTTCATTAAAAATTATTTCTACAATATTTGACATATTATAATGAGATTGGAAGTAATTTTGGGAAGAAGAACTTGATAAATTTTCTTAAAATATGGCTCTGAATGATTAAAGAAAAGGAAGATTTTGAATGTAAAGAATTTTGTGTAGAGATCAATATTGAGATTTTCGACATTGAAAATTTGAGCAAGTTAATACATGAAATTTGATGTTTAATATATGCAAGTGTGCATGGAAAATGAAATAAAAAGATCATGATGAAATGTGAAAATTTGTGAGTATTGGTATGGCTAGAACGGGATTAAATCGGGACCGTTCAAATCGGGCACAAATCTTAAAGCTTAAATGGGCAAAACGGTAATTTCACCTGCAAATGGGTCCGAAATGAGAACTAGGTCTCTTCTCCAGGGCCCAATAACCCATGAATGGATCCACTCAACTGGGTATGGTTCCTAACCCGTTACGAACCAGTTCAAATAGATTTGGAGAAATCCTGATTCGTCCTTATCTCTAGGAGATGGTTCTAACCACTTCTATCCATCCACACCGGAGAGTAGAAATTTGTTCTTATCTCAAAACAGATCCCCACGACGACTATAAATACTTCCCTCCTCCTACCGTTACAAGGTGATCACTCTTTGCCAACCTAATGCTCTTTCATATTTTTTTTCTGAGTACTGGCAAGAGCGTCGGAGGGTTCGTCGCCGGGATCAACCCCAGTGTTTCGAACTTTGTGCAGGTCAACAACAAAAGCAAGAAGCCAACCAAACAACGGTGGAAGTGTTCAGGTTTGACCGATTCAATTCTTTACGAACCCACAAATTCATCTGTTTGCCCCCACACCGAAATCAACTGCAACAAATTGGTGCCGTCTGTGGGAACTTGAATAGCAATCCTACCCTACTCCATTAGCAAAATCAACTCCTAGCTATGCCTCCAAATAAAGGGAAGTACCCGGTCTCCAACCGTAGAAAAACTTCCATCCCTCCTCCGCCTCCAGATGCTCTCCCTCTGCCCGTCTAGCCGGTCCAGTCGCCGGCCCAGCAGCTTGGGCATCCGATCCCTCAACCTGTTCAGCAACCTCAATGGCCTCAAGGGACTGTTGGAGAACCCTCTCGCCGAAGTTGCCAAAAGGAAACCCTTCATCAGGGCCATGTCTCCATACATAACCCTTCCTCCGACTCCATGGCCTCATATAGCCCTCTTACACCGAAAGATCAACGAGATGTTTTCAACAACCGGCAGAACGAGACAAATCTTTGGACCCGCTTAGACGAGAGGAGGACCCGTGATGGGAACCATCGCCAGGAGCATCAGATGGACCGGTCACCCCGCGGGCCAGATCGCAGAGGGTCCAACTCTCCCAGGAGGCGGAGAGAGTCACCCCAGCATCGTCAGAGAAGAAGCCGCTCGATCGGTCGTCCTGCCCCTCGAGCCCATCGGGAGCAGGAGGCCCCCGTCACGACGGCGGAGTTCTAGCAGTTCCAGGAGGCAGTCCTACGGTCACTCAACGTCGCCCCCAATAATGACCAACGGGCTCCCAGTCCTCGGCCGGCTCTAAACCATCGCCACAGCTATCCCAGTCCTCAGTTGGCTCCGAGCCATCGTCGTTGCTCTCCCAATCCTCAGTCAGCTCTGAGCCATCGTCGTCGCACCCCCAGTCCACGACCTACTCCAAGCTATCTTCGCCGCAGCCCCAGCCCTCTTCTACATGAAGACGAGTCCTGAGGCTTAGCAAGATATGAACGAAGGGAGGACTTGGTCTACCACCGTCTCTACGCGATGGAGAGGCACCTCGGCCAACTCGATAGCGAAGAGGAACAATGGGCAAGGAACCTCCGCCCGAGCAGACCTCCATTCTCCCGTACTATCATGGAGGCCCCTGTCCCAGAGAACTTCAAGCCTCCGCATTTTGAGTCGTATACCGGGGAGTCGGACCTCGCTGATCACATTGAGAGTTTCAAAAATCTCATGATGATCCACCATGCCTCTGAAACCCTTCTCTGTAAAACCATCCCAGCCATGCTCAAGGGGCCCACTCGGGAGTGGTATTCCAGACTTGCTCTAGCCTCCATTTTCTCCTTCGACCAGTTCGAAGGTCTCTTCCTCACCCACTTCGTGAGCAGCTGCCGCTCGGAAAAGAAAAGCACCTCTTTGCTCTTCCTCAGTCAAAGGAAGGGCGTGCGGCTGAGGGAATATGTCAAGCGGTTCACCGCGCAGGCCAGATTAATCGCCTCTCTGGATCGGTCTGTGGCCTCGGCTGCTTTCCAGTCCAACGTCATTAACCCCGATCTCAGGATGTCCGTAACCAAGAAGCCTCCTCGGGACTTCTCAGAACACCTTCTCAGGAGTGAGAAGTACATCCGAGCTGAAGAAGCTCTCAACCGCCCCACTCTTGAAGGATCATCTTTCAGGAAAAAACGGAAGATTGCTGAAGATGAAGGAGCTAAGAAGCTCCAGAAAGACAACGGGGGTCAACGTTTCCCTCTTCCCCGATTCGAAAAGTTCACTCCGCTCAATGCGAGTGTCTCGGCCATCTTGATGGACGTTGGGAAGGAGGGTCTTCTACCGTCACCTCCAAAGATGAATACCCTCGGGAAGAAGAGAAACCGGGATAAGTGGTGCTGCTTCCACAGAGACCACGGCCACGACACAGACGACTATCAGGCCCCAAAGGACGAGATCAAGGCTCTAATTCAGAAAGGGCAGCTTTCTAGGTTCATAAGGAAGGACAGGGCCGATCCACCTCTGCCCCCAAGGGGGGCTAATAGGCGAGCCGAACAACGTGCAGAGACCCCGGACGTCGAAGCCGAGGCCGTCCTGAACCTCATACACGGAGGCCCAATGAAGGAGATTCCAACTCCTCCCAAAAAGCCTTCGTCTGAGAAGTGAACGCCGTACAGAGCCATCCTCCCCCCAGGGGCCTTGGGGTTCCTGTTACGTTTTCTGATAAGGACTTAGAGGGCGTCCAGATGCCCCATTGCGATGCCCTTGTTATAAACCTTCGGATGGCCAATTTCGATTTACGCTGGATCCTTGTGGACAATGGCAGTTCGGTCAATATTATCTTCTTAGAGGCATTCCAGGGCCTTCAGCTGTCAAGAGATCGGCTCAAGCCAGCTGGTTACACTCTTCACGGATTCACCGAGGTGCCGGTAACGATCGAGGGAGTTATAACCCTTGATGTGACCACTGGCAAAACCCTGGTCACCCGGACCGAGCCGATGGACTTCATGGTGGTAGACGTAAAAGCTGCCTACAACGTCATCTTGGGTCGACCAGGTTTGGTTGCTCTCCAGGCCATACCGTCGGCTTTTCATGTGAAAATGAAGTTCCCCACTGTGGCAGGAGTGGGAGAAGTAAGAGGGAGCCAGGAGGCAGCTCGTAAATGTTACATGACCTCGATAGGAGGGCCGGTCCTCTCCCTTGAAGCCCTCGAACTTCCACAAGGAAGTAGCCAGACCATCTCCGAGCCGGTGGACGAGATGCAAGAAGTTGCCTTCTCAGAAGAAGATGCCACCAAGACATTTCAGATCAGCAAGGCCCTTCCCCCCTCCATCAAAGAAGACATCTCCCAATGTATAAGGGAGAACCGTAATCTTTTCACCTGGACCACGGCTGATATGCCCGGAATCTCAGAATAGCTCCTGATGCATCACCTCAGCGTTGCTCCAGGAGTTAAACCTATCCAGCAGAAGCGATGTAAATTCACTCCCGAGTGCCAGCAAGCCATCAAAGAAGAGGTCGAGAAGCTCTTGAACGCTCGGTTCATCCAGGAGGTGAATTACCCCCGAATGGCTATCCAATGTGGTAATCGTTAAAAAGGCCAACGGCAGCTGGAGAATATGCATCGACTTCACCAAACTCAACAAAGCGTATCCGAATGGCCCAATACCCCTCCCGAGCATTGATGCTCTAATCGATGCGGCCTCTAGCCACAAACTCCTCAGCTTCATGGATGCCTTCTCGGACGATAACCATATCCGGATGTTCCCTCCTGACATTCTGAAGACCTCGTTCGTAACTGACCAAGGCCTGCACTGCTATCAGGTAATGCCCTTCGGGCTGAAGAACGCCGGATTTACGTACCAACGCCTTGTTAACAAGGTTTTCCGAGACCAGATAGGCCGTAACATGGAAATCTATGTGGATGATATGTTGGTCAAAAGCATCAATGGGCAGGAGCATGTCCTTGACCTCCAGGAAGCCTTCGAGGTGTTAAGAAGGCACCACATGAGATTGAATCCGAGCAAGTGCGCCTTCGGCTTCTCGTCCAGAAAATTCCTCAGGTTCATGGTGAGCCAAAGGGGCATAGAGGCCAATCCTGAGAAGATCAAAGACATACTCAATATGGCTCCTCCCTCTAATGTTAAGGAAGTGCAGAGGCTCACGGGATGCCTCGAGGCTATAGGGCATTTCCTCTCCAAATCAGGGGAGAAATGTCTCCCGTTCTTCAAAGCCCTGAGAGGTGCCAAGGGCTTTGAGTGGGGGCAACAACAGAAAAAGTCTTTCAATCAACTGAAGGCCTACCTGGTAAATGCCCCACTCTTGAGCAAGCCGAAGCCTGGTGAAGCCCTCTACATATACCTAGCAACTTCGGAGCAGACCCTCAGTGTCGTCTTGGTGAGAGAGGAGGATAAGATGCAATGGCCCATCTACTACGTGAGTAAAGTCCTTAGGGATGCAGAACTCCACTACCCGAAGGTAGAGAAGATGGCTTACGCATTGGTCATGGCGGTGCGGAAACTTTGCCCCTATTTTTAGTCCCACTCGATGGTCGTTCTCACTGACCAGCCACTAAAGCAAGTTCTCCATAAGCACGAGACATCAGGACGTCTAATGAAATGGTCCATAGAGCTGAGCCAGCATGACATCAGCTACCAACCCCGAACCGCTATCAAGGCACAAGCCTTAGCAGAGTTCATTGTGGAGAGCACCATTCCCGAACCCTATCAGTCGGTTGATGAACCATCGGTCTGGACCGTGTATGTTGACGGGTCCTCGAGCGCCGACGAAAGTGGGGCTGGAGTCATCATGACCGGTCCCGACAAGTTCGTTCTGCAATACTACCTCCGTATAAGCTTCCACACGTCGAACAACGAGGCGGAATACGAGGCTCTTATAGCGGGACTCTACATGGCCTGCAAAGTAGGGGCCAAACACATCAAGATTTTTCGTGATTCGTAGCAAGTCGTGAACCAAGTATCTGGGCCGTACGAAGCGAGAGACGATCACATGGCCAAGTACTTGGCGAAGGTCAAACGGTTGCTGGCCCAATTTGAAGATGTTCAACTCCAGCGGGTCCCCCGAGAGGAAAACACACAAGCGGATGCCCTCTCAAAGCTTGCCTCCTCCTCCCTCTAGGGTTTGGAGCAAACCATCTTGATAGAGGTCCTCCTGAGGCCCAGTATTGAGGAAGATAGCCCAGAACCAATGGAAGCTCTGCCCCTAACACTTGGAGAAAATTGGATGAAACCCCTGCTCGAATACATCAGAGACAGAGTTCTTCCAACGAACCCATGAGAGGCTAGAAGAGTCAGGACCAGAGCCGAGCGGTACACACCCATTGAAGGAATCATGTACAAACGCTCCCATACTCAGATAGACGGCATGCACTACCTAAGATGTCTCTCCCCCGAAGAAGCACACCATGCCCTGAAAGAGGCTCATGAAGGAATGTGTGGCACGCACTTGGGAGCGAGATCCCTAGCACATAAAATTTTAAATTACGGCTACTTCTGGCCTACACTTCTTAGCGACTCTGAACAATACTTCCGCCAAGGCAGCTCCTGCCAAAAAAATTTCTCTAATCCGTCGCCTGCCACAAGCCCAGCTCTCTTCCCTAGCCAGTCTGATCCCTTTCACAATGTGGGGGATGGACTTGCTCGGACCGTTCTCCCCAGCCCCTGGCCAACTGAAGTTCCTCGTCGTGCCAATAGATTATTTCTCCAAGTGGATCGAGGTCGAGCCCCTCGTGAAAATTACAGAGAACAAGGTCCAGAAGTTCTTTTAGAAGAACATTATTTGTCGGTTCGGCGTACCTCGTATCCTAGTAATTGACAACGGAACTCAGTTCACAGGGAAAACTTTTCGCAACTTCTGCACCGACCTCGGCATCTAGCAGCGGTTCTCCTCAACATCCCACCCTCAATCCAACGGCCAAGTGGAGTGTAACGCCCCGAATCCCAAATACAACTGAATTCGAGAGTTCTACAGGATCTTTCTACTTCATTTAGTACAATTTTACAAGGAAATTTGAACTTTTCACTTTACATCAGAGTTTACATCAAACTTTACACTTTACATTGCACAGCAGAAGTAAAATTTACAACAATTAAATAAATGTACAACAACATTATTTAATCTTTAAGCATCTGTTCCTCTTTAATCTTTATCATGTCACTTACCTGCATATAAGATTGTAGGTACGTCAGTTTATTCAACCGACAAACATTATACACGGCCATCCTCTCTATGCCGGAAATAGTATAACTTATTTTCCAAATTTAACAAACACAAACTTGTCACATATCAAACTAAAGGGAATACCCTAATGATGTCGTGTTGTGATTGTGCACTTAGTCCTTAATGCATTTATTCATGTTACATGACACTAATGCGCACTTGTTCGGATTCTATGCATCCCATACTACATAGGTCCGAGGGCAAGTCCTTAATCGTTCTTCATCTTTGTAGGGTTCAATCCCTCGCCATGACTTAATCTACTACTGTAACTACGGTAAGTATCCTAGATGTTTTCTGACCTACGAAGTCATGTCTAGGCGCCCTGGGGGGAATCCCATCGCACTGACACATGACTCATCATGCAGGCATCCTGTGGTAATTCAGCTCCTACCATAGACATGACACCACCCGTAGTCTTCAAACATCCCACGAGCGTCGCCACCGGGACGGTACTCTGGAGCAGTATCCTCGCCCTGACTCATCATGGGACATCCTGGGATACGCTCTCGCCGCTGATCCAATGGCCCTCATACTCAATGTTTTTCTCTTACTTTCATCACGTCTTCACTATGTAACTAATCCTTAATTCTAATGAAATAGAATCATGAACAAAATCAAAGCACTAGAGTTAGCCTCTCCACTAAACCGGACTTATTCATTCATTCAAACATGACCAACCTTGGTCTTTCATTTCAATTTTTATTTCATTTCTTTCCAAATGCCGGGGGAGACTTAGCTACTTTTTTGTTTTAATTCCCATTCACAATTTCTAAGATGAGTATTTCAACTCATAAGTTCACATGTTGAGTTGTCATACTCAAAATATTTCTTTTCCAATCATGATTGCTAAATCGTTCAATAGTCCATAATTATACATTAAATTCAACTATTCATCATGTAACTCATGAAATATTATTTTCACATTAAAAACTACATCACTAGTTATTTAATCAAAGATGAATATTTATACATCATGAATTGTCACACCATTCTCCATTGAGAATAATTCACATCACTAGTTATTTAATCAAAGATGAATATTTATACATCATGAATTGTCACACCATTCTCCATTGAGAATAATTCACATCACTTCATATAGTTCCTTTTTATTCGTATTTCTTTTCTAATATCCCACTTTAAGTCTTTTGCAACTTACAACTTTATACAAATGCAAGTGTAGAACTTATAGTTCTAAATTATACTTTTATTCTCTAAACATATTCCACTTCATGCAAATAATTCTCAAATTATTTTTCATAAACTCCACATATTTTTAAAATAATAAATATATTTTTTCCATATTTTTTTTTATCATTAAAACACCCCAAAAAAAATGTTTTTACCACAACATAAACCACAGCCGAAGGCCAGAGTCGAACCAGCGACCACAGGAAACCCAACCGAAGGCACAAGCCACTAGGCCGAATGCTTCACGTGCTTATAAGAGAGGGCAAGAGCATTAAGTGCTCTCGGCCAACTGATTTATTTTAAAAGTGTTCGGAACAAAAGAATGGTGTCAACGGGATTCGATCCCTCAACATTGTAGAATACCCACATATATACTGTAGCGATTAAAAGTGATCCGACCACTCGAGCTGTGGGCTCGGGTTGTCACTAGCACAATTCGAATTTCATTTAAATCAATGTTCTCTGTTATTTAAAATACATCGATGTTTATCAACATCTTACTTCAATTTGCTCTTACTAACATACTGTAAAAATTCCAGATTAATCATTTCCATTATGAATTCTACTCCAGTATATGAAAATAATTTTCTTAATGATTAAACATATTTTCCCCCAATAATTAACACATTTCTACTATACAATTTGGTTAATTTGATATACTCCTACTAATGCATTCTTTTTCGACATTTTAATTTCACTAAGCTCTACATCAATTTTATGCTCTTATTCATTTCACAACCATAACAATTGCATCCTAATTCATTCGTTACAACGTCATAACAAATATTCCATCTTAGCACATAAAGCGACATTGTCAATCTACCAATTTGCACATAATTTTTAATGTTAATAACGAAGGTTTCTTTACACAATTCATAGCCCTAAACATATCACGTACACTTGAATTTTAATAATAGAAACACATACAATTTGCATATCAACGATTCAATCAATTTAGATCATTTTTCCAATTAAATGTGCACCCTTATTAATCATTTTCATGCATCATTTTTCTAATTAAATCTAGCATGCATTCCTATTTAGAAATAGGGAAAATTTACCCACCTTAGTGAAGAAAGTACAACTAGTAACCTCCTAAACGAATGTCCTTGCCACGAGAGCGGTCCTCCTCCTAGATGCGCGCACCCGAGCTTCATGAACACCAAAACCGAGAGCCTCCCGTTGTGATTGTAGCGCCCCGAATTTCTAATATGATAACTTAGAAAATACGTGGCACAATCCCAGCATCCACTTCAATGTAACAATATACACAACCAACACCACTAAAATTTCACTTTTATTACAACAAACTTTTACAAATCACAGCGGAATTCAAACAACTCAAACAATATTTTCTGTCATTACAACTCATATTATCTCAAAACTGCTTTTACAAATTTACACAAAAATATTATAAATCAATCTATCTCAAATATGCCTCAGCATCCACACCTCCAAACTCTAAGCAACAACCTGCAACATGTGAGGCTAGAGATGATCCCTAACCCCCAAAACTAAAGGGGTTAGCCATAAATGGTGTGAGTGACATAAAACAATCAACATAATTTAATTGTAAAACATAAGGTCATCAACAACATGTATTAACCACAATGATAAATGAATAAGGAATAACAAAGACGTAAAGTATGAAAACGTCATAGAATGAAAACAACAAGTGCATCTAGTCTAAAGGTCAAGTGTAGGAAAACTGGAAACCACATGCATAAAACCAAGTCAAGAAAACACAATTTCTATATGCGGACTCTCTAATGCATACTTGTCGAAGTCTATGCATCCCATTCTACATAGGTTTGGTGCAAGCCCTTAACGTCTCCACTTCAGATGGGTTCAATCCCCGCTATGCGACTATTCTTAACACGATGACTACTACGAGATAAAGATAAACTGTGAGAATTAGCCCATGCCTGATAATTCAGGAGATGGATCCCACATCTCAGGTATTTTACCTGGATAATTCAGGAGATCATTCCACATCTAGACATAGACACATCATCACATGATTACCCCATGTGTGTCGCCTCGACCTTGATAATTCAGGAGTTCAATCCCACATCTCAAGCAAACCACTTGGATAATTTAGGAGATATATCTCTCACCTCAGGTAATTTACCTGGATAATTCAGGAGATAAATCCCTCATCTCAAGATAGTTACTTGGATAATTCAGGAGATCAAATCTCTCATCTAAAGCCGTATTGAGGTGCATAACTCATGTTCCCGTTCATCATATCACCACTAGTGCCTGTCCTTATTATTTGTGGGTTATTTAATTTCTCAACGAATCTCCTAGAGTAGTGTACCCTACCGGACTAAAATCAAAACTGAATAACTGAAATGCCTCAATGGACCTCAACAAAATAACTCAACAAATAACTTAATACCGGTATGTTAGGGTCACGTACCTCTAGAGACTCAAACTCAAAAGTCTAACAAATTCCACTAAACAAAAAGTGGCTCAACTGAATATCTCAAAATCATATTCATAACTGAATATCTCAAAATCAAATACTGAACTGAATATCAAATGTAGACTGAATTATCTGAAAACCAATCAATCGAAATAACACTAAAGATTACAAACATCCTTCAGTACCAGTCGACTTATACAGTGGTAAGTCGACTGTCCAGAGGACTATATCCAAAATTTCACAAAAATAGACTAAGTCATATCAGTCGACCTCAGAGGTCACCAGTCGACTGCATAAAGGCTAAATCGACTGTCCCGAAGGGACTGAACAAATTTCACACAATAGAATTCTCAGTGAACCAGTCGACTGCACAAAGGTTAAGTCGACTGTCCAGGAAGAACTGAACAAATTTTACTAAGAAGGTTCTCAGCAGACCAGTCGACTGAGAGAAGTCTAAGTCGACTGTCCCGAACAATTTTCAAAGGTCTGAAGGTACAGCAGTAGGGTCGTACCAGTCGACTGCATAGTAGGCCAGTCGACTGTCGGCCTACAGTTTTCCATATTTTTAGATCTGAATACAAAATCAGAACTGGAGTTTCTAAAGATTCACGGTTTATGAAAATAGTTTGTATATAGGCAAAATGACAAATCCCAATGATCTTCATCATGGTTACATTACTCAATCTTTCCATATGTCAAAATTCAATTCTCATGTTCTATAATTACTAATCTTTTCATTAGGGTTTCTCAACACTAATTTCCTTCACAACCATGATCAAAATCTGATTTATAACCATGAGATCCAGATGCTCGGCATCCGATCCAAACATAATCAATCCTTAACATGTTTTCTAACAATACAATCTCATAATTCAAGATCTACTCAATATCTCAATTTCCACAACATGGTCCAAACAAATTACAATGGTTCACATACATACCACATTATAAGATCCATATCATTCATATAACAAACAAGCAAACGATGTCATTCACATGACTCAAAACAAACGATTTCATAGCACTCACAAAATCAAACAATAACACAAACAATGTCACTCACCTTTGATTTTTAGAAGAATCCACGAAAAATCTTCCTTTTGCTAGATCCAAAAATTCTCCTCCCGATCACCAAGAAAATAATATTTTAATAAATCTGGAGTTGTGCAGTGAATGACGGCTGCACACCCTCTTTTATACAGGCCGGGGTTGAAAGGAATTAGGGTTTTGAAGTACCTTTTGCAAAATAGTCCCTTTTCAATTTATTACTTCACATATATAACCTTTCTTAGTTAAAATAAGTTAAATAAATCAAAATTAAATAAAATCCTTTTACCACTAAGTTTTCCAACAACCCAGCACTGCCCAGAGATAAGAAAATCCCGGATTTACACTCAGGATGACGATTTTGCACAAAAGCCCTCCCTTTTGCAATATTTGCAAATACCTCATAAAATATTCATAAAAATCCAGAAAAATCCTAAATAATATATGGTAATACATATTATAGTTTCCAATAAAAATATTTGACTTTTACCTTCCAGAAAAACCTTTGCACAAAGATCCAACATAAATTCTATGTTTGCAAAAACACCCTTTTTGACCAAATCGATTTTAAATAAATTTCAAATATATTTAAATTCAAATGATAACCATGGAGAACCAAAATATCAGTAAAAATGAATTTTCATAGTTTATTTAAGATCCAAACGACTTTTTACATAAAAGCCCCTCTCTTTCGAGATATTTGTAAAAATAGTTTCTTTATTCAGAAAAATCCCAAAATTTAGAATACACTCCATAATAAGTATGAAAACTTATTAAAAATATCAAATTGTATATTTACACCAAAATTATTTGCACGTGTTTCGCACGTTTAAAAGGATAAATCTTTTAGAAAATATTTATTAAATTTCCAGTAAATCATTTTAATTCATTTTCAAATATAAAAAATAATATTTGAAAATACGGGGTTCTACAGTGATGCTGTCCTTCGTTCTTCTTGATGCAACCCCAACTTCTCCCACACACAAACTCAATCTTTTACTCACTAAATAAACTACTAGATGATGTATTTAGACTATAGGTTGGAGGAAATAATTTGCACAAGAATACTAGCCGGGGGGGGGGGGGGGGGGGGGGGAGGGTATTTATACTAAAAATCTAGGAAAATGGATGGCTAAGATTGAAGGAGGAGTTAGGAACAAATGGCTATGATTTAAGGAGGAGTTATACTAACCACCCATAATCAGGTAACCACCACCACCATGATCCCACTCAAATTTTTGGTTTCCCTCCTAAAGCTCCAACCGGCCAATGCTAGGAAGGTGCACTTTGCACGTGTACGTGCAATGCACGTGCATGCAAATGCCTCCAAAAATTTGTACATTTCATATAAAAAAAAATCTTTAAATTGTATTCTACACAAGTTGTATTTAAAATAAATTAGCTCATGGGCTTTAGTTTTGGGCCAAAATAATAAATTAAATTAAATTTGGGCTTTTTAAAAGAAAGGCTTTTTGTCTATTTGAAAGAAGGCTTTGTATAAAATAATTAAAAGCACGTATTTAAAAATCTATACTCATCATAATGAAAATAATCATAACATTTAATTCAACCAAAAATATTGCACGTGCACACTACGTGCAAAATCAAATAATTTTTCATTAAATAAAAAATCGGGCCATTACAACACTCCCTCCTTAGAATAGTTCCGTCACCGGAACTACAGTCAAGAGCGAGAAAACAAACACTCACAACAAAAACGAAAAGATACAAACATACAATCAAGTAAACAGCTCAGGATAATCCTTCAACATCCTCTCCTCAGACTCCCAAGTAGCCTCTTCAACCAAATGGTTCCTCCAGACTACCTTGACCATCGGTATCGTCTTATTCCTCAAGACTTTTTCTCGACGATCAACAATCTCGACAAGAGACTCGATGTAATTCAGATCCAACTGCAAACCTTCCGGCACTTCAGGCAAATGATGACTCGGATCTGGAATATAACCTCTCAGCATAGACACATGAAAGACATTGTGCACCTGAGATAACTCTTCCAGTAATTCAAGCCGGTAAGCAGTTTTTCCGATCCTTTTCAATATCTTGTACGGGCCTATAAACCTCGGGACTAACTTCCCGCCTTTGCCAAATCGAACCACACCTTTACTGGGCGATACTTTCAGAAAGACGAAGTCCCCGACCTCAAATTCAAGGTCCCTTCTCCGGTTGTCTGCATAGCTTTTATGCCTGCTCTGAGCTTCTACCAACCTTTTCCTGATCAGATCAATCTTCTCAGAGGTTTGCTGCACAAGCTCAGGACCAAACAACTGACGCTCCCCAACTTCAAACCAACAAACAGGTGTTCTGCACTTCCTTCCATACAAAGCTTCGTACGGCGCCATCCCAATGCTAGCCTGAAAACTGTTGTTGTAGGCAAACTCTACCAAAGGTAAATGCCTTTCCCAACTGCCTCCAAAGTCTTGTATACAACACCGAAGCATATCCTCAAGAATACGGTTGACTCTCTCGGTCTGCCCATCGGTTTGCGGATGAAAAGCAGTGCTGAAATCCGTCTTGGTACCCAAAGCTGTCTGAAGACTCCTCCAGAAATGCGAAGTAAACCGCGCATCTCGATCAGACACAATAGTTGACGGAACACCATGAAGCCAGACGATCTCGCCAACATACAACTCAGCTAACTTGTCCATCGAAGCAATGAGTTTCATCGCCAAAAAGTGAGCGGACTTGGTCAGTCGATCGACTATAACCCAAATCACATCATTACCTTTAGGACTCTTAGGCAATCCTGTAATGAAATCCATACTGATGTTATCCCACTTCCATTCCGGAATAGGTAACGGCTGTAGTAGACCTCCGGGTCTCTGATTTTCGGCTTTGACTTGCTGACAAACCCACACTTTGCCACAAATTCAGCCACATCCTGCTTTAAACCTGACCACCAGAAATGCGGTTTGATGTCCCTGTACATCTTAGTACTCCCAGGATGTACCGACAAAAGAGTAGCATGCGCCTCCTGAAGAATACTCTCTTTCAGGTCCGCCTGATTCGGAACACATAGCCTCTCTCCAAACCACAGCACTCCATCCTTGATTTGAAATCCGGGCAACCTGCCAGCACCAACCTGCTCCTTCATCTCCAAGATATCAGCATCAACCTCCTGACTTGCAATGATCCTTGCATTCAAAGTAGGCTGAAGCCTCAACTGAGCTAAAGATGCTCCCAATCCTTGCAAGACAACTTCAATACCTGCTCGATCCAATTCCTCAATCAGATGCTTTTGAGTTGTAATCAAACTGGCTAAACTGCTCTTGCGACTAAGTGCATCGGCAACAACATTAGCTTTCCCAGGATGATACTTGATCTCAGGTCGCATGTCCTCAAGCACTTCCAACCATCTCCGCTGCCTCAAATTCAGATCCTTCTGCTGATATATGTACTTCAAACTCTTGTGGTCCGTGTACATGTTCAATTTCTCACCGTACACGTAGTGTCTCCATTGCTTCAGGGCAAAGATAATCGCAGCCAACTCTAGATCATGAGTCGGGTAATTCTTCTCATGCGGTCGTAGTTGCCTAGACCCATAAGCGATTACTCTTCCTTCTTGTATTAAGACACAACCAAGCCCACGATGTGAAGCATCGCTATAAACATCATACTCAACACCTGCTCTAGGCAAAGCCAAAATAGGTGCAGTAGTCAGCTTCTCTTTCAACTCCTGAAAGCTCGCCTCACATTACTCAGTCCACTTGAAGTTCACATTCTTCTTAGTCAGTCCAGTAAGCGGCACGGCTATCTGAGCATAACCTTGAATGAATCTCCTGTAGTATCCAGTCATTCCAAGAAAACTTCTGACTTCCTTCACTGTAGTAGGCCTTGCCCAATCTCTCACTGCCTCTATCTTCTGAGGGTCAGTTGTCATTCCCTCCTTAGAAAGGATGTGACCTAGGAATGCCACTTCAGATTTCCAGAAATCACACTTGGATAACTTGGCATACAACTTCTGCTCTTCCAGCTTCTTCAAAACTGCTGCCAGATGCTCGGTGTGCTCCTTTTCTGACTTGGAGTACACAAGAATATCGTCGATAAACACCACAACGAAAGAATCAATGAACGGCCTCAGAACTCTGTTCATCAAATCCATGAAGATTGCGGGTGCATTCGTCACTCCAAATGGCATAACTAAGAATTCGTAATGCCCATGTCGAGTTCTAAATGCAGTTTTGTGCACATCTTCGGCTTTCACTCGAACTTGGTGATATCCTGATCGAAGATCTATTTTGGAGAATACAGTTGCTCCTTGTAGACGATCGAACAAATCATCAATTCGGGAAATAGGATATTTATTCTGAACAGTGACCTTATTCAGCTCCCAATAATCGATACACATTCTCATCGATCCATCCTTCTTCTTTACCAAAAGCACTGGTGCTCCCCAAGGTGACGCACTAGGTTGAATAAAGTCTTTCTCCAACAGTTCCTCAATCTGCCGTTTCACCTCATCCTGTTCTACTGGAGCCATCCTATACGGTGCCTTAGAAATGGGTGCACTTCCCGATTGAACAGTGATGCTGAACTCTACATCACGATGCGGGGGATAACCCAGGAAAATCATCCAAGAACACTGTTCGATAGTCCCGAACCACAGGAATCCCTTGCACTTCCACAGGAATCTCTTCCTTGCGGATAGCTGCCACCAGCCTAGAACACTTCTTCTTCACTTGGAAAGTGACTTCAGGTCCACCTGGAGCCTTCACTGTTACCGTCTTGGTTTTGCACTCGATACTTGCACTATACACCGACATCCAATCAATGCCAATGATAACATCGACTCCCAAGATAGTCAGCTCGATCAAATCAATGCCAAAGATTCGATCTCCAATCACAATCTCACAATCAGCATAGTACCGATCAGTGGTTAAAGTTTCCCTTGATGGAGTAGCTACTGCTATGATCTTGCTTGGAAAAATCTTTGGTTCAACTCCCAACACTTTAGCAAATTTAGGAGACACAAAAGTATGAGAGGATCCAGTATCGAACAACACAACAGCTTTCATTCCATTAAGATAAAGTTCTCCTGTTACATAATACACACTCATTACGTAACAGTTCACTAAATAGCAGGAAAAGGAAATAACAAAAACCTCTAAACATCTGCCCTCGTACCAGTGATGACATGATCAACCTCATCGGCATCAGCTTCCGTCAAGGCAAATACTCGCCCTGGTTAGTACGGTCTCTTCCCAGTCTGCTGCGTTGGTGCATTGCTATTACCATTCCGTGGCTTGAGGCATTGAGATTTGTAATGTCCCGTCTCACCACAGTTGAAGCAAGTTACCGCAGGAGGTCTCACCACATTGTTCCCGGTCCTCCAGCCACACTAATAGCGTTCTCCCCTGTCGGTTTGAACCTTTGTGCAGATGGTTGTCCCTTGAAATTACCAGAATGTGCGGGCCTCTTCCCAGACTGCCAGTTGTTCCTCCGGTTCTGAACAACATGAAACTGCTCCATGTCTGCTTCCGTCGCTGCTGCTCTCATGACCAACTTGTCAAATCTTCTGATACCAAGAGGTATCATCCGGGACCTCAAGCTCGGCCTCAATCCATGCTCAAACTTACGAGCCTTCTTAGCCTCATCCATCACTATTTCCGGAGCATACCTAGAGAGCTGAGTAAACTTGGTCTCGTACTCTCTTACTGACATGCCACCTTGCTGTAATGATAGAAACTCCATAGCCTTCTTCTCTTGGACGTCGGAGGGAAAATACTGACTGCGGAATTCTTCTAGAAATTCCTCCCAGTCGAGAACTATGCCTCCCATTGTCCTCTTCATCAACTGCCACCACACAGCCACATCCTTCTCCAGTTGCAGAGTTGCCAACTTGACCTTGCTGCCTTCAGGGGTCTCCAACACTTTAAAGATGGTCTCTACTTGACGAATCCAGTTGTCAGCCGCATCAGGGTCTGACTTCCCTTCGAATACAGGTGGTTTCATTCGTTTGAACGATTCCACTAGTTTAATCGCTTCGGGTACTGGATTCACAGGTCCCCTTCCTTGGTTCTGATTCATGGCCACGGTGTTGAGCGTCTGATAGACCCTCGCAAGTTCCGTTTTCAGATCAAGACCTTCACCATTTCTAGCTCCTCTTCTAGACATATTCTGATACAAAAGATCCATTAAATTAGAAGTATAAGACATGAATTTTAAATCAACTCGCATTTCATTGAATTCCAAACTTTATACATTCGAACTGAAAAACATTTCTTGACATCAGAATGAAAATAGTAAAAGCTACAACAGTCTAACTCCTACGGTTCCTCTTTGCTTCTCGAAGTTCTCCCAGTAGTTCATCAACTTCATCCTTCAGCACATCGGTCAGATTCTTCCTCTTCTCGAGTTCCCATACACGATGACTGAGAACAGAAAAGTCGTCCTATGCTTTGCCAGCTGAGCCTCCAATAATCCGACTCTCTCTCACAGTGTCTCTACCTGCCTCTGAAGAGAAGTCACAAGACTACTTGGAACGGGTTCTTCTTCTTCGTCAGAAGAGTCATTAGATAAATCCGGAGGTGGGGTGATCTCTCGGGATTCAGGCCATTCTTCTCCGTCAGAATCTGCTTACCCTGGGTAGTACTCTTTCTCGGAATCTGCTTGTCCAGGATGGTACTCTTCCTCAATGATATGCCAGTCGTCGTCTCCAGCAGGGTCGAAGTGATCAGCCATCTTAGAAATAGAGAGGAAGAAGCATAAGTCATAGAGCAACACAAATGTAAGTCACTTACATTTAAATCTCTAGACTCAAACACACACTCTAATGTCCACTACTAAGGTGTCGTTCCTTATAAATTTGTACAAGTGTGAAGCGTGGCTCTGATACCACTCTGTAACACCCCGAATCCCAAATACAACAGAATTCGAAAGTTCTAAAGGATCTTTCCACTTCATTTAGTACAATTTTACAAGAAAATTTGAACTTTTCACTTTACATCAGAGTTTACATAAAACTTTACACTTTACATTGCACAGCGGAAGTAAAATTTACAACAATTAAATAAATGTACAATAACATTGTATAATCTTTAAGCATCTGTTCCTCTTTAATCTTTATCATGTCACTTACCTGCAAATAAGACTGTGGATACGTCAGTTTATTCAACCGACAAACATTATACACGGCCATCCTCTCTATGCCGGAAATAGTATAACTTATTTGCCATATTTAACAAACACAAACTTGTCACATATCAAATTAAAAGGAATACCCTAATGATATCGTGTTGTGATTGTGCACTTAGTCCTTAATGCATTTATTCATGTTACATGACACTAATGCGCACTTTTTCGGATTCTATGCATCCCATACTACATAGGTCCGAGGACAAGTCCTTAATCGTTCTTCATCTTTGCAGGGTTCAATCCCTCGCCATGACTTAATCTACTACTGTAACTACGGTAAGTATCCTAGATGTTTTCTGACCTACAAACTCATGTCTAGGCGCCCTGGAGGGAATCCCATCGCACTGACACATGACTCATCATGCAGGCATCCTGTGGTAATTCAGCTCCTACCATAGACATGACACCACCCGTAGTCTTCAAACATCCGACGAGCGTCGCCACCGGGACGGTACTCTGGAGCAGTATCCTCGCCCTGACTCATCATGGGACATCCTGGGATACGCTCTCGCCGCTGATCCAATGGCCCTCATACTCAATGTTTTTCTCTTACTTTCATCACGTCTTCACTATGTAACTAATCCTTAATTCTAATGAAATAGAATCATGAACAAAATCAAAGCACTAGAGTTAGCCTCTCCACTAAACCAGACTTATTCATTCATTCAAACATGACCAACCTTGGTCTTTCATTTCAAATTTCATTTCATTTCTTTCCAAATGCCGGGGGAGACTTAGCTACTCTTTTATTTCAATTCCCATTCACAATTTCTAAGCTGAGTGTTTCAACTCATAAGTTCACATGTTGAGTTGTCATACTCAAAATATTTCTTTTCCAATCATGATTGCTAAATCGTTCAATAGTCCATAATTATACATTAAATTCAACTATTCATTATGTAACTCATGAAATATTATTTTCACATTAAAAACCACATCACTAGTTATTTAATCAAAGATGAATATTTATACATCATGAATTGTCACACCATTCTCCATTGAGAATAATTCACATCACTAGTTATTTAATCAAAGATGAATATTTATACATCATGAATTGTCACACCATTCTCCATTGAGAATAATTCACATCACTTCATATAGTTCCTTTTTATTCGTATTTCTTTTCTAATATCCCACTTTAAGTCTTTTGCAACTTACAACTTTATACAAATGCAAGTGTAGAACTTATAGTTCTAAATTATACTTTTATTCTCTAAACATACTCCACTTCATGCAAATAATTCTCAAATTATTTTTCATAAACTCCACATATTTTTAAAATAATAAATATATTTTTTCCATATTTTTTTTGATCATTAAAACACCCAAAAAAAATAATTTTACCACAACATAAACCACAGCCGAAGGCCAGAGTCGAACCAGTGACCACAGGAAACCCAACCGAAGGCACAAGCCACTAGGCCGAATGCTTCACGTGCTTATAAGAGAGGGCAAGAGCATTAAGTGCTCTCGGCCAACTGGTTTATTTTAAAAGTGTTCGGAACAAAAGAATGGTGTCAACGAGATTCGATCCCTCAACATTGGAGAATACCCACATATATACTGTAGCGATTAAGAGTGATCCGACCACTCGAGCTATGGGCTCGGGTTGTCACTAGTACAATTCGAATTTTATTTAAATCAATGCTCTCTGTTATTTAAAATACATCGATGTTCATCAACATCTTACTTCAATTTGCTCTTACTAATATACTGTAAAAATTCCATATTAATCATTTCCATTATGAATTCTACTCCAGTATATGAAAATAATTTTCTTAATGATTAAACATATTTTTTCCCAATAATTAACACATTTCTACCATACAATTTGGTTAATTTGATATACTCCTACTAATGCATTCTTTTTCGACATTTTAATTTCACTAAGCTCTACATCAATTTTCTGCTCTTATTCATTTCACAACCATGACAATTGCATCCTAATTCATTCGTTACAACGCCATAACAAATATTCCATCTTAGCACATAAAGCGACATTGTCAATCTACCAATTTGCACATAATTTTTAATGTTAATAACGAAGGTTTCTTTACACAATTCATAGCCATAAACATATCGCATACACTTGAATTTTAATAATAGAAACACATACAATTTGCATGTCAACTATTCAATCAATTTAGATCATTTTTCCAATTAAATGTGCACCCTTATTAATCATTTTCATGCATCATTTTTCTAATTAAATCTAGCATGCATTCCTATTTAGAAATAGGGAAAATTTACCCACCTTAGTGAAGAAAGTACAACTAGCAACCTCCTAAACGAATGTCCATGCCACGAGAGCGGTCCTCCTCCTAGATGCGCGCACCCGAGCTTCAAGAACAACAAAACCGAGAGCCTCCCCTTGTGATGCAGGCCTTCCTTCTTCTTGATGCAACCCCAACTTCTCCCACACACAAACTCAATCTTTTACTCACTAAATAAACTACTAGATGATGTATTTAGACTATAGGTTGGAGGAAATAATTAGCACAAGAATACTAGCCGGGGGGGGGGGGGGGGGGGGGGGGGGGTATTTATACTAAAAATCTAGGGAAATGGATGGCTAAGATTGAAGAAGGAGTTAGGAATAAATGGCTATGATTTAAGGAAGAGTTATACTAACCACCCATAATCAAGTAACCGCCACCACCATGATCCCACTCAAATTTTTGGTTTCCCTCCTAAAGCTCCAACCGGCCAATGCTAGGAAGGTGCACTTTGCATGTGTACGTGCAATGCACGTGCATGCAAATGCCTCCAAAAATTTGTACATTTTATATATAAAAAAATCTTTAAATTGTATTCTACATTACAAGTTGTATTTAAAATAAATTAGCTCATGGGCTTTAGTTTTGGGCCAAAATAATAATTAAAAAAATAATAAATTAAATTAAATTTGGGCTTTTTAAAAGAAAGGTTTTTTGTCTATTTGAAAGAAGGCTTTGTATAAAATAATTAAAAGCACGTATTTAAAAATCTATACTCATCATAATGAAAATAATCATAACATTTAATTCAACCAAAAATATTGCACGTGCACACTACGTGCAAAATCAAATAATTTTTCATTAAATAAAAAATCGGGGCATTACATGGAGAACGCTAATCGCCAAATACTCTCCAGCCTAAAAAAGAGACTCGATAAATCCACCAAGGGATTGTGGGTCGAACACCTTCCAAACGTTCTTTGTAGCTATCGCACAACTAAGAGGGCCCCGATAGGAGAGTCCCCCTTCAATCTCATTTATGGCTCCGAAGCCATCATCCCCCTAGAGGTCGGCCTCCCTTCGCTCCGTTTGATCGCCTACAATGTAGAGCAGAATGCGAACCACCTTCAGAACGACTTGGACCTCATCGATGAGATCCGCGAAAGATCCTCCATCCGACACGAGACTTATCGATGCAGGATAACACATTCTTACAATAAGAAATTCCTTCCTGCTAATCTTAAAGAATAAGATCTAGTGCTCCGGAAGCTGTCCATCTCTTTTCCAAGCAAGAAGGGCAAGCTAGCGCCCAACTGGGAAGGTCCATATAAGGTCTCCAAAATTACCCTCCTTGGCACGTATCAACTCGAAGACCCTGGGGGCAAGAGAATACCGAGGACATGGAACGCGAAGCACTTGTTGAAGTACCAAGAGGGTGTTTAAACACCGATCTAAGCAACTTCTCCAATAATATTCTCCATAAAACATGTCAAAGCTCTCTTTTTTCTTTATCAAAGTGTAATGGCTGCTCGCAACTTAGAAGTGGCCGCCCAAGTGTTTTCAATAAAAGTGATCTACTCCTGCAAGTTCTCTATTCTGAGCATTCTAATTGTACTACTTTTGCGCTTACAAAAAAAACTCATTAAAACAACAGATTCGGAGTCCAACACTTGGTTCAATGCGACCTCTGCTACTTGCGAGCAAGCGAGTACGGAGTAGCTCGCCATTCGAAATTGCTCCCACAACTGTTGATATTCTCTAAACGACAAGCTCGGAGTCCAACACTTGGTTCGATTCTGCTTTAACTACTTGCTTATAAGCGAGTACAAAGTGGTTCACCATTCTGAATTTCTCCTACAGCTGTTGATATTCTCTAAACGACAAGTTCGGAGTCCAACACTTGGTTCGATTTCGCTTTAACTACTTGCTTGTAAATGAGTACGAAGCGGTTCACCATTCGGAATTACTCCTACAGCTGTTGATTTTCTCTAAATGACAAGTTCAGAGTCCAACACTTGGTTCGACGCAACTTTTGCTACTTGCGAACGAGCGCGTACAAAATAGCTCACTATTCGGAACTGCTCCTACAACTGTTAACACTTGTAAACGCTAGGAAAACACACTCACAAGTTCGAGAAATGAGTATACTATTTCATTAAAATTTGAGGTACAAGTCTAATTATAGACCAACAACTCATCTTTACATCGAGATACAAAACCCATGTAAAACAAAGACTACAAGATTACAAAGATCTGCCCTAACCCCTCCTAGGGAGTGGGATGCTTCTATTAAGTGACAAGCGAGGCTGGCGAGTACCGTGTTGCTATAGCCTTACTTTCGCAGAGGTCTCCAAACCTACGAGCCAAGTTGCATCTTCGGCACCTAAGAGCCTAAGTGTCGCCCCAGAAGATGCCCCGCTCGACGAGATAGCCACTCCGCTCTGTGCGTCCCCAGGGTGCCTTAAGACGGGGGACGAGCATAGCGCCAACTCGTGGAACGACCTCCCTTGTGCATACTCACCTTGGGGGCAGGAAGTGCTGCTGACCTTAATCCCCTTGAAAAGTTGTTGTAGCCAATTGTTCTCTGCCTCTAGCTCCACGACCCGTTCCTTCAGCAAGCCGTCCGTCACTCTGATCTTCAGGCGAGGAATTCGGCTAGATCTGCCCCTATGAGAAGCTTCGGAGATAGCCCTCTGAAGGTGTGCCGTTTCTAAGCTCTTCTCGAGCACTACGTTCTTTAACCCCTCTCTCTCAGCCCTGACATTGAACAGAGATTGACGAAGGTACTTGAGTCTCAAGCCTTGGCTGAAGGCCATCGAAGGACCTGTCTCCTCCCCTTTAGGGGGCCCTTCGCGAGCCTACTCCTCTAGACGCTTCATTTCGGAGTCTCGACGGGCCAACGGCAGCTTAAGATGGTTTAGCTTCGACTCGGCTTTGTAAAGCCTCTCTCGAGTTCGATCGAGGCCCAACCTCGCGACCCCTAAACTAGATTGGAGGTGTGATACTTCAGAAATTTGAGATACTTCGACAATCTGAGATGCTTCAGCGATCTGAAAAGGCAGGAACTTGAAGATACTAAGTTTAAACAAAGCTCCTACGGGACAGCTCAGATGCAAAGTATAACGCAAGTTCAACACTTAGTCAAAAAAAAAAAATCATTAAAGTTCACAAGTACCAAAATCGGTGGCCAGTCCGCTATATGGCAGTACAAGACAAAGTCAAGGAGCTACCTCGGGGGCTACTCCGCACTCTCCCTCGGGACCGTCACGAGCGCTCTCTCTGGATTTGCCACCACCACGTCCTCTTCTTCTTCTCCGCCTCCTTCTTCTTATTCTTCTTCTCCTTCGGCATCGGCTCCGGCTACGGCCACCACCTCCTCGCCTTCAATGGGGGCATACAGGTTGTACCCCGAGCTATCGAAATCGAGGATGCGAGCCGCAACGTGGTTGAAGGCTCGAGCATAAGACTTCTCTATGTTTGTGAGCATATGGGCATCCGCCTCCACTTGGATCGCCTTCGCCGCCTCAGCCACCACTGCCTCCCGCTCCCTTTGCATCTCCTCAGAGGCCTTCAGGGGCTTCTCCCTCTCCTGCTCCGTTTTGGCATTCTCCTCGTCTGCCCTTGCCGCTTCCATAGCGACGCGTTCATTCACCTTGGCCAAAGCCGCCTCGAGAGCGCTGATCTGAGTAGCTCGGGACTCCGAGAGACACTGCTCTGCCTCGTACATCTTCACGACCTTAGCTCTCTCAGCCCGGTCCCTGTCGATCAATGTCTTGAGCTCCTTCTCCTGCTCGGCAAACTGCTTTAGCAGGTGACTAAAGTGACACGTGATCTGAAAACTGAAAGTAAAAAGACGTGAGTATCGAGTGCAACAAACTTTGAAATCCCGAGGACACAACAAAGACACTTATCGACATCGTGTCCTTCTCGATCTTGAGCGCATCATCGACCACAGTCCCCGCCTTCAAGGCCACTCGGTCTTTTGGGGTCGGTAGGTGGTGCAGAGCCTGCATGCTCATGGCGGCATCACCGAGGAAGCCGTCGTGCTTCATCACCCTCCAGTTGGGGACGAAGAGCTTCTTGTGCTCCTCGGTAAGGATAGCTTCTGCCTCGATAGTGAGAGGCGGTGCTTTGAGCGCTAACGCAGCTCCGTCGGAGAATGCCTCGGCAGAGGGGCCGGAAGGCGTGGTTGAGGGAAGGGTCGCTCGAGGAGCGGAAGGAGAGGCGGAGACCAAGTCCACAACTGGCATCGCCGCCAATGGTTCTTTGGCAGCCCTGCCGGATGAGGGTCCCGTCGTCGTCCTCTTCCTCTTCTTGTTGTCTGATCCATTTTCGGCGCCCGCACCTCGCTTAAGCAACATGGCTCGAAAATCCATACTGGGGGCCTCTAAAAAAAGAAAAAAAGGAAAACCGAAGAGGTTAACACGAGAAGAGAACAACAGTCAGAATAAAAGAAGAACAATAAACGAGGCACACTAGGGTCGACCTAACTGAGTTCCCCATCGAAGAGGACTCCCTCAGTTATATCTTTCCAACTCAGGGTCGGAAGACCGACGAGCCTCGACACACCTCCTCCTCCTCCTTAGTCAGCACCGGCTCGACCTTCGCCCACTTCGGAACGTCTTCCTTCCACCTCGTCGGGAAACCCCACAGTTGAGGACCTCGGATTAGAATGTACTTCTCTTTCCAATGCTTGTTGGAGTCCGGATTCTCAATCAGTTTGACCCCCTTTCGCGGAGATAGATAATATCGGTAATCCATCTTGCTCATGCGACAGATTCGGTAAAGATTTCGGAGCAAGATGAGCCGAGGCTCGACCCCTATGGCCTGGCATTGGAGGATGCCAATGACGTGCCGCCACATGTTCGGCATGAACTGGATCGGGCTCAGTCCGTACCATTGTAGCACTTCGGTCATGAACAGTGGCAAGGGCAATCGAAGGCCGGCATTGAGCGCGTCATATGGGAAGACGCACGTGTCGGGCGAAGTCCCCGAGCACGCTCGGAAGCCTAGACCGGGGAGAAGCAAAGTATACTCCTTCGGTATCCTGAATCTCTTCCTGAGGCGTTGTAGATCCGCCTCGGTCAGAACCGAGGGGATGTCATCGACCAAAGAGTGTTCCCTCATATTATTCTTCTCGTATGTGGCTGACCTCCCGTATACCACCTTGGACAGAAGGTCGTCGGAGTACTCCCTCACCTTCCCAAGGTTCGATAAAGTGGACGGTAGCCTGCCTAGCGTGCCAGCTCCCCTCACACCCTCCACGATCGTCTCCATGGTCGCTGACCCTGATACTTCCTTCCCCTTGCTCACCACCGAGGAGACCACTAATGGTCGGCCGCTCTCTTGGTCCGAGGTGGAGGTCTCACTCCCCGATGACACTCTAGACATCTTTTATTATATAAGATAAAGTATATAATTACCTTGACGTGATAGCTATGGTCGGAATAGTTCGTCGGAAAATTGATTGGCTGGCCACGACCGCTAGCAACGCCACCCAAGAGCAAAAACTAACTGAGAGAGTGAAAGTGAAAGTAAGAAGTGAAGAATGGGGGAGTGGTAAAAGAGGGGCAGAATCTTATAGTATCAGATGGGATTCGGGTGGGATTTCAGATGTTTTGGACCAACCACAGAGGCCCACCAGAAGCCTAAACGACAAATCTATGTAGGCACAGGCATCCGCCTCATGATTCGTGCCAGATCTTCAACAAGCGGCTCAGATCTCGCCACGTACTCCGGATCCACAATCCGAGCAACCGAGGTACCGAGTTACGTATTGGGAAAAAATAACTAACCCCTCATGATTCGCGCCAGACCTTCATCAAGCGGCTCAGATCTCGCCAAGTACTCCCGATCCACAATCCGAGTAACCGAGGTACCGAGCTGCGTATTGGGAAAAAACAACTAACCCCTCGTGATTTGCGCCAGATCGTCATCAGACGGCCTAGATATCGCCATGTACTTTGGATCTAAAATCTGAGCAATCGAGGTACCAAGCTGCGTATTGGCAAAAATCACTAACCCCTCGTGATTCGTGCTAGATCTTCATCCGACGGCTCAGATCTCGCCATGTACTTCAGATCCAAAATCCGAGCAACTGAGGTACCGAGCTGCGTATTAGTGAAAAATCACTAATCCCTTGTGATTCGCGCCTGATCTTCATCTGACGGCCCAGATCTTACCACGTACTTCGTATCCGAAATCCGAGCAATCGATGTACCGAGCTGCGTATTGGCGAAAAATCACTAATCCTTCACGATTTGTGCCAGATCTTCATTAGACGTCTCAGATCTCGCTATGTACTTCAGATCCAAAATCCGAAAAACCAAGGTACCGAGCTGCGTATTGGGGAAAAATCACTAATCCTTCGTGATTCGCGCCTGATCTTCATCAGACGGCCCTGATTGTGCCACATAGCTCGGATCTGAAATTCGAGCTACCGAGGCACCGAGCTGTGTATTGGCAAAAATCACTAATCCTTCGTGATTCATGCCAGATCTTCATTAGACGGCTCAGATCTAGCCACGTACTTCGGATCCAAAATCCGAGCAACCGAGGTACCGAGCTGCGTATTGGCAAAAAATCACTAATCCTTCATGATTCGTGCCTGATCTTCATCAGATGGCCCTGATTGTGCCACGTAGCTCGGATATGAAATCCAAGCTACCGAGGCACCGAGCTGCATATTGGCGAAAAATCACTAATCCTTCGTGATTTGCACCTGATCTTCATCAGACAACCCTGACTGCGCCACGTAGCTCAGATCTAAAATCCGAGCTACCAAGGCTCCGAGCTGCATATTGGCAAAAAATCACTAATCGTTCGTGATTCGCGCCTGATCTTCATCCGACGGCCCTGCCGAGCTACCGAGGCACCGAGCTGCGAATTGGCGAAAGATCACTAATCCTTCGTGATTCGTGCCTGATCTTCATCAGACGGACCTGATTGTGCCACATAGCTCGGATCTGAAATCCGAGCTACCGAGCTACTGAGCTACCGAGCTGCTTATGCAGAAAAAACACCTTCGTGTTAGAGGAACCGTCCGATCACTCAAAAAATCTCGCCGAAGGCTGATG
Organism: Hemerocallis citrina; assembly: GCA_017893485.1. Classification (NCBI taxonomy): domain Eukaryota; kingdom Viridiplantae; phylum Streptophyta; class Magnoliopsida; order Asparagales; family Asphodelaceae; genus Hemerocallis; species Hemerocallis citrina. Next base: position 213,955,683 of record CM030363.1, read on the forward strand.
AACGCCCCAGATTTAGCCACATCACCAAAGCGCTGATCCACCCTCAGATTGTTTAGAAATTCACGTCAGTGATCGATGGACATCCTAGATTGCGCCACGTCATAATTCCCTTGATTAAATCCTTTTTATTTTAATTATAATTCGAATTAATTATTTAAAATTTGCAAAAAAAATGATTAAAAATTCAAGAAAATTAATTAAAAATTCTAAAAAATAATTATAAATTCGGAGAAATATTTTTTCAGTCCCTGGGTAAATGATTATTAGTTAGAATGATTAATTAGTACTCTCGGAAAATAAATCATCACTTTGCAAAATTGAATAAATGATTCGAAAAATAGTTAAAAAATCAAGAAAAATCACCAAAAGCCCATAAGAGCCTAAGAACGATCTTGGGCGTGTTTTTAGCTCAGAAAAATACCGTTAGTCCTAGAACAAAGATTCGAACTCCCTTTAAGAACTCCGATAAAGTCTTGTACACCATTGAAACAGCAAAACAACTCCTCAAAGGCTGTAGCAAATAGTCTTTAGGAGTAGGAGGGTCGTGATATGGCTAAAAATGGGATTAAATCGAGACCATTCAAATTGGGCACAAATCTTAAAGCTTACAGGGGCAAAATGGTAATTTCAGCTGCAAACGGGTCCGAAATGGGAACTGGGACTCTTCTTCACGGCCCAATAACCTATGAATGGATTTGTTCAACTGGGTACGGGTCCCAACCCGTTACGAGCCAGTTCAAATAGATTCGGAGAAATCCTGATTTGTCTTTATCCCTAGGAGATGGTTCTAACCACTTCTATCCATCCACACCGGGGAGTAGAGATTTGTTCTTATCTCGAAACAGATCCCCACGGTGACCTCTTACCATTACAAGGTGATCACACTTTGCCAACCTAAAGCTTTTTCATATTCTTTTCTGAGTACTAACAAGAGCGTCGGAGGGTTCGTTGCCGAGATCAACCCCGGTGTTTCGAACATTGTGCAGGTCAATGGCAGCAGCAAGAAGCCAGCCAAACAATGGTGGAAGTGTTCAGGTTTGACCCATTCTATTCCTTATGAACCCACAAATTCATCTATTTGCCCCCACACCGAAATCAGCGGTAAAAAGTATAAACACTCATTTTTAGTGAACATGAAAATTGGTTGAAAACTAGAGTGTAACTAGGTCCTTATACCGGCATGAATGAATTCTTGAAAAATAAATGTTACAGAAAAAGACTAAGATTAGGTCGTTGTTATCAATTAATGTTTAAGACCAGTGTAGAGGAAAGGCTAAATCTAGGGTGTTAATTTTACTCATGATTCAAATATCTAAGGACTACACTATAGTGAAGATATGATGAAAGTAAGAGAAAGACACAACTATGAGGGCCTCGGATCTATGGTGTGAGAGTGTTCATAGACTGTCTGCATGATGCATCATGTCATGACGTGGATACATCTCTGGAATTATTGGAACTGTGGCGACGCTTGTGGGGTGCTTGGTGACTACGTAGTGCCATAGTTCCATGACAGAGGCAAATTGTCCATAGGTTGTATGCATGATGTGTCATGTCACGACGTGGGATTCCCCTCCAGGCTGTCTGGACATGTGCTCGTAACTCATAAAACATCTAGGATACTTACCGTAGTTACCGTAGTTACCGTAGTAGTTAAACTCATAACGAGGGATTCAACCCTACAATGAAGAACGGTTAAGGGCTTGCCACGGATTTATGTAGAATGGGATGCATAAATTCGAACAAGTGTGCATTAGTATCATGAAATAATAAGTAATTGCATTAAGACTAAGTGCACATTCACGCACAACATCAATAAGATAGCCCCCCTTAGTTTTGTTTGTGATCAAGTGTGTGTTTTTCAATTAAGAGAAATTGATATATTATATCCTAGCGTCAGTTGTATACAACTGACGTGCCTACAGTTTCTATGCAGAATAAAATGAATGAAAGGACTAAAGAAGGAATGCTACTTAAAGAAATATTCAAATTATTATTTATTTCATGTATCATGTTGTAATTATAATTCCACTGCATTGATGTAAATATTGTTGTATAAAAGTTTTAAATTCCTTGTAAAATTGTACGAAACGAAGTGTAAAGATCCTGTAGAACTTCCAATCCAGGCTTATTTTGACTTCGGGGTGTTACACGGTTACTACTGGCTGACTCTACTCCGAGAAGCTGAAGACCTAGTCATGAAATGCAGCTCTTGCCAAAGATTTTGACGGTCTGACACACCCCGCAAGCGCTTCTCAAATCGCTGGCCAGCCTAGAACCTTTTGCAATGTGGGGGATGGATCTCGTTGGGCCTTTTCCCAAAGCAATAGGCCAGAGACATTTCCTTATCGTAGCTATCGACTATTTCACCAAATGGGTCGAGGCATAACCCTTGTCCACAATCACCGAACATCAAGCCCAACAGTTCTTCTGGAAACAAATCGTTTGTAGATTTGGGATCCAGTGCATATTTATTACAAACAATGAGACTCAGTTCATCAGGAAAAACATCCGAAAATTTTGTGAAAACCTCGGCATCCAGCAGTGGTTCTCGTCAATCTCTCGTCCCCAGTCAAAGGGCTAAGCCGAAAATGCCAACCTCCAAATTCTCGAAGGTCTCAAAAAATTGTTGGAAAAATCTCCCAAGGGGTTGTGGTTCGACGAATTGCCCAATGTTCTTTGATCCTAACGGATAACCAAAAGGATCCCTACGGGTGAATCCCCATTCAATCTGACTTACGGGACGGAAGCTATTACCCCCCTGGAGCTCGGCTTGGACTTCACCCCTAACAAGAGATTTGTCACAATCTCTCCCATCCTCACCGCTCGGCTTGGACTTCGCTCCTAACGAGAGATTTTTCACAATCTCTCTCGTCCTCGCCGCTTGGCTTGGACTTTGCCCCCAAAGAGAGATTTATCATTTTCTCTCATCCTCGCTGCTTGGCCCTCTAATTTTGACCTAAGGAAGATAATCCTTCTTTCACCCGCCGATAATCAGGGCTAGAGATACTCTCTTGCCGGCGCTCTAACCCCTAACTGTTATAGGTTAATAGAAAAAATCTCTTGCGACCTCGACAACGTCAGCTTGTCTCTCGTTCAAGGGAGATGACCCTTCTTTCACCCGCTGATAGCAGGGGCTAGAGCTACTATATTAGCAATGCTATAATCCCTAACTGTCAGAGGGTAACAGAAAAATCTCTTAGAGAAGAAAGTGATGGGAAAAAATGAGAACGGAAGTGAGGCATATATAGTCCAAGAGAGGAGAATCCTTGATCGCCGTAAAGGTGATGTGGACAAACCTAGGCCATCCAACACCATCCAACGGCCATAAAAGAGCGCTATTGGCTTTCCCAATAAAACGTTTCAACTCCCAGGACAACTGCATCAACTTCCACCGTTTCAGTTTCCATCGCTTCAACTTCCAACGGTGTGTTTAATGAAGTGTCACGTCGCCCAATACGAGGCATTTTGGCTTCCTAAATTCTCGACTTCTAAAATTACCCAAGGCAAGATACCTCGGCCACGTTCGACCGATCCTGGCAAAGCGATCGCCCGGGTCGGATTCAAAATAGACACTCCCAACAAGACTATCATATATGCGACTAAACGAGAGACGAATACTTATTGACGCAATCGGCACAGTTGTAAAGATTACAAGATAAAAACAAGTTTACAACAAGCTATAATGGTCATCCAAGCGACTTGCCACTCCATCCAAGGAACCATCGGACCAGCAATCTACCCCTCCGTCTGGGGGCCCCTCGAACTAGCACAAACCAGCTCGAGCCCGGCCGAACGGGTTCACACACCAACCGGCCTATCAACCCTTTCCCTTGGGGTGGCCAATGTAAATACCCCACATACCGAGCTTTAGGCATCTCCCAGGTTCAATAGCTCCAACCTCAAAGTCAGGGACGAACCACCAAATAAAGGCCATTCACCCCCAAGAGAGGCGGTTTGTGGGCTACCCACTCCGAGTGTGACTTTCAGCCTACGTATCTCCATCTCCTTTTCCACTGTCACCTCACAAAGTATCGAGTCGTAGGTTTGTCGGTGAGAAGAGGTGCCAGATATCAACCACATAGTCTCGGTGCTCCCCAAATGCAGGTTGGCAGCCGTTTTCTTCAGATGAGCCTACTCTAAGCTCATTTCCCTTGACCTTCTCTGAAAATGAGAAAGAGCTGCCTCCCGATCCCTGAAATCCTTGCGATAGCTCACCAAGATAAACTCCATGGATTCTAGCTTGTTCCTAAGATGCTCAATCTTGATGTCACGAGAGTCTACCATGATAGGCTCTTCCATTTAAAAATAGAAGAAGAAGGTATATTATTCATAATCTCGCCAGCTTGGCCAAATCACGAAGCATCACACAAAAATACCAAGTACAAGGGGTCGGCCCAAAAAAATTTCATTTCACTAATAGCCAAACACAAAAAGCAGTGGCCATTCCGTGGTTTGGTAAATACAAAAAGTAAAATAAAAGAAAATATTATTAACTACCATGGCCAACCCTGAGCCCGTGCGACATGTGCGACTGCACATGGCTTACAAAAATCAGGAAGCCCCCCATTGTTGTGTTGTTTATATATATATATATATATATATATATATATATATATATATATATATATATATATATATATATATATATATATATACATGACGCCGAAAATTAAAATAAACTAAAATTAGTATTAGAATATGTAAAGAATGCCAAGTTTTTTCTTTTCGCACTAGGCCATATAAGTCTCAAGAAATCTTGGGACTAACCCTGTTAACTACTTCTCAGAGGGAGTAGGCACCTCAACGGCTCCTGCCATTCCGAGCCCAGGGAAGACATTTTGAGGGTTGCCCTCCGTACAAGGCGGTTGGTCACGCCCTTTTCCACTGCCCCCCCCCCCCCCCCCAGGGTGATCGGAACCTCAGGGAAGTTCATAGAATAGTGGAAATCCTCGAGATCCCACACCAGGTACTTGATTAGCACATGCCTGGTTGTATGACTTATCTTGGGTGAGGATGACCTTGCCCATGGCAGCCAGCTTTATGGCCATCAACTTCTTCTCTCTCTCCTCCTTTTTTTTCAACTGCCGAGCTCGATCCTCGGCGAGAGAGGTCAAATCCGCCTTAAGGACATGCTCATGAGCCTTAACGTTATCGTCTCACAACTTCTGCTCCTTCATCTCTCGTTCATATCTCTGAGCGTTTTTCACCTCTCGCTGGAGCTGGCGGATGTACAACCTCCTCTGCTCTGCCCCTTGAAATCTCGCCTGCGTACGAAGAACACAGACTCAAAAATCTAAAAGAGAAAAATTTAAAGAGATTTCTTGAAGTAACAGAGCTCGAAAGGACTTACCGTCATATGGACCTGAGCCCAATTCATAAAGCTCCTCCAGAGTCTCGATGGAGTCACTCTCCCTGTCATGAGGCATGGCCAAGTGCTCCACCGCCTCGATTGCCATCGACCCTCGGTCAGAGAGTCTACCGTCTTCACGGAACAGTTAGGAGCCCAGGAGAGCAACCCCTCCTCCCCTACTATCTCCCTAGCGTCAAGGTGGATGCCCAGGAGACTACCCTTAGCGACTTCGGAAACCCAGAGGTTATCCAAGCTGGGCACCGCCTTTGCCGAGCGTGGGGTCCCCGGGATGGAGAGGACCTTCGATTTCATAGACTTCCCCTCGGAAGCCACATCGGAGGCAAGCCGCTTCTTCAGCTGCTCCTCCACCTTCCTCTTTTTCGCCAGTTGAGCCCTCCTCGCCTCAATCTTCACATCGTCCATCGCTACAAAGAAAAGTCAGAGATGTAAGAACGAAGAAAAAAAGTTGGACAAAAATAGGAAACAAAAAACATACAGGAGTCGATGGGGCTCAGTCCGATCTTGGCCAGGTGCCTCTCGGTCATGTTCGGCCAACCGATACTATTGCCAGCGATGATCCGATCCACAATGGCCCACTTCTCTTCTGTTAAGTCTTTTCTTTTCGAAGGCTTGTGATTCGGCTTGTACAAGTTCCAATTAGTAAGAATTTTCCAAGTCACCTGATTTCAAACGATGAAATACTTCTCCTTTCATCCCTTTATGGAATCTAGATGTCCATGGACTACCTTCTTATAGGGGTAAGGCGAGATGTAATATATCCCCTCATGCTCTTCCAACGAACTGACCCACAGAACGACTCGGAAGCACTTCAGTTTCATAGGCACTCCCCTTTCCTCACAGAGCAACATGAAGCACATGAGCGGCTTCCAAGAGTTCAGGTTGTACTGCATCTAGCTCAGACTCGCCTAATTCAGCATCTTTTTGATGAACCAATGCAATGGTAACCGCAACCCCGAGCTAAAGGCATCAACGGAACATGCAGTACGAAGGAGCCAAATTGTCCATAGGATGGAGACCAAGGTTCGGAATCATCAACTCGTACTCCAGCCCAATGAACTAGTTCGCCCGTATCAACGGGAGGTCACTGCTCATTAAAACACACTGCGTCTTGTCTATCTTAAATTTTGGTCGACTCGGCGAGGAAGGTTGCACTTCATACCGAACCAAATCTTTGACATCGTCCGGATACATCCTAATAGAGTACGGCTGCTGAAGATAAGGGGCATCGAGCCCATGTTTTGGGAGAAATTCAGCCGGCTATTCAGGATTGTCCAGGAGGGTCCACCTCATCCTCCTCCCTCGAATGCGAGGAGCCTTTGGGGGAGACGGCATAGCCAGTGGCTTCAGATTAGGAGCCTCACCCAACGGATCGACCTCCATTACCTCATCCTCATCCTCGTCACCGCCCTCTCCTCCGGCCACATCCTCCACCTCCTTCTCCTCATCCACGCCCGCACCAGCCAGCTTGCCTTCATCAAACACCTCCACTACTTCCACCTCTTCTTCTGAGTCGCTCGATTTCACTACAAAGGGCTTACAAACTTGAAGCGGCTTGACGTTATAGACCTTTTAACTCCTTTTCCCAGGAAGAGGAGTCGGAAAGATGATCGCCATCGCCCTGACCAAACATGGAGGCAGAAGAACTGGACCGAACCCTCGACATAATATGAAATACTAACCTGTTACCTAGTGATTGGAAAGGACGTCAGAAAGTTGGTCGCCGACGACTGAACAGTACTTAAAGAGAGAAGCTGCAAAACTCTAGAGATATAGTGTGAAAGTGGAAAGTGAGAGTGGGAAGCATATATAGACAACTTGGAGATGCCTCGATATCCACAAGTGAACTCAACCCTCCGATTTTGGTCCAACGGTGGTCAAGATATCAATGCCTTGATTTTCACAACCGTGATGTCAGCAGCCCACATACAATACACTGTCAACTGTGGCCTAACAAGTGCAAGCTGATTTGATGAAAATTTCCAAGTCAGTCTCGCTCGACTCTCAACATTCACCTCGAGCTAACCACTAGCTTTCTTACAAGATTTTCCCAAATCAGGCTCGCTTGATGCTCGGCCTGCACCTCGAGCTAGCCGCTAGCTTTCTAACAAGCTTTCTTCGTCTCAAGCTCGCTCGACACTCAGCGTGCACCTCGAGCTAGGCACGAGCTTTTTCGCAAGCTTTCTCCATCTTAAGCTCGCTCGACGCTCAGCATACACCTCGAGCTAGCCACTAGCTTTCTCACGAGCCTTCTCCATCTCAAGCTCACTCGACGCTCGGCATACACCTCGAGCTAGCCACTAGTTTTCTCACAAGGTTTCTCTGCCTCAAGCTCGCTCGATGCTCGGCATGCACCTCGAGCTAGACACTAGCTTTCTCACAAGATTTTTCCAAGTCAAGCTCGTTCGACGCTCGACATGAACCTCAAGCTAGCCACTAGCTTTCTCACAAGCTTTTCCAAGTCAAGCCCGCTCGACGCTCGGCATGCAGCTCGAGCTAGCCACTAGCTTTCTCACAAGCTTTCTCTGTCTCGAGCTCGCTTGATGCTCGACAAGAACCTCGAACTGGATACTAGCTTTCTCACAAGATTTTTCCAAGTCAAGTCTGCTCGATGCTCGGCATGCACCTTGAGTTAACCACTAGCTTTCTCACAAGCCTTCTCTATCTCAAGCTCACTGACACTCGGCATACACCTCGAGCTAGCCACTAGCTTTCTCACGAGCTTTCTCTCCCTCAAGCTCGCTCGACACTCGGCATGCACCTCGAACTAACCACTAGCTTTCTCACAAGCTTTTCCCAAGTCATGCCCGCTCGACGCTCGACATACACCTCGAGATAGCCACTAGCTTTCTCACAAGCTTTCTCTGTCTCAAGCTTGCTCGATGCTCGGCGTGCACCTCGAGCTAGCCACTAACCTTTTCACAAGCTTTACCCATGTAAAGCCTGCTCGATGCTTGGCATGCACCTCGAGCTAGCCGCTAGCTTTCTCACAAGCTTTTTCCGTCTCGAGGTGGCTTGACGCTCGGCATGAACCTCGAGCTGACCAATAAATTTCATGCAACTTAACCTAAATCGAAGCTCGACAAGGATTTCTAGCCTCCTACTGGATTCCTTCTAGCTCCGCTCGAGTTTAAAGTTCTTCAAGGACTCCATGCTCGCGCTCCGAGGACTTGAGGTTGGAGCTCAGCACCAACCATCCCTAGAATGACCTTATGTTGTATTCTGTGGAGATCCCCTGTTCTACTCATGAACTTGCTACCAGCTGATCTTCTCTCCTTCGGGATTAGGTTACTCCTTGACAGCAGATACACTCAGCCCAGTAGGAGTGGGGGACCCATGATGTGGGTAAAAAATCAGTCCCATCAGAACTGTCCGGTCTCCTCAGGATCCGCAAATCCCCATAAATGAGGACTGTGTGCCCTATCGGCCTCCCACTGGCCCGTCACACCAATCAGGCCCACAGAAGAGGGTCAACCCGGTCCACTAGGGTTCCCTCTCTCTGCCTATAAATACCAGGCCCCCTCCACCACATGAAGGTAATGCCAATTTAGCCACTCAAACCCTAACTCCATTTCTTCTAGTGATTGACTTGAATGTCGGAGGGCCTGTCGCCGGAATTTCTCTCGATGTTTCTAGGCATTTTTGTAGGTATTTGGCGACCGTCAAGCACCGCTAGGTCCACCTCTCCTACCACTCACACAGCCTTACAACAGGACCGGGTCTGCAGTCAAGATCCCTTCCTTTCCTCTCCAAATAATAAGAATTCACATCTCTTGCTCCCACCGCAAAACAACAACATCAAATAGTGAAAGATATATGTCGAGAGGGGTTTCCTTTTCTTGTTGATCACAACTCTTAGTGATGGATTTTCATACATCATGTGTGTATTACATGGCTAAAATTGACTAGGAGAACATGTAAGCCCTCTTTTTTTTGGACATGCATGACATCTGATGGTTACTTAAGTTTGAAAGTAAAATTTTCTAGAATGATAATGAAAACAAATTAAGAGCACAGATTGAGGCTTCCAGTTTCCACCATACTTCTCATGTCCATGCTTAGAAAGAAAACAAAAATCAATGGAACATCCATTTTCATGTGATCCTTTGAGATCTGAACCCTGCATGATCTCCCCAAATCTGAAGATCGATAATAAAAACAAACCGAAAGGCTTTCCTGCTTACTTTTTTAAATTTTCATATCTATTATGGGATAAAATTCTTGGATGAATTTTCGTATATAGGAGATGTGTTTACTGTGTATACTGCTTATTGTTAATATATATGTATATATTCCATAGCACGTGTATGACACATGTTAATCATCTTGTATAGACTAATATATACAGTTAGCTTCATGCCCTAATAGATAAGTTGTTATGTCTTTCTCTATCAATGTATCAGAGCTACCTTACTCTTGATCCTCAATTACAAATCAGATTAGAGAAATCAAAACCTAAATATTCTATTTTGATTTGAGATCAAACCTAAATGTAAATCCCAAATCCAAACTCTGATCCCCATCACCGTCCACCTCCCCCTGCACCGTCACCCTTGCACCGTCGACCCACCACGATGCCGCTCTCAAGCCTCAAGCCGCACCACCACGCCGCTTCTCGACCAGCTACGACTCATGGCCTTTCTCATCATCTTACGGATGATCTACCATCTACGACCCTGCCATCCATGACACCTCCTACTCTTACTCCTACTTCAAACTCTACCATTTCCTCTTTTGTAGCATCTGCTCAAACTCTTATAGAGTAGAAAACTCTAGATTTCCAAGTACAGGGCATTATATTTTTATTCTACTAAGGTCTCCATCTGTCATCAAATTACTATTCTTCCATCTGCAAAGGCTATTTGGACCCATCATCAAGTCACTTATGAGCACTCTAGTCATGCTCATGAGTATGCTTTGAATCAGGAACTTGCTACAACCACTTAAGGTAATCAATCTGTATCATTTTTTTTTGCTTCTCTTTAGAATTTGTGGTAACAAATTGATGAAATTGAGGAGCCCTGTAAGGAGAAGGTGTGTAGCATTGCGTAATAAAAAATGAATTTATGAGTTTTTTATAAGCCTTCGTCCAGAATTCACAGTTTGTTTGCAGTCAGCTTATGTCCAGTAAGATAGTTCCTATTTTGGAATAGGCCAAACTAGTTGTGTTAGTTTAGGAAACCAATCGGTGGACCACTGCTCTTCTTCCTACATCACAGTCTACTCCTTCTGTGTTGGTTGTCACACTTCTACAACCACCTTTGCTGCATAGCTCTTCCTATGGTCCATCTTCTTTTCGTCCAATAAAATCAAAGAAACAATGTAATTATTATCACTTTCTTGGTCAGACCATAAATCAGTTTCGTAAGCATTTGCGCTTACATCAAAGACCTCCTATAGCTGCTCAAGTTGATCTCTAATGCTTATTCTCCTGACTAGCTCACTGAGCTTATATCTCAACTGCTCAATTGTCAACTTCATCATATGGACATCACAGCTCCTAGTGTTTTTTCTTCTCCTGGCACTCTAACTCATTCGCCACAAGCCATGATTGTCACCACTCCTAGCTCGTCTTCTTGGCCTACATGGTTGTTGGACTCAGGTACTTCCTATCACATGACCTCTAATGCTTCTATTATTCATAATTGTTCTCGTTCTTTATCTTTCAATTCTGTGTGTAGTGCCTCTGCAGATCTCCTCTCTATCTCTTATCAAGGTTATTTCTCATATACAAACTTTTCTATTCCCTCAGTTCTTCATGATCCTAATTTATCTATGAACTAATTTATGTTGGACAAATTGGTGTTCACAATTGCACTATTACATTTGACTTTTCTTCTTGTCTCATACAGGATTGCAGGATAGGGGCACTGCTTGGGGCTGGCCGTAGGCAAGAAGTACCTAAATCATGGATCACTTGCACTTCCCAATTGCCGAAGCCTTCAGATATGTTGTTCCTAACATAAGTTTTTTAGCATCAACGTTTAGCTCATCCTTATTCTTTCATATTATCCTCTTTATTTTAGTCGAGTATCATAGGTAGTGTGTCTAAATATAGTACTCCTAACTATAATAACTGTCTGGATTATCATCTCGGTAAACAAACTCAGTTATCTTATCTTTTGAGTAATAGTTCTAATTCTTCCTTTTTGAGTTTGTGCATTCTGATATTGGGGGGGGGGGGGGGGGGGGCTTTTCCTCGTGTATCTAAATCATACTATAAATATTATTTTTTTTCATTGATGACTGCTCTCGTTTTACATGGATTTATTTCATGCACTCTAGCAGTTAACTTTTTAGTACTTACCGAACTTTTGTCACAATGATTGCAACATAGTATAATCTTGAGATAAAAATATTTCATTCTAACTCTGGTGGAGAGTATATGTCTACAAAGTTTAGAAATTTCCTAGCCACTCAGGAAACTTTTTCTTAGCAATATTGCCCTGGTGCTCATGCTTAATATGACACTGTCTAAAGAAAACATAGGCATATCATTGAAACCACTATGGACTTGCTTCTTTCTGCCTCTATTCCTCCTCAGTTTGGGCTGAAACTGCTCTTACTGCTATCTACTTAATCAATATTCAGCATTTGACTGTCATTGGTGGCGATACTCATTTCGCTCGACTTAGGGGGAAATCACCATAGTATAACCACCTTCGGAATTTTGGTTTTGTTTGTTATATCTCCTTCAACCTCGTGAACGTAACAAATCATCTTAATAATCTGTTGACTTGGTTATGATCCTGAGTAGAAGGGCTATAGGTGCTATGAACCCAAAGCAAGACTTCTTCGTATGTCTCGTGATGTTCACTTTGTAAAAGATTGATTGTACTTCGATAAAATTGACTCTCCTACATTTGATCCTTATTCTTTAGAGTTCTATATCTTTCTTCAACCTTTATTTATCTCTTTACTATGACTCTAGCACCACCTCCTATCATGCCCACACCCACACATAAGTTGTCCTTTGCTGTGTCTGGTCCTCTACCTTCTCCTCCCTTAGCACGTCATCATATTCAGCCACTTTAGCATCACTTTTTCTTTGTGCTCAACCCATAACACTTGACCCATCAGTGACTTAAACGGCTCCTACAGTGCCTCCACCTACTGATCCCCTTGATCCTCGTTATCCTTTGAGGTTACACTGTCCTCCTTTTTGGCTTACCTACCTATTCCCAGGTAATCCGGAGTTCTCTGCTTTCGCTGGTGCTATTCATTCTTAAATTGAACTTCAAAACTTCAAAGAAGTATCACATGTTCTTGTTTGGCAACAGGCTATGACAAATGAGTTGGATGCTTTAAGCATAACAGGCACCTGAGAATTTGTTCCATCTCCTTTAGGAGTACGACCGATTACATGCATGTGGGTATATAAGATCAAAACCCTATCAGATGGCACTCTAAAGCGATACAAGGCTTATCTTGTTGCACAATATTTTTAACAATAAAATGAGATTGATTATCAGGAGACTTTTGCTCTCATTACACACATGACCACAATTATGACATTTGTTGTTGTTGCTTTAGTCTGTAACTGGCTCTATGGCAGTTGGATGTGAAGAATGCCTTCTTGCATGGTGAGCTTCATGAAAAAGTTTATATACTTCCTCTACCTGATCTACGTCATCCCCCAAATAGTATATGTCATCTTCAACGTGCACTATATGGTCTCAAATAGGCTCCACTGGCTTGGTTTGAGAGTTTCAATTCCACAGTTTGCACTGCTAGATTTTGTCAGATTGCCTATGATCCGGCTATGTTCATTCAATCCTCTTAAAGAAGTCGCACAATTTTGCTGCTATATGTCGATGATATGATTCTTACTGGTCACAACCATGCACAAATTCAGACTGTGAAAACTTATTGGCAGATACAATTTTCCATGATCGATATTGGCATGCTACGGTTTTTTTATTAGGATTGAAGTTACCTCTAGTGACCATGGTTATCTTTTTCCTTAACGAAAATATACTGCAGATCTTCTGGTCTGTGCAAATATCTCTAAGACTCATACTGAAACAATTCCTATGGAACTCAACTTGGAGCTTCAGGCATCAGATGGGATTCTTCTTCCTGATCCTACTCGAAGCAAACATGTTGTGAGCAGTCTGGTCTACCTCACCATTACACGATTAGATATTTATCATGTGGTCCATGTTTTGAGCCAGTTTGTGTATGCTCCTACGTCTGTGCATTATGACCATCTACTTTGGGTGCTTCACTATCTTCGTAGAATGATCACTCAATCCATGTTATTCTCTCCCCTAGCCCTGAAGGCCTTTACTAATACCACCTAGTCTGGTAATCTTGATGATAGGCGATACATCACGGACTATTGTGTCTTTCTTGAAACTTCTCTCATTTTTTGAAAGTCAAAGAAGCAGACTACAGTCTCTCGTTCTATTTCAGAGGCTGAACTTCGTGCTCTTGCCGCGACCACAGCAGAAGTAGAATATCTATGATGGTTAGTAAAGGATTTTGGTATTATTTCGAAGCCCACTCTCGTATTTTTGATAATACTAGTTCCATTAGAATTGCTTATGATCTGGTCAAACATGAGCTCACTAAACATATTGGTGTTGATGCCTTCTTCAGTCGGGAATGCATTCCTAAGGTCATATCCCTTCATTATGTTCCTTCCAAAGCTCAATGTGTTGATTCTTGACAAAATCTCAGACGAAGGCGCAACGTCAAACATTGTTTCCCAAACTCACCCTTGTTGATCCACCATGAGTTTGAGAGAGGTTGTTAATATATATATGTATATATTCTATAGTGCGTGTATGACGTATGTTTATCATCTTGTATAGACTCATATATATAGTTGACTTAATGCCCTAATAGATAAGATTTACACTTTCTTTGTTCACCCTCTCTATCACTTATATGATAATCTTGTAAGTAATATATATAGAAAGTTTTCATCTTGGAAAGAAGTGTGTGTACAAATCATAAAGTGCACTAGTCTGTAAGATATATACTCTTTTACATCCTTGCAATGCATGTACACATTTGTATGCCACATTGGATAATGGTGTTTTGATGATGAGTTGATCTATATTGATGCTTTTTGTGAATGTGTGTGTGTATATCTATTTCTATTATAAAAGTAAGAATAAATCTATCCATTTGAGATCTAAGCCATCCATTTTATTTTATTTAGATCTACACATCTGATCTAGATCATTCATTTGATCTATATAATGATTAGATCATGGTCCCTGAATACCCGAACCAATTAAAACCGGTACAAACCCGCACACCCATCTCAAAAGCCCAGACTAAATAGGGCCCTCATTCTATCCCCTCTTTCTTCTCCCTCTTCCCCAACCGTCCTCTTCATCTAGGGTTTTATGACGACTAGGGTTTCTCCAATCCCCTCAAATCCATGCCATGGACGACAAAACCAATCAACCAAACAACTTCAATGTCACTGATCTCACCTCCATTCTCCCCGACCTCGCTGTTGGTAACCTCCCCCACTTCCTCCATCTCTCCCAATCTTCCTCCACTTTGTTTTACTGGTCTACTTGGATTTTTGTGATGTTGCTAGGTCTGAGCACCCAGGACAGAGTCAGCCTTATTAGTGCTCTCAAGGTTTGTATTGGTGACCGATTTTGTTAGGATTTTGTAGGGGTCTCTTTATTTTTGGCGGTGCTTTAATTTTTGTCTTGTGTTTTTGTGGTTGTATAATAAGTTGTAGAGCTTGTCTGGGGAGCAAGCGGCAGACATGCTGGAGAGTCCGAGTCTGGTGGTGCGGAAGCAAGTTGAGTTCTTGAGGGAGATTCAAGTATGGTTCTTTCCATTGGTTGTGATTTTGTTAGTTTGTTGGTTCAATGTTGATTTGTTTAGTGTAGATCATTTAGATGAAAAGAATTGCAAGTTAAGTTAGGATAGGTGGAGCTTTGTAACCTGGGTCAATGTGTATCAAGATTGTGTTGAGATAATGCAAGAGTTTGTTGAGATGATTCCTCTGAATTTATGCACCCAATGTGTTTGTCAAAATGCGTGTGTGACTGAACTGGCACCTTGGTTGCTCACTACAATAACTTTAACTCGAATGAGTAATCGAAGATTGTCCACTCCGATTCTCATGAATAGATTAAAGTGGACTATATCGACATATGCATCTTCACTATTCTTCTGTTTCGGGAAAATTTAGCAAGAAATGAACATGCTGTTGTATGATTTTAGTGGATTTCATCTTGTATATAAGTTTTGCTAGCTTATTATAGCAACTTAAATCTGCAAGTTTTGTTTTTGTCTGAATCAGTAAAACATTTTGGCTTAGTAATTTTGTAACGCCCCGAATTCCAAAATACACTGAATTCGAGATTCCACAGGATCTTTACACTTCTTTCGTACAATTTTACAAGGAATTTAAAACTTTTCACTTTACATCAAAGTTACAAGAAATCTTTACACTTTACATTTTACAGCGGAAGCAAATTTACAACATTTATATACAAGTACAACAACATTTGAATAATCTCTAAGCATCAGTTCTCCTTTAATCTTTATCATGGCATTTACCCTGCATACAAAACTATGGGTACGTCAGTTTATTCAACCGACGAACATTATACACGGCCATCCTCTCTATGCCGGAAACAGTATAACTGATTTTCCATATTTAACAAACACAAACTTGTCACATATCAAACTAAAGGGAATACCCTATTGATGTCGTGTTGTGATTGTGCACTTAGTCCTTAATGCAGTTATTTATATTACATGACACTAATGCGCACTTGTTCGGATTCTATGCATCCCATACTATATAGGTCCGAGGGAAAGCCTCTTAATCGTTCTTCATCTTGTAGGGTTCAATCCCTCGTCATGACTTAATCTACTACTGTAACTACGGTAAGTATCCTAGATGTCCTATGAGTACGAGCTCATGTACAGAAAAACTGGAGGGGAACCCCACGTCATGTCACGACGCATCGTGAAGACTATCTATGGACAATTCAGCCTCCTTCATGGCACACAATCATCTCACAGTCACCAAACACCCCACAAGCGTCGCCAAGATCCCGATAATTCCGGAGTAGTGCCCACATCATGTCACGACGCATCGTGAAGACAAACTGTGAATCACACCCACATCGTAGACTCGAGGCCCCCATACTTGTGTTTTTCTCTCACTTTCATCACATCTTCACTATGTACTAATTCTTAATGAAATTATGAACAAAATCAATCTCTTAGAGTTAGCCCTCTCACTACTACCGGTCTTATTTCTTTCATTTCACAATGACCCAAACTTGGTCTTTTCAATGTCAATAATCATATTTCATCACTTTTCACTTGCCGGTGTGAGTTTTGGCTACATCCTAATTTTCAATTTCATTTCACAAATTCATATGTTTGAGTTGTCAAACCCAAGAACATTTCTCTTTTTCAATCACATGATTTCCAATCTTTTCATGAGTCAATAATCATACTTGAAGTTCAATTATACATCACACATTTCTTAATCCACATGTATTTCCACATTGAAAAATCATATCACAAAATATCTAGTCAAAGTGAAATATTCACCACTCACTATTGTCACACTATTCTTTGATAAGAATAACTCATACAAGCTTCACAACAAATACTTTCTTTCTTTCAAATTTTTCTTTCCTAATACTTATCTCAATTTCTTCGCAAAACACATTTTTACGAATTATACGAGTGTAAAACTATAGTTCCAATTCCATTTTTACTCCCAAAATATACTTTATTTCATTCCAATAACTCCCAATTAATTTTCATAAGTCACAAATGAATTTAGAACAATAATAGTATTTTTTCCCGAATTTTTACACATCAAGAAACCCAAAAATCACTTTTTTATAAAAAAAAAATAATATTCTTGCCAAGCTAGGATTCGAACCAGCGACCCAAAGGAACCCAACCGCACGCACTAGCCACTCGGCTGCTTGTGCTCATCGATATAAATAGAGGTCGGGGAGTTAAATATTCTCGAATTGAAAACTGATTAAATTTCAAAACGCATATAAAAGAATGGTGTGCTCAAGTATCGAACCAGCGACCTCGACCATATACACCTGCACCACTATAGAGCTAAAGAGCCCACCGACCACTTGAGCTATAGGCTCAAGTTGTCTTGACTACAACTCGTATTTTATTTCAATCATTTCTCTGTTCAATTAGAACATTTCGATGTTCAAAAGCTCTTATTTTAGTTTGTTTTCACTAAAATTTTTGTAAATCTCCAGAATGTTTATTTAAACATAATGTGACACTCTAGTAATTTAAAAATAATTTTTCCAGTAATTAAACACATATTTTTCATACAATTAATTTAAATTGTATACTACTACTACCATATCTCATTTGACATTTCTCATACGACTTAATATTAATACTTCCTATATTAATTCTCTATTTATCTTCCTTTTATAAACTCAAAAATATATTTTAAGTTACTCATTCTAAACATTATCACGAAAGTCCATCTATGCATATAAATCAACAATTTCATCTACTAGCATTTGTACTTAGTTTTGATACTAACAACAAATTTTAATTCACGCATTCCATGGCTACAAACAATTCACATACAACTTAAGATTCATGACGGAATAACATGCAATCTATTTAGCATCAATTCAATCAACTAATAAGCCTTTTTTCCAATTAAGTGTACTCTTCTTAATTTCTTTCATGCATTATCGTTTCAATCAATTAATAAGCCATTTTTCCAATTAAGTGTACTCTTCTTAGTTTCTTTCATGCATTATCGTTTCAATCAACCTTAGCATGATATCTAATTAGAAATATAGAAAATAACCCACCTTATTTGGAGAGAAAAGATTTTGCAATACCTCCTAAACAAAAGAGTCCTTGCGAGCTTGCCAAAAGAGTGTTCCTCCTCCTCCTTGATGTGCAAAACCGAGCCTTCAAAAGTGAAATCCTGAGCCCTCCTAGGTGATGCCGGCCTTCCTTGATTGCAAGCACACACTCACCCTCAAACTCTCAATCTTTTATCTCACTTCCTTCTAATAATGTACTACTAACAAATGTAGTTTCTACTATAGGTTTTTGGAGAATGAAGAGTGCAAGAATAACTAGGCTAGGGGGGGGGGGGTATTTATACTAGAATTTGGAGCAAATGAAGGGCTAGGATTAATCTAGGAGTTAAATATAAAAGGCTAGGATTTAAGGGGAAGTTGTAGTAACCAACCATGATCCAAACAACTACCACCCACAACTCCACTTCTCTTTTTCCCTTTCCCTCCCATTCAAAACCGGCCACACAAGTGCCCCATGCACGTGTACGTGCAATGCACGTGCATTCATTAGTTCTCCATATAAAAAGTTGTACATTTAATTTTTTTTTTTATAAAAATAATCTTATAAAAGTAGTCTACATTACAAGTTGTAATAAAAGAGAATAGCTCATGGGCTTTATTTAATGGGCCAAATAATGGTTACAAAAATAAATTAGATTTGGGCTAAAAAGGACTTGTGCTTATTTGAAGAAAATGGGCCTTTATAAAAACAGTTAGAGAACACATATACTTATATATATATATATATGTATATATATATATATATATATATATATATATATATATATATATATATACACACACACACACACACACATTATCCATAATGAAAATGATTATAAGATTTTATACTACAAAAAATTGCACGTGCACAATACGTGAAAAAATAAAATAATAATTTTCATAAATGAAAATCGGGGTATTACAAATTTCATTTTAGCTGGCATGTTTACAATCTACTGATATTTGAGTAGCATGTTTTTTAAGGAGTTGGCAATTCATATGCCTAGAACATAGTTTTTGTCATTACATTGTCAAATCTAATCTTCATGTTTTATTTTGTGAACTAGGATTAGTAGACTTAATTTTATTATACTTAAGTCACACTATGGACTTTTGACGGAATTCCATAAGTTGTTCATTAGACTGATACAAAACCTTGTTTAAATTTCACTTGTTATTAGGGAGCCATGCTGCGGTGATGTACTTTCTGTTCGTGATTCAAAAATGCTTGAAAGGTCTTTCTCGAGTAAGAATCCATGGCTATCTTCTCTCCTTCAGTACTCAGATGTAGCGCCCAAAAAAGGAAAGGCTGCACCGGTGCAGGGTATCTCAATTTCCATGATTGATGAATATTTTACTTTATATTTAATGTTTGCATCCTTCACTTTTCAACTTAGATCAGGAGAATGTGAAATCAAGAAATGAGGTTATCATGTGGTAAATACGCAAATTATTCAGAAGGATATGGCTCTACAAAATTTAGATCTAGGGTTCCTTCAATACTCTTATATGAATATCTCTTGGCCGATTAAGGACTACTCGAAAACAATTCGAAAGTTGTGTATGTATTCAAGGTTTGTAACTCAACCATTCGCAAGAAGTGGACTTGTAAATTTGCTTTTTTATGAGTGTTATTTTTGTTTGAAACTTAAAGCTTGTATTAGAGCTTGTGTTAACGGCTTGCGCACTCTAAATAGAAAATAAATGGTCTGAACAGTGAAAATGAGATAAAACATGCTTAAATAGAATACGATGATTATTTTTTAGAATTCATGACACTTAAGAAAACTAGTTGCTAGGGAACAAACAATAACCATATAATTTGTTGGGAGCATAGAAATGAACTTTTATACCTATTAAAATGGCTTAGACGATGTTTCTTAAAACACGACTACTATCAATACTTCCATGCAAAAAAGTTATGCATGAAATTACTATGTAATAAATAATTTAAAGAAGAAATCACGCAACAAATATTAGTGATAGCAGTTCTTAGTTAATAAGGTCTATCCAACTTTGAAAATCAACCAAATAGAAAAGATCAATACAAAATTACCCATAGTTGCAAAGGACGGACTATTTTTTGTCAAACTTTTATATGTTGGGTCTCTATATTTCAATTATGTAGTATGTCTATCTTGAGATACTAGGTGTAACTGGATATTATTGTGGGAAGAGAGCTCCTTATATTTGTAATATGATTATGGACATCTTTTTTATTATTTTTTCCTAATGAAATACTTATTATCTCTAAGTTCAATCCTTAGATTGGCTATACTATTTAGTATCTTCAATATATATGTACATGTTTTTTTGTAAACAATATTCAACTTTATACTGATTATCAGGATTCTTGCATGTTCACAACAACAAATAGCACTACAATAAAGATAAATCCAAATATACCTTGTATATTTTATTCTAGAATTGATGTCTTTTGAAATATTATTTACCACTAATTTTTTTATTTTTTGAAGATTAGTTGTGAAGCATGTGATCAAATTTCATTGAACAATAATACCTTGAAATTAACTGAAAACAAAAGTAATGGATGTGGAAGAATGGAAAGTGTGAAACTAACTGCTATTCTTGATTGTTTTCTTTTTCATATTTTAATCCAATATACAGAAAGTGACTAATTACGAATAAATTATTTCAGATATGTATTTCAAAGGACACAAGTGCAAAAGCATATTTGACTTTATTTAATGAGGAAGCACGATGCATCATCGGCTGCTCTGCAAAAGACTTGGAACAGATTAAGAATAAGATATAATATTGAGAGCTAATTACTTAATATCCAAAAAAAATAGTGGCTGGTGCATATAATTAATTTAGTGACATCATGGCATGAATTTTCTCGATGAAGTTTTATAATTTTATGCATATCCCATATCCCATCAGTTCACATTTGTAGGAATTTTTGTGATTGATTTTTTTTATAAGATAAAACGTGTTAAAAAATTCAACTGACGTGTGCACCAAGCCACGTGCACTTGGCGCCTGGCAATTTTTAACTAGTATATATAAAAGTATAACTGAAGCTATAGATAAGCTCATATATCTGGATATTTACTGAACATATATATCTAACAATAACAATTTGGTTTAGTTCACTCAAGACATGAAATGTATGAACTATCTGAAGTCTATAAATATAAATGGATATGTAATCATATTGATATACTAGGTTTGCCCGTGGACACGTGCCTACGGCACGTTTCTATGAACGATGCAGAATATAAAAAGGCCTGTAAAAAGTTAAATATATGCACGTCATCGTGAAAATTGATTTATATAAATGTGTATTTGGCTGAGACATTTATGTATTCTGAATTTAGTTGTTTATTGGTTTATATCTTGCAGGATCATTTGTCAAGAGCTTAGGATTGAAAAAGAGTACTGTGAATCTACAACAATAGTGGATCAAAATTAGGTGCTATGTGTGACTTAAACATAAGAGATTTCAAACTGCATGAGTAGCAATTCAGTTGGTAATGCAGTTATCGACTCAAACTGCATGAGTTAATTCCCCGTTGTTATATTTTCATGTAGTTAATCATGTATGATTTTTAAATAGGTTTAAAATGAAAGAGAGAGAGAGATAGAGAAATAGCTTGTTGTAATGTATATGTAAAAACCTTTTGTTAAATGTGATCAAGTACAATATATTTAGTATCCAGATACTGGAGAGCCTACTGCAAATTTGATCTGAAACAGGCTTGTTAGCCACAATTTTTGATATATTTCAGTGTATGAGATATTTGATATTTTTTTAATCTATAACTTACATCAAAACACATAAGCCCAACTATCAAGTATTTCAAACATTAAGGGAACATGAAGATTGCAGATGGATTGACGACTCAACCCGCCAAAAATCACGATCAAGGATGAAAAATCTATACTATTACTAAGCAAAGTCCCATTTTGGCGGCTTTTTACTATCATGCCCCCATAAACATAAAAGGCTAAAAAAAATATAGGGCTAATATCGGAGGTCAAAATGTTATTTGCATGTATTACGAAAAAAAATAAACACATGCATGCAAATATCAAAATGAATAAATTTGCATGCAATTACTTATGCAATTACTTTGCTGATGAATAAATTTGCATGCAATTAATTTGCATACAATCACATTGGTAGGAGGAAACTATTCATTTGTTACCATTAATAGTTCATGTTGACTTCAATGTCTAGGAAGAACGATGCATGTATACTAAGTTGATCAAAATTTAAAAAGTAAACAATACAAAAAAGTTATTGTCTAAACTAATATGTGCATGCCTGTAGAAACCAAAATTGTGTAAATATCAAAATGTCAACTCTGCATGCAACCTCTTCGTTGACCAACCCCTTCCTCAAAATTCTACACACCTTTAAATATTAGGGCGTGCATCGCACGCGTGCAAATAGCTAGTCATTATAATGAAAAAGGAATCAATCAAGTCAAAACCAATGGGCATTTCTATTGTAGAATACTAATAGAAATTTTAGTAAAAATCACTCTGCATAGCAATTACCAAGGAAAGTAAGTAATTATATGGATATATTTTGCTAATGATATTACGTGGCAGTCTGCTGTGTAAATATTTTAGTGAGATTTCTTCTGAGTTTTGATTGTGATTGTGATTTCAATTATAATGATAACATTTATTAACATCTCATGCAATCTTTTTAACAAAGTTAAAGGCTGTGCATTCATTACGTTGACCATCATATACAATTCATGGAAGTAACCAATAAACTCTTCCTTCTGTAGTAAATAGGAAACTAAAAATCAGTTGTCACAGTTAATAAATATGGGCTATAAAGATAGTTAATATAAGTAATTTAAAGATTCTCAAGCACTGCAGTTCTCTCCATCAGGAGTTTGACAATGAACATTTTCTACAGCTTATCGGATGGTTTAAAATCAAATCGGTTTTTAACCTTAAAATTTGTTAGGTAGGAAAGCACTTTCCATTAGAAACCAATTCAACGTATCTCGGTTTGAATATTAGAAGTCATCAATCGGTAGATATATCCAAAGTAGCAATCTTAACTATCAAGCTGTATTCTCGCCCACTTGATCTAAGCTATTGCATGCATAAACTATCTATATATACCTGGGTTATCAGAAGCTTAAACATCACAGCAAAAAAAAAAGTTCCATAACCCACTACAGAAGAAGGAGACGCACTATTAATAATGGCTTCCTCCTACTCTTCTCTTCTTGTAGCTATAGCAATATTGTTCTCTCCATTGTTTCTCCATTATAGTTGTGAAGCTCAACTGACCTCCGGCTTCTACAACACCACTTGTAACAATGTGTCAGCCATCGTCAAAAGTGTGGTTCAACAGGCTCATAGCAGCGACCCTAGGATCTATGCTAGTCTCACTCGCATGCATTTCCATGACTGCTTCGTCAATGTAAACTTTCTGTCGTATATATATGCTGATTATTAGTGGATAAATAAAATTCGATCCCTAAACCTTTCACTGCAACTTGAATGATAACTTCAGAATTATAATGCAGCTCTGACTAAATATGTACATGTTTCAACACGTACAAATTTTTTTGAATATAAATTTTTGTGTTCATGAAGTACGTAAATGTTTTGTTGTAGGGTTGTGATGGATCGGTGTTGTTGGATGATACGGCCACCATTCAGAGCGAGAAGGGTGCAGGTCCCAATAACAACTCACTTCGGGGTTTTGATGTTGTGGACAACATCAAGACTGCTGTAGAGAATGCTTGCCCAGGAGTAGTCTCATGCGCTGATATTCTTGCCCTTGCTGCGGAAGCTTCTGTCAGCCTAGTATGTACCACTGCATGCATTCTTTCGCTCTACATTTTTGCATGCATGTTTGGACCTAAATTTTACCGCACAAATTACTAGATGGTTGTATATACCGCTAGCAATTTCATTCTTTCAAGCTAATTAAACATTATGAGATTTTTATTGCAGGCAGGGGGACCGTCATGGACTGTGCTACTAGGAAGAAGAGACAGCACAACTGCCAACCGAACAGGCGCCAATAACCTTCCCAGCCCCTTTGACACCTTAAGCAATCTGCAGTCTAAGTTTACTGCCGTTCAACTCTCAAACACCGACCTCGTCACTTTGTCGGGTATGTAGGAGATGCCAGCTTTATTTGTATGCACCGGGGATGGATTGATTCAGTTATTAGTCTTCACAGACTTAGCTTTCATTCATATGTAATCAAATTTAGCTCAACTGATGCAACACATACCTACACTTAGTATTTAATTAGTACTAATGTCACATCCATTATTACATAGAAGTACAAGCAGCATTAATTCGAAGTTGAAACCCCACCATGTAGTACAAAAAGATAAGACAGAAATAAAACAATCTCGCAGAATTTTTTCACAGGATCGAAATTACATTCCCATCACACCCAAAAATCTCTTAAATCGAAGAAGAAGGAAGAGTGGGAAAGAAAGATGCAGAATCAAAACAAACCAAATAAGTATACTTATACCGAAACCTACAAATTCGAAACTTATTACACCCTCAGTTACCAACCCTGAAACTGATACTGCGGTGATGATCTTTGAAATCAGTATCCATCTAAAGATCAAAGCATGTTTTTCAAAGAGAGCTAACTAAAAGTGCAATTTAGTTCATTCACATTAAAAAATTAAACATAATTTCTCTCTCCTCAAAATCCTCCCAATATTGGAGGGGAGCCAAAATTGGCTCAAGAGGGATGTTGCAACCCCCCATCCTAAAAAAATGAACCAAACATGAAAAGTTTTAAATTTTAAAAAACCCCTCCCCTGCAACCAAACACTCCCTTACTTATCCTTGGAATGTATTCTTTTTGGCATTAATTAGTTCAGAATGCAATTATTCCTAATAACGAATCTTCTGTCCTTCCCCTATTTTTCTAGGCTTGAAGGAATAAATTTCTCTTCAAAACTTGGTTTTTTGTCCTTATCATTACTATCATCTCAACTTAATTATAATAAATAAATAAAAAAATAACAAAATATAATACCCAAGTTATCTCAACACTACATCACCATAGGATCACTAGAAGTCCATTGCTGAGTCTTACAGCCTTGAATTAGTTGCATTACAGCTAATTTGATGTCATCAAAATTTGATGTAATCAAGCATTGGTATATCTTGTCTTTAAGATTGCATCATTGTCTTTCTCAAAAAAAAAAAAAAAAAAAAATTCCTTTTCAACAGTAGTAGTGCTGCACATGACATGACATGTATTCGTAAATCTCTAATGTCATAACTCCAAAAGAACGAACGCATACATTTTCATAAGCCATATATATCAATGAAAAGTCAAAACTAACCCTCTCAAAATTATGCAAATGCAGGGGCCCACACCTTTGGCCGAGGCCAGTGCATGTTTGTTTCCAACCGGCTGTACAACTTCAGCGGAACCGGAAAACCTGACCCCAGCATGAACTCATCCTACGTAACCACGCTCCAATCCAGCTGTTCCCAGTCCGGGAGCGGGACCACATTGGTTAACAATGATCCCACTACTCCTGACACCTTCGACAACGCCTACTACACCAACCTGCAGAACCATAAAGGCCTCTTCTCGAGTGACCAGGAGCTTCTCTCCACTACCGGAGCTTCAACTGCTTCAACTGTTAACAGCTTTGCTGGTAGCCAGACCAGTTTTTTCTCAAATTTTGCAACGTCGATGGTTAATATGGGGAATATTAGTCCATTGACTGGGAGCAGTGGGCAGATCAGGAGCAACTGCAGGAAGGTTAATGGGAGCTAAATTAGTTATAAATCGATCATGAACAACAACTCTTCTAAAAGAGAGAGTTGAGTTGTAAGCGATGTTAAGGGTCATAATGTTTGAGCGAAGTGCTCATGGAGTATGATAATGTAATTTGGGCTTATAGTGCTTAATTGATGTTACCCACTTTATCTGTATTATGGAAACTAATTAAGTGCAAATAAGACAAGTATTATAGTAAGCCTTTTCTTTGTCAATTTCATTTATCCATTGTTTATTTTTCTCCTTTTTGTGTGTACGTGGTTTTCACGCATTTGTTTTTTACAGAGACATTGATGAAGATGGTTGGACTCTAAAAAACTTCAGAGAGCATGAGGATAGGGTGATGAAAAGACTACTTCCTATATCGAACAATATTTGTGTTGCTCCTTTTTTCCAGAGTGGAAGCGATCTGATGATGAGTACACGTTTTGAGAGTAAACGTACAGTCTGAATTATAAATCAAATCTAGAGTTGGCCGACTGAAGGCGTCCGACGAACCTGAACAAAGTCTAATCACCGGGGTTGGCTCTGGCGAAACACCCTCCGACGCTCAAGTCAGTACCCGAATGAGAATTAGGATCGATTTTAAGTCGAGAAATATTGATTACCTGACTTTGATGAAGGTGGAGAGTATTTATAGCTTATGTGTTAGTTCCATAAGATAGACTTAAAAAGAGTATCTTTTTGTGCTAAAACCCCTGATACTCACGATGATCATATAGAATTAGTTACTAACCATGTTTGAGATAAAGAATTTGATCTGCCAACTTTTAATTAGTTGGGAATCTTTCTTATTGGGTTGTTAATTAGCCTGAATTGTTGGTCTGATTGAGTTTATGGACATTGGTGACCCATATTTGCCTAGTGGGTTTGTAGTCGCTCTAAAATTACTGTTTTGCCCTCGAGAAGCATCAAGATGTGTGTCAGGATTGTGTGCTTTGATTTTACCCATATAATAAGCATGTCTTTGTTAGAAAATGAGTGTTTTAGACACCATTTTCGAACCGATTTTTGAGTAATTTTTTGAGTAAGATCCTCAATGAATTATTGAGAGATCTTGATTGATTTGTGTTCTCCTTCGTGAGTAGATCAAAATCATATATTGGTTTGCTAAAATCGGTTAAGGGGTGAATGAGAAATTGTCTCTCAAAGTGAGACGTTTTCATTCTTGAAAATGAGTTAAGGGAACATAGTCCCACATCGAAAATAACAAAGGAAATAGAAGAGGATATATAGTAATCTCCTTCTAAGCATTGTAAGATGGCTAGAAGAGAGGCTCTCTCTCGCGCGCGCAGGGGGGGATGCAAATCACGGACCGGAATGCGACTTGTGTGCGCCCGCACGACCTGCGGACACGAATGCCGGACCGATTTGATCCCACCCCGTGCAGAGCCACTTTTTGCCGTTACTGATTTAACAGCCTTGTCTACCGTTACTGATTTAACCCAGGCTCTATAAATAGAGGCCTCCCCTTTACTTTCTTCCCTGCACAAACCAGATCTTCTTCTCTCCTTCTCTGGGTCTTATACTGTACTGTTCCTCGGTTCTACTTTTGTTGGTAAGTCGGTGATAGGTTCAAGCGCTTATACTCAGTTCGGGAGTGGTACGTGGTGCCTACGGGATCGCTCTAAGTCGTTGCATCCTGGGAGACAGACGCCTCCGTTCATTCCAGCAACCGGAAAGAGGCGAAATCTGTTTTAAGGACACTGTGTGATACACAGGCCTTGGCTTTTCAAGTTGTATTTTTCATTTGTTCTTGTAAGTTGTCTATTTAATTTTTCCTTTTTCTTTCCTTTCGGTTTTCCTCTCTCCTGTTCTCTTCTATGTTTTCTGTGCCTCTCTATCTTTCGATTGTAAAACGAATTTTGTAAACAATATTTATAACAAACTTAAAACAGATTTTGGATTTCTTTGATTTCCGATTTTGAGGTACGGTTTTTCTTTTTATTTCTTGTATCTCGAAAACTTACACTCGTGTTGTGTAAATTTCAGAATCACAATGACTACTGCATTAGACAATGCTGTTGTGTCTGAAACGGTCTATGTGCCTGTTGTTGATACAACGCAAGAACCGAATGCTGCTGCGGCACGAGTGCCAATGCCCACCATTGTACCTGTCTCAGTCTCCCATGGGGAGAAACCTGAGAAGTTCAACGGGCAGAACTTTAAGAGGTGGCAACAGAAGATGATGTTCTATCTGACCACACTGAATCTTACAAGGTTCTTGAACGAAGATGCTCCAGATCTTAAGAAAGATGAGCAAGATAACCAAGTCATTGCCGCTGTGGATGCTTGGAAAAATGCTGATTACTTGTGTAGAAATTACATAATGAACGGATTAGCCGACTCTTTGTATAATGTATACATTGACAAAAGAACAGCTAAAGAACTTTAGGAATCACTAGAACATAAATATAAAACTGAGGATGCCGGCGCCAAGAAATTCATTGTGGGCCGCTTCCTAGACTATAAAATGGTAGATTCTAAAACAGTAATCAGTCAAGTTCAAGAACTACAACTAATCTTGCATGAGATTCATGCTGAAGGTATGAACTTAAGTGAAAGTTTCCAAGTGGCTTGTATAATTGAAAAATTACCACAAGGTTGGAAAGACTTTAAGAATTACCTAAAACATAAGCGAAAAGAAATGGGCATTGAAGATCTCATTGTCAGGCTTCGTATTGAAGAAGACAATAGGGGATCTGAAAAAGTTAGACTCATCAGTCATGCAGCTAAGGCAAATGTAATGGAACATAAACAACGTTCCAACAAGCACAACAACAAGGATCCGAAGTTGGGGCCTAAGGGAGGAATCTCCAAGAAGCCGAAGTTTCAAGGCAAGTGCTTCAATTGTGACAAAATGGGTCACAAGTCCACTGAATGCAGACTTCCTAAGAGGAACAGAAACAGAGAAGCAAACTTAGTTCAAGGAATTATTCAAGATGTTTCCGATATCAACCTCTCAGCTGTGATATCAGAGGTGAATATGTTAGGTTCAAACCCGAAGGAATGGTGGATTGACACTGGAGCTACTCGACATGTGTGCTCCAATAGAAGTATATTCTCCACTTTCGAACCATTAGAGAATGGGGAGAAAATGTTTATGGGGAACTCGGCTACTTCAGAAATAAAGGGCTAAGGCAAGGTGATCTTGAAGATGACTTCTGGAAAGGAACTGACTCTGAACAATGTTACATATGTTCCTGAAATCCGTATGAACCTGGTATCTGGTTCGTTGCTTAATAACCACGGTTTTCGTTTAGTATTCGAGTCGAACAAATTTGTTTTGTCTAAAAGTAGAATGTATGTTGGTAGAGGATATATGAGTGGTGGAATGTTCAAACTCAATGTAATGACCATGGTCAAGAATATGAATAAAGCTAGCTCTTCTACTTATTTGCTTAAGTCTTCCATTTTATGTCATGGTAGACTAGGACATGTTAATTATGATACTTTGCAAAGACTAATTAACTTGAATCACATACCAACGTTCCAAATTGATTCCAAACACAAATGTGAAACTTGTGTTGAGGCAAAACTAACAAGATCATCATTTAAAAGTGTTGAAAGAAACACCGAACCACTTGATCTAATTCACACTGATATTTGTGATTTGAAAATGATATAAACAAGAGGTGGTAATAAATATTTTATTACCTTCATAGATGATAGCACAAAATATTGCTATGTATACTTGCTTAAAAGCAAAGATGAAGCTATAGAGAAATTTGTTCTCTATAAAAATGAGGTTGAAAATCAACTCAATAAGAAAATTAAGGCGCTAAGAAGCGATCGAGGTGGAGAGTATGAATCGCCATTTGCTGACACATGTGCTAAGCATGGGATTATACATGAAACCACATCGCCTTATTCTCCTCAGTCCAACGGTGTTGCTGAGAGAAAGAATCGTACATTGAAAGAAATGATGAATGCGATGTTAATAAGTTCTGGTTTACCACCAAACTTGTGGGGAGAAGCTATTCTTTCAGCTAACTACCTTTTGAATAAGGTGCCCAAAAGGAAAGAAGAAAAAACTCCATATGAATTATGGAAAGGAAGAAAGCCATCCTACAATTACTTGCGAATGTGGGAATGTCTTGCCAAGGTGGTAGTACCTCCACCTAAGAAAATGAAAATAGGACCAAAAACAGTTGATTGCATTTTCATTGGTTATGCACTTAACAGTAGTGCCTAGCGGTTCTTGGTGTACAAATCCGATATCACTGAGATATCAAAGAACACGATAATGGAATCTAGAAATGCATCGTTCTTTGAAGATGTATTTCCATGTAAGTCAAAGGAGGAACCAAGTTCCTCCAAACGAACACATGAGACTATCAGTGAAGATAGTGAAGACCAAAATGAAGAAGTTGAGGAGGAACCTCGACGCAGTAAAAGAACAAGAACGGAAAAATCTTTTGGTCCGGATTTCTTGACTTTTATGCTTGAAGGAGAACCCCAAACCTTCAAGGAAGTGGTGAACTCTAGTGATGGTCCTCAATGGAAAGAAGCCATCAAGAGTGAAATTGATTCTATCTTGCAAAACCATACTTGGGAACTAGTGGATCTTCCACCGGGTAGTAAACCTTTAGGTTCCAAGTGGATCTTCAAGAGAAAAATAAAACCTGATGGATCAATTGATAAATACAAGGCAAGACTTGTAATTAAAGGTTATAAACAAAAGGAAGGTCTTGATTACTTTGATACATATTCTCCTGTGACGAGAATAAATTCCATTAGGATGGTACTTGCCGTAGCAGCTCTACGCAATCTTGAAGTACATCAAATGGATGTAAAAACAGCTTTTCTTAATGGAGATTTAGATGAAGAAATCTACATGGAACAACCTGAGGGTTTTTTAGCTCCAGGACATGAAAAGAAAGTGTCTAAACTGGTGAAGTCATTATATGGCTTGAAACAAGCTCCAAAATAGTGGCATGAAAAATTTGACAATGTCATGATGACAAATGGTTTCAAGATCAATGAATGTGATAAATGTGTATATGTCAAAGACACAGAAGATGGATATGTCATTATATGTTTGTATGTAGATGACATGCTTATTATTGGAAGCAATGATCAGATAATTAAATCTGTTAAAAATATGTTAAACTCGAGGTTTGACATGAAAGACATGGGACTAGCTGATGTTATATTGGGAATTAAAATCACAAGAACATCAGACGAGCTTATTTTAAGCCAGTCACATTATGTTGACAATATTCTTGGAAAATTTGATAAAGATAATTCTGGAATTGCCAGAACTCCAATAGATCTAACTTTACATTTATCCAAGAATAAAGGGGAGAGTATTTCTCAAGTAGAATACTCTAGAATCATAGGCAGTCTAATGTACTTAATGAGTTGTACAAGACCAGACATAGCCTATGCAGTAAGTAAACTAAGTAGATACACGAGTAATCCTGGAAGCGAGCATTGGCAAGCAATTATAAGAGTACTGAAGTACTTGCGTTTTACTCGTAACTACGAGCTGCACTATACGAGATACCCGGCTGTACTTGAAGGATACAGTGATGCGAACTGGATATCGAGTGATAATTCAAAATCCACTAGTGGCTATGTGTTTACACTAGGTGGTGCAGCAGTTTCTTGGAAATCCTCGAAACAAACGGTGATCGCTAAATCCACGATGGAATCAGAATTTATCGCATTAGACAAATGTGGGGAAGAGGCTGAATGGTTACGCCACTTCCTTGAGGATATTCCAAGGTGGACGAAGCCTGTGTCTCCAATCTGCATACATTCAGATAGTCAATCTGCAATTTGTAGAGCACAGAGCAATATGTATAATGGTAAATCTAGACATATTCGTCGAAGACACAATTCCATTAGACAACTACTCTCTACTGGGGTTATCTCTGTGGACTATGTAAAGTCAAAAGATAACATTGCGGATCCACTAACCAAAGGGTTAAACAGAGAGTTAGTTGATAAATCATCGAGGGGAATGGGACTAAAGCCCATGAAAGAATAAGTCAATACAATGGAAACCCAACCTAGCTGACTGGAGATCCCAAAATCTAGGTTCAAAGGGACAACTAAATTGTAAAGACCAAGTTAGATCACTGTGGGGATTTTTCCATGTCCATTCCCATGATTAAACAGTGATGCTCGCAAGGTAACAGGTTAAGCTAGGATTTTAATGATTCTTATGCGTCGGATATCCGAGCAGAGTAATGCGGGTTACTCTTAAGTAAGAAATCACCTATGTAAGATGGAAGAAGAGCCGCTTCCAAGGGAATAATATAGGGCAATATTCCTGTTAAAATCTTACAGAACCAGGCGTATGTTCATGGCCAAAACGAACATAACAGTGAGAACTAAAAAGCGTTAGAAAGATTTCTGTGTGAGATATGTCATCGTTTACACAAATGGCAGAACAGTTTAAAGACATCGCATCTACTGTTTAGTTAGTAAAGTAAACATATTTTCATAAGGGAAGGTTCAAAGGGTAACACCTACCTATCCTATGCAGAAATCAATCGTTGAATTATATCACCAAGTCTGTCGGGTCAGTCTGTCGTGTCAGTCTGTCGTGTCAGTCTGTCCTGTCTGTGGTCGTCAATTTTCATTCATGTGGGGATTGTTAGAAAATGAGTGTTTTAGACACCATTTTCGAACCGATTTTTGAGCAATTTTTTGAGTAAGATCCTCAATGAATTATTGAGAGATCTTGATTGATTTGTGTTCTCCTTCGTGAGTAGATCAAAATCATATATTGGTTTGCTAAAATCGGTTAAGGGGTGAATGAGAAATTGTCTCTCAAAGTGAGACGTTTTCATTCTTGAAAATGGGTTAAGGGAACATAGTCCCACATCGGAAATAACAAAGGAAATAGAAGAGGATATATAGTAATCTCCTTCTAAGCATTGTAAGATGGTTAGAAGAGAGGCTCTCTCTCGCGCGCGCAGGGGGGGGTGCAAATCACGGACCGGATTACATGTGACTTGTGTGCGCCCGCACGACCTGCGGACACGAATACCGGACCGATTTGATCCCACCCCGTGCAGAGCCACTTTTTGCTACAGTTTTCCTTTTGTAACGGCTTAAATGAATGCAGAAACAGTTCTGTCTGCCGTTTCAGTGCTGTATTTAATATTTTGTCTGCCGTTACACTGAAGGCATTCAATTCACTGTCTGCCGTTACACTGAAGGCAGTAAATGATGTCTGCCATTACAGTGTCGGCATTCAATTCGCTGTCTGCCGTTACAGTGAAGGCATTAACAGCCTTGTCTGCCGTTACTGATTTAACCCAGGCTCTATAAATAGAGGCCTCCCCTTTACTTTCTTCCCTGCACAAACCAGATCTTCTTCTCTCCTTCTCTGGGTCTTCTACTGTACTGTTCCTCGGTTCTACTTTTGTTGGTAAGTCGGTGATAGGTTCAAGCACTTATACTCAGTTCGGGAGTGGTACGTGGTGCCTACGGGATCGCTCCAAGTCGTTGCATCCTGGGAGACAGACGCCTCCGTTCATTCCAGCAACCGGAAAGAGGCAAAATCTGTTTTAAGGACACTAAGTTGTATTTTTCATTTGTTCTTGTAAGTTGTCTATTTAATTTTTCCTTTTTCTTTCCTTTCGGTTTTCCTCTCTCCTGTTCTCTTCTATGTTTTCTATGCCTCTCTATCTTTCGATTGTAAAACGAATTTTGTAAACAATATTTATAACAGTCTTTCCTTAAGGCTGGGTGTTTCAGCCTTTGAGAAGTAGTTTATAGTTTTTCAGGTGATCGGTAGAACATGTTGGAGCGTCGGGTACGCTTGGAATCTTGTTCAGAGTTTCTTTGGGTACTAGCATTTTTGTAGAGCTTCCAGTAAATTTTTTTTTGAAATTTTAGAACTTTTATTAAAAATTTCAAATTCGTAATTGTTTTTTCATAATTTTTAATCAACTTTCCAGAATTTAGAATTACATTATGGAATTTTTAATTAAATTTTCTAAATTTATAATTATTTTTCAGAAATTTTCAATTAACTTTCCAAAATTATAATTATTTTATAGAATTTGAAATTAACTTTTCCAAATTGTAATTGTTTTAAAGAATTTCTAATTAACTTTTTGGATTTTATAATTATTAATTGGAATTTTAATTAAAAAATCATACATGGGCGCCGATTTTGGAGCATATCAAATGGCTGGCACGCTTTTCAATCAGATAGCGGGGATCGTGTCGAAAGAGCAAGGCAGCTCAGACAACAAAAATGTCGTCGAGCTGCTGGAGGACACATGTGAAGTACGTGGCGCATGGTTCGTTCGCACATGACTGGGCGTGATTCGTCACGTACTCCGCACGTGGATTTGTCACATGATATGTGTGTGGCGTGCTGTGGCGATCAACACACTTGATCAAGGTGGCACGAGTTTTGAATGATCGGATGGTTATAAATCAGCAAAAACGCTGACTAGCTCGGATGAAAAGATTTACGCCGGGTTGGTTACAAATGTCAACATTTTTCATTTTCTTTTTGGCTTTTCTTTGCTTTGCTTCTTCTTCTTGTGTGCCGAGGAGGTCTGCACGAAAGTTAAAACAAACGTACGACTCCAATTGGTAGGTGAGAATCAAGAGGCGGATGGACGATGTTGATTGGTCGAAAGCGTCAAACTCCTCCGACGATGAAAGTGCCACCGAGGAGCTGAGAAAGGAAACTCTACCACCGAGGAGATTAGTGGTATTGAAGAGAATTATGGCGCCAAGGAGCATCGTGGCGCTGAGGAGCTTTGGGGTGCTGAGGTATTTAGCGACGTCGAGGAGTTAAGAAGAGGAGCTCTGCCACCAAGGAGATTAGTGGCGCCGAGAAGATTTGCCACCGAGGAGCTTTGCTAATGAGGGGCTAAGAAGAGGAGCTCTGCTACCAAGGAGATTAGTGGAGCCATAGAACATTGTGGCACCAAGGTTCACTTAGCTTTCGAACTCTGTACTAGAGTGTTGATGTGAAAATAGAGATAATCCATTGTGTCTTTGTCTTGAATCTTGCCTTCTTTGCAATACCACCCACTGAATTGAGTCTGTGAGTTTAAGGGAGCAACTCTAGAGAAGATGTGAACTTTGCACTTGTCTTTGAAGTTAGCGAGTTGTGGAGAAACTCAAGCTGGACTCCGAACCTGTCTTTGGAGTTAGAGAGTTTTTGGAGCAGCTCTAGCTTGATTCTGAACTTGCTTTGGAGTTAGCGAGTTGTGAAAGAAGTTCTAGCTGGACTCCAAACTTTCTAGAGAGTTGTGTGTAACTAGCGTAGCTCGGCAAAGGGGCTAAATACAAAAGTCATTGTTTGCATCCAGAAAGTAGCGCAGGAATTTGGAAAGGAAATGCTGGTTTTTTTGGAGGGTGGGGGGAGTAAACCTAGATGGCAGTCCTGAAGGTAAGTGCTTATTACATGCATTAACCATTGTGTGATTGGTCTTATTACAAATTGAAAACCTACTGCTAGCTAGTGGAGGGCGTTAAACACTGTCGTTGAACTTTCGCAAATGCTCTCTTGATACCTCCTAGCCCCTAAGGCCTTCAGGTCGGTAAGCTTCTGGTTGGACGACTTTGTAAGAGTGAGATTTGCTTACTTGAAAACACTTAGTTTGATCTTCTTTGGAGAAAGTAATATCTTTTAATTCATCCACGACTCAGAGTCACCTCTCTTGACGGAGTTCTACGGCATCAAGATGTTGATTCTTGATTTTGATGATTACAACACAATACAAAGTTTGTCTATTACATATCTCTTGCAGAGTGTATCAAAGTCAATACCATGGTGAAATACACAAAGATAACACAATCTGATGAAGCTTTCAATAGTAATTAATCAAGCTTCAAGACATCTAGACAAAGGCTCAAGCTCAAGACAAAGACTCAAGTTCAAGACTAGATTCAAAGTGCTTCAATTGTATTAAACAAAGTGTCTTTTAATATTGTAATTTTAATTCTTTGAGTCTTAGAAACTTGTAAAAGCCTTGTCACACACACACTCACACATACTTTAAATAATCTGAGTGTTTTACAAAATCAAATTATCAAAACAAGCTTGAATAAGTTCAGCTGTATGATTACCAGTCGACCACTCCTTGGAACCAGTCGACTGTCATAGTACGAAACTGCCTGAACTCATACAAGCTCTGGCCAGTAGTCTCCTTATGGAAACCCAGTCAACTGTTCAAGACATTTCGATAGTTTTCTGAATTTAAAACTTGTTTTTCAAATTCATATCTTTTTCACTGCCGTTGTATGGCAATTGGGATTCTATCTCTCAATGTCCAAACGTTTCTAACTCTATAAAAAGAGTATAGAATTCATTTGGCAAAGGTTACTCAACTCCAAGCATTCTTTAAACTCTCAAGTCTTTTGTTTTCAAGTGTTTCAAAAGCATACAAATTCTCTAAGACTTGGTTCTCTGAATTTCAGTCTAATATAACATTGATTTCGTTTTAGACTGAATTCAGAAGTTGACCTAATAGCCACTATACAAAAGCACTATCACATACAAGGCTATAGGTTGTTGTAAACTCAATTTTGTTGTTGTTTTCACTCTCGGGTTGTGAGAGTGGTCCTTTTGGTTGGAGAGTAGGGCTCTTAGTTTTAGAGTCGGTTTCACTCTAGGGTGTAGAGTGGGTTTGCTCTCTTTAGTGGTGAGAGAGGTCTACGGATTTGACATTGTTATTGTCAAAGGCCGTAGAGTATTCTTGTATTTTCAAGAATAGTGGAAAATCGATCACATACAAGGCCATAGGTTAATGGGAGCTAAATTAATTATAAATCGATCTTGAACAACTCTTCTAAAAGAGAGAGTTGAGTTGTAAGCGATCGATGTTAAGGGTTATAATGTTTGAGCGAAGTGCTCATGGAGTATGATAATGTAATTTGGGCTTATAGTGCTTGATTGATGTTACCCACTTTATCTGTATTGTGGAAATTAACTAATTAAGTGCAAATAAGACAAGTGTTATAGTAAGCCTTTTCTGTGTCAATTTGATTTATCCATTGTTTATTTTTCTCCTTTTTGTGTGTACGTGGTTTTCACGCATGTGGAAATTAACTAATTAAGTGCAAATAAGACAAGTGTTATAGTAAGCCTTTTCTGTGTCAATTTGATTTATCCACTGTTTATTTTTCTCCTTTTTGTGTGTACGTGGTTTTCACGCATTTGTTTTTTACAGAGACATTGATGAAGATGGTTGGACTTTAAGAAACTTCAGAGAGCATGAGGATAGGGTGATGAAAATACTACTTCCTAAATCGAACAATATTTGTGTTGCTCCTTTTTTCAAGAGTGGAAGCAATCTGATGATGATGACTTCACGTTTTGAGAGTAAACGTACAATCTGAATTATCAATCAAATCTAGAGTTGGCCGACTGAAGGCGTCCGGCGAACCTGAACAAAGTCTAATCACCGGGATTGGCCCTGGCGAAACACCCTCCGGCGCTCAAGTCAGTACCCAAATGAGAATTAGGATTTTAAGTCGAGAAATATTGATTACCTGACTTTGATGAAGGTGGAGAGTATTTATAGCTTATGTGTTAGTTCCATAAGATAGACTTAAAAAGAGTATCTTTTTGTGCTAAAACCCGTGATACTCACGGTGATCATATAGAATTAGTTACTAACCATGTTTGAGATAAAGAAT
This sequence comes from Hemerocallis citrina, assembly GCA_017893485.1. Taxonomy (NCBI): domain Eukaryota; kingdom Viridiplantae; phylum Streptophyta; class Magnoliopsida; order Asparagales; family Asphodelaceae; genus Hemerocallis; species Hemerocallis citrina. Next base: position 213,993,268 of record CM030363.1, read on the forward strand.
TTGATCTGCCAACTTTTAATTAGTTGGGAATCTTTCTTATTGGGTTGTTAATTAGCCTGAATTGTTGGTCTGATTGAGTTTATGGACATTGGTAACCCATATTTGCCTAGTGGGTTTGTAGTCACTCTAAAATTACCGTTTTTCCCTCGAGAAGCATTAAGATGTGTGTCAGATTGTGTGCTCTGATTTTACCCATATAATAAGCCTGTCTTTCCTTAAGGCTGGATGTTTTAGCCTTTGAGAAGTAGTCTGTAGTTTTACAGGTGATCGGTAGAACATGTTGGAGCATCGGGTACGCCTGGAATCTTGTTCAAAGTTTCTTTGGGTACTAGCATTTTTGTAGAGCTTCCAGTAATTTTTTTTTGAATTTTTAGAATTTTTATTAAAAATTTCAAATTCTTAATTGGTTTTTCATAATTTTTAATCAACTTTCCAGAATTTAGAATTACATTTTGGAATTTTTAATTAAATTTTCTAAATTCATAATTATTTTTCAGAAATTTTCAATTAACTTTCCAAAATTATAATTATTTTATAGAATTTGAAATTAACTTTTCCAAATTGTAATTGTTTTAAAGAATTTCTAATTAACTTTTTGGAGTTTATAATTATTAATTGGAATTTTAATTAAAAATCATACATGGGCACAGATTTTGGAGCATATCAAATGGCTGGCACGCTTTTCAATCAGATAGCGGGGATCAGGTCGAAAGAGCAAGGCAGCTCAGACAACAAAAATGTCGTCGAGCTGTTCGAGGACACATGCGAAGCACGTGGCGCATGGTTCGTTCGCACATGACTGGGCGTGATTCGTCATGTACTCCGCACATGGATTTGGCACATGATATGTGTGTGGCGTGCTGTGGCGATCTAGACACTTGATCAAGGTGGCACGAGTTTTGAATGATCGGATGGTTATAAATCAGCAAAAACGCTGACTAGCTCGGATGAAAAGATTTACACTGGGCTGGTTACAAACGTCAACATTTTTCATTTTCTTTTTGGCTTTGCTTTGCTTCTTCTTCTTCTTGTGTGTCGAGGAGGTCTGCACAAAAGTTAAAATAGACGTACGGCTCCAATTGGTAGGTGAGAATCAAGAGGCAGATGGACAATATTGATTGGTCGAAAGCGTCGAACTCCTCTGATAATGAAAGTGCCACCGAGGAGCTGAGAAAAGAAACTCTACCACCGAGGAGATTAGCATTATGGCGGCAAGGAGCATCGTGGTGCCGAGGAGCTTTGGGTGCGGAGGTGTTTAGCGACGTCGAGGAGTTAAGAAGAGGAGCTTTGCCACCAAGGAGATTAGTGGCACCGAGGAGATTTTCCACCGAGGAGATTTCTATTGAGGGGCTAAGAAGAGGAGCTCTGCTACCAAGGAGATTAGTGGAGCCATAGAGCATTGTGGCACCGAGGTGCTTAGTGGCACCAAGGTGCACTTAGCTTTCGAACTCTATACTAGAGTGTTTATGTGAAATAGAGATAATCCATTGTATCTTCGTCTTGAATCTTGCCTTCTTTGTGATACCACCCACTGAATTGAGTCTGTGAGTTAAGGGAGCGGCTCTAGAGAAGATGTGAACTCTGCACTTGTCTTTGGAGTTAGCGAGTTGTGGAGCAACTCAAGCTGGACTCCGAACTTGTTTTTGGAGTTAGAGAGTTTTGGGAGTAGCTCTAGCTTGACTTTGACCTTGCTTTGGAGTTCACGAGTTGTGGAAGAAGTTCTAGTTGGACTCCGAACTTTCTTGAGAGTTGTGAGTAACTGGTGTAGCTTGGCAGAGGGGCTAAGCACAAAAGTCTTTGTTTGCATCTAGAAAGTAGTGCAAGAGTTTGAAAAGGAAATGCTATTTTTTTTAGGGGGAAATAAACCTAGATGGCAGTCCTGATGGCAAGCGCTTATTACATGCATTGACATTGTGTGATTGGTCTTATTACAAACTGAAAACTTATTACTAGCTAGTGAAGGGTGTTAAACACCATCGTTGAACTTCGGCAAATGCTCTCTTGATACCTCCTAGCCCCTAAGGCCTTCAGGTTGGTAAGCACCTGAGCGGACGACTTTGGTGACCCTGTGAAAAGTTGTTCTCGGACTTGGTGAGAGAGAGATTTGCTTACTCGAAAATACTTGGTTTAATCTTCTTTGGAGAAAGGGATCTCATTTAATTCATCCACGACTCAGAGTCACCTCTCTTGAGGGAGTTCTACAGCGTCAAGAGGGAAGACCGTGCTCCCTATTGTGGCTGTGCAACATGCGCAAGCTGCCTCTTGGCTTCCCTTAACTACTCCTACCCCTGCTGATGTGGAGAACTTCATCTTCATGTGGAAGGCTGAGGCTACAACTTGAAAAGCTGCTAGGTCGAGACAACCAAGGATAGCATTGTTGGTGGACTTAATGTTGATGACTATGAAGTTCATGGCTACAGTTCGAGTAACTGGCGCATTTCCTATTGTCACATCAAAGGTGGATATTCCTTCAATCTGGATTGGAACCCGGAGAATTCATGGAGGGTGTACCGGGGGGGGGGGGGGAGGGGGGGTTAGACGGTCCCTGGAGAGCTTAAAACCTTTGAAAGCTTCCAAGAAGAGGATGTTAACCGAGCTGTCATTGTCCACCAAGATTCGGCGCACTTAGTAGTTTTCCATACAGAGGCCGATTACTAGTGCACTGAGTTGACTTCTCGAATAAACACTTTCTTGGAGGAGTTGGACTATCCACCCATGGGACCTCCGTGGATGGAATGGAGGATGGCTGAAGGCCCGAAGTCATGGGACTTGGGATCTTTCTCCATGCGTTTGTTAGATCCCCGAGCCAAGGGTGGTTCGTGCTTGTACTTGGAGAGGTAACCGCAATGAATAAGGGCTTCGATTTCTTCATTAAGATCCCAACATTCCTCTGTGTTATGGATGTGAATCGGCACCACTAGTCCTGATCCCTTCTTTTCTTTTTTTGCTAGATTCATCTTAGGAGAGGGGCGAAGTAGTCCATCTCCTTCGGTTTGTATGGATACTGTTGATATGCTGGCGTTGAGAGGGGTGAAATTTGAGGGCTTCGTGGGTGATTTTGTGCCTGAAGGCAGCAGCTGTTGTTGCTATTTTGAGAGTGGGGATGGACTGAGACTCAGTTGTTAAGCATCTCGCGAAATCCTTGAGCGGCTCCCTTGCCCTCTGCTTCAACTGGAGCAGGGAAGCGCTCGTCTTCTCGATCTTACGACTGGTGATGAAGTATGTAAGGAATAGCTCCTCAAGCTGATCAAAGGAGAAGGTAGACCATGGAGAGAGATGAGAGTACCATTCTCGTGCTGACCCATTCAGGTTTGTTGGGAACGCTCTACATAGGAGCGCACCAGAGGCTCTTCGGGTCATCATGAGAGTTTTGAAACACTGAATATGATCTGCTGGGTAGGACTCGTCGTCGTATGACTCGAAGGCTAGTGTCTTGAAGTTCTCTAGGATGGGGGCTTCAAGGCTCGACCTGGAGAAGGGACATCGGATGGGGTGATAACTATTGCTTTGACGACCCTCCTCCTGGCTTATCCTAGCAAGGCAGTTCTCCATCTCTTGGAGGCGACAAAGGACTGGATCTTCCCGTCCCTCAGATTAAGTTGACCTTTCAGACCCTTCTTCTTACACAGTTCTTGGATGGTGATTACTTGGTGGTTCATATCCGGGGCAGCCTCAAGGGCTCTGAGGATTTGATCTTGGAAGTCTCAGAACTTTGCCCTAGTGATGGGCGCCTCAACTTCTTTGTTGCTCTGGGGAGCTCGTCGGCTGAGCAGAATTAGGCTCCTCATGTTCCTTCGCTCCGAGGTGAAGGTGACCGTTGGGACCATGGTCGGTGAGGGGGAGGACTTCTCCTGCTTCCTTGGTGCTCTGTGTGGGGGACCTCGTATTAGGTACGCTTTTATTTTGTTAGGTGTTGATGATGTGGCGAAGATCTGGTTGTGCCAAAGGCACCACATGGGGCATGTAGGAGAGGAGGTTGTGTGGATTGAGACCCGGTCCTCAATTGGATGAGGTTCGGGGTGAGGTTCGGAGCGATGCCTTTGGGAGCCCACCGAAGCATCCTTGATGAGGGGGAGGCTACAATGGCATAGAAGGGGTTTGCAAAGATGGGAGTGGAGGATGTCCCAGAGAAGGAGGAGGAAGAGGAGCCTAGGCTTGATGGCTAATGGCCGCTGCCTTCCTATCTTTTAAGGGCATGGGTGGAAAAGGTGGTTTTTTGCCAACGAGATCTGATCAGAGAAGAGATCTGTGTGTTTTCCCATAGACAGCACCAATCTATTGCTATTTTCTCGATGTGGGAGCTATCAATTGATGAGTTCATATTTTGAAAGGAAAACTTCAAACATAAGTTGTCGATCAGAGCTAGAGTTGGCCGGCTGAAGGTGTCAACGAACCTGCACAAAATCTAAACACCAGGGTTGGCCTGGGCGAAAGACCCTCCGACGCTCAAGTCAGTATCTGTATGAGAATTAGGGTTTTGAATCGAGAAAGATTGATTACCTGACTTTGATGGAGGTGGAGGATATTTATAGCCTAGTAGTCAATTCCACAAGGTAAACTTACAAGAGTATCTTTCCGGGATTAAACTCCAGATTCTCCTGATGATGGGATAGAATTAGTTACTAACCCTACTACAGATAATGGATTTGATATGACAGCTTTTAATTAGTTGGGAATCCTTTTGCTTTGGCTGTTAATTAGCTGAATTGCTTGCATGGTTGAGTTTATGGGCCAGGGGCGGCCCATATTTGCCTAGTGGGCTTTTAGTCACTCTGAAATTACCATTCTGCCCTTGAGAAGCTTTAAGATGCATGACGAGATCGTGTGCTCTGATTTTACCCCATATCAATTTGGTTGGTTGTAAAATTTGTGGAAGGATAGCATGTGCAAAAGTTTGGGGGGAAACATAAGGTGAATAACAAATTTTGATAAAAAAAGATTTGAACCACCTATTATTAAAAGTCAGGATTCAGATTGGAATCACTACAAAAATAAATTCATGGAGTAGCTAAGCTTTTCTATAAAGATAACTCATTTCTCTCTTAAAAAAGGCACAAGTTCAACCTATATATTTTGGAATCAGGGCCGGCCCTATGGAGAAGCGGCTGTCTTGGGCCTCCAATTTTTGGCCATTTTAGGGTCCCACGCAAAAAATCGGTTTTTTCAATAGTGACAGTGCATATTTAATATGTCAATAGAAATGTTTATAAACAACATAAAAGAGTAGAAAAAACCGGCCCTGCCCACAGTCCAGAGAGTCCAGAATAAACAAAAATAATAACGAAATGTTTGAAATATGTCAAAACTTCTACTTTTTAATGTAGTATAGATGAGACTGTACATATATATTGTTATATTATTGGTCACCTTCTCAATTTCTAAATTTTAAATATAATCTTATCATCTATTTTTACATGAACGGCAGGGATAGAGTAATGTAAGGTCCCGGGGAGGCCCGGGCCCCTCCAAAATTTTGAAACCCCCCTAGGATTGTTGAATTTTTTAAAAATACCCCCCTTAACTTTTATGATTTGGCCCACCAAAAAAGTTGTGCAAAAAAAAATCTCTATATATCTATATATAGTTATAGAATTTTTCCTTGATCCCCCGACAAAATTATTCTGGTGTAAATTTTCTTCGGTTACCTTCCACATGGCTTATGCTAGCAAGGTGGTCCTCCATCTTTTGGAAGCGACGAAGGTCTGGATGTTCCCGGTTTCCTCAGATCGAGTTGACCTATTAGACACTTCTTCTGGCTCGGTTGTTCCTATCTGGGGCATCCTCAAGGGCTCTGAGGGTTTGAACTTGGAAATCTCGTAACTCAGCCCTGATGATGAGCACCACCTCTTATCTGTTGCTCTGGGAGCTCATCGGCTGACCGGAATCGGGTTCCACCTGTTCCTTCGCCCCCAAGGTGAAGGTGACCGTTAGGACCGTGCTCGGCGATGGGAAGGACTTATCTTGCTTCCTTAGTGCTCTGAGCAGGGGACCTAGTCTCAGGTACAATTTTATTCTAAGCATTAACGGAGGTCCTTTCCTTGCTGTCGGGTGTTAATGACGTGGCAAAGATCTGGTTGTGTCAGGGGAACCACATGAAGCGTCATAGGAGAGGAGATTGTGTGGATTGAGACTAGGTGTGGCATCCGGTTCACCTGGTCGGGCCAGGACAATAACTAATGGGCCAGATCTGAGCCTGGGCTAAGGAGGTCAGGGCTAGACAATTAATTGGTCAGGGCCAGGCCGAGCTACAGTCGGGGGAGGAGAGGCCCGGACCCGACCTTAGGCCCCTGGCTTGGGGGTCGGGCCGGGCCGTTGCGGGTTGGGGGTTTTGAATTTTTTATTTTTTTAATAGAGTAGAATAAAGGCATAAATTTGGGTGATTGAATTTAGACAACAATTGTAAGATAATATAGAATAAATGGAAAGATTCATATATTAAAATTTTTCAATGAGTTTCAAATTTTAAAATATAATCAAATAGATGAGCAACATTTCATACAAAGTGATTGAATTTGAAATTACAAGTTAAGAGGACCGAGTGTCGAGCTTCCCACGTGCTCGGATGTCGAGGCTTACTGCCGAGCGTCGAGCCCCGAAGCTTGTAGTGAAAGCTAGAGGGTGGCTCGGGGTCACTACCGGGCATCGAGCTCCAAGCTTGTTGTAAAAGGTAGGGGATGGCTTTGAATCGCTGCCGAGCGTCGAGCCCCAAGCTTGTTGTAAAAGCAAGGGGTGACTCGAGGTCACTGCCGAGCGTCGAGCCCCCCCAGTCTGAGGAAGCGAGGGGGTGGCTCGGAATCGCTACCGAGCGTTGAGCTCCAAGCTTATTGTAAATGCTAGGGGATGGCTCAGAATCGTTGCCGAGCGTCGAGTAACCTTGTTGTAAAAGCTAGGAGGTGGCTCGGGAATGCTACCAAGAGCCCCTCAGCTTGCTGTTAAAGCAGGGGGTGGCTCGAGGTCATGGCCGAGCGTCGAGCCCCCAGCTTGCTGTAAAAGCTAGGGGATGGCTCGGAATCGCTGCCGAGCGTCGAGCCCCCAAGCTTGCTGTAAATGCTAAGGGATGGCTCGAGGTCACTGCCGAGCATTGAGTCCCCCCAGTTTCTGTAAAAAGCTAAGGGATGGCTCGGGATTACTACCGACCGTCGAGCCCCCAAGCTTGCTATAAAAGCTAGGGTTTGCTCGAGGTCACTACCGAGCTCGAGCCCCACAGCTTGCTGTAAAAACTAGAGTATGGCACGGGGTCACAGCCAAGCTTCGAGCCCCCATCTTGCTATAAAAGCTAAGGGATGGCTCGAGGTCACTGCCGAGCGTCGAGCCCCCCCCCCCCCAGCTTCTGTAAAAATCTAGGGGATGGCTCGGGATCGCTACCAACCGTCGAGTTCCCAAGCTTGCTGTAAAAGCTAGGGGGTGGCTCGAGGTCACTGCCGAGCGTCGAGCCCCCCCCAGCTTGCTCTAAAAGCTAGAGGATGGCTCGAAATCGCTGCCAAGCGTTGAGCCCCAAGCTTGTTGTAAAACCTAGGTGATGGCTCGGGATCGCTACCGACCTTCGAGCCCCCAAGCTTGTTGTAAAATCTAGAGGGTGGATCAAGGTCACTGCCGAGCATCGAGCCCCCCAGCTTGCTGTAAAAGTTAGGGGATGGCTCGAGGTCACTGCCGAGCATCGAGCCTCAAGCTTGTTGTAAAAGCTAGGGGATGGCTTGGGATCGCTACCGCCCGTCAAGCCCCCAAGCTTGCTGTAAAAGCTACGGGGTGGCTCGAAATTGCTGTCGAGTGTTAAGCCCCCAGCTTGCTGTAGGATGGCTCAGAATCGCTACCGAGCATCGAGCCCCAAGCTTGTTGTAAAAGCTAGGGGATGGCTCGGGATCACAACCGACCGTCGAGCACCCAAGCTTGCTGTAAAAGCTAGGAGATGGCTTGGGATCTTTACCAACCGTCGAGCCCCTAATCTTGCTATAAAAGCTAGGGGGTGGCTCAAGGTCACTGCCGAGCGTTGAGCCCCCCAGCTTGCTGTAAAAGCTAAAGGATGGCTCGGAATCGCTACCGACCGTCGAGCCCCTAAGATTGCTGTAAAAGCTAAGGGTGGCTCGAGGTCACTGCCGAGCGTCGATCCCCCCAGCTTGCTGTAAAATCTAGATGATGACTTGGAATAGCTGCCAAGCATCGAGCCCCAAGCTTGCTGTAAAAATTAAGGGGTGGCTCGGGATCGCTACCGACCGTCGAGCCCCCAAGCTTGCTGTGAAGGCTAGGGGGTTGTATGTGATGCGGACATCATGGGGGTGGAATTTGAGGCGTTTGAGATCCTAGTGGCCGTTAGATTTTGATGATCAAGATTGGACCGTGAGGATTTTGACATTGAATTCGAGGAGTCATTTTCACTCTATAAATCCCCCACTCGCCACTCCATTTCTCCACTTTTCCTTCTCTTTCTAAAGCAGGAGCTTCTCTCTCTAACCAGCCGGCGGTGACTTTTACGATGATCTCTCTGTTTACGGTATTCAGGTTAGTATTTTCTTTTGTAATGTCGCACTCTCAGTCCGGCTCCGAAGTGAGTTCTTCTGGTCGCGATGAGAGGGATTGCGAGTCGGACTCCACGTCCTAGGATACGGATGATCAGGTTTTGGACGTGGTCCCCCTCCAAAGTTGTAAGCCAGAGGTGGTAGAGGCATTGGGCGAGGAGGATGACGAAGATGAGGTGGAGCAGGGAGGAGCCGAGGGAGAGGAAGAGGAGGTGGAGCAGAGAGGAGCTGAGGGAGAGGAAGATAAGGAAGGAGATGACTGTCTCTGCCGAAGGTGCCTCGTATCCATAAGAAGAAGAAGAAAAGGAAGTGGCATCTACCGGATAGTCCGAGGACACGAGATGAGTTCGAACCAACGCATGGGCTCGACGTCCCCTACTATAAGAACCCAGGGTCGATCAGCATGTATCCTGACGACGTAGAAGACTTGGTCCAATTCAAGGTGGAGGTGCCTTCGTCTGGCCGGCCCCAGATATGGATGGACAACGTCCAGTGTGTGGTGAAGGCCAATTATCTGCCCATAATAAGGGTCAGTTACTTTATTCCTCGGGAGTACGAGCTGATGGTTCTGAGCCCTGGTCTCCGTCCCACCACCGGGTTGGGCCCCAACTTCTGCATGTTTCCCGAGGATGCCTTCGTCTCGGGACTTAGGTTGCCACTGCACCCGTTATTAAAAGGGTGCTGAGGTGGGGGGAGCTATACCTAATGCAATACGGCCCCAATTCGTGAAAGAAGCTGGTTTGCTTCATTCTGAAATGTGATAAGAAGAAGTTTCCACTGAAGTTGAAGTACTTCTGAGCTGTCTTAGGGGTGAGCTCGCTCGGAGATATGGATGGCATATTCTACATATCGCCCGCCCTCACAAGAAGGTGGTGCATGGTCATCCTGATTCCATAAAGGGGTGGAACGAGAAGTACTTCGTAGTCGGGAGCGAGGTGCCATGGGAAATTCCTATGGTCTGGAATTTCTACAAGCCGAACCACAAAACCCCAAGGCGAAGGGACTTGACGGAGGCGGAGTAGGATGATGTGGACAAAATTTTCGAGGGGCACAACATCGGTTGGTCACGCGTGATAGAGTTACACCTAGCCCGAGCCGGACTGAGCCCAGCCGACCCTTGTATGTTATTATTTCATTCTTGTCTAACTTTCTGCTTTCATGTTAACATTTTCTTTTTCTCTGCAGCGATGGACCCATCAAAACTCGAAGCGAGGAAGGCCCTGCTGGCACTGGCCCAGAAAAAGAGGGCAGCGTCGGAGGCGGGGTCAGACCTTAATGAAGTCGAAGAAAATCCACTCGTCCCGAGAGGTGAAAGAGTCGGGGCCGAGCTCTAGTAACCGGAAGGTTACTGAGTTCCTGAAGTATGGGACCCCCATTGTCCGTCCCGACGCCCGAAAAATGGTGGGCGAGAAGGGCCTAAGGCCGTTCTCCCTGGACTGGACGGTCAAGGAGGGAGACTCGCTGGCCAAGGGCCCGATCTCGATCGAGGTGGCAGATAAGCTCGCCACGGCCCGCGACCGGACCTTCCTAGCGAGCGAGACAATGGAGACGGCCTACATGAAGACGGACTACGGAATTCTTTTTGTCATCTGGTGCGCCAAGAGTACGCTTGGCAACTCTTTGACCCACAGGCCCTTGGATGAATTATCCAATCGCTTCTTAAGGCAGTCAAGGATTTGACGGTTCGCATTCTCGGCCTGGCCATTCGACTGAGGGTGACATATTGATGAGAAGCGCTGCTGGACGCCGATATCTTCACAGAATTTTTGAATGTTTTGGCCCGCGAATTAGGTCCTGTTGTCTGTGATAAGTACTTGTGGGATCCCGAACTGGCAGATGATGTTCTTCCAGAAGAATTGCTGAGTTTGGTGCTTAGTGCTCATGACTAGGGGCTCCGCCTCGATCCATTTGGTAAAGTAGTCGATGGCCACCACGAGGAACTTACTTTGGCACGTTGCTTTGGGAAAAGGGCCAACCAAATCCATCCCCCACATAGCAAATGGGGTTGGGCTCGCCAGGGAGTGGAGGTTGGCTTGTGGAAGCCTTTTCACCGAAGAGAATCTTTGGCAAGGGTCACACCTTTTGACAAGGTCCTGAGCGTCTTGTAATATGGTCGGCCAGTAGTACCCGTGGCTTAGGGATTTTCTTGCGAGCGACCTGCTCCCCATGTGACACCCTCCGATTCCTTCATGTAATTCCTACAGAGCGTACTTAGCCTCATCAGGGGCCATGTAGCGAAGATAGAGTTTGCCGTCCGTTGTTGTGTACGAACGTTTGAAGAGTGCCTCGTTGATTATGATGAACCTCTCTGAACAGACTCGGTTCCTTCTAGCCTCGGCCCGATCTTGAGGAAGCTCGCTCTCGGCCAGAAACATCCTGATGGGAGTCATCCAATTGTCTGGCTAAGGATCAGGGGTGAGGCAGAGGACTTCTGGGAGGTCGATCCTAAGACAGAGGAGGACTTTGATTAGGATGGTGCTGTCTAGCCCTTCGAAGGATAACGAGGCTTGTTTTGACAAGGAATCAGCCTGAGAGTTTTGCTCCCTAGGGATTCGTTCCATCGAAGAGAAGTCGAAGGTTACCAGGAGTTGCTGGACTACCGCCAAATATCGGACCATCCGAGCATCACAAGCCTCGTACTCCCTGGTGATCTGGTTGACCACGAGCTGGGAGTCGCTAAAGGCCCTGATTTATCTAGCCCTTACCTTGTGCATTAGAGTGAGCCTGGCGATCATCGTCTCGTACTCTGCCTTATTTTTTGAGGCCAGGAAGTTCTGGCAGAGGGAATACTAGAGAATGAAGTTGTCGGGATCGTTGAGGATGACGCTCGCGCCGCTTCCTACTTCGCAAGACGAGCCATCAACATAAACTTCCCAGATTGGATTTGCCTCTTGAGTGTCGGACGGCTCGGAGATAGTGCACTCCATGATAAATTCGATCAGGGCCTACCCCTTTTTGGTTGTCCTGTGGCTGGTAGCTGATATCGTACTGGCTTAGTTCGATCGACCACTTGACTAAGCGACAGGAACTTTCGGACTTGTGGAGGACGGCCTTGAGAGGCTGGTCCGTAAGGACCTGGATAGAGTGGGCCTGGAAGTAAGGGCAGAGCTTTCGCGCGGCCATCAGCAGGGCGTATGCCACCTTTTCCATATTTGCATATCTTGTTTCGGCCGAGAGCAAGACTTTGCTCACATAGTAGAGAGGCTTCTGAACACCTTCTTCTTCCCGGACGAGCACGACACTCAGTGCGCTTTCCGAGACTGGGAGGTACCAAAAGAGGGGTTCGCCCGATTCGGGTTTGCTCAGAAGCGGGGGGGTGGCGAGGTAGGACTTCAACTGTTCGAACGCATATTGTTGGGGGTCGCCCCATTCGAAGCCTTTTGCCCCTTGTAGGGCCTTGAAGAAGGGGAGGGACTTCTCTCCAGACTTGGAGAGGAAGCAGCTGTAGAACCCCGTATTTTCAAATATTATTTTAGAAGATTTGAAAATGAATTAAAATGATTTTCTGGAGATTTAATAAATATTTTCTAAAAGATTTATCTTTTTACACGTGCAGAACACGTGCAAATAGTTTCTTGAGAAGTTTGAAAGTCAAGTTTTCTTTATGAAAAATCATTATTTAATATTTGGGATTGATTTATTATTTTTCCAGATTTTTCTGAAATTAATTGGATCTATTTGCAATTTTTGAGAAAAGAATGACCTTTTTGCAAAATTGACATTTTTAGGGGTTAAAAATGCAAAATATATTTTCTGGACATTTCAAACAATACCGGTTGGGACTTAGGATCATATTTTACTTTTAAATCCTAATTTTAATGAATTTTAGATGAATTTCCAGGAATAGATATATATAATTGTATTTTGAAGGGATTGTTTTGCAAAAGTATTTGGAAACCCTAAAAATAGTATTTCCGGCCAATATAAGGAGAGTCGTAGCCGTCATTCCCTGCATAACTCAAGTTTTATTATTTTATATTTTTGGTGATTGAAGAGGAAGATTTGGATCTCGCAAGAAGAAAGGCTTTTTCGTTGGATCTTTTCAATTGTAAAGGTGAGTGATATTGTTTTGTTTTGTTTTGTTTTGTGATGTGAACTTGGTTTTTGTTGATTGATTTATGTGAATGATTGTGCGTGGTTTGTCTCGACATTTATGCTATCTTGTATGTGAACGATGCAATAGTTGTTATTTATATTATGCATGTGAAATCCATGAAAGATAGTAGATCTCGAGTAACACATTCTTTATTGCTTGAAAACATGTTAAGATTTGAGTATCGTCATGAAAAAAAAGGACTTGGATGGTTGAATCTTTGGATCTTGTGATCACAAATCAGATCTGGGTTATGAGTTGTGAGAGAAATTTAGTATTAAGAAACCCTAATGAAAGAATTTGGAATCTAGAACATGAGATCTGAGTTTTGAGATATTGGATGATTGAGCACTGTATCCAATTTGAGATACCTTGAGATTTGCCATTTTTACCTGAATATGAATTAATTTCATAAGCAATGAATCCTTAGAAAACTTCAGTTTTGATTATTGTATTCAGACTTAAAATCATGAAAACTGTAGGCCGACAGTCGACTGGTCTACTATTCAGTCGACTGGTACGACCCTATTGCTGTGTCTTTAAATTCTTGAAAAATACGATCTGAACAGTTGACTGAATCCCTTTTACAGTCGACTGGTATGCTTAAGATTTGTTCTGCAAGTTTAGTTTCTTTCCTGGACAGTCGACCTATGACTTCTTTGAGTCGACTGTTAGTACTCAGAATATTTCTTGAGAATTATTGGAAATTGTCTCGGGTAAGTCGACTGATAGTTTCTTAAGTCGACTTATAGTACTTGTTATAATCTTGGATATTGGTTCTCGGGGCAGTCGACTTACTATAGTATAAGTCGACTGGTGCTGATGAGTTTTTCATAATCTTGAATGTCCTTTCAAGTTTGTTAGTGTTTGTAGATGGATATATTCTGCGGTATTGGGAGTCATTGAGCTCTGGGGTTGGGTATACTCTGCGGTGTTGGGAGTCACTGTTAGTGATCGATAACCGGGTATCCAATCTGTAGTGTTGTGAGTGACTGATAACCGGGTATCCGATCTATGGTATTGTTAGTGTTTGTAGATGGATATATTCTGCGGTATTGGGAGTCATTGAGCTCTGGGGTTGGGTATACTCTGCGGTGTTGGGAATCACTGTTAGTAGTTGATAACCGGGTATCCAATCTGCAGTGTTATGAGTGACTGATAACCGGGTATCTGATCTATGGTATTGTTAGTGTTTGTAGATGGATATATTCTGCGGTATTGGGAGTCATTGAGCTCTGGGGTTGGGTATACTCTGCGGTGTTAGGAGTCACTGTTAGTGATCGATAACCGGGTATCCAATCTGCAGTGTTGTGAGTGACTGATAACCGGGTATCCGATCTATGGTATTGTTAGTGTTTGTAGATGGATATATTCTGCGGTATTGGGAGTCATTGAGCTCTGGGGTTGGGTATACTCTGCGGTATTGGGAATCACTGTTAGTGGTTGATAACCGGGTATCCAATCTGCAGTGTTGTGAGTGACTGATAACCGGGTATCCGATCTGTGGCATTGAGAATGACCGATAACCGAATATTGGCAGCGAACAGTCGACTGGTCCATTAAGCAGTCGACTGTACTGCACAGTTGAGCTGTAATTGTTTGAGAAGGATTCTTCTGACACTTAGTTAAGCTATACCCGATGTTTTCATGTTTTCCTGTCATTTCTTACTTCACAATACATGTTTAGTATATGTTCCCTCGTTCAGTACATGTTGCTTAAGAAATCATGTTTATTGTTTATTTATGTTTGTCGTTTATATCACACACCATTTATGGCTAACCCCTTTAGTTTGGGGGTTAGGGTTCAACTCTAGCCTCATGTGTTGCAGGTTGTTGCTTAGAGTTTGGGGGTTTGCACGCTTGAGTTAGTTTTGGAGATTATAAGTAATGTAATTGAGCCTTGTGTAATTTTGTAAAGAGAAGTGTTGTAAAAGAATGTTTTAATTCTAGGTGTTTGTATTTTCGCTGCATTTGAAAAAGGTTGTTGTAATAAAAATTTGGAATAAAATTATTTGTGTTTTGAGCTATGTGTACTATTACATTGAAGTGGATGCTGGGATTGTGCCACGTATTTTCTAAGTTATCATATTAGAAATTCGGGGCGCTACAGATTTGGTATCAGAGCCTGCTTCAATAGTAATAATAGACATAGTATGAAAACCAACCTAGGTGTGGACACTAGAGAGTGAGTACCTAGGTGTGGACATTAGAGTGTGAGTATCACATAGAATTGGAACATGATGTTTGGTTTGAGGTTATGGGTTAGGGTATGGTGATAGTTTTGTCATAGGGTGTGGTTGTGAATTGTGTGTGATGCTCTAACTTTTCCCTCGTTTTGCAGTATTCAGAATGGTTGCACCCAGAGGCAGGAATGGTGGTATCAATGAGGATGGATCTGGTAGTTCTCGAGGAACGGGAATTGATCTTGAGGCTGAATTCGCCAAGGTGTATTAGACCCTAAATGCACTGATGGCATTCAACTTGGCGCAGCAGCAGAATCAACAGCAGGCTCAGCAGCAGAATCAGCAGCCAAATCATGGAGCAGGACAGGGATTGGTTAACGCCGACCCTATCAAGCAGATTGAATCCTTTAAGAGGATGAGGCCGCCAGTCTTTGAGGGGAAAACTGATCCAACCGCAGCTGACGACTGGATCGGGAGGATGGAGACGATCTTCGAGGTATCAGAGACTCCGGCAGCCAGTAACGTGAAGTTGGCTACGATGCAGCTAGAGAAGGACGCTGGTGTCTGGTGGGAGTCGCTGAAGAGGGCCTTGGGAGAACAGCCGATGACTTGGGAAGCTTTTCTGGAGGAATTCAGGGATCGCTTCTTTCCCCTAGATGTTCAGGAGAAGAAGGCGACCGAGTTCTTGAACCTTCAGCAGGGTAGCATGACCGTGCGGGAGTATGAGACCAAGTTTGCTCAACTATAAAGGTATGCACCAGAGTTAATTGCTGACGAAGTGAAGAAGGCCAAAAAGTTTGAGCAGGGCTTGAGGCCAAGCTTGAGGTCGAGGATGATCCCGTTGGGTATCAGACGGGTCGACAAGCTGGTCAGGAGAGCAACTATGACCAAGGAAGATATGGACCAGTCTCAGGAGAAGCAAGAGACCGGGAACAAGAAAAAGAGGCCAGCAGATGATCAGAATGGGAAGGAATTCCCAGTGAAGCAGGGCAAGTCCAGTGATCCAGTACAGAAGGCACCGGCAACTCAGGAAGTAACTTGTTTTTACTGCAGGAAGGCAGGTCATTACAGGTCAGCGTGTCCGAAGTTGGCAAAGCAGACTTGTTTTCATTGTGGTCAAGAAGGGCACATTCGACCAAACTGTCCGCAGCTGAAGAAAGATGGGGCAGGGAAAGACAAGGATCTGAGGCAGGGGCGAGTGTTCGCATTGACTGAGGAGGATGCGGGCAACCCAGAAATGTGATCCGTGTGTGCAAGAATTTAGAAATTTATTCTTTTGTATTAAGTAAAACTTTTATTTGGGGAATAATTGAAGATTGAGTATTTTTCTTCATGTAACAAGATTTATTTGGATTAATGGAATAAAGACAAAGTTTTATTTGATACTGTTTTCTTGCATGCAATTGTGTCGCCCATTTATTGTTAGTCTTAAGTGTGGAGCTTAAGGTATTTCCAGACAAGGTCTTAGGGTGGCTGTCCTTAGTCATGTCCTTTCTAATGAGGGAGTGGCCACTTATTCTCGGAAGGATGAAGCAGAAGGTCAGAGTTGGATGCATGAGTTCAGTAGTTGTTGCAGCGTGACTTCCGATGCCAAGATATCAGAGTTGCACAGCGGAAGTTTGTTTTTCTGAATTCTTTGCATGATTGTGTTTCTTCTGTATGATGTAATTCTTTTGTTGGGATGCATTCTCTGGTGTGACTGTATTTACTAAAATTATGTTTCTATCCATGAGTTTTCATTCTTGGTTGGTGTGTTTGTTTGGATCCCATTAGCAGTAGTTCTGAGGACAAAACTCTTCTAAAGAGGGAGTGATCTAGAACCCCGTATTTTCAAATATTATTTTAAAATATTTGAAAATGAATTAAACTGATTTTCTGGAGATTTAATAAATATTTTCTAAAAGATTTATCTTTTTACACGTGCAGAACACGTGCAAATAGTTTCTTGAGAAGTTTGAAAGTCAAGTTTTCTTTATGAAAAATCATTATTTAATATTTGGGATTGATTTATTATTTTTCAAGATTTTTCTGAAATTAATTGGATCTATTTGCAATTTTTGAGAAAAGAAGGACCTTTTTGCAAAATTGACATTTTTAGGGGTTAAAAATGCAAAATATATTTTCTGGACATTTTGAACAGTACCAGTTGGGACTTAGGATCATATTTTACTTTTAAATCCTAATTTTAATGAATTTTAGATGAATTTCCAAGAATAGATATATATAATTGTATTTTGAAGGGATTGTTTTGCAAAAGTATTTGGAAACCCTAAAAACAGTATTTCCGGCCTATATAAAGAGAGTTGCTGTGGTCATTCGTTGCATAACTCAAGTTTTATTATTTTATATTTTTGGTGATTGAAGAGGAAGATTTGGATCTCGCAAGAAGAAAGACTTTTTCGTTGGATCTTTTCAATTCTAAAGGTGAGTGATATTGTTTTGTTTTGTGATATGAACTTGGTTTTTGTTGATTGATTTATGTGAATGATTGTGCGTGGTTTGTCTCGACATTTATGCTATCTTGTATGTGAACGATGCAATAGTTGTTATTTATATTATGCATGTGAAATCCATGAAAGATAGCAGATCTCGAGTAACACATTCTTTATTGCTTGAAAACATGTTAAGATTTGAGTATCGTCATGAAAAAAAAGGACTTGGATGGTTGAATCTTTGGATCTTGTGATCACAAATCAGATCTGGGTTATGAGTTGTGAGAGAAATTTAGTATTAAGAAACCCTAATGAAAGAATTTGGAATCTAGAACATGAGATCTGAGTTTTGAGATATTGGATGATTGAGCACCGTATCCAATTTGAGATACCTTGAGATTTGCCATTTTTACCTGAATACGAATTAATTTCATAAGCAATGAATCCTTAGAAAACTTCAGTTTTGATTATTGTATTCAGACTTAAAATCATGAAAACTGTAGGCCGACAGTCGACTGGTCTACTATTCAGTCGACTGGTCTACTATTCAGTCGACTGGTACGACCCTACTGTTGTGTCTTTAAATTCTTGAAAAATACGATCTGAACAGTCGACTGAATCCCTTTTACAGTCGACTGGTATGCTTAAGATTTGTTCTGCAAGTTTAGTTTCTTTCCTGGACAGTCGACCTATGACTTCTTTGAGTCGACTGTTAGTACTCAGAATATTTCTTGAGAATTATTGGAAATTGTCTCAGGTAAGTCGACTGATGGTTTCTTAAGTCGACTTATAGTACTTGTTTTAATCTTGGATATTGGTTCTCGGGGCAGTCGACTTACTATAGTATAAGTCGACTGGTGCTGATGAGTTTTTCATAATCTTGAATGTCCTTTCAAGTTTGTTAGTGTTTGTAGATGGATATATTCTGCGGTATTGGGAGTCATTGAGCTCTGGGGTTGGGTATACTCTGCGGTGTTGGGAGTCACTGTTAGTGATCGATAACCGGGTATCCAATCTGCAGTGTTGTGAGTGACTAATATCCGGGTATCCGATCTATGGTATTGTTAGTGTTTGTAGATGGATATATTCTGCGGTATTGGGAGTCATTGAGCTCTGGGGTTGGGTATACTCTGCGGTGTTAGGAATCACTGTTAGTAGTTGATAACTGGGTATCCAATCTGCAGTGTTGTGAGTGACTGATAACCGGGTATCCGATCTGTGGTATTGTTAGTGTTTGTAGATGGATATATTCTGCGATATTGGGAGTCATTGAGCTCTGGGGTTGGGTATACTCTGTGGTGTTGGGAGTCACTGTTAGTGATCGATAACTGGGTATCCAATCTACAGTGTTGTGAGTGACTGATAACCGGGTATCCGATCTATGGTATTGTTAGTGTTTGTAGATGGATATATTCTGCGGTATTGGGAGTCATTGAGCTTTGGGGTTGGGTATACTCTGCAGTGTTGGGAATCACTGTTAGTAGTTGGTAACCGGGTATCCAATCTGCAGTGTTGTGAGTGACTGATAACCGGGTATCCGATCTGTGGCATTGAGAATGACCGATAACCGAATATTGGCAGCGAACAGTCGACTGGTCCATTAAGCAGTCGACTGTACTGCACAGTTGAGCTGTAATTGATTGAGAAGGATTCTTCTGACACTTAGTTAAGCTATACCCGATGTTTTCATGTTTTCCTGTCATTTCTTACTTCACAATACATGTTTAGTATATGTTCCCTCGTTCAGTACATGTTGCTTAAGAAATCATGTTTATTGTTTATTTATGTTTGTCGTTTATATCACTCACACCATTTATGGCTAACCCCTTTAGTTTGGGGGTTAGTGTTCAACTCTAGCCTCATGTGTTGCAGGTTGTTGCTTAGTGTTTGGGGGTTTGCACGCTTGAGTTAGTTTTGGAGATTATAAGTAATGTAATAGAGCCTTGTGTAATTTTGTGAAGAGAAGTGTTGTCAAAGAATGTTTTAATTCAAGGTGTTTGTATTTCTGCTGCATTTGAAAAAGGTTGTTGTAATAAAAATTTGGAATAAAATTATTTGTGTTTTGAGCTATGTGTACTATTACATTGAAGTGGATGCTGGGATTGTGCCACGTATTTTCTAAGTTATCATATTAGAAATTCGGGGCGCTACAGCAGCCGATGGCCGCCAGTCTCCCCGTGAGCCGCTGAACCTCTTTAACGCTTCTGGGAGGGGCCATGTCGATTATGGCCTGTATCTTCTCAGGATTTCCTCAATGCCGTGCTGGCTGACAAAGAATCTAAGAAATTTTCTCGATGAGACGCCGAAGGCACACTTGGTGGGGTTGAGCCTCATTTGTGGGAACGGATGACACCAAAGGCTTCTTCAAGGTCGGTGACATGGTCCTGCCCCCGACGGCTCTTGACGAGCATGTCGTCGACGTATACCTCCATGTTATGACCGGTCTATTTTTTGAAAACTCGGTTGACAAGTCTCTGGTTGGTGGCCTCGGCATTTTTGAGCCTGAAGGGCATGACCTGATAACAGTAAAGGCCCTAGTCGGTAACAAAGGGAATTTTAGTGATATCCGGAGGGAACATTCGGATCAGATTATAGCCTGAAAAGGCGTCCATAGATGTCAGGAGCTCATGGCCGGACATCGCGTCGATGCTTGGGAGGGGGAAGGGTCTTTGGGGCATGCCCTGTTGAGATCCGTGAAGTCTATACATATCCTCCAGCTCCCGCTGGCCTTTTTGACCATCATGATGTTATCCAGCCACTTAGGGTAGCTGACCACATTGTGTCGGAAAACCGCCGAAGCGATGCCCGTGTTAAGAGAGAAGATCGATCTTGCCTCGGCGGTGAACCTCCAAACGAAATTGCGGAGTGACTCCCCTTCCTTCTGCATGAGGTCCAGAAGGGACGCGCTCGTTTTCTCAACCTTTCTGCTGATCATGAAGTGGGCTAGGAAGTTCACCTCCAATTGGTCGAATGAGAAGACTGAGCCGGGGGGGGGGGGGGAGCTTTGAGAACCATTCCCGAGTCGGACTGCGAAGGGTAGTGGGGAAGGCGCGGCATAGGAGGGGATCCACAGCACTGTGAATCATCATGAGGGTCTTAAACCCCTCCATGTGATCAGCGGGATCACCCTCGCCGTCGTATGAAGGGAGGCCTAAAATTTTGGGGGATCTCGGCTTCTAAGATTTGGGGGGAGAATGGCGGTCGGGTCGGCTGATGACCATGACCCGGCATAGGTCCGCCCTTGCCGAGATGGGCGAGGCGGTTCTCTATCTCCTATAAACGCCGGAGGATGGTGCCTTCTTGTTCCAGGGGATGGGCCGATCCGTAATATTCCTGCCCCTTGCTCCTGACCGAGGGTCGGAGTTATTGCAGACATCAGTTCCATGACCTTCTCGGATTGCTTGGAGGACCTCGTCTCGGAAGTTTTGGAACTCAGCCCTTGTGACTGGGGCTTGCCTCACCGGGTCCTGCGGGGGCGAAGGTCCACAGGGCGAGCGGCTGTGTCCTGGATTGCGCTTTAGGGACGGCCGTCTTCGATGGTTCGAGATCGAGTTGGAAGTGGCCTCTCCCCTTGTCCTGCTGGCCTGCCGATTCAAGATGATGCACCGCAAATCAGTCGCGTTCAAGTGTCCGGCCATGACGTTGACCTGAGGTTGGTTGGGACCCTGGGCATCCGCGTGACTGTGATGTGGAGGGTCTGGATGTCGTGCCGAGGTGATGGCCCTTCTGGCTTTGGGAGCCATGGAAGAGCTCGGACTTGAGGTGACGTCCCTGGCTGGGCTTAGTCTAGCGACAGTACCTGAGTGTTTCCCACAGATAGCACCAACCTGATGCTGTTAGTTTTTGGGGTGTGGGGGCAACAGGTATGAGTTCTTGTAATTTGTGTAGTGGAAGATGTGGTACTGGCGTCGATCCGATCCTAGGCCGTAGGGCCGGCTCGGAGGTAGCAGGAGAGAGGTAGAGGCCGGGTGCTCGGCTCGGATCTAGTAGTTCGGCTAGATGAAGTAGCTCAACTCGGATCTTCGAGGTTCGGCTCGGACTCTTGTACCTACACACTGCCTAGAAACACCGGGACAAGTCCCGGCAACAGGCCATCCGACGATGTAGTCAGTCACTGAGAAAGCAACAGTAGTTAGGGTTCAGGTGAGGAAAAGTTTATTACCTTCAGAATTGAGGAGGGGGTTTGGTATTTATAGGCAGGGGCAAACGGGTCTGAGACCCTAACGGACTGGTTCGGACCCGTTTGCTTGTGGGCCTGAATGGGCTGAAGCCCGTTTGACTCGTTTTACTTGATAATCACAGGGGAGCGAAGTGTGAGGAGATCTGGTGGCCCAGATGGGGCCACGTCACTTACCCCATATCAAGTGGGTTGAATAACGAAGTTCCATGAAGTTCAGTATCGGATATTTCGGGATAGGGTGGCATTCGGGCCTACCGAGCCGGACCGGGCCAAAGTCCGGCGGGTTTGACCTGGTCCCATGCTTTGGCGGGCCGGTCCACCAAAGATCCCGGGCCGGGCTGAAGGGGAAATATTGAGGCCCAACCCCGGCCCTTGGCCCCTACCTCGGGGGTCGGATTGGGTTTTTTTTATTTAATATTTTTTAACAAAGATAAAAGAGAAAAAATTATAGATAAAAGAAAATTTGTTTTTAACATATCGATAAAAGATATATTTATAAATTAAATTGTTTTTATGAATTACAAAGTTTGATATGTAATCAAATAAATTAGTAAAATTTCATTTCATTGAAATATATTCAAATTACAATACGAGGAAAGCATTTGTATTTAGAGATCGAGATGTCCTCTATTTATATTGAAGAGAAGGCAGTGGACTATGGTCGTGCACTTCTACTTAACCTAAATATAAAAGCTCACTCCCCTATATTTTCCCAATTATTTACATTATATTATACAAATTACATTCTATTCAATGTTCATTCGTCGCTACTTGTTGATCCATTTTGTGCTTCTTGTAAATCTTTGGTCCTCTGTTCTGCTTTCATCCAATCTTTGCCGCAAACTAAAATCTCCAAATTCTTTGATGTCAAGCGATTTCTGTTCGAGCTCATAATTCTGCCACTAAGAGAAAAAACACTTTCCGATTGCAATGGTTGGCACCGGTACAATTAGTAAATCTTTTGCCATGCGAGAAAGAATACTAAAAATATTTTCATTACTTTTCCAAAAAGAAAACACATCTACTACATCTTCAGTGGGAGGTTGTGCATTATACCAATTCAACTCATTTGGTGAATTGGTTCTTGGTTTTTTTGATTTAATGATATTTAAAACATTACTAGTAGCAAAACCCTTTCCCTTTGATAATATAGAAGAAAAAGAAGAACTAAAATTTTGTGTTTGTGTAGTGTTAGATGAATAAAGTCTATCGTAACTATCATATAAGCTAGTTAAAACATTCTCAAATTTTATAGTGAAAACAACATGATCAAAATCTTGTATTTCTTCGTGTGAAGTATAAGTATAAAAAAATCTCAATTTAATTTTTGGTGCCATCTAACTTAATCATGGAATTCATTACACTAGCAACACAATATAACTTAGGAAGTTAATGAAAATATTTTAAAATTTTAATATAAGCGGCATAAACCATTTCTCCAATAAAATTGTCATTTATCAAATCTTTAATTGTTTTCATCATGGTGACAATTGCAAGTAAAATATCACTAGATGCAGATGTATATGTTTTTGAAAATTGTAAAGTAGCTTCATTAAAGGTTTTAAAAATTTGTACAAAGTATCGGCAAAAAATCAAAAATCATCATCTAACATACAATCTTGCATATCTATTGCAACACAAAATTCTCTAAGATTAAAACGATAGTGAAGAACAACACCTAATAATTCAAAATTAGAA
This sequence comes from Hemerocallis citrina, assembly GCA_017893485.1. NCBI lineage: Eukaryota > Viridiplantae > Streptophyta > Magnoliopsida > Asparagales > Asphodelaceae > Hemerocallis > Hemerocallis citrina. Next base: position 214,016,367 of record CM030363.1, read on the forward strand.
TTCCAACGATGCCTAATATCTTTAGAAAAACGTTTAAATACAATTTTCCTAAGTTGACACCAATCATGAAAAGCTTGATATATTTGACCACTCAACGTAATAAAATGAACACAGTTCTCATTGCCTCAATTTTATCGTGTCCATATTTTAGTGCATCTTATACATAAAGATTTAAATTATGACAAGCACACCTAACATGAAATTTTTTCGGTTTGATAGGATTTAGTGTAAGCATTAAACTAGTGATTGCCTTAGTATTATTAGAGGCGTTATCAAAACCAATAGCAAAAACTTTATCAAAAGTACGAAGATTATTACATGCATTAACGATTTGTGTGGCAATTATTCTACCCTTACGTGGGTACCTAACAAATCCGAATGAAATTATCCTCTTTTGAAGTAGCCAATTGGAATCTATCTAATGACTTGTTACACACATCATTGGTACGCCGTTCACTCCTACCCACCCATCCGATGTTAAAGAAACTCTAGTGTTTAGTGATGTTAGTGTTGCTACTAAAAAATTCTTGTAAACTAATTTACAATCACCCTTAACTACATTCCTAGAAATTTTTTTATAATGGGGGTTTAATGCAGTTTGTGCAAAAGTCTCTACATTCCTACTTTCACCAAAAAGAATAAGGTAATTCATCTCTAATTACTAACTTAGCCATTTTTCTACGAACGATATTGTGATCGTAGCTATGACTATCTATTTGACCGGTCTTCGGATGTGTTTTTTGTTGTGTGAGATTGTCATTAGAAAATTCGGGTTGACATTTATTTAATTGACGTTGAAGTATACCCGTTCCCGATCCTAGTTTATACTTATAGGGTGTTTGACACTTCTTACAAATTTTAGTCCTGCATTATTATCATTTTGTGAAGGGACATAGTTAAAATATTTGTTTACTTCGGATGTGTTTCCTCTTGTTTTATAGGATTGAGAAGACCTTGTTCCGATGGTTGTGGTTCTATGTCTTCTACTTCTACATGATCCGTGTGTGTTTCATGAAAATCGGGAATACTATCATAATTCATAAGTGTTTCTTCACTATGTACATATGGAATTGAAATGGAAGGAATTCGATGACTACTAGTGGACTCTTGGCTACTTTGTCTACCGCGTGATCGGTGAGATGTCATCTAAACTAGTGTATGTTATAAAAATTCTAGTGTATGTTCTAAAAATTAGTTGTAGTGTATGTTTTAAAAGTTATTTGTAGTGTATGTTTTAAAATTTTAATTCTATAAAACAAGTAAAGATAGATAAACTAGTGTATGTTATAGAAAATGATTCTACAAAGTAAATAAAATTAAATAAAATTCTACTATAAACTGGTGTATATTAATAAAAAAATTCTAAACAAAAAGAACAAATTTCATTAAAAAAACAATTAAATTAATAAACTAGTGTATGTTGGCCAATTTTATTTTTAAAAAAAACTAAAAAGAAGAAGAAGAAGAAGTACAAGAACACTCAATCTAATTTAAAAAAATAAACGTGAACAAACAACAATGCTAAAAACTATACAAAAAGAAAAATACTGTAAGAGTGTAGAATGTGGATCGAAGAATGAAGGTAGAGAGAGTTGAGAGCTTGTAGTGTTCTTGTTGATGTTGTTGATTGTTGTTGGATGTTGTAGTGTTCTTGTTGATGTTGTTGATTGTTGTTGGATGTTGTTGTGTTCTTGTTGATGTTGTTGATTGTTATTGGATGTTGTTGATGTTGTTGATGTTGATCCTTGCAAGAGAGTAGTTGAATGTTGTTGATTGTGTTGATTTGTTGAGAAAGATGAGAGATAGTAGAGAGAGTTGAGTAAATTTGTGAAGAGAATTGAATGAAATGAGGTTGTATATATAGAATATGTATATTTTGAATTTCACAAAATATCCCCCAAAACTAGCTAGTATAGATCCGTTGGGCGGTATTTTAGTAATTATACAAACACATTTTTTTTTAAAAATCTATATAAAAAAAACCACGGTAACGGTTGGCCCGCAGGCCGGCCCAGGCCGGTTCAACCCGGTACCGGGTTTGAGCGGGCCGGGCCTTGGGCGGGCTTTTTTGGGTTTTTCAAGGACCAAACCGGCCCCCGATGTTTGGGCGGGCTGACCCCGGTTCAGCCTGGGGTTGAGCGGACCGGGCCGGGCCGGGCCGAGGACTGAGCTGGCCGGGCCTGGGCTAGCCCGGCCCGAATGCCACCCCTATTTCAGGATGGCAAAGAGCAACACTTGATATTTTAGGATCAGGTTCAGAAGATGTTGTAGATGGCATCACAAAGTGGATCTTTTGGCATCAGGTTCAAGAAGTCTAGAGGAAGCTCTCATATTTTCATGAATCTTTGACAGTTGGATAACCCTGTGGGAACTACCACAACACAGGAAAGACTTAAATTCACGCTTTTGAATTTTAAAATGTTTTTGGGTTTTGATTTTAAGGCATTAGTGATGTAAGTGTATCGTGTATGAGCCCACAATAGAAGATATTTAACGGTTCTTAGTTTTCTTTCACACAACCACGCTAGCTAAGATATACGATAGACTTTACCTAGTAATAAAATTATGTCTTTAAGCTCAAAATGGTGACCATGATGATAGGTTAATGACCTGATGAGAAAAGTGTTCTCTTCAACGCAGTGAATCATGCAACAGCAGAGAACATCGAGATAGACTGAGGGTGAGAATATTACAGAAATTTCCTAGAATCTTACATAAGAGGCAATTATGGTACAAGCAAACCTGGTGATAGACGACGTAAAGCGCAAAAGAAACCACAGATAGGATATAATTTTAACGAAAAAGTGGAAGGTTCACGGAAGAATTCACAGGTAAATAATATGTACTCTAGGTGGAGTTGGGGCAGATGCGAGGCACACAACCACAGGGGTACACATACAGAAGTACTGAACCTCATCTAAAGACACCATTGACATGGCGAAGGTATCCGAAAACATTCTTGGAGAACGATCTTCATAGAGATACAGAGACCAAGTGGTATAAATGAAGGAGGCCATAGAGGAGGTACAAATACACCTAATAGGTTGGAGATTTAAGTACTTAATAGAATTCAAATCAGCCTCTATTAGAAATTGAAATGAAAATATTGTCCATGTTCCAATTGGCCATTACTTTTAGGACCCTAGGGCACATAATGCAAAATGATTGGTGAGACAATACCTTAGAGCATCTCCAACCACGCTAGCTATTTTGGCTAGCTAGAATAGTCAAAATAGATAACAAATGGATAATTAGGCTAGCGAAAAAAGCTCACACTCCAACCATGCTATGTATTTTGGCCAGCCATAAATGTTATAATTTTTATTTACTAATAAATAGTTACAATAAGAAAAAATATCTATAGCATGAAAAAGAAAGACATGAGGGATCAATCACAACCAACGAATTAACTCAAGTTGAGGTTAAATACTGTAAGCAGATATTGGGCTACAAAATGGTAAATTATGTACATCCACTGATTCAGTTAACTGGACAACAAAGCTGATATATTAATAGAGATATCAATTTTTTAAGCTTGTTATTGATTCTTCACATGTTCATACTTACATGAGTGTTATTGTTGCACTTTCACCATTTGCACTTATTTTTGCAACAGGGTATATGTAGGGACTGTGAGCGAATTCTGCGTGAAGCATGCAGACTGCCCTGTGATTGCCGTCAAACTGAAGGCATAAGAAGCTTCGCAGGATCCAGTTGATGATTAAACACAATCTTGTAAAGTTTCTCGTACTTCATAAAATTACAATACTAAACAAGATGACAATGAGAAATTGTTGGTGAAATATATATGATACAGAAACTTAGTTTTGTAATATTTCTGAAAGGGGCTTGTTTGGTTTGGTGAAGTTCGACTCCTATCAACTTCATCCAGTTGTAATTACTGCATTTAGAGTGAATAGTTTGGATTGATAAAATTACGGGAAATACATTTCTAGTATTTGATTTGATTCATAAAGTATTAAACGATAGACACTCGGCAGCAAGATAGATTTCCAACTATAAGAAATCCTGTTGTGACAAATTGATTATCAGTGTTGCAGCCAACATATAAATACCAATTGTTCCACCATTTGTGTTGTCTGAGGAATCTGCACTAAGAGTATTGGAGATATTGTTCCATCATTAGGGAAAAGAGTGAATATTATTTCACTCAAGCTTTGATTATATCCCTTCATATGTATAATATTGCAGATATTTGAGTTTGGAATACAAATTATTAAGCATGCACTTTTTGCAAAATTTGGTAGCTAGTATCTTTTAGATTAAAATTGAAAAAAACCCCTTAAACTATCTCATATATGCAGAAAATCCCACTCACCTTTTTTTATGCAGAAAACCACACTCAGCTATGGGTGGTTTTTTAGGGTTCTGTTATATGGGTGGTTTTTCGCACCCATAGTTGAGTGCGGTTTTCTGCATAAAAAAAAGGTGAGTGAGGTTTTCTGCATATATGAGATAGTTTAAGGGGGATTTTTTAATTTTAGCCTAAGAATGGGTTCTAAATATAGGGGGTAAGTTCGTCATTTTGTAAGTCATGTGCATTGCACGTGACCGAAAAATAACATAACCCTAACAGATTCATGATGTGGTTTTTCGCACCCATAGTTGAGTGTAGTTTTCTGCATAAAAAAAGGTGGGTGGGGTTTCTGCATATATGGGATAGTTTAAGGGGTTTTTTTCAATTTTAGCCTATCTTTTATAATCTCTACGATTTTAATGGGAGAGTTGGGGTTGTAAAAAAACAAACCCTAATTTTGTAACTGAGCAAACCAGTGCAATATACGGCCAAACTAAATCCCCAAACATACCCGTCTGATGCACGTGCAATCCCTACAAAAAAAACCCTTCATCTTCTCTACTCGAAAAACAAACCCTAAATCCAAAACATTTCTCCTCCTCCCTTACACCCAACGTCGCGCCCTCCTCCTGTTCAGCCGCCCTCCCACCTACGTCGCGCCCTCCCCCTGCTCAGCCGCCCTCCCCATCGCGCACCCACATCCCGCCTCCCCGCTAAGCCGCCATCCCCCGCGCCTCCCCATTCCGCCCCTTCGTCCCACCTCCTCGCCTCCCCGCTCAGCCTCCCTCACCCACGCCTCCACGTCCCGCCTCCCCGCTCAGCCGCCCTCTCCCGTGCCTCCCTGTCCCGCCGACAACGCCAACAGCCGCGACCGCCCAGTAAGTGCTTGGTTTTTTGTTGTTTAGTTATTATACTATTTTACGAAACATCGCACGTATCAATCCATTGAGATGATGCTTACGATATATGGATGTGATCTTATTCAAGAGAGTGGAATTCTATTGAGACTATATCTTTCTTCACCATAAATTCTATAGTTAATTTTGATGAACATTTACTTTTATATGTTGAATCTTTTTTTGAGTTCCTGAATTGTGCCCGACCGCAAACAGTGATGGCCACAGACCAAGTTCTTTTCCACCGTTTCTATTGTAAGAAGTCATTCACTCGCTTTAGTGTTAAGGTTATGTTCTTTTATAGCATCCTTTAAATAATAAAATTTTCTTCTTATATAAGAAATCTTACCTATATATCTGGTTTGTATAGACGGTTGCTGCAAGTTGTGTTTGGCTTGCCTCCAAACTGGAGGAGAGCCCCAGAAAAGCCTAGAAAGTGCTCATTGTCTTCCATAAGATGGAATGCCAGAGGGAGAATTTGCCACTAGAGCATTTGGATGTCTTCTCCAAGGTTGGTTTTCTTTTTTATACCCATTTCCCCCATTCGGTTTACTCATGTTATTTTTACCTGGATTTTGCATTTTATCAATTTTAATGGATTTCTTTCCGTATTTCTTATGTAGATATGTTCTACATGATCTTAAAATTTGATAATAACTCACATAGTTGTGAGATATATGATGTTTCCTGTTATTTTAACCACAGAAATACTCAGAACTGAAGAATGATCTCATTCGGACTGAACGACATTTGTTAAAGGAAATGAGTTTCATCTTCCATGTTGAACACCCTCACAAGTTCATCTCAAACTACCTAGCAACACTTGGGATCCTGCCAGATCTGAGACAGAAAGCGTGGAATCTTGCCAATGACAGGTATTAAAAGATTAGAAAAAATATTTTGACACATCTGTGTTGCGGGGGTGTTAATTGATATTTGATACAAAATAATCTGATTCAAAATTGTGAATTTGGCTTGAACTTTGTACCTGTTTATTGGATCTATTATTAGTCCATTTATAAATGGATACAACTACATTATTATTGTGCTTGGTCATCCAAAACATATCTGAATGGCATCCACTTAACCCAATAATGTACAAGCTTTTACTCCATTTTCATTTAAAGAATTTGTTATTCTCATTATCTTGCAGAAGGATAAGGATGATGATTCAGACACCGAAGTAATCAATACCATCTCTACTATTATTAAGGTAATGAGCTAGTTATATTGCCTATGACGTGGTGGAGCGGAGCTCGGGTGAGGGGCGGAGGCAGCAACAAGGTGGAGCAACAGATTCGATGAGACCTCCTTGGCAAAAATATCTTTCTTGACATCAAGGTACCAAAAAAAAATCCTATTTTATTTCATTTTGTGCTAAATTTTTAGGTAATTTCAGCATTGTATTAATGTAAATCAAATTTTAATTCTTTTTCATGTTTGGGTTTTAGATGAGTAAGTTCTATTCAATGGATGGTTCTGAGGTTGAGGAGAATTTGGTTACAGCTTCAAATGCAAAGATATTTATTTATTTGTTTATTCATTCATGCAAAACCCATCTTATTTCTTTAACTTTTTTGGGGTGAATAATTGATTTTAATGACCTATAAAATATGTAATTTGTAGGCCAATTTTCATTGTTAATGGATTTCTTTTGTTTGATTTAATTCTTTGAAACTGATATGCAATTGATTGAAAATGCGGAATTGATTCCGAATTGTTTGGTTTTGAGATATGATATTAAGATGAGAAGGATATTATTGTGCAGTTACATGAAGGAATGTGCAAACAACTTTTTTCATTTCTGAGTAGAGTACATGACTTATTTCCGGTCATAGAAGCAGGGAGGCCCAAAAGCAAGTCTGGAATACAAGCATTATGTTCTTTGCATGTATCTCTTGACAGAGCCATGAACCTACTTCAGCATTGTGCAGAATGCAGCAAACTTTACTTGGTGAGGTTTCTTTTATTTCCTATTGCAAGTGTTTGTTTGTTTTTCTTAATATAAATTTAAATATGTCGCCAAATAGTCTGATTTTGTTGAAATTTGTTACAATAACAAGAATGGGGTTAAATATAATGTTTTTCTCTGGAAATGGGATGCACATGTATAAAACATTTAATCTCTCAATGGATGAAATTTCGAGTAATAAAATCGAGCTGATACTAGGTGTCAGCTTAATTTCCCTTACCTTCAAACAGTGCATTTACCCAACAATGCGTTGTTGTGTAAAAAACGTTAGGTTTTTCTTTTCTTTTGGCTATTTCCCTGACAATGCATTTTACCTTTGCGAAACTCCTATGAAGTTCCATAAGCATGGGGAATATGGCAATAAAGCTTGGGAGGAGATTTCACAATAAGAGTGAGATTTACGAGACAAAATTGATAACAAGTCTTCACTTGGGTTACTTCAATGTCGTGTTTAGGAAAACCACATTATTTCTTCCACCTTGGCTCTTATAGCCTAACCACATTTGACTCCAAGCGAATAAAGGCAATAATGAGACATTGTTCCTTTTGTTTCATCAACATATTAGTTGGATTATCTTTGGTCCAGTCTTCACCACTCTGATGTCATTTAGTCAACACTAGACGTCCATCGCACGTGCATTATACTAGTAAATAAGAACTCAAGAGTGTTTACTTTAGAATCTTGGTCTGTAGACATGAAGGAACCTTAAAAAGACTAGAAAAGAGGGCGTCAAATGTAAGTTTGTGATGAAGCTTATTCTAGGAAAAGGTGATTTAAGTCAAAGAATGTTGCACTTGTAGCCCTACTGAAAAGATATGCATGATCACCATCCAAGAATAGAAATCTTCACTTTAGGTGATTTATTTACATCTGTAGAAATACAGAAACAAGAGCTACAATTTAATAATAAAATCTCAAAAATGTTTGCACTAAAATTGTTAGGATTAAGAAGTCTTACCCAAAATATTTTTCAGAAGAATTTGTTGGTCAGGCTTGACATCCCTTATGTGAACTCCAAAGTATCAACTTGCAACTTTGCCTTCGAATTACACCAGGAGAATCACAGAATCTATAATAGATCAATTTGTCATTAGATAATTGATATATAAGAATGATATCATATCAACTGGAAGGCCTAGAATTTACCTCCCAGACAAATATCTTAGCAAGTCATATCTCAGACAGGTCTGACTTCGTCTGCACCTAATCCGGTAATGGGTAGTTGATTTTTGCAATTCCCCAAGAAAACATTGAGCTACCGCTTTTATTAAAGGTCATCACAATTTTTGCTATCACATTACTATGCATATGAAACTTCAAGAACCACAACTACTGTTCACTGCTTCTGTTAAAGTTTTACTACCATTCGTTATTGATTGCAAAATCATTAACACTTCAGATTGTATCCTTTCATTCCAATGTCTATCCAAGAGTCCAGCATACCGAAGAGCAATCTCCAGTTCACTCTGTTGAAAGTCACAAGAAAGGATGTTTTTCCATTCCCTGGTTTTTCATCTTTACAAATTCCAAACAAAAGGAAAAGAAATGTGATAGAATCAGGCGAGCAACCCTTTTGACTCATCTTGTCTCTTAACTCCATTGCCTTTGCAAGCATTTGATGGTTACACAGGCAGAAGATAATAGAATTATAAACTGCAGTTAGATATTGGCATCCATCAGATACCATATTCATGAAGATATTCAATAATGCACAATCTCTATGCTCTTGGAACTCAATTTTACAGTTAGTGAGCCCATTAACTAGATAATTGAATGTGACCGTGCACCTCCAAACCAACATCTCTTCAAAGAAGGCAGCAGCCTTACCAATCTTATTATCTTTGCTAAAGTTACTGATGAGAATAGTTAAAGTGACAATATTAGGAAATAGACCACATGATTGCATCATTCTAAAGAGAGCTTCAGCTGTTGTGAGGTCTCCTTTACGGCAATACCCATTAATAAGAGCAGTGTAGAGGACTACATTGGGCCTGCAATTTCTCTTCACCATGTCAGCAAGCACTCTCAAACCCCCATCCAAGTCGTTTTGTTTCACATGACCATCTATAATTGTAGTGTAGGTGAACTCATCGGGTCGAAAACCCTCCTTCCTTATCTTATTTACAAATGAAACCACGTCATTTATCCTTCCATATTTACAATACCCTTTAATCATCGCATTATAGATAACAATATCACACCTAATTCTCTTTTTCCTCATAAATTCCAAGAGCTTCTTTGCCTCATCAAGATCTCCACTCCTGATAAACCCATCAATGAGTGTGGCATAAACAAACTCATCCAAAACTACATTTTGGTCAAGCATCTCAGAGAGTAACACTTTTGCAGAAGGGAGCATACCTCTTTTGCAAGGCCCACTAATTAGCACATTGTAGATATTTGCATCCGGCAACACTCCCCTCTCCGTCATCTTCTCACGAATCGCCAATGCCTCCTTAATCTCCCCATTGACAACAAGACCATGAATCAGAGCTCCATAAGTTACCAGGTCCGGTTTAAGCCCTCTCTCTACCATTTCAAGAAGAAAATTTGTGGCCACTACAATCTCCCCATTCCTCACAATACCCATTAATGAAAATTAAAAAGAATAAGTATTAACTGAAGAAGAAGAAGAACCCAACGAAGTCAAGAACCCGATGACCAAGATGAAGACTCCGATGAACAAGAAGAAGGAGCAATGGACGTCATTAACAACTCCAAGGCGGAAGTAGTAGGGTTACAGGAGACCAAACTTGTGCATGGGGCCAAACTCAAAAGGGTAGGAGGCAACAGAATCAAGGAATGGGTGCTACGCCCGTTCGCAGGAGCCTCGGGGGAAATTGCTATTGGGTTCAACCCGGATACTCTCACTTGTACTGAGGTTTACAGTGGAACATTCTCCCTGACCATTCGACTGAAACGACGATATGATAATTAGGTGCAGACAGTCACAGTCGTATATGGCCCGAATGTGGCTACAGATCGTGATGTCTTCTGGCATGAGCTTGTCGATATTCGACACCGATGGTCAGGAGCCTGGATTGTTGGGGGAGACTTCAATATTACCAGATTTGCTTTTGAGCACAAGGGAAGAGGTTCCAGCGACAGACACCGAGAAGAGTTCAATAGGATGATCACGGAACTAGAGCTCATAGATATCCCAATTAATGATAGATTATTCACATGGTCTAACATGCAGGCTGCTCCGATCATGGCCAAATTGGACAGGATTCTAGTATCGATGGATTGGGAGGCAAAGTTTCCATTTGCAACCGTCAAATCGATCCCTAGACCAACGTCATATCATACTCCGATCCTTCTGGATACAGGGGTACGGGGAGCTCAAAGGCCTAGGAAATTCAGATTTGAGAAGGCCTGGCTAGAAATCCAAGGGTTTCACCATATGGTGATGGAAAATTGGGCACTCCCAACTGCTAGTACGGACGCTGCAGCCCGTTGGTGTGAAAAAATCTGCAGATTGAGGAAGCAGCTGCGTAGATGGAATCGGTCCAGATTTTCGATCATCTGGCGTGCTAAGGATGCCTTTTTGGAAGGAATTGATGAACTAGAAAGATTGGAAGAAACGAGAGTCCTGTCACAAGATGAAAGAAACAGGCTACTAGAACTCCGAGAGAATATTGCCAATCTTTATAAGTTGGAAGAAATCAAATGGCAACAAAGGTCAAGAATTTTGTGGCTCAAAGAAGGAGACACGAATATGGCTTTCTTCCACTGAGTGGCAAGCGCAAGACGTAGGTCCAACCTAATTTTGTCAATACAGACGGACACGGGGACTTCACAAGAAGAAAACGTGATTTCCACAACCTTTCAAGCTTACTACAAGGACCTCTTCAGGAAGAAAAATAATTTCAGGATCCCACTTAGAGATGATTACTGGCAGGTATACCAGAACGATTCACTACAAACATTATCCACTCTGGAAGCTCCTTTCTCGGAAGAGGAAGTTAAAAAGGTCATCAATCAAATAGGAGCAGACAAGTCGCCTGGGCCAGACGGCTTCCCAATGATGTTCTTCCAAGTCTTTCGGGAAGAAATTAAAGGGGACATTATGAAGCCGATGGATGAATTTTTTAACAACAATCTCAGATTGGGTATGTTCAATTTTGCGGAAGTCGTCCTCATACCTAAACAGGAGGAGTTTACGAGAGTGGGGGATTTTAGATCGATCAGCCTGATAAACTGTTCGGCTAAGATTATCACTAAGGTCCTGGCCATCCGCCTGGGAAGTATGATGGACAGCTTAGTCAGCAAAACTCAGACGGGTTTCATCAAGGGCAGATGCATTCTAGACTGTGTGGCCACCGCGGAGCAAGTTATCCACCGCTGCCATACGAGCAACTCTAAGAACTTCCTCCTAAAACTGGACTTTGAAAAAGCATATGATTCCGTCGATTGGGAGTGCCTGCTGGAAGCTCTCAGAGGAAGGGGATTCAGGAATAAATGGATAAGATGGATCAGGAAGTGTTTGCACACTAGTAAAATGACAATCTCGGTAAATGGGTGGCCGGGACCGCCATTCCCATGCAAGAAAGGACTCCAGCAAGGGGATCCTCTATCACCACTTCCATTCACTATCGTAGTGGATGTGCTGAGGGGTATGCTAGAAAACTGTCGAAGAAAAGATTGGATAACGCCAGTGGCCAGCAGCGCGTCTAATCAAGGGTGCACGATTCTTCAGTACGCTGATGACACCCTACTTTTTGGTAATGGAACCAGGTCAGAAACAATCTACTTTAAAGGGGCACTCTACTATTTTAAATCCTGGTCAGGCCTCAGGATAAATTTCCACAAGAGCGCGCTGATTCCAATTACACTATCCGATGCCGAAACACGGAAACATGCCACCATACTAAACTGTATGACGGATGAGTTCCCGATCAAATACTTAGGGCTCCCACTCAGACCAGGAAAGCTCACTAAGTCGGACTGGCTGCTTATTATAGACAGGGTGGAGGACAGACTGTCTGATTGGAAAGGAAAATCGCTCTCTCTCGGGGGCAGAGTGGTACTCATCAACTTAGTGTTGTCTAATCTGCCCATTTACTACATGTCATTTTTTGAGCTTCTTAAATGGGTTATCCAAAGAATTGACCGAATTCGAAAAAGATTCCTGTGGAAAGGGGCAGATTTGAATAGGGGAGGTCACCACCTGATCAAATGGAGTATTGCTTGCATGAAGAAGAACCATGGAGGGCTAGGCATCATCGACCTTAGATACATGAACCTTGCCCTTTTGGAAAAATGGTGGTGGAAGGTATTTCACCACAACGAGAAAGGATGGCAAGATTTCATTCAACCATACCTCCGGGAAAAAGGTACGAGAAGTTTATAGGCTTCCGAGTAGGGTCTAAAGTTTTGCGTTTCTGGAAAGGAATTACCAAAGCAAGCGGACCGTTCAACTCAGCAGTCACGTCGACAATCGATAATGGACGGTCCACTAGATTTTGGTGGGACAAATGGTGTGGGGCCCATACCCTTAAGGAAACCTTCCCTGAGCTGTATGAGAAAACGTACCGACCAAATATTTCTGTGGCCGAGACTTGGAAGAGGGGGAACTGGAGGCCTTCGTTCCGAGGAACTCTTACCCCAGAGTTACAGCAGCAACTGCTTGAATTACAAGAACACATCACACGGACCGGTGTAATGTGCGCTCAATTCCCAGATCAGATGCGCTGGGGACTCGAAACCAAGGGAGCTTTCACGGTCAGGTCTCTGTATCATTGAATTCACTATTGAGGATGCAGACCCAGCTGGGCACAAGTGTTATGGAAGGCAAAAGCCCCCTTAAAGTCAGAGTTTTCCTCTAGCTAGTGCTCAATAATGCAATCCTCACCAGGGAGAACCTTGCCAAAAAACAACCCCAGATTGCGACCAACTGTGGTTTCTGCAATAGGCATACGGAAAAATCTGAATCACCTTTTTATTCATTGTCCAAGGAGTAAGGCAACTATAGTGGAGGTGTTACGAGCCTTAGGAACAGGTGACTACCCTAGCGAATATGAGGATTTGTGGATTGGCCCCAAATTCACCTCGATTTGCCATGAAATGAAGGATGCGTGGTACATTGTCATTGCGGCAACTACATGGGTGTTATGGCTAGACAGAAACAATTTTTATTTTCGTGCTTCATATAATAGTATTTCTGGTAACCTTACTCATATCATGCATCTTATTTCTTTTGCGGCTACAGCTGCGGCCACAGGAGCGAGAGGGAGGATTGCCAGAGTCTTCCAGGTGGAAGAATTTGATGATGAGGAGGTAGAGTTTAGGCCGACATTGGACTGAGGGGTGGCGCCCTCCATACTCATCAAGATTCTCATTATCCGCCATTTCTACTATTTTGGGTTTTGTATCGACCTACTGTACTTTTGGTTGCTTATGTATGGATGATTAGACCCACCCCCCAGGGTTTGTTGGGGGATTATGTTTTATTTCCTGCACTGTACTTTTGTATTTCTCCCGGTACGTCGGGGTGTTTTATTAACCGCTTATTAATGAAACAGGGTGGCATTATTCCACCTTTAACCTAAAAAAAAAGGAGCAACAATCTACCAAGCACAAATTGAAGAGATTGAAGAAATTGAAGAAATTGAAGAAATCTCACTTCGAATTTAATCAGCGGGCTAAAAAACTTACCGTTGGAATTTCCTTGATCTCCGGTAGCAAGAGACAGAGAAGTTTGGTGAGCGGAAATCAAATCGCCAGATTTGGCGAGCGGATCGCGAGCGGAATTAGAATCACTAGGTTCACGATCAATTTGGCGAGGCCGTTGGAGAGAATCTTCTGGGATTTTTGCTATTTTTGCTAATTTAGGGGATTTAGCCAGCCCCGTTGGAGATGGTCTTAAAAAGCAAAAAAAGCATATTGCAATTAGAAAGGCAACTGATGATAGCAAAATGAATAGTTAGGGGTGGCATTCGGGCTGGGCTAGCCCGGGACCGGCCCGGCCCGCCCAAAATCGGGGTCAAACCGCGCTACAGTACGGGGCCAGTCCGGTTCGGAAAAATGCAAAAAAAGACCGGTAACAACCCAGCCCGCACTAGTCTGGGACCGAGTTGAACCGGCCCGGGCCGGTCCGGGTGACCCGCAGTCCGACCGTTGGCTGTTACCGTTATTTACTTTTTTTTTTCTTTCCAGAATTTTTATTTAATAAATAGGGTGTGTAAAATTACCAAAATACCCCCACAACGGATTTATACTAGCTAGTTTGGGGAGGGTATTTTGGGAAATTGAATATTTACATTTTCTATATATACAACCTCATTTCATTCAATTCTCTCACAAATTCACTCAACTCTCTCTACTATCTCTCAACTTTCTCAACAAAAATCAACAACATTCAAATACTCTCTTTCAAGATTCCACAATCAACATCGACCACATCAACAACATTCAACTATTCTCCTTCAAGATTCAACATCAACAATATTCAACTACTCTCTTTCAAGTTTCAACATCAACAGCATCCAACAACATAGGCATCAACACTACAAGTTTCTCAACTCTATCTACCTTCATTCTTCAACAAACATTCTGCATTCATACGGTATTTTCGTATTTTTATACTTTTTAGAATTCTCTTTTTTTTGTTATCATTTATTTCTCATAATTAGATTGGGTTTTCTTGTTGTTGTTGTTCTTCTTCTTTTTAGATTTTTTTTGGTAAATTGGTAAACATGCACTAGAATAACAATTTTATAGTTGTTCTTTTATTTGCTTTGTAGAATAATTTTATATAATATACACTAGTTTATCTATCTTAACATGTTTTGTAGAAAAAAAATTTTAAAACATACACTACAATTAATTTTCATAACATACACTAGTTTAGATGACATCTAACCGATCACGTGATAGACATAGTAGCCAAGAGTCCACTAGTAGTCGTCGCATTCCTTCCATTCCTCTTCTGTATGTAGATAGTGAAGAAACACTTTACAATTATGATACTATTCACGATATTCATGAAACACACACGGAACAAGTAGAAGTAGAAGTAGAAGACATAGAAACACAACCATCGGAACAAGGCCCATCTCAATCCCGTAAAACAAGAGGGATCAAATCCGAAGTGCACAAATATTTTGACTTAGTTCCTTCTTAAAATGATAAGAATGTAGAATTAAAAATTTGTAAGAAGTGTGAAACACCGTATAAGTTTAAACTAGGATCGGGAATGGGTGCACTTCAATGACACTTAAGTAAATGTTAACCAGGTGTCACGCCCTGCTTCCCAAAAATACGGAATACGAGCGCGTGACAAAGCCCAGCCAATAATTTTCATCATTCATGAGCTGTAGGATCGACTCAGCATCATAACAAGAATATAATAAATGTACATGACCACGCATGCATGAATAATTTATTAATCAACAGAAAACAATTGAAACAAAATAATAATATCCCAAATAGTTTTCAAATCTGGATCAAAAGATAAAACTCGGGACTATAAGCCCGTTACAAGATTCAAGTAACAAAAGAAATAAATAATTTAAAAATAAAATATTTTAAAGCAAGTCTTCTCCAAGCGAAGCCTAGAATGTCTGCTCACCAATTCCAGCAGACAATTCGTCTCCAAAGTCTGTATATATAAATATAAAAAGAAAAAAAAATAAATAAAATAAATGCCCTTAGTGCAAGTTAGGGCTGCAAATAGTACAAGTAAGGGTATGAAAACAAGTACAAGAAATATGGAACAAGATTTAGAATCAAGAATGTATAACATAATATAATAGGGATGCAACAAGTAGTGGAATTCAAGAAACTAGCTAGCAAAAAGGACAACTCGAGTGACAAGATTGGGTAACAAATACTAGTAGTAGAACAAGTGGCTAGTGAACATGTAATGGTATCAAGCATCAAGTAACAAGTATCACGTACAAGTGTCGAGTAACAAGTAACCAGTCTCAAGTGTTAAGTTGTCAAGTACAAGTATCAAGTAGCGAGTGTCAAGTATTATGTTCAAGTATCAAGTCTCATGTATCATGTAATCAAGTATCAAGTAAGCATGTATCATGTTCAAGTCTTGTAGTTATTACTATCTAGGTAGCACTTCATGTGCCATCCTTTTATCATATGATTGTTACAGTCAATGCAATTTTGTTTAGACCTAGTGGTGGATTTTATAGGCCGGTGTACTCAGGTCATGTAGGAAACACGAGCATGTGATCAAACCATGGGCACTAGAGGTGGCCCCCGCAGGCACTAGAGGTGGCCCCCATCAACCCTTGACGTGGCATTTAGTTCTACTGGCACTTAGTTCCATTTGATCGCAAATACATATCATGTAATCATATAATGGGCACTAGAGGTAACCCCCATAGGTACTAGAGGTGGTCCATGTCACTCATGACGTGGCACTTAGTTCCATCTGACGTAAAATCATGGAAAACACGGACCCCCTTCCGAGTACACTTATCTATATTGTCCACTACTATGGTCTTTCCCTTAAACCCCGGCTTATTATTCATTATTATCATCAAGTTGGCATGAAAGTATGCGAAACAAGTCAAGTAAATATAATTAAGAACATGGAACAAGTCTAGTCTAGGTAGGGTACATATTCGATGGTCAAAACAAATCAAATTGTCAAGAACAACGAGAATTCCAAATCTGGACAACATGACGTTGCTGCCCCAAAACTGCGATGTCCGTTGCTACAAGATAGCAAATGTGGATCCGTCAGAAGACCTAGAAACTAGACTCCTGCCTGGTTCCAACGCATATAATTAAGGTACATAAAAGTTGTGGTAACATGTGTCAAAACATCAAACTATACAGCGTTTGTGTTCAGCCAGAATTGGTGAAACTGAGTTTGTACATATGAAATATAGTTGTAACATCATTAATTAATTCTGAGAAAATTTGAAAATGTTCTCTAGGGTGTCTAGTATCAGCATGCTAAATTTCAATTCATTTACTTACTGGTAGCATAGTTAAAAATAATTGTAAACCAAAGAGGTGCAGCAGTTTTTTGTGAATCTGCGATTACAAACACAGCAGCAGTAAAACTGCGATATCTCCTAAATCGTAACTCGAAATTCAAAAATTCTGGGTATTATTGGCAACTAGACACTTAGGGCTACATTTCATATTCAGGACTCAAGTTCATATTTTGATTTTATCGGGGTCGGAAAAGCAGGGCAAGATAGAAATAGAAACCAAATAAAACACTTTTTGTATAAAATGAATCAAAATTTTACTAGTTGTGAACAAGTGTATCAACGAAGAGTTGTGACTCTTAGATCATGCGATAGATAAGGCGAAACATGAGATCATCAATGATGGACAAAGAGGAGTCATATTTACAACCTACTTGCAGTATTTTCAAGGAAAAGCTTGTACTAGAAAACGAAATGTACAAGAAGATACTTGCCTTAGGGTGTAGACGATGAATTCGACGAAGAGTAACGAAAATGGATCCCGACGACGAGCTCGATCAGCATGGATCTTGATGAGATGATCAAGATCAAGACGATCAACGGTAAAGATTAGATCTGATGAAGATGATCACGATCGGATTGGACGCTGAGATCGGATCTTGATCAGATCTACTGATGGAGGGCTGATATCCGATCAGATGGTGATGATCAAGATGAAATGATGATGATGAAGATCCGACAGCCAAGAATCAATCAATCAAGATCACAATCAACGGACGGCTCACAATCAATATGATCAAACCCATGATCAACCAGCAACAGAGCATCGATTTGGCTTAACGGCGGTCACACGACGGACAGGTGGTGCACTGGATGGCGGCGAGAGGGGACTGCAGCAGGTGGCTGCGACGGAGGGGAGACGATGCACAGGGGAGCACCGGGGGAAGTTGTTGCCATTGTCTGTGGAGTCGCGACAGGGCCTCGCGACTAGGTTGCGGCTTCGTGGCGTTGCTGTGGCGTGTTGACGAGGTGGTAGGGAAGTGTAGGGGGCACGGCAGGTGGAGCGCGCTACTGTGCACTGGAGTAGGGTGACACTCTGGATGCGCTGCAGTAGGGTGCTGTTGACGGCGCGACGAGAGGAGACCAGGGCTTTTGGTAGACGGGGATGGAGAGAGAATGGGTTCGAGGAGAAGATCGGGATGAGGAGGAGGCAGCTGACTGTCGACACGGAGATGGAGAGAGGATGACGAGGTGGCGAGGGTCGAGGCATGGGGGTAAAAGGTTGCCAAGGGATGGGTTTTGAAGAGCAGGAGTTCGAAAGGTTGAAGAAAGAGAGAGAGCGGGAGTACGATGGGTGAACAGTGTGTATAGGGGGGGAGGGGGGGTTTGGCGGCTGGTAGATTAGGTCAAAATAGTAGATGGGTTAGGGTTAATTAGGGTTAATTAGGTTTATATAGTATTATGGATTTTAGGTTAATGGGTTTGAATAGGGTTTTAATTAAAAGACCCAACAAGATAATGAGTTTGGAGTTTTGGGAAAATAAATAAATAAATATGCCAATCAATAATATAGTAGTACAAATAATCAGTTTGTAAGCTTTAAATTAATATACTCAAATACTACTAAATACAAAAAAATTTATAGAAATAATAATAACAGTAATAACAACAACAACAACAACAACAACAATAATAATAATAATAATAATAATAATAATAATAATAATAATAATAATAATAATAATAATAATAATTAGAAAAATGATGAAATATCTGAATGATAATAATAATAATAGTAATAGTATAAACATCAAAAATATGATTTGAGTCTAAAAAATTCATTGAAATCCAAATAACAATAATATATTAGATTTGGACTAAAATATAAATAGTCGATCATTTGAAAATGAAAAATAAGGTTAAAATACTCCATTATTCGAAAATAAATATAATTTTCCAAGAAAATATTTTAAATGTAAAGTCCAAGCCGAATTTAACAAATACTGAATTTATAAATTTTAAATACAGAAAATACACATGAAATGTGTATTTGCGAAAACAGGGGTTACACTAGGATTTTCTAAAGACAACATCACACAACAAAAAATACACCATAAGACCGGCCAAATAGATAGTCATAGCTACGATCACGATCTCGTTCGTAGATAAATGACTAAGTTAGTAATTAGAGATGAATTACCTTATTCATTTGGTGAAAGTAGGAATGTAGAGACCTTTGCACAAACCACATTAAACCCCTATAATAAAAAAATTCCTAGGAATGTAGTAAAGGGTGATTGTAAATTAGTTTACAATGAGGCTAATGATTTTTAGTAGCAACACTTACGTCACTAAACACTAGAGTTTCGTTCATATCGGATAAGTGAGTAGGAGTGAACGGCGTACCAATGATCTGTGTAACATGTCACATCATTGGATAGATTCCGATTGGCTACTTTAAAAGCGGATAATTTCATTTGGATTTGTTAGGTACCCACATAAGGATGAGATAATTGCCACACACATCAAGGAAGCATGGAACAATTTTGGTATTTTTGATAAAGTTTTTGCTATTGGTTTTGATAACATCTCTAATAATACTAAGGCAATTGCTAGTTTGCTAATAACACTTAATCCTTTAGATCATGTTAGGTGTGCTTGTCATATTTTAAATCTTTGTGTACAAGATGCACTTAAATATGGACACGATAAAATTGAGGCAATGAAAAATTGTGTTCATTTTATTACGTTGAGTGGTCCAATATATCTAGCTTTTTATGATTGGTGTCAACTTAGGAGAATTGTATTTAAACATTTTCCTAAAGATGTTAGACATCGTTGGAATTCAACTTTTGATTTATTAAGTGTTGTTCTTCACTATCGTTTTAATTTTAGATAATTTTGTATTGCAATAGGTATGCAAGATTGTATGTTAGATGATGATTTTTGGTTTTTTGCCGATAGTTTGTACAAATTTTTAGAACCTTTTAATGATGCTACTTTACAATTTTCAAAAATATATATATTTACATCTAGTGGTATTTAACTTGTAATTGTCACTATGATGACAACAATTAAAGATTTGGCAAATGACCATTTCATTGGAGAAATGGTTTATGCCGCTTATATTAAAGTTTTAAAATATTTTCACCCCCTTCCTATGTTATATTGTGTTGCTAGTGTAATGGACCCCTTGATTATGTTAGATGACACCAAAAATTTCATTGAGATTTTTTATAGTTATGCTCCACACGAAGAAATAAATGATTTTGACTATGTTGTTTTCATTACAAAATTTGAAAATATTTTGAATAGTTTATATGATAGTTACGATAGAACTTATTCATATAACACTACACAAATACAAAATGTTAGTTCTTCTTCTTCTATGTTATCAAAGGGATTTGTTCTTGCCACTAGTAGTATTTTAAATCTCTTAAAATCAAAAAAACCAATAACCAATTCACCAAATGAGTTGAATTGGTATAATG
Source organism: Hemerocallis citrina (assembly GCA_017893485.1). Taxonomy (NCBI): domain Eukaryota; kingdom Viridiplantae; phylum Streptophyta; class Magnoliopsida; order Asparagales; family Asphodelaceae; genus Hemerocallis; species Hemerocallis citrina. Next base: position 214,036,947 of record CM030363.1, read on the forward strand.
TACAACCTCCCATTGATGATGTACTAGATATGTTTTCTTTTTGAAAAACTAATGAAAATAATTTTAGTATTCTTTTTCGTATGACTAAAGATTTGCTAACGGTACCGGTGTCAACCGTTGCATCGGAAAGTATTTTTTCTTTTGGTGGTAGGATTATAAGTCCGAACAGGAATCGCTTGACGGCAAAGAATTTGGAGATGTTGGTATGCGCCGAAGATTGGATGAAAGCGGAAGAGATGACTCAAGACTTACAAGAATCACAAAACAGATCAACAAGTAGCGACGAGTGAAGAACTAGTAGAATGTAATTTGTAAAATGTATTGTAAATAATTGGAAAATTTTAGGGGGATGAGATTCTATATTTAGGTTAAGTAGAAGTGCACGATAATAGTCCAATGCATTCTCTTCAATCTAAATAGAGGCCATCTCGATCTCTAAATTCAAATAATTGACTTGTTTTGTAATTTGATGTAATTTGTATGAAATTGTATTCATGAACTTCATTTTATTTAACATCATGTAATTTATCAAATCAATTAAAATTTGGTTTTAATTTCTTTTATTTATTAGTCCTTTGCAATTGTTATGAAATTAACATTTAATACCTGATTTTACATCTTCCTTTAAAAAAAATAAAAAAAATTACACTAATTAAACCGGTCTGGCCCGGCCCCCACCTTAGGGGCCGAGGGCCAGGCCTGGGCCGACATTTTACCAAGTAATCCCGGGCCGGCCCACGAATTGGTCGAGCCCGGCCCTTGTTGGCCCGGAACCGGGCAAAGCCCGGATGGTCCCGGCCCGTCCCGGCCCGAATGCCACCCCTATGAATAGTTGTGGGTTGCAGGCTTGCAGCCCACGAAATTAAGGCTATTATAGGTATCACTAAATCACTGTAAGCAAGTCATGATTTACAGGGGTGTATTAGATTGGAATTTGAAAAGAATTTAAAAGAATGTGAAAATCCTAGTGTATTCTATTAGGATTTTAAAGGAGTTTATAAAAGTCACAGTGTATTCAATTGAGACTTTAAGTGATTCTATTCAATTCTTGATGTATTCAATTGAGATTTTAAATGACCCCATTCAATTCTCGGTGTATTCAAAAAGTTATTGATTTTGGTAGAATTGAGAATTTGAAGGATTTAGATGGAATCTAGGGTCTGAGGTATAAATACCAAAAGCCTTTGCAATTCTTGCCTTCTCTGTAGTAACTTCCAAGCCATTGGTGAGTATGGTTTTGTTTCTTGTACTTATGCCCCAAATTATCCCCAAATAAACCCAAACCCTCTAATCCCCCTTCCTCCTCTCCTTTACCTCCCAACACCCTCCTCCGCTGCTACCCCACTTTCCTCTACCTTCCGACCTCTGATCCCCACGCAGAGGCCTAATTCAACCCAAACCCTAATTCAACCCAACCACCGATCCCCACGCAGAGGCCTCCATCCGCCTCCTGAAAGACAATGGAATCAATTTCAACCAAAATCAACGCGATGGAGTTGATTCAAAAATATTCTCAAAATTGCTATGGCATAAATTGTTTTCTCGTTGCAGGTACAGGACGAAGTGGATAACGTTCCATGGTTTGTATGATGTGGCCTATATAGTGAAACTGTCAACTGTAGGGATGGCGAACGGGTCGAGTGGGCCGGGCCGGGCCCAACCCGTACGGGTTGGAACGAATACTTAGCCGGGCCGGGCCGGGTTGCACTCTTATACGGGCCGGGCCGGGCCGGGCTAAGTTTTCGTTTGGGTGGCCCGCCCAACCCGTGAACCCTTTAGGGTTCAACCCGGGTTGGGCCGGGTCGACCCGCGGGTTGGCCCGTTTAATATATATATATATATTTTTGGTAGCTTAAATTAAAATAATAATAATAATAATTTTACAAATGATGTATACAAACAACCATATCTTTGTTTGATGAATACTACAATTCTTCAAAAATTATAATACTAAGTAAGTAATAATACTAATAAGTAATAATACTACAATTCTTCAAATATCCCCAAATGATGTTTAATTATAATACTAAGTAAGTAATAATACTAATAAACAATAAAAATGGTAATATTAATAATAAGATTGAAAGAGTGAAATTGACAACAAATTTTGAAATATTATTCATATGAATTTAAGTTATACAATTTTAACAATTTATAACGAAATGAAGAATTCAATTCACAAATAAGTTTTATACAACAACATATTTCTTATATACAATTTTAATTGAGTACAAGTTTTCTAATTTGACATAACAAGCAAAGCTATTGTTGTTGTTGTTGTTGTTGTTCTTCGGGCGAGTTGCTCCCACTTGTGGAACTTGATAGTGCTTTCCCTTGCGTCCTATCTTCAGCCTTCAGCCAGTCTTCTGTGCAAACGAGCATCTCTAACGCCTCGGGCTTTAACCGATTCCTGTAATCAGATAGAACCCTGCCACTTGTAGAAAATGCACTCTCAGAAGCAACTGTAGAGACAGGAGGAGTTAGCAAATCTTTAGCCATAATTGACAGAATACTAAAAGTGTGTTCATGTTCTTTCCACCATTGTAAAATATCTAGTGCAGAAAGAGTAGGCTCAGTATCCTGTTGGTTATACCAATTTAATTCATTTGGTTGATTAGTCCTAGGTTTTTTAGATTGAATTTGTTCAAGTAAACTAAATGTTCTATCACCAATTCTACTTTTACCCTTACCTTTAGAATTACCAGAAGAAGAACTAACTGCAGAAGTTGTACTACTAGAAGAAAAACGTCTATCATAATAATCATACAAGTTATTTAACGTAGATTCAAACTGACCTAAAAAAGTAGCGCAATCAATTGTTAATTCTACATTGTCCTCTAAATATCCAAAAAATATTTGTATCAAATTCTTCGTACCTTCTAATTTGATACGGGGATCCATAACCATAACAGTAGCAACACAAATCAACATAGGAGGAGGAAAATAATACTTCAAAAATTTTTGAAATGCAGGTACTACAATTTCACTAATATAGGGATCATTTAACATTTCGTTAAATATTTGCATCATGCTAACTAATTCAATAAAATGCTACTAGAAGTAGATTCATATGTTTTTGAAAATTTTAAAGTTGCGGTTTTAAAAGGTTCTAAAAATTTCAACAAAGATTCGGCAAAAAACCAATCGGGGGGAGTCATTTCAAAATTGTGCATATTTTTTGCGATACAAAAATCATTTACAACTGCTTTATAATCGGTGACAACATTTAGTAAATCAAAAGTAGAATTCCATCGGTGTCTAACATCCTTTGGAAATTTTCTAAAAGGAACATTTCTAACCCTACACCAAGCTTTCCATTCTTGTAAAATGCTTGGAATTAATGCAATGAAATGTACACAATTTCTAATTTTATGTATATATGGATCAGCTATTTTTGATGCATCTTGAACACATAAATTTATAATATGACATGCACATCTAACATGAAAAATATTGTCAGATGGAGGGTTTAATACAGATTTTAAAGTAGTAATTGCTACATTGTTGTTAGATGCATTATCAAAACTAATAGCCATAATTTTATCGCGAATATGAAAAATATCACAAATTTCTATAATACGGTTTGCTATTTCAGCACCACTATGGGGATACGGCAACGCCGCAAGTGATATGATTCTTTTTTGAAGAATCCAATCATTGTCGATCCAATGACAGGTTATTCCCATCGTTGGAATATTGTTGACAACCGTCCAACAATCCGAAGTTAAACTAACCCTACAAGTTAAACTCCATAAAATTGCAATCAACGCGTCCTTCATTTCAACATACATTTTAAAACAATCCGATTTGCAAGTATTTCTCGGAATTTTTTTAAAATGAGGGTTTAAGGCCGTTTGATTAAAATTTTCCAAGTTCCTACTCTCGGGATAGGAAAATGGCAACTCTTCCTTAATGACTAATCTGGCCATTTCCCGACGAACAAGTTCGGGATCATAAGGGTGGCTATCTACTTGACCGGTCCTAGGGTTGATTTTTTGTTGGCCTTGTATTTGATCAAGAAGTTCTTTATGATTATGTTGTATGTGCCTACTAATTGTACCGGTGCCGTCACCCCTCTTGAATTTGTATGTTTTACTACATATTTTACACACTTTCAAACCTATACCCGGAGTATGTTCGTCCGGGATATAGTCATAAAACTTATGCTAATCGCTAGTTTCTCCTCTACTTTTTCTACTACTACGGGGTTGTGTAGTTTCGGGTTGTTGTTGTTGTTCTTCTTCTTCTAATTGTATGTCACCTACAACATCCATGTCATGTGTACCCCATTGTTCCATAGTAGGATCAATGTAATCTTGGGCAGGCTCACTAGTTGGGACAATTGGTGGCCTACGTGAAGAGGAGGAGGAATCTTGTCCAATACGACCGCTACCGCGTGATCTAGACATAATGTAGTAATGTGCTAAAGTAAAGTATGTAAAAAAAAATACACAATGTAGGAGCGGTGAATTATACAAAAAAAATCTTAAAAACAAGAGGGTTGAGATAGAGAAGTTCAAAAAAATGAACAATAATTTTAACTACAACGCAAAAAAAAAAATTAACGAGAGAGATAGAGATATTTTGATACCGTTCACGATGGAATATGCGTATGTAAAAAAAACCGTTAAAATAAGAATAGAATAGAAAAGATGGAGGAACGCTTTGCCGATTCCGCAATTGAAGAGTTGAGAAGAGGTTGAAGTAGATTTGACGAGGGTTGAAGAGAGTTGAAGACGTTGAATTTTGTTTCCGATACGACCAAAATTTGATCGTGTATATGCCTCCTTGTACACTTGTTTGATGAATACTACAATTGTTCAAAAATTCTTTACAAATGATGTATAATAGTAGAGAGAGTAAGAGAGTGAGGTGTGATTTTTTATGAGATTTTTGGGGGATATTTATAGGCTAAATAAGTGGGGAAAAAAAATAAATAAATAAATAAACCAAACGGCTCTTTGAGCCGTTGAAAACGGCTCTGTCCTGAACGGCCCCATTTTCGACCGTTCGACCCGCGGGTCAACGGTCGACCCGTCACAGGTCGAACGGGTCGAAACCCGCGGGTCGACCCGCGGGTTGGCGGGTCAAATCAGGGGTTGGGCCGGGTTCGTGGGCCGGGTTTCGCGAATTCGATTCGCAAAAATTGCGACTCGGGTCGACCCGGTACTGTTCACCGGGTTCAACCCGAACCCGCGAAGCAATTTAACGGGTCGGGTCGCGGGTGGGTCGCCGGTTGACCCGGCCCAGTTGCCATCCCTAGTTCACTAGAAGACCTGTGGTGCGGAAACAACGAGTATTGAGTTGATAAGGAGATGTGGTAGAGTTATGATGCCTAACGGGAGAGTTGGTGTTATTAGTTATTATTATTTTATGCTATTTCAGAATGTTAAAACAACGAGTATTGAGTTGATGGACTCATCAACAACTCTCTTATGTAGGGCTCTTTCTTTTTTGTTGTTACTTTTGTTTATGTGGGTGTCCTTTTAGTACTTCAGAAAAATCTTATGAGAATGATATTTTTATGATTTACGAGGTGCCTTGATGTTTATTCGTAATACTCTTATGAGAATGACAATCTTGTATAGGAAATGAACTAATTATAAAGTCTATTGTCATCGAATTCCTTCGAATTCCATCAAATTCAAAACAAGAATTCCATCAAACTATTTTAAAATCCTTATAAATCCCAGTCAAAGTTTTAGGTGTATTCTTCATAAATCTCTTAAATATTGGGATTCTCAATTCTTTTGAAATCTTTTGAAATCTCAATTCAATACACCCCTGTTATAATTTAGATACTGGAGTTCTCCAAACTTACTGTGCGTGGACATTTTTAGCATGCTTTATATGTCTGTTTAACAAATCTTGTGCAGATAATTGCTCAACAGAATCTCCATCCTGCGTAAGATTTTTTACATTGAATAAATAACATGTATATGGCAAATTTATTAATGTTGTAAATTTACATATAAATAGCTAGCATAATAATTAATGTTTGCATAGAAATTTCTTGAAACACTGTAACAGATACGAAACTATTAAAAGATTATACAGCAATGACAAACAACTTCAAAGAGCCAGCACAGAAAGTTAATTGTAAAACTGCACGACAGAAAAAACCTTCCGGTAATTGGTTTCTGATAAGTACAACAGCCTACAATAGTAAAATCTAATTCAACTTCATTGCATCAATAATGTCGGCCACACTTCAGTTGTTATGGCATAATATAATAGCAAAATGCCAAAATAATTGTCATTATTTTTAGTGCTCTACAGTGATATGAATGATTAATAACTAAAACAACAATAAAAACATTACTAGGGAAATAAGTAAATAAATACATTACAAAAATAGCACAATAAATTTTTTTAAAGACATGGATATAGGTAGAGGAAAGAAGAACAATCCACCAGTTTGATATTACATGGTGAATATAAAAAATTGAACTTTTTCAAAAAAATCATCATTCCATGACTGTATGCATCCCTCGAAGAACTAATCAGCAAGAATAAATTACTCTTAGACTAGAATTAACCTACAAATCAGAGTTTCTAGCACCACAACTTGGATTCTAAAGTTAAAATTATCCCAGTGCTTTATACGATGCAAAGAAAAATTAAAAAGAGAAACTTTGTTAGGATTGTGGCCTCAAATACACGTAGACACTGAGTACTTGAGGTTGGAGAAGAAAAAGAGGAGACGAAGACAGCAAGAGAATACAAAAAACAAGTAGAAGATGTGCAGTCTGGAGAGTTGCAGTTGATTGCCCTGTGGTGCGGTCGACCGACCACCCGACCAACCAACCGACTGCAGCTAGGCTGCTAGATATCTTTGAGTGTACAGGGTTCAATAGAGAAGTGCACGGTCGACCGTGCAGTCGACCGGTCATGTCTCGGGTGTGGGCTTTACACGTTGTGGTCGACTGACAACGGCGCTGTGTATTTTGAGCTGACGAGTTTAAGGACCAATAAGCTAGATTTGTGTTTATCTTTTAGGCTTTACTTGGGGGCTATATATATGGTTGTAGACTCTAGGATTTATATAACTGATGAAAGAGAATTGGTGAGCCAATATTATTGTTCAACTTCAAGAGGGGATCGTGCCGAGTGTTTCAAAGGTGAGAGAGAGAGATAAAGAGTTGTAATCTCTTTTGTAATCTGTGTATTTTTTGGGGAATAAGAAGTATTGGTTATCTCTGCATATTGATTGTGTTCTTGTGAGATCTTGCTTATATTGTGGTGGCTTGTTCTTGATTCATCTAAGTCTTGATAGTTTCTATTGCATGTGGTATACTTTTGCTATTAGCACTACGAGTTGTGGTAGATTCTTCAACAAGTGGTATCAGAGCAACTAGGTTCGAGATGGCCGATAGCAAGTTGAAGATCGAGAGGTTCGATGGGAGTGACTTCGTGATGTGGAAGATTCCGATGATAGCGTATCTTTGTCAGAAAGATCTTGATGATCCGTTGTTTCATGAGAAGCCGAAAGGTGGAGACAAGGATGCGGTCTTAGCAGAGTGGAATCGTTTGGATCAGAAGGCACTAGGGCGATTCAGTTGGGGCTGAGTAGGAAAGCGTTATTTCATATCTCGAAGGCAAAGAACACAAAGGAGGCTATGGAGATTCTCACGGATATATATGAGAAACCGTTAGCATCTAATCAAATTCTACATCTGAAGAAATTGGTTAATATGAAGTTAAAAAAAGGGGGTTCATAGTAGAACATAGGAACAATTACTGTATGGTTTATAACCAGATGGAAGCTGCAGGTTTGAAGTTTTCAGAGAGGAGGAAGTCATTGTTACTTCTATCTACTTTACCCGATAGTTATGGTACGGTGGAACAGACTATTACAAGCACTATGACAGATTCGGTGACTCTACAGGATGTCGTGAGTAGCATTCTGAACGAGGAGGTAAGAAAGGTGAGAAACAGGGGATATTCATCATCATCTTCTAAAAATTCCGCAATGTCTGTTGAAAGGAGACGTAGGAGATCTAAGAGCAGTCGAAGAAGAAGCAGAAGAAACCGAAGAGAGTGGGTCTGATGACAGCGATTGGGGACATGGGCCTAAGTGCTGATATTGTCACAAGAATGGTCACATGATGAACAGTTGCAAGGCTTATATGAAGAGGAAGGAGGAAAAACCGAAGAGAGATACCCCAATGGAAGCTCAAGTGGGGATTGTTGAAGAGTTATGCTTATCAGCTCAAGAGGAGTTGGGCACTCAAGATTGGTGTATTGATTCTGAAGCTTCTTTTCATTGCACTCCGATGAGAGAGATGTTTGATGACTACGAGGAGGGTTCTTTTGGATATGTGATTATGGGGAATGGTCACCGGTGTCATGTTCGTGGGGTTGGTACTGTTCGCGTTAAAGTCAATGATGATCAGTGTGTTGTCTTGCGAGAGACAAGGCATGTTCCAGACTTGAAGGAAAATCTTATCTTGATGGGAAGGCTAGACAAACAGGGTATGTCTACTACAGTTGGTAGTGGGGAGTGGCGTATAACTGCAGGTTTAAGGGTGATTGCAAAAGAAAAGTGTGGGGGAACGCTATATTTGCTTAAAGACGTGAGAGGTGTTTATCCTGTAGTTGAATCTCAGCCGAAATCAAGTAGTAGGTTGTGTGGGGTTCAACCGAGTTCTTTCATTTGTCGATGGAAGGTTACTAATTTAGTGGGAGCTGCTGGCTATAGAAGTGATCCTAAAGGGAAAGATGTTGCTGTGGTGAGGGTACTTTGCAATATAGCAGTTGATGCTTCAAGTCGCTCTGTGAGGTAGAGAGTACGGGTATCGATATGTGTGGTGATATCGATAAGGGTAACTGAAATGGGACTGTACGGGTTAAACAGTCCGCGGATATTATGGAAGTGTCGTCTGCGGAGCCTTCTAGTGTAGAGGGTGCATTAAGAGGTTTTGAACCATGTCCGGTGTTGATGAAAATTCTGCGAGTTGGGGAGTCTTGTAACACGGAATCTGACACGGGAGGTTGTTTCTCCGGTATTCGTGCTCTATGCGATTGGTGCAGCACATCCTTCATGAGGTGATGAGGGATAGTTGGTGCACTCCACATGGTGGAGTGGCGGAGGTGATCTTCATGAGAGTGGGGAGTACTTGGGTCTTCCATGAAGTGGGAAATTGGCAGAGATAATGCGAGATAAAAATTACAATAACTTTGAAGTGTTGTGTATTTGGTCCAAGTGGGAGATTGTTAGGATTGTGGCCTCAAATACACATGGACACTGAGTACTTCAAGTTTGAGAAGAAGAAGAGGAGACGAAGACAGTAAGAGAAGACAATAGCAAGTAGAAGATGTGTAGTCTGGAGAGTTGCGGTCGACTATCCTGTGGTGCGGTCGACCGACCACCCGACCGACCACCTGACCGCAACTAGGCTACTAGGTATCTTCGAGTGTACAGGGTTTAACAGAGAAAGGCATGGTCGACTGTGCAGTCGACCGGTCATGTCTCGGGTGTGGGCTTCACACGTTGCGGTCGACCGACCTGGTGGCGCGGTCGACTGATAGCGGCGCTATGTGTTTTGGCTGACGAGTTTAATGCCCAATAAGCTGGATTTGTGTTTATCTTTTAGGATTTACTTGGGGGCTATATATATGGCTGTAAACTCCAGGGTTTATATAACTGATGAGAGAGAATTGGTGAACCGTAATCATTGTTCAACTTCAAGAGGGGATTGTGCCGAATGTTTCAAAAGTGAGAGAGAGATTGAGAGTTGTAATCTCTTTTGTAATCTTTGTATTTCTTGGAAAATAAGTATTGGTTATCTCTACATATTGATTGTTTTCTTATGAGATTTTGCATATATCGTGATGATTTGTTCTTGGTTCATCTAAGTGTTAGTAGTTTCTATTGCTTGTGGTGTACTTTCGCTATTAGCACTACGAGTTATGGTAGATTTTTCAACAAACTTGACCAAAGTCACAAATTCAAAGTTACAAAAGTCACAAATTCAAAGTTACAAAAGTCCAGAAATTAAACAGAAATTCCCAATGATCACAACTCTTGAAAAGATCAGAGCAACTAAAAGCTAACTCCAGCCCACATTATCAGATACAAACAAACTGTATCTTAAATTAATAGCGCTGCAAACAGCAGTATTGAGTCTGGTCCAGTTACTATTACCCCTGTAAGATTCTTCACAGGTAATAGATAAAGACCTAGAAAATATTGAAAATTTTGCCGAAATGCCCTCTTTTTTGAAAATAATTAGCGACCTACCCTACTTTCGAAAACATTTAGCGAGTTGCCCTTGTCTGTGACACGTCAGCAACAAACGTTATTGGGAAAAACGGCATCAGCTATTTGTATGCCGTTCTTCCCAATAACGGCATCGCTTTGTGAAAAAATTATCATGCCGTTATTCCCAATAACGACATTGCTTATTTTTTGTAAAGATCTCTACTGTATCAACATTGACTCGAGATTGAAATGCAAAAAAGAAAATAACTGATGTCGTTCTTCTGGAGAACGGCATCGTTTATACTGATGTCGTGTTCCACAATAACAGCATCAGTTATTATCTGTTTGCACAACTCCCTATAATCGAAAAATCCCTTCTTATTCCCCTTTTCTTCCCCTTCTGATTCGTAAAACGCATCTCCCTCGTATCGCTCCTTTTACCCACAAACCCTAGATCTCAAAATCAAAAAATTTCAACCATTTGAGTCCTGTAAAATTCCATACATCCTACCTCCTCACTCCCACTCTCATTTTCAGTCTTCCTCAACAACGAAATTTTCGCCGGTGGTTTTTTTGGTTTAATTTGAAAGGTATTATCATCTTAACCTTATGTTTGATTTTTATTTCAATGTTTTTTTATTGTGAGTAGTGAATGACTTGAATATGTTTTAATTTTTATGCATAGGTATGGAATTTGATATCCCTATTTGGTTATATTATGGGGGTGAAGTAATTAAGGATCCAAAAATAGTGATGTTGATCCGGTAATTATTTGGGCTACCCCCAATTTTGATTACTCAGAATTAATAGATAAGATATATGAAGTCATCAATTGGGACAGAAGTGAAATGAGTCTGAAACTGAGAGCCCGTTATTCTGCTGGTAAAGGGGATGGGCAGTACTTCATGTTGGTACCCATAGACAGTGACAGTTCTCTGAGGTCTGTCTTGCTTAGGACACTTCATCCATGTTGTGGTTGGAATATAGTTGAGTTATATATTGATCAAACGTGGCTTCCAAATACTACAAGAGTTGTTATCGAAGGTCCAAGGCCCACTAGGATTTTGAGACCATCTGAAGAGTCACACGCAAGGATTTCAAATACTATTGGAGATACTAACACATCTCCAACGATACCTGTTTCCTCCGAATACGAGCAGGTACATCTGACCCCATTGCCACAAAATTTTTTGGTAGCTGGCATTGCTTTGGAAGACTTTGACAACGCCGTTGTAAATAACGACTTGGTAGAAGAGGAAGAAGATGAGGTATGTGGTCTCGAGGATGATGATGAGGAGATCGCCCTTGAAGCTCCAGTTGTTGATGCCAATGTTCATGTGCCGGTTAACAATGCCTGCGTGTTGCCAAGTCAGGAAACAAGTCCAGCTATGCGTGGATCGCAATCAAGCGAATGGATGTCCCGTGCCACCGTACATGAACATGGCCAGTCTTCCATTAGGTCTTCCAACTTGGATGAACTCTTCATTGGTCAAAGATTTCCATCCAAAGATGCTCTACAACATCAAGTGAAGATGTATGCCGTGAAGAATCACAGGGAATTCGTGACGGTAAAATCAGATCATTGTCTATACCATGTGAAATGTAAATACGCGCTCATCCACCATTCAGCCGAGCAGATTGCAGAAAATCCATCACTTCAAAATGTAGTTGGTTGTCCATGGCGCTTGCGTGCAATTATTCCCAAAGGTCGTGATATTTTGTGGTGAAACAGCTTGAAGGTGTACACACATGTGTGAATCCTACAATGACTCAGGATCACAGCAAAATTGACTCGACGGTCGTATCGATGATGATAATGGATACTCTGAAGGAACAACTCTCAATAACACCAAGAGTCATAATTGGGTAGGTGAAGGGTAGGCTCCAATACACAATATCATATTGGAAAGCTTGGAAGGCAAAACATAAAGCAATTGAGAAACTATATGGTTCTTTTGAAACAATGTACACTAAATTACCATATCTACTCAATGCAATTCAAGCTTCAAATCCGGGTACGGCTGTACAGTGGGCGAAGACTACGATCGGGCCGGGTATAGAAACATTTAAGGGTGTTTTTTGGTCATTCGGTCCTTCGATCGAAGGATTCAAATCATGTAGACCAGTTATATGTGTAAACGGTACTCACTTGTACGGAAAATACAAAGGCTGTTTGTTGTTTGCGGTTTCACCAGACGCAAACGGGAGGTTGTTTCCGTTTGCCTTTGCACTTGTTGAAGGTGAAAGCATAGAAACGTGGACATGGTTCATGAACTGTATTCGGTGCTTTGTTACAGATCGTGAAGGTCTTTGCGTCATTTCGGACTGACATGCCGGTATTTTATCAGCAATGGGAAATGAGTTTGGCACGTGGAGAGAACCATTTGCATATTATCGGTATTGTATGCAGCATTTTGCTAGCAATTTTCATAAAAAATTTGGTTCGAAATTTTTGATGAATAAATTAAAGGTAATTGCGTGTCAAAATCAGTGGAAAAAGTACGAGAAAAAGATGGCACAACTTGAAGCTAGAAATGCTGATGCGGCTAATTGGGTTAAGGAAAAAGCAATTGAGAAGTGGGCACTTACTGCTGATGGTGGCGTAGATATGGTATTATGACAACAAATCTGTCCGAAGTTTTCAACTCGGTTCTAAAAGGTGTTCGTAGCTTACCTGTCACCGCAACTGTAGAACAGATATTTTTTCGTCTCAACATGTATTTCACCGACCGCCGTGAGGCCGCGCAGACACTTATCGCTGAAGGTAAACTATGGGCACCTCGGATTCAGGATCTTATTGATGTCCGCCGTGAAAAATCCAATTTACATGAGGCCATAATGTTTAATAATTGCGATGGTGTCTTTGGGGTGAAAACGGGCATTAGAATGGACGGTGGATATCAAAAGGGTGGGCATTGGCATACGGTGGACCTAGAAGGCCGAACTTGTACATGTGGCAAATTTCAACTGTTCCACGTTCCATGCTCTCATGTGTTAGCGGCATGTGCTTCCCGGGCGCTTGATTATCAACCGTACATAGATCCTTTCTACTCTACAGATTCGTTAGTAAAAACATGGGCACCATCTTTCAATCCTATCCCAGACGAATCTTATTGGCCTACCCAAAACGCACCGGTACTAATAGTTGATTCTAGTCTTCGTCGGGTAAAGGGGAGGCCTAAGAGTACTCGTATCCGCAATGACATGGACGCTCGAGAAGGGGAGAGTAGTGGAAAAGTATGTTCAAAATGTGGTGTGAGCGGGCACAATAGACGCAGTTGTAAGAATGTACAAAGTGTGGGGACTTCACAATCTACCCGCACTTGAATATTTTCCTAGTTATTGGATGTTAGTTAAATATTTTCCTTTGTAAGTGTTAGTACGAAATTATAAAGTTGTTTCTGAATGTTGAGTAATTTACGTTTAAATTATTTGGAATGAGATTTGTGGTTTTAATCGATGGTGGATATAGTTAAATTTGTTGTTTATAATAAAACACAACAAAACATGCATAGAAACATGCACAACTGTTCAATTAACAAATGCCGTTGTTGTGAATAACGACATCTTTGATCTATGCCGTTACTCTCAAAGACGACTGTGGAGACAGAAAGTTTGGCAGAATACTCAAATGTTGATATTTTGATGTATAACTGATGCCGTGCTTCTGAACAATGGCATAGTTAAAAGATGCCGTTATTGAGAATAACGGCATCTTTGATCTATGCCGTTACTCTCAAAGACGACTGTGTAGACAGAAAGTTTGGCAGAATACTCAAATGTTGAGATTTTGATGTATAACTGATGCCGTGCTTCTGAACAACGGCATAGTTAAAAGATGTCGTTATTGAGAATAACGACATCTTTGATCTATGCCGTTATTCTCAAGAACGACTGTGTAGACAGAAAGTTTGGCAGAATACTCAAATGTTGAGATTTTGATGTATAACTGATGTCGTGCTTCTGAACAACGACATAGTTAAAAGATGTCGTTATTGAGAATAACGGCATCTTTGATCTATGCCGTTATTCTCAAGAACGACTGTGTAGACAGAAAGTTTGGCAGCGAACTCCATATTTTCTGATTTTCCCTGTAAATTGATGCCGTTATTCACAATAACGTTACAGGATTAAGATACCGTTATTGCGAATAATGGCATCTTTGATATTCTTTTTTTACTTAACAGACATGCATGTGTACAGAACCCCTCTTCAAATTTCAACTCAATTCAAAATCACAGATTCAACTTCAAAATTTACAGCATATAATACTTCCAACTCCATACTTGAACAAAGAAATGCACAGATATACACAGATAACTTCAAAACTTCAAATCAAAATGTGCAGGATCAAAACTTGATACTCCAACCAACTTTTAATATGCATCTGTGCATTTTCACAGATACATCACACTTCAAGCTGTGTGCAATGAAGTATGATACATCATCAAATTTTTTTACTTAACAGACTTCACAGATACATCAATACAACTAAATTTATCATATTCATCAATACAACTAAATTCCTCAATTTCATCCACAGACATGATTTCACAGACTTCAAAATTATAAATAAACTACACATCCACAGATATGCACAGATTTGTAAATTTCTAAATGCAGTTGTATTCAAACTTCTAAATGAAGTTGTTTTCACAGACATGCACAGATACATCAATGCACATCCACACTTCAAATACTAAATAAAGTGTTGTATTACAAAAATACCATTAATACATAAAAATTGCTTCCAATTAACTTGGCGTGAAGTGTTGGGGTGCTCTCCTCCTTCGAACCGGGACTTTCTGTCTACGTTCCTGTGGCTCTTAATTTGCGGTTACACTTGGACCAACTCCATTTTCTTCATCACCTCCTCCTACTTCAATCTCCGAATTTGCCAATTGGCTTTGAGGTGGAGGTGGGCGAACGGTCTTGGTTCTTCGATGATGTGATGGAGTTTGAGGTTGAGTTTGAGGGGCGAGGGGATCTCCCAATTCCAATGTTTGTTGTGGTGGAGGTGGAGCTTGACTAGCGGTAGGTCGTAATTGTTGGCGTTGTTGTTCGGTTGACCGCATTAGGTCATTGAAACGTGGACCATCTCCAACCTCTTCAAGAGAGGTACGACAATTGCACAGGAGGTCTCGTGCCAACTCTTTACACGCCTTATTGGCGTTGCTCTTCAAGATATTTGCACATTTTCTAGCCATTTCCCACGTGCTTTCGATCTATAATAGTAAATCATATATGTTGTAATTAAAGATGCACAATTGAAATTAATCAAAATAATTGAAATTCAACAAACAAACTAAATTACCATAAGACGGTATGATGAAGCTTTTGGTTGATACATTGGTTGTAATGATGAATGTGCAGGTGGTGGTTCAACCTGGTGCGCGGGTATTGGTTGTTGGACACCCGCGGGAAGATCAGTTTTGGGCGCGATATACAATCTTGTGATGCGTCTGTACCACGCCATATAAGCCGTATGTATCGATCCGTCATACGGTTGTACAATATCCTCAACCACCAACTCGTACCTCCGCTCATTCCAAGCACCAACATAAGCACGGTGGTGATCGGCCCAATCCATATTTGGTAAACGACCTTGACCCGTGATGTTGTGTAGCCTACGATCGTACAATGAGTTCGCCGGGATGGGTTGTTGTGCATTGAATTGTCGAAGGACACGTCCACGGTAATAAAACTCCACAACTGAGAAGTTCACAAGTGGAGCCAAGATCAACCACAACTGATTGTTGACGGTGCAGATGGGTGGCAGACGCTGCAGCCTATCGTCTGTGTACGGGGTCCAATTGACGAACTCTTCCCTCAACTGATCGAGTTCGTCCCTGTAGTAAGTGAGGACACCACGTGGGTTATCCCTCCATGTACGCTTTTCCGCCCAGTAGGCACCGAGAGGAGCTCTCAGCACAGGATTATCCTGTAATACTCTCCAACTCTCTGATAATACCGTGACACGGGGTCGACCGAGGTGTATTCTTTCCCAACACCATATTTGCAAGATGGACATCGGCCCGGTCATTTGTATCGACCCCATAGAATAGTTACAAAGTGCACGGTAGAGGGAGGCTAGAGCCGCACTTCCCCAACTATATCGGCCGGCCGTCTGCAGGTCAGCTATAAAAGGAAGGTACATTAGGTGGACTACGTCACCTGAAGAGTTAGGGAATAGGATCCCTCCAATCAACGATAGTAGATATGCACGCGTATAGTTCCGGAGTTGGATGTCCATCGGCACAGGTGGCATTCGATGAGTGAACTGATCGCCAAGGAATGAACGTCTAATGGATTTCCCAACCCATATGCCGTGGTCCTCTTCAGGCACATCCAAACCGAGATAGTCCTGTACCAGTGCAACCTTGTTAAACATCAAATTGCCGGTGATGGCCATCCCATCAATCGGAAGACCCGCAATCACGGTGACATCTTGTAAGGTCACCGTCATCTCTCCAACCGGCAAGTGAAACGTGTGAGTCTCCGGTCTCCATCGCTCCACAAGTGCGGTAAGTAGAGCGTGGTCACACTTTATTTTCGTCAGCTTCGACATCCCGTAGAATCCGCTACTGACCAAGTAATTTTCCATACCGGGGATCACCGGCATAATGTTGTGGATCCGGAAACTCATCTTCTCTACATCCCCGGTCCAAACGGCCTGTGATCTGTGGCCTGGTTGCAGATATAGAACCGTAGGATCTAATGGACCAGGATGTCCCTGTGGTCCAAATGAAGAAGTAGAAGAAGCACCGCCACCATGCGAAGAAGATGGTTGTGTAGGATCCATTGGCCTGTCAACAATAACAAACAGTAATCAACAACAATTTTAGTAAAAGAATTTTCAAAATAAACAATTCCACCTTTTCATTGTATTCCTAGCAAAATGAACAACTCAACCTTTCTCAACAATTAAATAGTTTGTAAACCCTACATCACTAACAATACATAAAGTTATTCCCAAAATTACTACTTCAATAACAGCATATGTACATTACTTGTACTATACTACCAATGCACACATCTATCATACTATCAAAATCAACTTTACAAAATACAAATTAGGGTTTTCGGATACTTACAATATTTTCAAATTCGGACTGATTTGACACTCTTGATTAAAGACTGAAGAGTAGAGTCCCAACTTCAAATTGATTACACAGCCTCTTAGGATTTTTTTTTTAGGGTTTAGGGTTTTCGGGGTGAAAGAGGGGAAGGAAACAAACCGCAAGTGAAAAGGGGAAGAAGAAGGGGTTTTTCGATTATAGGGAGTTGTGCAAATAGATAATAACTGATGCCGTTATTGTGGAACACGGCATCAATATAAACGATGCCGTTCTCCAGAAGAACGGCATCAGTTATTTTCTTTTTTGCATTTCAATCTCGAGTCAATGTTGATACAGTAGAGATCTTTACAAAAAATAAGCAATGCCGTTATTGGGAATAACGGCATGATAATTTTTTCACAAAGCGATGTCGTTATTGGGAAGAACGGCATACAAATAGCTGATGCCGTTTTTCTTAATAACGTTTGTTGCTGACGTGTCACAAACAAGGGCAACTCGCTAAATGTTTTCGAAAGTAGGGTAGGTCGCTAATTATTTTCAAAAAAGAGGGCATTTCGGCAAAATTTTCGAAAATATTTTGTTTCCTTTGTACCCATTAAAGGTATTTACTATGAGTACCTGGATCGTAGCCATCATCACAGGGTCTGGTCTAGTCCCAATCCTAAGACATCAATTTTATAAGTACGAATGAAAGAAATTTCGAAGTTGTATGATATGTAATGTATGATTACTTTAAATGAAATGTATCCGGCATAGATGTCTATTGATGTACATGGATTCACAAAAATAAAGAATAATTACCTAAAGCCAATCCTAGGAATATAGAACTCTTAGTTTAGCGGGGAAGTGTATATACTACTATTAGGGCTGCAATCGAGTCGAGCCGAATATCTTCAGGTTCGAGCTAGGCTCGTTTACGAAACGAGCTCAATTTTGAGCTCGAGCTTGGATAGAGCTCGGTTTGAGCCGAGCTTTGACCGAGCTTTGACTATATTCGAGCCGAATAGCTCGCGAGCTTAGCCCAAAAAAAAAAAAATCAAACTCGAGCTTGGCTCGTTTACGAAACGAGCTCGGTTTTGAGCACGAGCCGAGCTTTGACCGAGCTTTGACAGAACTCGAGCCAAATAGCTCGTGAATAGCTCGATTCGTTTGTAGCCCTAACTACTATATGCTACCGGACTATAGGTTTTAATAAAAACAAATTCCTCACTGATAAACAACAAAAAAGATCCTAATAGTAGTCTAAGAAACAGCCTAAGTCATCTAGGTAGGTTTAGAACATAATTCAAAACATTGATCTAAAATGCAAGTACTCCATCTTGATTTTGACACAAACTCCTATTACTATCACCGAGAACATAAATGGCTTGGGTAGAAATATTCATTTCCCCTACCTATGTCGAATGTAAGCCTCACAGGGAAACACAAATCGGACAAAGAAATCTAAACATAATGTTAAGGTTAACACAGAGATTGGAAAAATATCAATGGATTATTGGATTGATTATAACTGAGTACAATGACTTCTATGTATTGGAGGAAACCAAATATTAAACTGATACATGTTGAAAACAGATTTGGGGGAAAATCTTTATTATTCTTCTTGTTCTTTATTCTTTACAGAATACATCTATATATAAGGATTACAATCTTGGAGGAGAAGAAAGGAGATTGAGAGAAGATTGAGGGGTGAGAGATTTGAGGAATCTATTTTCTATAGATTAGGAAACAGAATATACATATTACTACTTACTACATTTCAATACTTTCCCTCAAGTTGGTACATAGATATTGAACATGCCCAACTTGTCAACAAATTTCAAGAAGAGCCGACTCGAAACTGCCTTGGTCAGGATATCTGCAAGTTGATCTTCAGACTTCACTTTAGATATCTCAAAGACTTTCTCATCCAATTTCTCCTTGATGAAAAATCTATCCACCTCTACATGTTTCGTCCTATCATGCTGAACTGGATTGGCGGCAATATCAGTAGGGTTGGCATTCGGATCGAACGGACCGGACCGGGCCGGATCCGCCCGGGTTCGATGTTGACTTGGGCGGGTTCGGGCCGGGTTGGGTGCTTAACCGGGCCGGGTCGGGCCTGGTCGAAAAGTAGAAAAGGTGACCCGTCCAACCCGTGAACCCTTTCGGGTCCAACGCGGGTCGGGTCGCGGGCTGGCCCGTTTAGATATGGCTTCTTTTAAACCATAAAATAATAATAATAATAATAATAATAATAATAATAATAATAATAATAATAATAAGATTGTAAGAGTGAAATCGCCAAAAAATTTTGAAATATTATTCATATGATTTCAAGTTATACAAGTTTCACAATTTCTAATAAGAAATAAAGAATTCACAAATTTGTTTTATAAACATATTTCTTATATACAATTTCAATTTACTTCAATATTTATAATTTGAAACAACAAGCAAAGAACTAATACAATTTTTTTATCTATTTACAACTGTCTTCAAGTTGGTGGCCTTCAATTTGTTGTTGTTGACTTGTTGTTGTTCAGTTGTTGGTATTGAATTCTTCATTTTGGTTGCTATTGTAGTTGTTGTTGTTGTTGTTCTTCCAGCGAGTTGCTATCACTTGTGGACGTAGATAATGCTTTTCCTTGTGTCATATCTTCAGCCTTCAGTCAGTCTTCTGTGCAAACGAGCATCTCTAACGAGTCGGGCTTCAAGCAATGAGTTATAAAAAAAATCTAGAGAACAAGAGGGTTGAGATAGAGAAGAACAAAAAACCAACAAAATTATAACTACACCAAAAATTAAATAAGAAAAGAGGTATGAAATTTTTATACCGTTTACGTGGATATGCGTATATAAAAAAATCTGTGAAAATAAGAATAGAAGTAGAAGTAGAAATAAGCGATTCCGAAATTGAAGAGTTGAGGAGAGCTTGAAGGAGAGTTGAAGACTTGATCACTTGGAGTTGGACGAGAGTTGAAGAGTTGAAGACGTTGTTGAATTTTGATTCCGATACGATTGAAATTTGATCGTGTTTATGCCTTCAAGAATTGCTTGTTCAATACTTCAATTGTTCACAAATTGCTTAGAAATGAGTTATAATAGTAGAGAGAGTAAGAGAGATTTTTGTGAATTTTTTGATAGGGTTTTGGGAGGTATTTATAGGGTTAAAAAAAAATAACCCAAAAAAACCAAAAAACGGCCATTAGAGCCGTTGATGACACTCTGGACAACAGTGCCGTTGGGCACAGTTTTTGCGACCCGTTTGACCCGCGGGTCAACGGTCGACCCGGGACGGGTCAAACGTTTGACCCGTTCAGGTCTAATGGTTCGCAACCCGCGGGCCGACCCACGGGTTGGCGTGCGGGTTGGGGTTTTTAAGCGGGTTTGCGGGCCGGGTTGAGCGGGTTGGATCCGCTATATTCGAGACCTGGGTTGACCCGTTACTGTTCACGGGTTCGACCTGAACCCAAACTGCCATTTCGCAGGCCGGGTTATACGGGCAGATCGCGGGCGGGTCGGCGGTTGACCCAGCCCACTTGCCATCCCTAAATTTCACATGCTGCATGACTATCGCAATACACCGTCATAGGTTCATTCGGACCACAGCCTAAGTCCTGCAACAAGAGTTTCAGCCATAAAGCTTCCGCTATACATAGAGCTACTCTGCGATACTCAGCCTCTGCACTAGAGCGTGCAACAACATTCTGCTTCTTGCTTCTCCATGTAACTATATTTTCTCCAACAAAGGTGAAGTATCCTGAAGTGGAACGCCTATCAATTATAGATCTTGCCCAATCAACATCAGTATATGTTTCAACTTTCAAGTGATCATGTTTCGCAAATAGGACCCCTTTTCCTGGAGCAGACTTAATATATCTTAGAATTCTCGTCACTGTATCCATGTGATGTTCCTGAGGTGCATGCATAAACTGACTTACCACACTTAAAGCATATGATAAATTTGGCCGTGTATGCACAAGATACATCAGTCGTCCAACCAATCTCTGATATCTTTCCTTATCACAAGGCACATGATCAGGTTCGTTACAAAGTTTCAGTCATTATTCTAATGGTGTACCAATCGGCTGACAAGCAGACATTCCAGTTTCCTTCAATAAGTCGAGAGCATACTTTCTTTAAGACAGAAATATACCATTTCTCGAGCGAGAAACTTCAATACCAAGAAATATCTCAAAGGGCCAAGATCCTTCATTTCGAACTCTTGTGACAAGTAGTTCTTCAATGCCATTCTCTCTTCAGGATCATTCCCAGTTACTATCATATCATCCACATATATAATGAGAGCAGTAATTTTACCTTCTTTCCTTTTCAGGAATAAGGTATGATCTGAATTACTCTAACAATATCCGAATGTCCTCATTGATTTTGTAAACCTCCCAAACCAAGCTTTTGGTGACTGTTTGAGACCATATAGCTCCTTCCTCAACCGACACACTTTATTACTATGTTGGACTAGTCTGTTCGACCCTAGTGGAAGATCCATATAAACCTCCTCTGTCAATTCCCCATGCAAAAATGCATTCTTTACATCAAATTGCTCCAACGGCTAGTCAAGATTTGCAGCAAGTGACAGTAGGATTCGAACAGTATTGAATTTTGCCACAGGTGCGAATGTATATTCATAATAAATTCCATGCGTTTGAGTGTATCCTTTGGCAACCAGCCTTACTTTGTGTCGTTCTATTGAACCATCGGACTTATACTTCACTGTATAAATCCATCTGCATCCTACTGGCTTCTTCCCTGCTGGCAGCTCGACTATCTCCCAAGTCTCATTCTTTTTCAAGGACTTCATCTCCTCATTCGTAGCTGCTTTCCACCTTGGATCAGTAAGGGCTTCCTGCACACTGTTAGGAATAGATTCAGTAGATAATTGATTTACAAATGAATTATTTGATTTCGACAAGCGGTGAGTGGATACATAATTACTCATGGGATATTTGACGTTACTAGTGGGATCAGGTTCATAAGTGGGTTTTGGTATACCTCTATTAGTACGGTGCGGGAGTTCTCTTCTAGGAGCTTCGGACAACGATGGTGATTGGTTTTGGAGTTCTGATGGTTCACTCTCACTGAGATTTGGTACAGGTTGCAATTCTTCAGGAGGGTCTTCTTCAAGAGGTGCTTCTTCCCTTGGTTGCACTTTTTCGTGAGGGTCTTCCTCCCTTGCTAGGTCTTCATTCAAGTTTTCGCTATTATTTGTAACTAGTTGTTCGTTCTGACTGGTAATTACTTCTTCATACCCAAGAGTCTAAACTTCACTAACCCCTTCATCATACCCAAGAGTCTAAACTTCACTTCGGTACTCCCCCTAAAGTTCAGTCGTAGAAGAAGAAAAATACATCTCATCTTTATGGAACACAATATCCATAGTCACAAACATCCTTTGATTGTGGGTGATAGCACCGGTACCCTTTCTTATCCTGTGCATATCCCACGAAAACATAGCGGATAGCTCGAGGAGTTAGATTATTACATTCATGTTGATGAAGATGAACAAATACAATACACCCAAACACACGGGATGGCAAGTTGACGACTTTTGGTGCATTCATAGCTTCAGTTAATGCTTGAAATGGTGTGAGAAAGTTTAGGATACTAGAGGAAACTCGGTTGATTAAGTATGCAGCAGAAGCAAGGGCTTTCCCTAATAAATAAGTGGCATATTTCCATGGATAAGAGAAGCACGGACCACCTCGAGCAAGTGTCTATTTTTTCTTTCTGCAATTCCATTTTGTTGAGGTGTATATGAGCATATAGTCTGGTGAACAATGCCGTGTTCCACCAAATATTGTTGCAGATTCGAACTCAGGTACTCTCCGCCATTATCACTCCTAAGAACTTGAATCTGTGATTTATACTGAATCATAACATGTTTGTAAAATTTTTGAAACAAGCCACTAACTTCACTTTTCGACTTCTTCAAACAAATCCATGTCATACGAGTACAGTCAACAATAAATGTCACAAACCATTTGGCTCCTCCAAATGTAGTGGTTTTGGATGGACCACAAACATCAGAATGGATAATCATAAATAGAAGAGAGCTTCTACTTGGACTTGGAGGAAAAGATACACAGTAACTTTTTGCGAGTTCACACACATCACACCGAAAGGTAGAAATATCCAACTTCAGAAATAAACTTGAAAATAATTTCTTCAAATAACCAAAAGAAGCATGCCCTAGACATCGATGTCATAGCCAAATATCTAATTTCTTCTTCTCATCTTCGGATTCTTCCACACTTAGAGCTTAAGTCAACTTGCTTAAACTTTTAGATTCTAAATCCAGGTAATAGAGCATCCCGTGTCTAATCCCATAACCAATCGTCTTGCGAGTCCGAATATCCTTAACCACACAATGTGAAGGCCAAAAAACTACAATACAATGTAAGGCAGTAGTTATTTGAGCAATAGATAATAGGTTAAAATTCAAGGATGGCACAACTAGGGCAGTATCTAAGGTTAGGTTGTTTGTGAGAGGTATGGTACCCTCGCCAGTAACAATGGCAGGATCACCATTGGCAGTGGACACAGCTGATTTGGTGGAAGGTTGACAATTTTGAACTTGTCTAGAATCAAAAGTCATATGGTCGGTAGCACCCAAATCAATTATCCATGCATTATTCATAACAGAGCCAGAAATATAAAAAACCTTACCATCATTACATGTCAGCACGATCAGTAACTCCACCTGCGACAGTGGGTTGATTGCAAGTGTTCTCCCAAATATCCCTTCTATGATACCAGATCTCCGGATAGCCGATAATCTTATAACAACGAGCTTTCGTGTAGCCGATCTTGCCACAATGAGTACATTTCCTTGACTCATACGGATATTGTTCCATAGCAACACAACAAACAGCACAACAAGCAGAACCAATGATCCAAACACCAAACAGCAGACAGGATCAAAAATAGTAAACAACACTCCCCAAAATAGCACACACCAAAAGAGCACAACAACAATAGCAAAAGATACAGCGGCAAGAGCAAGGGCGGCAGACGGCACGATGGTTGATGTGTCTAATTTATATACAAATATTTGTACTCATTTACCAATTAAATTTGCCACAGGGAGCTATTACAACTTGGGAAGGTTTAGCACAAAAATTTTTGACAAAGTATTTCCCCCCAACATAAACAGCAAAGTTAATAAATGACATCACAACATTCACTCAACTTGAGACAGAGTCATTATATGATGCATGGAAGAGGTACAAGGATCTATTAAGAAAGTGTCCTTATCATGAACTTCCAAAATGGCTACAAGTACAAACATTTTATAACGGTTTGGGGGCTACAAATCGATCCATGGTAGATGCAGCAGCTGGAGGTGCCTTAATGAGCAAAACTCATGAAGAAGTTTATGACCTTTTAGAAAAAATGGCATCTAATAATTATCAGTAGTCCTCAGAAAGAACAGTGCATAGAAAAGTGGCGGAGTTTTTGAACTTGACCCTATTTCTAATTTAAATGCAAAAATTGATATTTTATCGAAGCAAATAGGTAATATGAATGTTAATGCTAGTCAATCTCATATCATTTGTGATCATTGTGTCAAATTTTCAAAGGCAAAATAACCCTTATGCAAATACATACAATCCAGGATGGAGAAATCACCCCAATTTTTCTTGGAACAATAATCAAGGAGGAGCTAGACCACAACAAAATTTTCAACAATAAGAAAAGAAGCCAACATTAGAAGAAATGTTCAAGCAATACATGCAAAAGACAGATCAAGCAATTCAAAATGTTGCAAATTCAACTTCGGCTTCCATCCACAATCTCGAGGTACAAATTAGTCAAATTTCTAATATTCTTAATGAAAGAGCAGCAGGAACATTACCAAGCAACACAGTTGTAAACCCCAAGGAGCATGTGAAGGCAATAACACTTAGAAGTGGGGCAACAACTGGGCAGCCACAAATCAAAAATGTAGAACAAGATGTGGATGAAAAATAATGTGAGAATGAACAAACAATGGAAGAACAAACGCAGCACAAAGGAGAGTCAAGTCAAACCATTTCAGGGGAGTTAAATTCTAACACTTGTACTAATTCTCCTTATGATCAATCTATTCCTTTTCCATAAAGACTTAAAAAGAATAAGCTTGATAATCAATTTGCAAATTTTTTAAATATTTTCAAGCAATTGCATATTAATATTCCTCTTATTGAAGCTTTAGAACAAATGCCTAAATATGCTAAATTTTTTAAGGACATTCTATCAAACAAGAAGAAGCTAGAAGAGCATGAGATGGTGATGTTAACTGAAGAAAATAGTGCAATTTTACAAAAGAAGCTACCACCTAAACTTAAAGATCCAGGGAGTTTTACGATTCCTTGCACTATTGAAAATTCTTCTTTTCATAAAGCACTATGTGATTTAGGAGCGAGTATTAATCTCATGCCATATTCTGCTTTCATGAAACTAGGTATTGGAGAAGCAAAGCCTACAACAATTTCCTTGCAATTGGCGAACAGGTCAATCAAATATCCACGATGGATCATTGAAGATGTTTTGGTGAAAGTTGACAAATTCATATTTTCAGCTGATTTTATTGTACTTGACATGGAAGAAGATAAACAAATCCCTTTGATTTTGGGGAGACCTTTCCTTGCACCAGGGAGAAGATTGATTGATGTGCAACAAGGTAAACTTATTCTAAAGGTTGACAACGAACAGGTAATATTTGATGTATTTAAATCCATGGAGCTTCCCTCAGAAGTTCATGCATGCTTTCAAGTAAGTGAAGTCATAGGAGAAACACATTTGGATGAAATTGCTAAATTACATTTAGAAGAACGCTTAACAAATTCAGAAACATTTGAATTAGAAAATGAAGAGATTTGTGATTATGATAAAAAATTGGAAGATACCCCACTCATTTTCTCATCACCACAACAACTTGAGCTTAAACAACTCCCATCAAGTTTGAGGTACGCATTTTTAGGCCAAAACTCCACTTTTCCTGTTATTATCAATGATTCTTTGAATAATCTTGAAGAAGAAAAATTGTTGAGAGTTTTGAGAAAACATAAAACTGCCTTGGGATTGAACATTTCTGATATAAAAGGGATTAGTCCTTCAATTTGCATGCATAAAATTCTAATAGAGGATGATTTTAAACCTATTGTGCAGCCACAGCGAAGATTAAATCCATCAATGCAAGAAGTGGTGCATAAGGAGGTATTGAAGCTTTTAGATGCAGGTATCATTTATCCAATTTCAGATAGTGCATGGGTAAGTCCTATACATGTTGTGCCAAAGAAAGGAGGAATAACTGTAGTAAAAAATAATAATAATGAGCTAATACCAACAAGAACAGTCACGGGATGGCGAGTGTGCATAGATTATCGAAGACTAAACGATGCAACTAGAAAAGATCATTTTCCATTACCTTTCATTGACCAAATGCTTGAAAGACTTGTAGGTCATTCTTACTATTGTTTTCTTGATGGGTATTCGGGGTACAATCAAATTGCTATAGCACCAGAAGATCAAGAAAAGACAATCTTTACTTGCCCATATGGAACTTTTGCATATAGAAGGATGCCTTTTGGTCTTTGTAACGCCCCCGCCACATTTCAACACTGCATGATGTCAATTTTTTCGGATATGGTTGAGAAATTTATTGAAATTTTCATGGATGATTTTTCAGTTTTTGGTAATTCATTTGATAATTGTTTATCTAATTTATTTTTGGTTTTGCAGCGTTGCGAGGAAACAAATTTGGTTCTTAATTGGGAGAAATGCCATTTTATGGTAAAAGAAGGGATTGTGTTAGGCCACAAAGTTTCCTTTAAGGGAATTGAAGTGGATCGTGCTAAAATTGATGTCATTGAAAAGTTACCACCACCAACTAATGTTAAAGAAGTGAGAAGTTTCTTGGGTCATGCAGGATTTTATCGGCGATTTATCAAAGATTTTTCTTTAATCACTAAACCTCTTTGCAAACTTTTAAATAAAGACACACCTTTTAATTTTTCTCATGATTGCTTGCATGCTTTTTGAAACATCATTACAACACAGAACCTATTCGCCGGCGTTTTTTAAAACCTTCACCGGCGGTTTTTTACGCCGGTGAAACATTCACCGGCGTTTATAAAAACATCGGTGCAAATGCCGCCGAATCGAGCATCGCGGAAAGATAGGCGCATTCACCGGCATTTTTACTGGACGCCGATATATCTTTAAAATACACTGGCGGCCAGACAAACGCCGGTATATGGCGATTTCTGGGTGCCATTCTTTCCCCCAATATACATTCACCGGCGGTCACATACCGCCGGTATATATCTTTTCACCGGCGATTGTACAAATGCCGGGGAATGTGTAATATTTACCGGCGGTCATAGAGCGCCGGTGTATGCTTGTTTCTAAGCGCCCTTCTTTTCCTACTTACAAACACCGGCGTGTCGTAAAATGCCGCCATATAGATATTCACCGGCGTTTTATAAAACGCCGGTGTATCTTAGGAGTGCTACAACTTATGGGTACACCCGCAAACGCCTCTCTAACTAAATTTTCAACTAAACAATTAGATACACCGGCGTTCTATGAAACGCCGGTGTATGCCCGTTGGTTTTTCCTGCTCCAATTTTTCTTTTGATTTCAATTCACAATTTCATTTAAAAAACCTGTAAACTAATTCACAACTGAATCAACCAATTTCAGGCATACTAATGTGCAAATCACAACCAAACACAAGAATTAATTAAGATAATAAAGTTTCACACATAGTCCATTAATCATCCAAATTCATAGCTTAATTAACATCATAATTAACAAATACAATAATTAACATCCAAAATATCTCCACAACTACTTAAAACAACAATACAGAACATAACAACAACAAGAACAACATAACAACAACAACTAGAGGCCGCCGACCACAGATCCATACCCCTCGAGTAGCTTCAGTGCTGATCATCAGAATTTTCTTGATCTGGGTGACCGCTCTATGAAAAAAAAACAATAATTTAGTTCAACAGTAAACCAAATATAAGAAAAATAAGTAAAATAAGAAGGGGCTCATATCAAGTGTAGTTTTAAGGAACTGTCATCGTGGAAGGAAACCAAATATAGAAGCCAGAAATGGAAACAGAGAATGGTAGAGAATGAGGATACACTAGGCTAACATAGCGGCATTTTCCTCATCTCTCTCTCATCCCTGCTTTCTCTTCAGCAAACGCACATAAAGAGACATCAACAACAACAGCAAAAGCGACAAGAACAACAATAATAATAAATTATTATAAACGAGATGTCTCTATATGGGTTTCCAGATCTCCACTCGAGCCCTCTCTTTCTAATCACAGTCCAATTAAGAACATAGAAGACAGCCACTAAACAATCCAATCACAGCCCAATCAAAATTTGCCATCCTGGATCTTAAATCTTCAGATGCATGAATTCAGCTTCTTTAACAGTAAAAGAAAATGAAAATGACAATCAAAATCATGCTAAGATGACAATCAGATGCATGAATTCAGTTTCTTTGACAGTAAAAGAAAATGAAAATTTCCAGTATCTAAGCATATATGTTTCTCCATTAATTCATCATCCCAACTAAATCATGATGTTTGTGGCTCCAAAAGAAACCTGCACAAGGTTTGTTCAGCCCAATTCTTGTACAGATTTGGAGGATTTTGGTATACATACAGCATCCTCTAGTTGACAGTTAACACATTTTGATAAAAAAATCATGCTAAGATGACAATCAAATGCTAAGATGATCCTCATCTTCGCCACATAGATCGGTCTCCTCACCTTGCTCCGGCCTTGCCCTTTTCTTGCCCTTTTTGCTGACTTGTGGTTGTTTTCCCTATTTGAACTGATGACTATCTACCCGCCTCAAAATATCTGACCCAGAAGAAGCTCTAGGAGCATGTTCCCACTCGTCGGTGCCATCAAATGTCGCTGTCTCTGCCCGAAATATATGTGTGTCAGGCAACCATCTCCTATGACCCATATAGCAAAACTTTCTGCCATTGTACAACCACCTTGAACTAGTTTGGTCAGCACAACAAGGACATGCATAACGTCCTTTAGTGCTATATCCAGATAAATTTGCATATGCTGGAAAATTATTGATTGTCCAAGACAACGCAACCCGAAGAGAAAATGTTTCTTTAGCGACAGCATCATAGATTGGAACACCCACCCACAATTTCTGAAGTTCATCCATTAACGGCTGTAGGTACACATCTATATCATTTCCAGGACCTTTCGGTCCAGGAACTATCATGGACAAAATAAATGATGACTGCTTCATGCATTTCCAATGCGGCAAATTGTATGGTATTAGCACAACAGGCCATATGCTGTATGTACTACTCATTTGCCTAAAAGGGTTGAAACCATCACTAGCTAGTCCAAGTCTCACATTTCGAGGATCTTCCGCAAAATCGGGATATCTTTCATCAAATTTTTTCCAAGATTGAAAATCAGCAGGATGTCTAAGAATCCCATCATTAGTGCGACCTTCAGCATGCCATTTCATATCAGAAGAAGTTTTCGTAGACATAAACAATCTTTGTAGCCTAGGAATCAAAGGAAAGTAACACAGTATTTTGGCAGGCTTCTTTCTCCTACTTCGCTTAGTAGATCCACTGGCTTGATCGTCTTGATTTGGTGTTTCTGTCCATTTCGAAGAACCACATACTTCGCAATTCTCCAGACTTTCCTTACCTCCCGTGAAAAGCATACAGTCATTTGGACATGCTGCTATCTTCTCATACCTTAGATCGAAAGAATTTAGGAATTTTTTGATTTTATAGGCTGAGTTTGGAATACAGATTTCTGGAAATGCTTCATTCAACAGTTCAAGTAGCATACTGAAGGACTTAGCAGACCACCCATTTAAATATTTAATCTGAAATAGTCTGACAATGAATGAGAATTTAGAGAATTTGGTGCAATCGCGGTACAGCGGAGTACTAGCATCTTCAAGCAACTTAGCGAAGGATTCTTGCTGTTTATTATTTTCAGGGGCGGGGTCAGGTATTTCCTCGTCCACTCCACCACCAATGTGAGATGTTTCTGTTGACTCATTATGAACTTGGGTTGTTGGATTATTGGTGTGGAAAGAAACATTATGAATCCCCAAGGCGTCTTGCAACAAATCATGCATCTCATCGGGAACACTTAAGTCTTCGTTCACTAAGGGCTCATCTACATTTTCTAATACAACCGGACGAACAGGAGCTGACGTATGATCCTCTCCATGACAAAACCATCGTGTATACCCTTGAAGAAAACCGTTGACAACCAAATGTGTATGTACTACGTCACATGTCCTCAAATTACAATTTGTACACCGGAGGCATGGACAAAGGATTAGGTTGGGATCACGGGAATGTCGTTTGGCAAAGATAATAAAATCTTTAATACCATCACGGTACTCCTTGGATAATCGTGGTTTACTAATCCAACTTCTATCCATTATAACAATAGCACACAATCTGAAATTAAAATTTGACATATTAAATAGTATTGACAGTAAAGGGTATTTTGTATATTTAATTTCATCTTTTTTAAAACCAACCCTAGCTGCAAATAAATAAACGATATAACAATTAACTGTAAAATAAAAAAATCGTGGTTCCAAAAATGTATAAAAAAAACAATTAAATCTTAATACAATCTACTCTATTCACATAAACCTAAACTACCTTTGTGGAAATTATCACAACCACCTTAGTGGCATTTTATCGCACACCTTGTGTTCGAGTCTAATATCGATTCGACTATAGTCTCCCCTGTATTTGGCTTTCCGTTCAAGGAGATGATGATGGTAAAGGGTATTTGCTGAGGAAAAGGAATCGGACGAATAATGAGGGCGTCGTGCTATAAATACGGTAACAAGAAGATCTAATGACTCATGAACTATTCTGTTCATGGCTACTAATAATCAGTTACTCATTCCAAAATAATAATAATAATAATAATAATAATAATAATAATAATAATAATAATAAACCTGCACAAAAGAAATTAATATGGCTACTAATATGTTGCTCTATTAATTCTTCATCCCAACTAAATCATTGATGTTTGTAGCTCCAAAAGAAACCTGCACAAGGTTTGTTCAGCCCAATTCTTGTACAGATTTGGAGGATTTTGGTATACAGCTAGCATCCTTAAATGACAATCAGATGCATGAATTCAGCATCTTTGACAGTAAAGGAAAATGAAAATTTCCAGTATATAAGCATATATGTTTCTCTATTAATTCTTCATCCCAACAAAATCATGATGTTTGTGACTCCAAAATAAACCTGCACAAGGTTTGTTCCGCCCAATTCTTGTACAGATTTGGAGGATTTTGGTATACATACAGCATCCTTAGTTGACAGTGAACCTATTTTGGTAAAAAAATCATGCTAAAATGGCAATCAGATGCATGAATTTAGCTACTTTAACAGTAAAAGAAAATGAAAATTTCCAGTATCTAAGCATATATGTTTCTCTATTAATTCTTCATCCCAACTAAACCATTGATGTTTGTGGCTCCAAAAGAAACCTTCACAAGGTTTGTTCCGCCCAATTCTTGTACAGATTTGGAGGATTTTGGTATACATACAGCATACTTAGTTGACAGTCAACACATTTTGGTAAAAAAATCATGCTAAGATGACAATCAGATGCATGAATTCAGTTTCTTTAACAGTAAAAGGAAATGAAAATTTTCAGTATCTAAGCATATATGTTTCTGTATTAATTCTTCATCCCAACTAAATCATGATGTTTGTGCCTCCAAAAGAAATCTGCACAAGGTTTGTTCCGCCCAATTCTTATATAGATTTGGAGGATTTTGGTATACAGCCAGCATCCTTAGTTGACAGTTAACACATTTTGATAAAAAAATCATGCTAAGATGATAATCAGATGCATGAATTCAGTTTCTTTAACAGTAAAAGGAAATGAAAATTTCCAGTATCTAAGCATATATGTTTCTCTATTAATTCTTCATCCCAACTAAATCATGATGTTTGTGGCTCCAAAATAAACTTGCACAAGGTTTGTTCAGCCCAATTCTTGTACAGATTTGGAGGATTTTGGTATACAGCCAGCATCCTTAGTTGACAGTTAACCCATTTTGGTAAAAAAACATGCTAAGAAGGCAATCAGATGCATGAACTCAGATTCTTTAACAGTAAAAGAAAATGTAAATTTCCAGTATCTAAGCATATATGTTTCTCTATTAATTCTTCATCCCAACTAAACCATTGATGTTTGTGGCTCCAAAAGAAACCTGCACAAAGTTTGTTCAGCCCAATTCTTGTACAGATTTGGAGGATTTTGGTATACATACAGCATCCATCTTTGACAGTCAACAGATTTTTGTAAAAAAAACATGCTAAGATGACAATCAGATGCATGAATTCATTTTCTTTAACAGTAAAAGGAAATGAAAATTTCCAGTATCTAAGCATATATGTTTCTCTATTAATTCTTCATCCCAACTAAATCATGATGTTTGTGGCTCCAAAATAAACCTGCACAAGGTTTGTTCTGCCCAATTCTTGTATACATTTTAAGGATTTTGGTATACATACAGCATACTTAGTTGACAGTGAACCCATTTTGGTAAAAAAATCATACTAAAATGCCAATCAGATGCATGGATTCAGCATCTTTGACAGTGAAAAGGAGAGAAATCAAGAGTAATTACCGAAGAGAGAGAGGGGGCCGACCAGCGGGGCGACGAGCGGTGGCGTAGGAGACAGAGAGGGAGCGAGGTGACGAGCGGTGGTTTTCGATCGCAAATTCACCGCAAAATAGAGAGAGGGAGGAGGAAAATCGAATTGGGCTGTCGAAGATGACGAAGGGTCGGAGGTGAAGCGCGAGAAATAGAGAGAGGGAGGAGGGAAAACGAAGGCGGCAAAAATTAGGTTTGGGAATTAGCAAGCGAAATGTTGGGGTTCGCGATGATTTATCTCAGTTAATTCATCGGCGTTTGAAGTTACGAACGCTGGTGAATGTATCTATATATTCCCCGGCGTTTGTTATTAAAACGCCGGTGAATAAATACCATTCACCGGCGTTTATAAATAAAACGCCGGTGAATATCATGATTCCCCAGCGTTTTATAGAGGCCGCCGGTGTATAACCATCCAATCTGACGCCCCATTCCTGGTCACTCCCTACCCCGGCGCGAATGGTAAAATGCCAGGGAATATACGCCGGTAAATCGCACATGTTTTGTAGTGCATTGAAAAAGAAATTGATTTCAGCACCTATTATTATTGCACCAGATTGGAATATGCCTTTTGAATTGATGTGTGATGCTAGTGATGTGGCAATAGGTGCTATTTTGGGGCAAAGAAAAGATAAATTTTTTCACACCATTTATTATGCAAGTAGAACTTTGACAAAAGCACAGCTTAATTATGCTACTACTGAAAAAGAATTATTAGCTGTTGTATATGCTTTTGACAAATTTCGATCTTATTTGATAGGTTCAAAGGTAGTTGTGTACACGGATCATTCAGGCCTCAAGTACTTGCTTGCAAAGAAGGAAGCCAAACCAAGATTGCTTCGTTGGATTTTACTTTTACAAGAATTTGATGTAGAAATAAAAGACAAAAAGGGTGTGGAAAATGTGGTGGCCGATCATTTATCTCGCATTGAACCAAAAGATGAACACAAATTGCAGGTTAAACCAATCAATGAAGAATTTCCAGATGAGTATTTAATGATGATACAAACTCCTCCATGGTATGCCGATATAGTCAATTATTTGGTGTCAAAAATTCTACCCCCTGATTTTACTTATCAACAAAAGAAGAAATTTTTCTCTGACTTGAAGTATTATTTTTGGGAGGAACCATTCTTATTTCGCCATTGTGCAGATCAAGTAATAAGGAGATGTGTGCCTAAAGAGGAGATGGAAAGCATACTAAAACATTGTCATACATTGGAATGTGGTGGCCATTTTAGTGGAACAAAAACAGCAGCAAAAATCTTACAATCAGGATTCTTTTGGCCCTCAATTTTTAAAGATAGTTTTAATTTTGTTAAATTATGTGATAATTTTCAAAGGGTGGGAAATATTTCTAGGAAACATGAGATGCCCCTAAATAATATTTTAGTAATTGAATTATTTGATATTGGGGGATAGATTTTATGGGTCCTTTTCCATCATCATTTTCTAATAAATATATTTTGGTTGCTGTAGATTATGTCTCCAAGTGGGTGGAAGCTGCTGCACTACTAACAAATGATGCAAGAGTAGTGGTGAACTTCATTAGAAAAAATATCTTTTCACGATTTGGAGCTCCAAGGGCAATTATTAGTGATGGAGAAACACATTTTTGTAACCGTCAATTTGATGCTTTACTTGCTAAGTATGGAGTTACTCATCATGTGGCCACACCATATCATCCTCAAACAAGTGGTCAAGTGGAGGTTTCAAATAGAGAGTTGAAGCGAATACTTGAGAAAACAGTGAATATGGATGGCGCGAACGGATTGGGCAAGAAAATTGGATGATGCATTATGGGCCTATAGGAAGGCATTTAAAACACCAATTGGAATGTCCCCATATAGATTGGTGTATGGTAAAGCATGTCACTTACCAGTTGA
Organism: Hemerocallis citrina; assembly: GCA_017893485.1. NCBI lineage: Eukaryota > Viridiplantae > Streptophyta > Magnoliopsida > Asparagales > Asphodelaceae > Hemerocallis > Hemerocallis citrina. The sequence goes on from CM030363.1 coordinate 214,071,834, forward strand.
ACTTGAGCATCACGCTTATTGGGCAATAAAGACACTAAATTTTGACATGAAAGATGCTGGTGGAAAAAGAATGTTGCAACTAAATGAGATGGATGAGTTTCGCAATGATGCTTATGAAAATGCCAAGATCTATAAAGAAAAGACTAAACGATGGCACGATAAGTATATTTTGAGAAGAGAATTCAAGGAAGGGGAGAAAGTATTGTTATTTAATTCAAGACTTAAACTTTTTCCAGGAAAATTGCGATCTAGGTGGACGGGTCCATTTGTTGTCACACGAGTATTTCCATGTGGAACAATAGAAATTTATGATGAGCAAAAAGGGACATTCAAGGTGAATGGACAGCAGTTGAAGCCATACATGGGTAATGAAGTTGGCAAGGAAATCATGCACATCGAGAAGGCCAAACAATAATGAAAATATGAAGAAAGTCTGGCTGAAGACTTAAAACTTAGCGCTTCTTGGGAGGCAACCCATGTTTTCTTTTATTGCATTTAGTTTTGATTTATCTTTTAGTTTATTTTATTTTAATTTTCGATTTTATCTTGTAGGATTGCATAAATTTTGGAAGTCACCGGGCGGAGCTGTTTTGAACACCTTCATTGATGGCTGTTTTTGAGCAGTATGTAGTCAGAATCTGGAAAAGTGATTCAAAGAGAAATTGTAGACAATTGTCTTAGCTTTCCAGCGAAAAAAAAAATCAGCCCATTTGGACATCTACAGCTCCAGATATCACCAAAATACTGAACGTTGCACGTGCAGAAATTTAAAGACGAATTAGGGGAGATATTCTAAACTTTTTGCATTGTTTTTGTTTTTCTTTTTCTTTCCCATTGAGGACAATGTGATATTCAAGTTTGGGGGGAAGGTTTACAAATTTATGATTTATTTTTAGAAAAGAAAAACAAAATTTTAGAAGGATTTCAATTAAGCTCACCATTACACTTTTGAGTTCTTCACTGAGATGAGCATTGAAATAAATTTTTTTGGGATAAACAATTTCTTATAAAGCAAGAGTAAGCATACTTATTTACTTTAGGATTATTGAATTTCACAATTCCTTACAAAATTGTGTGGGTCATGCTATTATACATTAAAGACAAATGTGATGCTTTTTCTTGTGATTATCCCCTTCGATCTAGTCCTAAGCAGAGTTTAAGTAAATAGAGTAATAATGAAAAAATATATATATATAAATGAATAAAGTCAATCTACTCCAATATTTTGAGTTGCATAGTAACTAGGGGTATTCATCACCAATGTTTACTTTTACGTAAAACGGCAACTTGAAATATGAGTATGCAAAGCACTTTAAGTTTGTGGCTTGTTGAGTAACCGGGTGATTTCATCACAAATGATTTGCATTCGCGTAAAAAGGCAAGTGACAACTTAAAGAAGGGACAAAAAAAAAATTTTTTAAAAAAATCTAGTTTGCTATTTGGTTTGTAGTAGTGAGAAGGGATAATCACAGATTGAGTTGTTACATACTATAACTACATTAATTGCTTGACAAATACGATTGGGTTTGGAATTATGAATAAATAATTGTACTGGAGAAAGTGGGTATGCTTGATTTTACTTTATTTGCTATTGTTTAAATTTTTAATTGAAATTTTGATGCTTGCATGATGAGAATTCTTAGTGTGATGGGTTGAGCCTACTCTTGATTATTATTCCCTTGTTCATGATTCTACTTTTTGCTCGAGGACAAGCAAAATCTTAAGTTTGGGGGTATTTGATGTGTCTAATTTATATGCAAATATTTGTACTCATTTACCAATTAAAATTGCTTGTTTTCGTTGATATTGTCTATAATTCATCTTATTTCTATAAGATTTCATTTAATTAATTATTTTCGAAGAAATAATATTTTTGATGCAAAAAAGTAAAGATTTGTAGAAAAAATCAACAAACAAAGTAAAATAATGGATTTATCAATTTTTATTGTTTTGTTGAGTTAAAAGTGCGACAAAAAATTTTAAAAGGATTTTTATAAGCTAATATTATTTGTAGTTAGTTTAATTAATTTTAAACTAATTAATTTTATTTTATTTAAAAATCCTAATTTCTGGTATTATTTTGTGTATGCAGCAGCACGTGGTTGTCAGAAAAGGAAATAAAGGGAGAAAAGAGAAAGAAATAAAATTCTGGATTAAAAAGAAAGGAAATATATGAAGAGAATAGACTATTCTGCAAAAAGTGCAAACCCTAACGCCTCTTCCGTTCTCTATAAATAAAAGCAAAGGGAGAGCGAAGAATTCGAGAGGTGACGGCTGCGTATAAAAAATAAAAAAAGAAAAAGAAAGGACAAGTCAGACAGAGAGAAAACTCTCTCTATCTCTTGGCATGCGCTCAGAACAAACAAAGGGAGAGAAAGGGAGAAGCAGCACGTGAGCGACAGCGACAGCACCCACACGCGCTGACCTGGCGACTTGGGCTTCTTCTTCTTCTTTGAACGCTGACGTGGACCTCCTGGCGTGCGGCACGTGCGCGATCTGACCGGCGCGAAATCCCACACGACAAGACAGCCCAGGTGTGAGGGACCTGAGACGCTGAAGTGGGACTTCGACGGCGACAGCAGACCGTTTGACTTTCGCACAGATTTCGAAGCGACGCAGACATTTTTGGGTTCGGCTTTTGAGACAGAAAAGGGGTTTGAATTAAATTTTGTATTCTTTCTGTATCTTTTCTTCTCAAATTTCTTTTGATGCAATCCCAAATATTTTATTAATTGCAAATCGAACATGAACTGAATTTATTGTTCTAGAGGCTAAGATGTAGCCAAGTTTTGTAGAACACAAATTTTAAGTCCTTATTATTACTCTATTTTTCCTGGTTGTGTTTTAATTTTTATTATTTATGCGTACAAAATGGTGGATAAACATTTGTATGATTTTTCAAATCATAAAGAGACCGAACAGGTTATTTGTGATTAATAAAAATTAACACCGTATATTGGAGGACGTGACCGTTAAGAAATCCAAATTTTCAATGAATAATTTGATGGATAGGCGAAGAATTAGTTGAGAATAATTTTTAGACTACGTGGATAGAGTGGTTAATATCTTTAGGATTTTGGTCTACAATTGGGAAAGATAATATTTTTATTTATAAGGAATTATAATTTGTGTGTGTGATAAACGAGGTGAACCAAGAGCCCTAGAACTAATTTTACCTTTAGCAAATTACAAGAGCTTCATAGATTCACAGCCCTCTCCCTCTTCACAAATTGTTTTAATTAGATTAATGATGTGTCGAATTTATATACAAATATTTGTACTCATTTACCTATAAAATTGCTTGTTTTCGCTGATATTGTCTGTAATTCATCTTATTTCTATATGATTTTATTTAATTAATTATTTTTTAAGAAATAATATTTTTGATGCAAAAAGTAAAGAATTGTGGAAAAAAATCAACAAACAAAGTAAAATAATTGATTTATCGATTTTATTGTTTTGCTGAGTTAAAATTGCGACAAATAAATTTTCAAAGGATTTTTATACGCTAATATGATATAAAGTTAGTTTAATTAATTTTAAACTAATTTAATTTATTTTATTTAAAAATCCTAATTTCAGGTATTATTTTGTGTATGCAGCAGCACGTGGTGGGCAGAAAAGGAAGCAAAGAAAGAAAGAGAAAGAAATAAATTCAGATCAATTAAAGGAAGGAAATAAAGAAAGTGTGTGGACTTTTCTGCAAAAAGTGAAAACCCTAACTCTCTTCCCGTACTCTATAAATGCAAACCAAAGGAGAGAGGAGAAACTGAAGAGGTGACGGCTGTACAATAACACAAAAAGGAGAGAGAAAACCTGTGCGAGTTCCAAGGTGAAACAGCACGTGTGGGCAGTAGGGCTGTTGTCTTCTTCGGCGCGGTTTTCGAAGTGCACCCAACGATTGTTGCTGACCTGGCGACTCCTTCGTCCTCTCTCTTACTTTACACTCAGAAGAAGCAAACAAAAAAAGGGAGAACTACTCCATCTTCAGGCGTGCGGCTCTAGAACACAAAAGCACTCTGACGTGCGCCATGAGGGTGACGTGCCGAAGGTGACAGCTGGCACGGGACCCACATGGTGGACAGGCGACAGCTGCTGTCGCGTCTGACGTGGCGACGCGTTGACGTGCTGAAGTGACTCCGGCACAGACATACTCTTCTGGGTTCGGTATTTGTGAGACAGGGTGCACATATATATTTTTTTTTATCATTTTTGTATTTCTTCTTCTCTAAATATTTTTAGATGCAACCCAAACATTTTATTAATTGCAAATCAAACATGTACTGAAGTTATTCTTCTAGAGGCTAAGGTGTAGCTGAGTTTTGTAGAACACAAATTTTAATTTCTTATTATTACTCTATCTTTCCTGATTGTGTTTTAATTTTTATTATTTATGCGTACAACATGGTGGATAGACATTTGTATGATTTTTCAAATCATAAAGAGACCGAACAGGTTATTTGTGATTAATAAAGATTAACACCGTATATTGGAGGACGTGACCGTTAAGAAATCTAATTTTTCAATTAATAATTTGATGGATAGGCGAATGATTAATTGAGAATAATTTTTAGACTACGTTGATAGAGTGGTTAATATCTTTAGGATTTTGGTCGACAATTGGGAAAGATAATATTTTTATTTATAAGGAATTATAATTTGTGTGTGTGATAAACGAGGTGAACCAAGAGCCCTAGAACAAATTTTACCATTAAATAAAGTACAAGAGCTTCATAGTTTCACAGCCCTCTCCCTCTTCACCAATTTAGTTAGATTTAGTTAGATTAATTTAATTTAGTTATTTTATCCTTTTTAAAATTCGATCTTCCAAATAGTGATTCATCTAGCGATATCGGTACTCAGTAAAATATCTAGTCCCTGTGGGTTCGACACTCTACTCATCTATCTATATTACTTGTGCGATTTTGTACACTTGCAAATTCAACATCAATTAAGTTAATTTAGTTGTTTTATAATTTATAAAATTCGATCTTCCAAATAATGATTAATCTAGTGATATCGGTACTCAATAAAATATCTTGTCCCTGTGGGTTCGACACTCTACTCATTTAACTATATTACTTGTGCGATTTTGTACACTTGCAAATATTCAACACCAATGGTGGCATTGGGGAGTTCGTCGGGGTTCGTCGAATTGGGCGGCGCAAATGGGGATCCGGCATCGGAAAGGGGGAGCAGCGATGGGTTCGCCGCTCTGGTCACGGCTAATGTCGAGGAAGAGGGGAAGGGAGGTCAGGGGCATTCGGATCTGGGTGGTGCTCGAAGGGGGCGATGAGAGGCATCGATGGGGATCGTCGACGAGGAGGGCGGTGACCAGGGGTTCGTTCGAAAATGACCGGAGAAGAGAACATGGAGATGGGTTAGCTGATCGGGGTGGACGTCGGAGGTGGAGGTCGGGGGTGGGTCTGATCGGGGAGAGAGAAAATGTCGAGGAGAGAGAAAGAGGAGAGAGGAGGTCAGGGTTTCGGGGTTTGGTCGAGATCGGGGTGTGGTCGGGATCGAATCGGGATGGAGGTGTCAGATCCGATCACCTCTTTCTCTTCTTCTTCTTCAACTAGCCTAGATCTGGTTAGGCTCTGATACCGTGTTGAAAATAGATTTTGGGAAAAATATTTATTATTCTTCTTGTTCTTTATTCTTTACAGTATATATCTATATATAAGGATTACAATCTTGGAGGAGAAGAAAGGAGATTGAGAGAAGATTGAGGGGTGAGAGATTTGAGGAATCTGTTTCCTATAGATTAGGAAACAGAATATATATATATATATATATATATATATATATATATATATATATATATATATATATATATATATATATATATTACTACTTACTACATTTCAACAATACATAACCCGATACAAGAATAAATATATATTTCAATATCTAATAGCCCCTCTCAAACTCACGATGGGTTGAACTGTGTGAGTTTGCCCACCAAGTAATGAAATCACTGAACAATGTGGGATTTGTTGAAAAAGTTTGATGTCTACTGTGAAGATGTAACAGAACGAAGGGAAATGGTTCATGCTTCAAAATGCTCACGAATATAGTGGCAATTTATCTCTATGTGCTTCGTTCGCTCAAGAAAGATTGGGTTACTTGCAATGTGCAATGCACTCCGGTTATCACAATGAAGATGAGTAGCTCCTGTGAGATTGACACCTATAACTGATAACAGTCAACAAACTTGAACAATCTCTCTAGTAGTAGTTGTCATTGCTCTGTACTCAGCTTCGGTGGAAAAACATGCAACAACTGCATATTTCTTGCTTCACCACGAGATCAGCGAATCACCAAGAAGTTAGTAGGATCACCCGCCCAGTTTGAATTAGAATATGCACTGAGATCTAGTTTGAAAGTAGAAGGTATGAATAATGAGCAAGTGATAGTGCCTCGAAGATATCTGAGGATCCGAAGAAGAGCACTGTAGTGAACTGATGTAGGATCAGAAACAATCTGACTGCATGAGCAATATCAGGTCCGATCATGCATAAGTATACAAGATATCCAACAATCTGTCTGTATCTAGTAGGGTCGGGAAGGAGCTCACCATCTTTGGGATGAAGCTTCACATGAAGCTCTAAGGGAGTATCGGCTGATCGACTGTTTGAGAGACATACAGTGGAGATAATATCTGATGTGTATTTCTATTGAGAAATGAGTATGCCCCGTGATTCATGAGCAATCTCTAGACCAAAAAAGCAGCGTATTCTACTAAGATCTTTCATATGGAACTGCTGGTGAAGGTAGTTTTGGGTTGATACAATGCCTGCGGAGTTATCCCTAGTAATAATCATATCATCAACATATAATAGTAGAAGTACTCTCTCCTGTGGTGATGACTGCATAAACATAGAGTGGTCCTGTGAACTCTAACTGAAACCAGCCAAGGTGATGATATGGCGAAAACACTCAAATCAGGCTCGTGGGGCCTATTTCAGGCCATATATAGCACGACAGATACGGCAAACATGACGAGGAGGAATGGTAAGTCCAGAAAGATGATGCATGTAAATAGCCTCAGATATGTACCATGAAAAAATGCATTCTTCACATTCATCTGGTATAACGACCACTGACGAACTAACGCAACAGCAAAGAGAGTGCGAACTGTAGTCATCTGTGCAACTGGAGCAAAAGTCTCATCGTAATCAATGCTATGCTCCTGAGTAAATCCTCTGGCAACTAGACGAGCTTTGTGCCGCTTAATGTAGCCATCATGTCGATATTTGACCTTGAAGATCCACTTGCACCTAACAGGTTGAACGCCCACAGGTAGTGGAACAACATCCCAAGAGTCAGTCTGATGAAATGCATGGAACTCCTCTGCAATAGCTTCCCACCACTCGAGAAATTGAATAGCTTCCTGATAGGTTCTGGGCTCACGTGTGGAGTGTATAGCAGTGAGATATGCATAAAACTGTGGTGAATAGGAGGTAAGGGTAGCAAAACTAAACTGGTCAGAGGGACCAGTGACATCAGGTGTATAATGGACCGATGGAATGCCTGAGGTAGAACGTTAGACTGACGAACCGGTGGTGGATGGATAGTGTGTGGAGGTGAGATAGGTGGAGTTGGTGTATGCAGTTGTGCAGATGGAGGTGGTGACAGTGCAAGATGATGTGGGGATGTAGGTGGTGTCTCCATAAGAGAAATAATAGGTATAATGTCAGTATGAGATGGGAAAAAAGCCAAAGGAGTGGGATCATGTGGAATACATAAAGGTAAGGCTGGGGAGATAGGTCCAACTACAGGGAAATCAAGAAAACTAGCATCCTCCGGAGGAGATGGAGGGTCTTCCATAAAGGAGACATATCGAGAAATATGAACACAACCCGCCCCAGGATAAAAATAACGATATTTTTTATGTTCTGAACTGAGACCTAGATGAACACACTTAGTAGCTCGAGCGATGAGCTTCGTGTGCTCAGAGGGAGGGAGAAGGAAAAAACAGGTGCACCAAAAAAGTACGGAGCATACTGTAGTCCGGAGGTGAGTGACGAAGAGCCTCATGAGGTGATGTGCTAAATACGACAGACGAGGGAGTGATGTTAATAAGACTGACTGATGTCATGACAGCTTCAGCCCAGAAAGAACAAGGAACAGAAGAGCAGAGTAGAAGAGCGTGATCTGTCTCAAGGATGTGACGATGTTTGTGTGTGAAGGCATGATTGCTGAAATAGTGTACCATGAGATTGAATGATCGATCTCATTACAGTGGAAGTGCGTTTGAGCAAAATATTTTGATATGCACACCAAACTGAGTGTGAACAATGGTCGTAAAGAACTGGTAAATGTGAGGTATCTCAGAGCATTGGCACATAAGAAAACCCATGTGTATCTAGTAACGTCATCGATGAAATTAACATAATAGAGATAACCATTGTGAGAAGGTATATGATATGGTCCCCATATGTCAGTGTGAATAAGTTGAAAAGAATTGGTGGTTTGAGAAGTACTTTTTGTGATTAAAAGAGTGTTATGTGTTTGGCCAAATGACAACCCTGGCAACCAGACAAATGAGTAAAGGAAAGAGGACCAAGGGCACCTCTACGGGCTAAAGTCTTATGTTGAGACTCACTAATTGACCTAAAAATCTGTGCCACAAATCAGTATCAGAGAACACACAACCAGCAAAATGAGGATGAGATTGATGGGAATGAAGAAAATCTAGATGGTATAGACGTCCCTGTCAACTAGTATGCCCAAACTTTTGACCAGTGTGTGAATAGGTAAAAGAACAACATAAAAAATCAAATGTAACGACAACACCACTATCACATAGTGCACTAATGAAAATAAGGTTCATGGATAAATTGGGAACATAAAGAACACAAGGCAATGTGAGAGTGGGAGAGCTAATAGACCCTGAGTGTGTCGTGAGAAGTTGTGAGCCATCGGCAGTGTGTAGGGATGGAGAGTGAGTAGGAATTGCAGTGCTGCTGGTAAAAAATGTATAATTACTAGTAAGATGATGTGATGCACCAGAATCAAAAATCAGGAAGAATTCATATCGGGAGTAACAGAGAATGCAGAGGTAGAGGGGCCAATAGTGACAGACTGACCAAAGAGCTGGAGTTGCAGTTGAGCAAAGCGATGCTGAAGATTGGCCCAATCAGCAAGAATTAGCAAGGCTGGAGTATATGTCATGGTCGATGATGTAGGGAAAGAAATGTTGCAATGAGGAATAAGACTGGTGTCGCTGTGGCTGGGATCGAAGTGATGTCGGAAATGCCACTTATGTCGGGATTGGGATAGGGAGCTGGATGGCACTACTGGTTTCCGAAGAAGGGGTGGGGCCGGGGTATGAATGATGTTGGGAGGAGGTTGGAGGATGCCAGTATTAGGATGATGACGTCACTGCATCTGTCTGAATCTGGAGGGAGATCGAGATATGAGGGCCTAGCTGAGAGATATATGCAAGAGATTGTTAGACTTCATGGGGTTCCAGTTAGTATTGTATCCGACAGGGATACGAGATTCAGATCTCAGTTCTGGGAGAGTCTTCAGAATAGTTTGGGGAGCAAATTAAAGTATAGTACAGCTTTTCATCCCCAGACTGATGGACAGTCAGAGCAGACTATTCAGATTCTTGAGGACATGTTGAGGTCTTGTATGCTTCAGTTTGGTGGGTCTTGGGAGGATCATTTGTATCTCGTAGAGTTCTCGTACAATAACAGCTTTCAAGCCAGTATTAAAGCTGCTCCGTTTGAGGCACTCTATAGGTGGAAGTGCAGATCACCAGTGTGCTGGGATGACATTGGCGAGAGGAAGTTGTTGGATCCGGAGTTGATCAGCAAGACAGTTGATGTTGTGGTTCAAATCAGGAAGCACTTGCAGGCAGCTCAGGACAGGCAGAAGCAATTGGGCGAGGTCCATCGGAGAGCTTTGGAGTTTGGTATTGGTGACCATGTTTTTCTTAAGGTATCACCGTGGTGTGGTGTCATTCAGTTTGGTGGTGGGGGCAAGCTTAGCCCTAGGTTTATTGGACCGTTTGAGATTTTGGAGCGTGTAGGCAAGGTGGCCTATCGTCTTGCTTTGCCGCCAGCTTTATCCGGAGTGCACAATATTTTTCATGTCTCACAACTGAGGAGTGTAGCGCCCCGAATTTCTAATATAATATCTTAGAAAATACATGGTACAATCCCAGCATCAACTTCAATGTAACATTAAACACAACCAACACCAATAAAATTTTCAACTTTTATTACAATAATCCTTTACATAGCACAGCGGAAAACAAAACATCTCAAAATACAACTTTCCTTTAATCACAACACTGTCTTTTACAATTTTACACAAAACTCTATTAAATCAATTTATCTCAAAACTATCTCAAGCATCCACACCTCCAAACTCTAAGCAACAACCTGCAGCACATGAGGCTGGAGATGATCCCTAACCCCCAAAACTAAAGGGGTCAGCTATAAATGGTGTGAGTGACATAAAACAAACAACATAAATAATCATTAAGCAAGGATTCTTAAACAACAGGTAGTAAACATGAATACTTAAAATACGATGTAGCAAGTAAGGTAAACAACAAGTGTAGAACCCCGTATTTTCAAATATTATTTTAATTATTTGAAAATAAATTTAAATGAGTTTTGAGGATTTAATTGATATTTTCCTAGAAGGTTTATCTTTTGTACACGTGCAAAACACGTGCAAACGACTTTTGAGATGTTTGAAAAATTAAGTTTTCTTTATGAAAAATTATTATTTATTATTTGGGAATTATTTACTATTTTTCCAGATTTTTCTGAAATTAATTTGATCTAATTGCAATTTTTGATAAAAGAAGGACCTTTTTGCAAAATTGACACTTTTAAGGGTTAAAGTGCAAAATTGGCATTCTGGACGTTTTAAACAGTATTGGTTAAGATTTAGAAGTATATTTTCTTTTAAATCCTAATTTAAATGAATTTTAGATGAATTTTCAAGAGAAGATATATATATATATATATATATATATATATATATATATAATTGTATTTTGGAGGGATGGTTTTGCAAATGTATTCCTAAACCCTAAAAATGATATTTCCGGCCTATATAAGGGAGTTTGCAGCCGTCATTCGCTGCACAACTCAGATCTCATACTATTATTTTCTTGGTGATAAAAGAGGATTTTGGATCTTGCAAGAAGGAGTTTGGATCTAGCAAAGGAAGGCTTTTTGTGGATCTTCTTGCTTCTAAAGGTGAGTGATATGAACTTAGTTTTGTTAGTGTGTATGATGGTGTGCTGTTTTGTTTGATGTATCCGTATCTTGTATGTGATCGATGCAATAGTCGTTATTCGTATTACGCATGAGAAATCCACGAATATTTAGTAGATCTTGTTTAACAAATTCTTTATTGATCGAAAACATGTTAAGATTCAAGTATGGTTTGATCGGATGTATGAACATCTGGATCTTGTGTTTATAATCAGATCTCGGTTATTATTGGTGGAAGAATTAAGTATTAAGGAAACCCTAATGTAAGATTTAGGAATTTAAGAACAAGAGAATTGAGTTTTGAGTTATTGAATGATTGAATAATGGATCTGCAATGAAGAAGTAATCGAGATTGTCATTTTACATGATTAAGAATTATTTTCATGAACAAGAACCTTTAGAAAACTCCAGTTTTGATCTTTGTATTCAGACCTAACTTATGCAAACTGTAGGCCGACAGTCGACTGGTCTACTATTCAGTCGACTGGTACGACCCAGCTGCTGTATCTTTAGTTTTTTCTCGAAAATCCGTTCTGGACAGTCGACTTAGACCCTTCTCAGTCGACTGGTACACTTAGAATTTATTTTTCAAAGTTATCGTAGAATTTCTCTCGGGTAAGTCGACTTATATTTTTATAAGTCGACTTATGTTCTTATGAGTCGACTTATGTCTCCTTTAAGTCGACTTATGTTTTCTATAAGTCGACTTATGATCTGGTAAGTCAACTTATGATTTTTATAAGTCAACTTATGATTTGATAAGTCTACTTATGATTTTTATAAGTCATCTTATGTTTTGATAAGTCTACTTATGATTTTTATAAGTCATCTTATGTTTTGATAAGTCTACTTATGATTTTTATAAGTCATCTTATGTTTTGATAAGTCTACTTATGATTATTATAAGTCATCTTATGTTTTGATAAGTCTACTTATGATTATTATAAGTCATCCTATGTTTTGATAAGTCTACTTATGATTTCTATAAGTCATCTTATATTGTTGATAAGTCAACTTATGTTTTTATAAGTCATCTTATACTGTTAGCACTTGGAATGTTTCTTGAGAATTATTGATAATTGTCTCGGGTAAGTCGACTGATGGTTTTCTTGAGTCGACTTACTGCACTTGTTATAATCTTGGATATTGGTTCTCGGGGCAGTCGACTTACTGTCTCATAAGTCGACTGGTTCTGATGAGTTTTCATAATCTTGAGTGTTCTTTCAGTCTTTAGTTTGTTTGTAGATGAATATATTCGTCGGTGTCTTGGCATACCGGGTTCATATTCGATCTATACCTTCTTAGTTTGTTTGTAGATGAATATGTTCGTCGGTGTCTTGGCATACCGAGTTCGTATTCGATCTATACCTTCTTAGTTTGTTTGTAGATGGATATGTTCGTCGGTGTCTTGGCATACCGGGTTCGTATTCGATCTATACCTTCTTAGTTTGTTTGTAGATGGATATGTTCGTCGGTGTCTTGGCATGCCGGGTTCGTATTCGATCTATATTATCTTTGGTCTTGTAGATGGATATATTGTTATCCGATCTATGGCATTATTGGTGATTGATTGTTGGACATACATTGTGGTACTGAGAATTGTTGACAGTTGGACATATTCTGAGTTGTGAGGATTACTGTTTGTTCAGAACAGTCGACTGGTTCATAAGACAGTCGACTGTACCGTACAGTTAAGCTGTACATATTTTGAGAGAGATTGATTGATTGATACTTGATCGTTGGTATTGTTTCTTGACTCGGCTTCACTCATGTACTGGCCTATCGTTCTTGTTTCAGATTACATGTTCAGTTTATGTATTTTTGTTCAGTACATGTTGCTTATGTTTAGTTGTTTTGTTTATGTTTGTTGTTTATATCACTCACACCATTTATGGCTGACCCCGTAGTTTTGGGGGTTAGGGTTCAACTCTAGCCTCATGTGATGCAGGTTGCTTAGAGTTGGAGGCTTGGATTAGCTTTGGATTTTAGAGAGTGATATAATAGAGCCTTGGGTAAATTTGTAAGGAAAAAGGGTTGTAACAGTTAAATGTATTTTAAGGTGTTTTGTATTTCCGCTGCAATTGTAAAAGAATGTTGTAATAAGAATTTGGAATAAAATGATTTGAGTTTTTGGGCTATGCATATTGTTACATTGAAGTAGATCGCTGGGAATGTGCCACGTATTTTCTAAGTTCTCATATTAGAAATTCGGGGCGCTACAGATTGGTATCAGAGCATGCTTCAATAGTAATAATAGACATAGTATGAAAACCAACCTAGGTGTGGACACTAGAGAGTGAGTACCTAGGTGTGGACATTAGAGTGTGAGTATCACATAGAGTTAAAACATGATGTTTGGTTTGGGGTATGGTTATGGTTTTGCCATAGGATATTGAATACTAGTCTTAGTGTGGATCTTAAGGTGTCTCCAGACAGGTCTTGAGATGGCTATCCTTAGTCATGTCCTTTTCTAAGGAGGGAGTGGCCACTGATTCTTGGAAGGATGAGCAGAAGGTCAGAGTGGGATGCAGGAGTTCGGTAGTTGTTGCCGCGTGGCTTCCGATGGCAAGTTATCAGAGTCGCGCAGCGGAAGTTTGATTTTCTGAATTCCTTGCATGATTGTGATTATTTGGTGTGATGTATTTATTTTATTGGAATGCATTCTATGATGTGATTATATTTCCTAAAGTTATAATTCTATCTATGAGTTTTCAATCATTGTTAGTGGGTTGTTCGGACCTCATTAGCCGTAGTTCTGAGGACAGAACTCTTCTAAGGAGGGAGTGATGTAGAACCCCGTATTTTCAAATATTCTTTTAATTATTTGAAAATGAATTTAAATGAGTTTTGAGGATTTAATTGATATTTTCCTAGAAGGTTTATCTTTTGTACACGTGCAAAACACGTGCAAACGACTTTTGAGATATTTGAAAAATTAAGTTTTCTTTATGAAAAATCATTATTTATTATTTGGGAATTATTTACTATTTTTCCAGATTTTTCTGAAATTAATTTGATCTAATTGCAATTTTTGATAAAAGAAGGACCTTTTTGCAAAATTGACACTTTTAAGGGTTAAAGTGCAAATTTGGCGTTCTGGACGTTTTAAACAGTATTGGTTAAGATTTAGAATTATATTTTCTTTTAAATCCTAATTTAAATGAATTTTAGATGAATTTCCAAGAGAAGATATATATATATATATATATATAATTGTATTTTGGAGGGATGGTTTTGCAAATGTATTCCTAAACCCTAAAAATGATATTTCCGGCCTATATAAGGGAGTTTGCAGCCGTCATTCGCTGCACAACTCAGATCTCATACTATTATTTTCTTGGTGATAAAAGAGGATTTTGGATCTCGCAAGAAGGAGTTTGGATCTAGCAAAGGAAGGCTTTTTGTGGATCTTCTTGCTTCTAAAGGTGAGTGATATGAACTTAGTTTTGTTAGTGTGTATGATGGTGTGCTGTTTTGTTTGATGTATCCGTATCTTGTATGTGATCGATGCAATAGTCGTTATTCGTATTACGCATGAGAAATCCACGAATGTTTAGTAGATCTTGTTTAACAAATTCTTTATTGATCGAAAACATGTTAAGATTCAAGTATGGTTTGATCGGATGTATGAACATCTGGATCTTGTGTTTATAATCAGATCTCGGTTATTATTGGTGGAAGAATTAAGTATTAAGGAAACCCTAATGTAAGATTTAGGAATTTAAGAACAAGAGAATTGAGTTTTGAGTTATTGAATGATTGAATAATGGATCTGCAATGAAGAAGTAATCGAGATTGTCATTTTACATGATTAAGAATTATTTTCATGAACAAGAACCTTTAGAAAACTCCAGTTTTGATCTTTGTATTCAGACCTAACTTATGAAAACTCCAGTTTTGATAAGTCTACTTATGATTATTATAAGTCATCTTATGTTTTGATAAGTCTACTTATGATTTCTATAAGTCATCTTATATTATTGATAAGTCAACTTATGTTTTTATAAGTCATCTTATACTGTTAGCACTTGGAATGTTTCTTGAGAATTATTGATAATTGTCTCGGGTAAGTCGACTGATGGTTTTCTTAAGTCGACTTACTGCACTTGTTATAATCTTGGATATTGGTTCTCGGGGTAGTCGACTTACTGTCTCATAAGTCGACTGGTTCTGATGAGTTTTCATAATCTTGAGTGTTCTTTCAGTCTTTAGTTTGTTTGTAGATGAATATATTCGTCGGTGTCTTGGCATACCGGGTTCATATTCGATCTATACCTTCTTAGTTTGTTTGTAGATGAATATGTTCGTCGGTGTCTTGGCATACCGGGTTCGTATTCGATCTATACCTTCTTAGTTTGTTTGTAGATGGATATGTTCGTCGGTGTCTTGGCATACCGGGTTCGTATTCGATCTATACCTTCTTAGTTTGTTTGTAGATGGATATGTTCGTCGGTGTCTTGGCATGCCGGGTTCGTATTCGATCTATATTATCTTTGGTCTTGTAGATGGATATATTGTTATCCGATCTATGGCATTATTGGTGATTGATTGTTGGACATACATTGTGGTACTGAGAATTGTTGACAGTTGGACATATTCTGAGTTGTGAGGATTACTGTTTGTTCAGAACAGTCGACTGGTTCATAAGACAGTCGACTGTACCGTACAGTTAAGCTGTACATATTTTGAAAGAGATTGATTGATTGATACTTGATCGTTGGTATTGTTTCTTGACTCAGCTTCACTCATGTACTGGCCTATCGTTCTTGTTTCAGATTACATGTTCAGTTTATGTATTTTTGTTCAGTACATGTTGCTTATGTTTAGTTGTTTTGTTTATGTTTGTTGTTTATATCACTCACACCATTTATGGCTGACCCCGTAGTTTTGGGGGTTAGGGTTCAACTCTAGCCTCATGTGATGCAGGTTGCTTAGAGTTGGAGGCTTGGATTAGCTTTGGATTTTAGAGAGTGATATAATAGAGCCTTGGGTAAATTTGTAAGGAAAAAGGGTTGTAACAGTTAAATGTATTTTAAGGTGTTTTGTATTTCCGCTGCAATTGTAAAAGAATGTTGTAATAAGAATTTGGAATAAAATGATTTGAGTTTTTGGGCTATGCATATTGTTACATTGAAGTAGATCGCTGGGAATGTGCCACGTATTTTCTAAGTTCTCATATTAGAAATTCGGGGCGCTACAACAAGTGATACTAAACCAAGTGTCAAGTGTAGAAAACAGGAAACCACATGCATAAAAACCAAGTCAAGAAAACACCAATTCTATATGCGGACTCTCTAATGCGTACTTATCGAAGTCTATGCATCCCACTCTACATAGGTTCGGTGCAAGCCCTTAACGTCTTCACTTCATAGGGTTATGCAACTAAATCCTATCACGATGACTACTACGAGATAAAGATAAGCTGTGAGTAGTAGCCCATGCCCGATAATTCCGGAGATCAATCCCACATCACAAGTAATTACCGTGATAATTCCGGAGATAAATCCCACACCACAATTATTCTACCGTGATAATTCCGGAGATATATCCCTCACCACAAGTAATCTACCATGATAATTCCGGAGATTAAATCCCACACCGAAACATTGACACATCATCACACGAAATCACATGTGCTTCGCCTCGGCTCCGATAATTCCGGAGATCAATCCCACACCGAAAGCAACTACTTGGATAATTCCGGAGATATATCTCACACCCAAAGTAAAATACTCGGATAATTCCGGAGATAGATCCCACACCTAAAGTAAGATACTTCGATAATTCCGGAGATTAAATCCCACACCGAAACATTGACACATCATATCACCACTAGTGCCTGTCCTTATTATTTTTGGGTTACTCAATTATTCAACGAATCTCCTAGAGTGGTGTACCCTACCGGACTTAACTCAAAACTGAATAACTGAAATGCCTCAACAGGCCTCAACAAAATAACTCAACACCAGTATACTAGGGTCACACACCTCCTCTAGAGACTCAAACTTAAAAAGGTCTAAACCAACTTTCCACTAAACAAAAATAGCTCAACTGAATATCTCAAATTCATATGCTCAACTGAAGACAAAGTATAATCTCAAAATATCTGAAGACTAACCATTCGAAAGAACATTCGAGTTTACGAAAACTCATCAGTACCAGTCGACTTATACTGTAGTAAGTTGACTGCCCAGAGGACAAATATTCATGATTTTAAGAAAATAGACTAAGTCATATAAGTCGACTTAAGAAGTCATCGGTCGATTTACCCAAGACAAATTCCAATAATTTTCACAAAAATATTCTAAGTACCAACAATCGACTTAAGGAGTTATAGGTCGACTGTCCAGAGAAGAAACTGCAATAACTTTACAAAATATTTTCTAAGTATACCAGTCGACTGAGTAATGGTCTAGTCGACTGTCCAGAACGGATTTCCAAAAGAACTGAAGATACAGCAGCAGGGTCGTACCAGTCGGCTGAATAGTAAACCAGTCGACTGTCGGCCTACAGTTTTCATAACTTAGGTTTGAATACAATAATCATAACTGGAGTTTTTCTAAAGATTCATTGTTTATGAAAATAGTTTGTATTCAGGAAAAATGACAAATCTCAATAAATCTTCATTATGGATACATTACTCAATCATCCAATCTTTTCAAAACTCAATTCTCATGTTCTGAATTCCTAATTCTTCCATTAGGGTTTCTCAATCCCAAATTTCTTTCTCAACTCATAACCAAAATCTGATTTAAAATCACAAGATCCAGATGTTCATCCATCTAATCATAACCATACCCAAATCTTAAACATGCCTTCTAGCAATACAATTTTATAAACCAAGATCTACTAGTCATTCATAGATTTCACATACATGGTACAAACAACAACCTTTGTATCGTTCTCATGCAAAAATACTAAATGACATACATGCCAAACCAACAATATAACAATCGATCACATTAATCAAACCACAATGCAAGATTTATATCATTCACAACATCAAAACAAAACAAACCATTGTCACTCACCTTTGAATTGAAAAGATCCAAAGAAAAGCCTTCCTTTTTGCGAGATCCAAATCTTCCTCTTGCTCCACCAAAACAAATCACAAAATTCTATATATTGCAGCAAATGACGGCTGCCAAAAATCTTTTTAAATATCTGGAATGAGTTTAGGGTTTTACCCATTTTTGCAAAATAATCCCTTTCAAAATACAAGTTTACATATATAGTTCTATTCTTGGAAATTCAATAAAATTCATTTAAATTAGGATTTAAAAGTAAAATATAATTCTAAATCTCAAGCGGTACTATTCAAAACGTCCAGAAAGTACATTTTACATTTTAACCCTTAAAAATGTCAAATTTGCAAAAAGGTCCTTCTTTTCTCAAAATTTGCAAATAGTTCCAATTAATTTCAGAAAAATCTGGAAAAATACTAAATAAATCCCAAATATTAAATAATGATTTTTTATAAAGAAAACTTGACTTTAAAACTTCTCAAGAAAGTATTTGCACGTGTTTTGCACGTGTAAAAAGATAAATTTTTCTAAAATTATTCATAAATTCTCCAAAAATCATCTTAGTCATTTATAAACCTTTTAAAAAAAAATAATATTTTAAATATACGGGGTTCTACAAGGAGATATATCCGAGATACGAACAACGTGATCGACTATTCTGAGTTGACCATTCGGCCGGATTTGACTTGTAAGATTCCTCTAGTTGCTATTGTGGATTGGTAGGAGAAAGTGCTTATGAACAAGGTCATCAAGTTGGTTCGTGTTGCTTGGAATCCTCACTCGCCTGATGAGTCGACTTGGGAGCTGGAGGAGGAAATTCAGCAGAAGTTTCCTCATTTGTTCGAGTAGTTTTTTGTTTTACTCTTTTGGTTGTTTTGGGGTTACTCTATGTATCTTCTTTTGAATTTCGATGACGAAATTCTACTTGTTAGGTGGGTAGGATTGTAACCCCTGTTTTTCTTTTTTTGTGTATTTTTGAATGCATTTTTCGTTTTGGTGTATTTTCTCTCTTGTATTTTTTCGGAACCGTATAATGGAGTTATTTTCAATACATATTCATTTTATTTCATTTTGAGCTCCTTGTGTTTGATTGATTGTCTCTTTTGTTTCGGTCTTCATTATTTTGGTTCTTTCTTTCATTTTGGTCTCGTTATCTTTATTTTATTTTATTTTCTTGAGTGCTTGTGGTGGTGGTTGGGTGTTATCTTTTTCCCACTCCTATTAATTGATCCCTAATAAGATTTTACCAAAGCCAATTTAATATTCCCAAACCTATTGGTTATCCTATACAGTTGTAATCCTATTTAATTAACCCAAAACCCATTGGTAAACTACCACTAACTCTTAATACCCACAACCCAAAACCCATAAACCCACATCCTAAACCCTATATATATGCACTCTCCCTCACAAATCCTAACCCTTAATAATCATCCCCTCCAATACCCGACCTCCCTCTCTCTCTCTCTCCCGTGCTTGCGCCGCTCCCCAGCCCGACCCGACCCCCAGGCCGACAGCCCCGTTTCGGCCTGCACCATCCCGACCACCTCTCGCCTTCTCCTTCTCGGCCTACACCCAAACTGAGCCCCATCTCTTCTCCCCATTGGCCGAAATCTCCTTTCACCTCCTACACCGCCATACAAACCCTAGTTCTCTTCGTGGTGTGCTCGCTCTCGTGATCTCTCTCGCTATCTTGTTGCTTCGCACGTACAAGAAGGTTGTGCGTGTGTGATTTGTGATTTGCATTGGATCGTGGATTTTTGTTCGTGGGTTTTGCTCGTTTTTGAGAATCCACTCCTGTTACTCTTGGGTTTCGTTGTTCTTCATCTTCGGTTAAGGCAAGTAACTTGTACTCCAAATCATTTGTTTGATACAAGTTAAAGAAATCCACCTATAGTGTAGTTGGGTCTAGAGACGACTCTTGTTTGTGATATGCTTGATGGGTTTTGTCTCTATTGTGAAAATTTGACCATAGATGACTCACGACACAATATGGACATAATTTAACTTAGGTTTTACCCATTCTTGATTTTGATCGTGTATGTGAGACTTTTGTGAGAATTCGTGGTTTGATTGAGACCCATGTGAAATATTTGGTGTGGACATGTTGGATACCCTAATTTATGATGTTTAGGCACTTGGTAGACTCGATTTCAATTTTGGGTGTGTTTGGACCAATTTTCTTGAATCTATGTTGATTTTGTTTTTAAGGGAAAAATCTGTATTTTGTCGCTGTTCTGTTTTGTTTGCTGTTTTGGACTGTTTTAAAGTCAGTATCTTAATTTCGGTATAAAACATGAGTTTTAGAGAATTTTGTCTATTTTCAAATCCCTCTGACCTTGCTCGATTTTGGTTTCGTATGAGTGAGTTATAACTGTTTTACTACAGAGGTGATGATCTTTTCCAGTGTCTGTTTTTTGGTAATTTTGATGACAAATCATTTTAAAGAACTATGCTACACATATTATTTTGATCCAAAACTTTGTTCAGTATTTCTTTATCAAGTTAGGGATTATCCAGAATTTTGGTGAATTTTATTGATAAGTTTTATGTGATGTTTCATGCTCGTTTATAAAATCTATACGTGCTGTATTTTGCTCGTTGTACTGTAAAGAACCTTATTTTTACTATGATTCCTTTTACTTTATGAAAAATGTTTGTGAAATGTGGAAGTTAGTATATTTTATCTATTTTCATATCCCTTTGGCAGAATTGAATTTTGTTTCACTGGTTGCGAGATATCTTAGTTTTCGTATAGCAGTGTTGGGACTTCCAGATTTGCCAAACTATGTTTTCTTGATGTTTTCTTATTTTTGATGACTGATCTAATTTCACTGAAAAATTCTGAAACTTTATATTTAGATACTAGACATATAGGGAAATACCTTAGATTTTTCGTGGATTTATTTAATGTGTTTTCATGCTGTTTTTCCTGTTCTTGAATTATTTTTCCTGATTTCTGGCTGAACCTAATTTCTGTATGCAAATCAGTTTTGAGCTGTGTTTTTGTGAACTAGTATGTGACTTATTTATATTCACTGGATTCGTGTGGAAGTATATTTTCTAGATCCTTTGACGGATCCAGATTTTCTTGTTTGTAATACTGGGAATCAGTGTTTTACTACAGTATGGTCTTGCTGTACTGAACTTGAGATTTGTTTATTTTATTCTTTTATGAGATATCTTGCACTCGTACTTGTTTAGTTTGCAACTTGTACTTGTTACATGATCATGACATGATATTCTTGATATATTTTACACATATACATGCCTTGTTTGACATTAATAATAAATAACCAGGCTGGGATATAAGGGACAGATCTAATAGTGGATAATTCAGAAACGTGTACTCGGAAGGGGATCCACTGATCCTATGTAATTACTTGAGACATGATACTTGACACGTGATTACTTGATACTTGCACGCAAGACAAGATACTTGCCATTTGCACACTTGACACGTGATTATATGATACATGATACTTGGAGTTTGGAGCTCGATTACATGATTTGTCCCCGAGTATACTGCCCTTTATGGTCCACTATGAAATCTAAAGCGAGACAGTTTGTTATAGCAACCATGTAAGGTGGGCTCCATGAAGTGCTACCTAGATAGTAGCCACTACAAGATTTGATACATGTTACCTGAACATGATACTTGAACATGATACATGCTTACTTGACACTTGACTACATGATACATGAGACTTGAAACTTGATACTTGATACATGATTACTTGATACTCGACACTTGACACATGTTTACATGATACTTGATTTCTTGACACTTGATCTATGCCATTTACACTTGTTCACCTTACCATGCTAGTTGTTTATTTCAACATAATGGTTATACCATGCTGCTAATTAATTTCTCATGTGCTTGTATCCTACATTATAAGTGGTCCGTAACTTGCAATTGACGGGTACTTGTGTTTTCTCTTTCCCTCTTTCCTGCATTCGTTGAATTGCAGATTTTGAAGAACATGTTCCAGATGGTATCGGAGACATGAAGTATTAGTGCTGAATTTTATTATTATTATTCTTGTAGCTTGCTTGAACAATATTGTATTTTGAGACTTAGATTTATTCTTGTATTTGGGCGATGTGACCCAAGACATGTGTTTTATTCAGATCAGGACTATTTGAGATTTATATATTTGGTTTCAAGTATTCTTGTTGATATTTTGACTCATATGTGCATGTGGTTGATTCTTTTGCTTCCGACTCTGATGATTCTTGTGAATGTTATAAGGATTTCTTGAACAGTTTATGGATGATGAAAATCATTCACTGGGCTTTTGTTGCGTATCCGTATTCCGTATTCTTTTTGGGAAGTGGGGCGTGACAGGAGGTTCTGGCTAGATGAAGGATCCCAAGCTTAACAATGACGCTAAGTCCAAAGGATGGGTGATTGTATTACCCCTAGATTTACAGTCTCATATTGGTTGGGAAGTGGGGTATACGTTATTATATATTAGATTGCCAAGGATCCAAGAGCACCTACTAAGTTATAGCACTTTTGGTGAGACTGTGCCCTGTGGTGGGGCCATGGTTATGTTCTGTAAGGCGCGCGTAAGCGTGTATGCAGCTGAGCAGACCCAGCCCTGGGCTCATGGGGGCCCGAGGTGAACTGGAGAAATGGGGCTCTAAAAAAATTCGGTAAACTTTTTTTCCTGCAAAGAAAGTGTAACGCCCCGCCCCAATACTCAGACAATTTTTATTATTTTTAGAAGACAAATTAGATACTATGTAGTACAACTACCCACCACAGGATGCCTCTCAAAAGGTGGTTAACCAATTAGGTGACTCTTGATCATAGGCAATTTTTATTTATATGAAACTATTTTTTGTTACTCCCAAATATGGGATAATTTTCAATCACAACCGACTTTTCTCTCTCTTGCGAGAGCATGCACAGCAAGCACCGGAGGGGACCCCACGCCATGTCAACAGCATGCTGCCCCTCTCTTGCACGTGGGCCCCATCAGCCCATTTTACTCAAACACAGAACATTAACATGCTGTTCAAATCTCGTGGGCCCCCCTTAAACATCCTCTCTCCAACCATTTACACATATGCCACTCATCTATTATATATATTAGTTATTTACACGTGCGATGCACATTTTAATAATTTCAAAAAATAAAAATAAAAACTCTTTCGTATGGAGGATTTGAACCAGAAACCTTTTTTATATTAGTTATGTACGTGCGTTGCACATGTTGGTAGAATGAGAAAATGACAAATGACACTAAGGCATTCTCCCATTATATATATATATATATATATATATATATATATATATATATATATATATATATATATATTCCCTGCGAAATTACGGGGTATTACAGAAAGAGCTAACCAATTGGTCGACGAAAGTTCTTCTCGGTGGTCGGCGCTAACACTACATCAAAAACAGC
Source organism: Hemerocallis citrina (assembly GCA_017893485.1). Lineage (NCBI taxonomy): Eukaryota > Viridiplantae > Streptophyta > Magnoliopsida > Asparagales > Asphodelaceae > Hemerocallis > Hemerocallis citrina. The sequence continues at coordinate 214,095,531 of CM030363.1, forward strand.
GTGTGTAAACAACAATGACAGTGGCTACAAATCAGAAGCTCGACTTTGGAGTTTGGAGTCGGATTTGGATTTGTATGGAGGTTAGAAATGGGTTTTAAATGGAGGTCGGGTTAGTGATTGAGGATGTCAATGAGGTCGATCATGATGGAGTTGGAGATGAGTTTCAAATGGAGGTTGGGAGGATTGCGGAGGCAGGGAATAGAGTTTAGTGGATTTAGGGATTTAGGAGAGATGAGAAACAGGCTGCTAGGTTTAGGGATCGGGTTTCTGGTTCGGGTTATCGGATTTGGGGAGGGGGTTCGGGTGATCGGGTCGGATGACTCAGATCCATTAATGATCTAGTAATTCACTTCCCCTTCAATTTCTTAGTCTGGACTATGATTTTTTTTTTTTTGAAAGGCCCCCCCCCCCCCCCAAAAAAAAATTGGGGGCCTTAAAAATGTCCAAAAATTGGAGGTTTGAGATGGCTGCCTCTATCGCCTCTACTATATATAGTACCGGCCCTGAATACAGCGTCCCTATCTTAAGTACCTTACGTATAGCGGTCATTATTTTTCATGTTCATATCCTTGCTGTAGATACACAACACCAGCACCGCTGAAACCTGCACCAAAACATCCGAGGGTAGCTGCATGAATCGTTTTTCTTTAGTAAGCGTTTGTAAGTTGCATACCAACAGTGTTAATGTAATGAAGCTGTCTTTTACTTCCTCAATTTATGTTTGTTTATGTTTAATCTTCAAACATTAAGAATCTTATTCTTGTCACCAATAGTATGGAATTAGTTGTTATTATGTGAAGAACATCCAGTACATCGCAGAAAGCAAAAGAAGACATTGATATGTAAACAATGGATGAAGTTAATAGTTTTCAGTTGATGAACTTGAATGACGTAACAACAAATAATTTCCAACTATTACTTACTAGTAGTTTACACGTGCGATGCACGTTTTAATAAATATAGTTTTTTAAAATAAAAATTCAGACATACTCTTGATTTGAACTTAGAACCTCCTTTATAATAGTTATGCACGTGTGTTACACGGATTGGTAGATTGACAAAATATTTACAATTGACACTGTTGCCGCTAAATTTGGTGTGGGGGCAAACAGATAGAACTTGTGGATTCTTAGGGGAACTGAATAGAAAACCTGTGTACCTGTTCCGTCGGGCCTCGATCGTCGTTCATGCCGTGCACCTGCAAAAAGTGCGAGACACGGGGTTGTTCCCGGCGACGCACCCTCCGACGCTCAAGTCAGAAATCTGGCAGATTATGAAAGAGCGCAAAAACTGGTGAAAGATTGATTACCTCTTAATGGAGATGGATGGGGGGTTTTTATAGGCGTCTCAGGGAACAGATTAGGCATGTAATTCCTGTGTATACAGATAAGGAATGTGATCCCTAATTTCCAGTGAAAGGATAGATATGAATCAGGGCCGTTGATTAATATTAATCAGAAACCCTAATTCTATCCCTTCTGGACCGGGTTTGTTGCGGGTTGAAACCCGCACCCAGTTGAGGTGGATCCGTTTGCGGGTAAGTGGGTCTTCGGGGAAGACAACCAGTACCCGTTTCAGACCCGTCGATGGGTGAAATTACCGTTTTACCCCTGAGCTTCGAGATTCGTGCCCCATCTGGACGGTTCCGATTCAACCCCATTTTTAGCCATATCAGACACTAAGGCTTTCTCCCATTATAATATTAGAGATATGAAACAATGTAAAGTTTGATAAGGGTAAATTAAATAATACAAGTTTCCAACCTAACATGATTTTTGTTTTTTTGAAAATAAAGTGACCCACTAGTCACCGGTTTCATTAATGAGAAATTAAGAAAACAAAGATACAGTGCTCTATTACAACATCAAAATACGGCCAAGACCTCCTCGGCCTATACCCAAAATAACCCCCATTACATAAAACTACAGTGTTCCTCATACACTCCTAACAGGACCACTTGGAGTAGCCTCAAAAAGAACCTATACCCCAAAATACAACCAACAACCTTCAAGTAAAAACACCCTCTTACAGTTTACGGACGGCTTCCCCAATGTTTTGCCTCTTCAATGATCACCCCAACGAGTGCTCCCCCATGTCTCAAATGGCTAGTCTTGAAGATCCGGCTGCAACCTCCTCCTGACCCCTGTCTTGCCTGACCAAGCAGAAATGTGACTGAGTATGTTATAACATGATTTTTGTTATAGGGAATTTATGTTTTATTTCATGAATTAATCTAATTCGACTGAAGGATATAAGTAACTAGTTGCAGTTGCAAGCTATTAAACAATCCCTTAGAGCATTCCCAATCCAACCCCATCTCCATCCCCATTTTGGGGTTTCATTTTGACATATTCTTTAGAATATGTCATTTTAATTTGGGGTTTCATTTTGTGTACTCCAACCAATCCTAATTATGGGGTTCCAAATTTTTATTTTCAATTTTTTTTCCCACAGCAATATTTTTTTATGCAAAAAGATAATACAAATAATCCATCAATGCATACAAATATTTATGTATTTTAGTTTCTCTTTAATATAACTAATTGAACGATATTATTATTTTAAAATTTAAAATGAATCTGGAAGATATCCAATATTAATATCATTTTTAAGATTTTCGTAAGAAATTATCAGTGGTATAATTATTAGATATGGCTGCGAAATGGAATTGCATATTTGCGGTTACATTTATCCAGTTGCCAAAAAATTGGAATGTGGGGCCCATATGGTGGGTGGGTGGGGTGGGGTGGGGAGATTTTGAAATTTGCCGATCAATTCCCATTTTAGGGATTCCTTTTTAGGGGATGGTTGGAAATGCTCTTATTCCGGCCATAAAATCTTCTACTCGGCACATCGCCATCACAAGATATGATAACAAGCACCATTGTCTATAGTAGGTCAGAAAAAGACGGTGATCAAGAAGAAAATGCAAGTTCTAAGGGAACAGTACTCCTAGTTGGAAATGGCAATCATAACTAGATGGAACCAAAATTTGATGTCGACTATTTCCTTCAAAATTGAGACTTGGGGGAATACCATCTCCGTCACAAGTAAAGGCGTAGACGTAGACCCATTTTCAGCGTAATAGCTGCATCTAAGCTGACTTATAAAATGAATACCGTCTTTCCGAATAAGCCAAAATAGACGATAGGATTGTACTAGTTTTTTTAGATTCTTTGTATTACTTTTAATCAAAGATATTCATACAACTTGCATCGAAGCATAACTTTGTTTGTCTTGACAGAAGTACTCGACTACGAGCTTGAGGAATATTATCTAGATTTCCTCTATTATTTTACGCACCAATCACAAAATATTGATGCTGATTTATTAGAAGAATGCCTTCAGCAATACTAAGTGTTGATAAGTTTGTACAATAATTGATACTTTCTGCAAATAAGTTCATATAAACAAACTTTAACCATTTCGCTTATACTGAAGATTTATTAATTTAAATTTGTGTTATATGAAAACATGATAATTTTATACTATTTTCAAAATGACACAATGTGTGATTGAGAAAAATAATAATACGACTATATAAACTCATTACAAAAAATCTGTGCATAATTCTCTAAAATTCACTTTCTCTTGCTTTCTATATTATTACTAGTAATTACATGTGGGATGCACGTCTTAATAAATATATATTTTTTTAAAGTAAAAATTCTAATGTAGTTTGATCTTAAACATGAGACCTGCTTTATATTATTTATGCACGGACGATGCTCACGTTGGGTTGTATACAAAAGATAACTCAAATTCTTCCATTATAATATTAGAGATTAGAGATTTTTCTATAATGACTTCAAAAAATTATCGACAAAAATAATAATACAATATTAGAAATGTACATCGCACGTATAACAGTAAATTCTATATTTTTTTTTTTTATTTTTACATTTTTACTTCATATTATTTTCCTTCAGCATATTGTATATATACAACCTCACTATTTAAAGTACCTTAATTTATTTTAGCACTTGTCATGTTCATGTCGTTGCTTTAGACTGATAATATTTTTCAGTCAATGATACAGTAAACCAGGGACATTAGGACACAATATTATCACCATTTATGCTAGTGCTCGGTTTGCCCATTGACACGTGCCTACTGCACTTCTTCGGAACGGTGCACCTGGTTTGATTATATAAAATAGTTTTAGAGGTCTGACAAATTAGTTGAAGTAATAAACATATTATATGAGGAAGAAGCATATCTACTTTTAATCTCAATCATCGCATTCTTGATCACTAGCTTGAACTTATCTGGAATGCAAATAGTTTGTTAGAAAAACTGCATAAAGTTTTTTTAAAATTTCAACATCACTTTTAGATACTTGTAATAGTTATGCAAGGACATGATCATATAGGTTTTATAGAGCTTACTCTAATCTCATAACCACTATGAGCATGTCTAAATACAATGGTAACTCAAGTGCAGGTGTGAAGGTATCTACAATACCAATAATTTAAAGATTTGTTTGTCTGAGACTCAGTTTGCAATTAAAACACCTCTTATTATTGTTTCAACCAAAATGTAATGCATGAAATTCTCAAAACTCTAATCCAAGCTAGTTATTTCTTTTATCTCCACTTTGTCTCCCTATTACACCTTTCAAAAAAAAATCAAAATCGATCAATAACAAATTTACTTTAGCTGTCTTTCTTGAGTGGAGAGTTTGCACCTTACACTGATAAACTCTAGTCATCCCAATCCTATACATCCAAACATACACTAAAAGTTCTTAAATATTATGTTATCCATGGTTTCTAATACGATAGTATATTTTCTTGTAGTTTAGAAATTAATGTCGCATATTTGGTAAGGTAATTTAGGTTGCTGATCAGCATACCTGTCCTGCTATGGTTTGGAAGCCCAAATTGAGGCCACCAAAATAATCCATCTCTCATTTGCGTACACTTTAAATCCAAACCAATAAAAAACTCATCAAATAAATCACCAAATTAAAATTTTTTAAACCCAAAAATAAAACAACCATACCTCTCTGAACTTAGAACTCATGCACACACAAAATTCGAGTCAGCAAAAAACTGAGTTATCCCCTTGTCACGCACTGCTTCACAAAAAGAGAATACGGATTACGGATACGTGACTAAACCCAGCGAATGATTTTCATCATTCATAAGCTGCTCAAAATCTTTACAACATCTCACAGAAATAATCAGAGTCGAAAGAAAAAGAATCAACCAAGTATGCATAATCGAATCAAATATACCAACAGAAATTTACTTGAAACCAAAATATAATATAATTCCAAATAAATCAGATCTGAATAAGTCAATAATATCCTGGGTCACATTGCCCAAATACAAATAAATCCAAGTATCAAATACAATTGTTCAAATACGCAACAGAAATCATAATAATAATAAATGCAAAACTCCAGCACTAATATTTTATATCACCAACTCCATCTGGTACCTGTTCTCCAAAGTCTGCAATTTAACAATTGCAGGAATAGAAAAAAGAAAACAAACTCTCGTCAATGCAATTTACGGGCTGCTTGTAGTGCAGGATACAAGTACATGAGATAAATAAACAAATATAAAATAACAGTAGAACAAACAAAAGCATGTTATAGGCATGTCAACAGAAATATAATATTTAACATGAATCAGAAAAACAAATCAGATAGCATGGTATACTAACAGATACAGATAACATGTGTCAAGTGTCAAGTGTCAGATGACATGCAGACAGATATTCAGATGATAGTGTCAGATAATAGTCAGACAGATAACAGATAATCAGATATCAGATGTCAGATAACAGATATAGATAAACAGATAATGGAAGTCATGTTCTTATAACTCTTGTGTGATTAATATCTAGGTATCACTTCATGCGCCCCAACATTTTATCACATGCTTGCTACATTCAAACAGTTTCATTCAGATTTCGCAGTGGAGTCCATAGGGCAGTGTACTCAGGGATCAGACAGACAGATAGAACCTATCGGTTCTCTTCTGAGTACACCTTCCTATAGGAAAGTAATGTAGTCAGGGTTCAGATAAACAGAATCGTGTATCATGTAGTCATGCACACGTAAATGATATGGAACACGGGCACTCTCCTCCGTATACATTTCTATATTTTCCACTACTAGATCTTTCCCTTAAACTCCGGCTTGGTTATTTTGTTATTATTATTAGACAGACATGTATGTATAGAAAATAGAGTGATAATAGCATGGTTTAAACATGTAACAGGTTTAGCATGACAGATGAACATATACAGGTGAAAGATAACTCATAAAAGAATAGAACAATACAAATGCTAGTTTAGGACAGCAAGATAGTACTGCACTAAAATAGGGATTGCCGTTGCTTAAAAAATGCAAATCTAAATCCGTCAAAGGATCTGGAAAATAGACTATCTTCCGAATCTAGCAAACATATATAAGTCATATAGTATTTCACAAAATAATAACTCAAAACAGGTTTGAATCCAGAAAACACGTTCAGTCAGAAATGAGAAGATTGTATTGAAAGTCAGGAAAATAGCATGAAACCTCATTAATTAAATCCACGAAAAAATTGGGGTATTCTCCTATATGTGTAGCATCAGAATATAAAGTTTCAAAGTTTTTCAATATAAATAGTTTAGTCAACAAAAATCAGAAAATATCAAGATGTAGTAGTTTTGTAAATCTGAAATCACAAATGCTGCAGTACGAAAACAGCAATATCTCACAAACCGTAAATCGAAATCCAAATCTGCCAAATGGATAATAAAATAGATACAGTAGACTAACTTTCATATTCAGAAATATTTTAGAAACAGCAAGTAGAATTTGGTCGAAAATCAGGTTCTTTACTGAACAGTAGTAAAATTCTGCATGTAAAATCTTTATTCACAAGAATGAAAAGGTTTGTAAAACACCTCAAATAAACCCACCAAAATTCTGGATAAATCCCAATCAACTATAGTTGTATTGTGCAAAATTTCAGATCAAAATAATAATCTTAACACTAAAATAAAAATCGGTTACTCTTAAGAATTCATAGAAAGCAAAATCTGAAATCTTTCGACACCACTATAGTAAAATAGGCATAACTCACAAACCGTAAATCAAAACTGAGATCCGTCAGAAGAATTGGAAAATAGACAGAATTCTCTACAAATCATGTTCACAAAATATTTTCAAATACAGAACTTAATAGGGTTTAAAATACTGAACAACGCCAAGGAAACAGAAAAGTACATATTTGTTCTTCATACACGAATCAACATAGATCATACGAAACTCATCCAAATCAACCCAAACATGAAATATAGTGTACTAGATGTCCAAGCAAAATGATATAGGGTATTTCACAAGTCCAAGACAAGTTTATCACGAATAACACGAACGAGCACAAGATATCACATGAACAACACGCATATATGCAACAAGATATGGTCAATCCTAGGTTATATCATGTCATGTATGTCGTGAGGCAACTATTGGTCAAATCATCACTATAGAGACAATATCAACAAGGGGTTTCACACACAAATTATCTCTAGAACCCAACTACAGTACAGGCGATATTTAGTACTTGTATTACACAAAGAAAAGAATACAAGTTACTTGCCTCATAACCAACAATGAAAATGACGAAAATCAAGAATAACAGGAACGGATTCCCGAAGCAACGAACACAACGAACCACGAACGGAACCCACGAACTCAACGACAAACAAAACCCACGTACACGACTACGAACCAAGCACGCACCTCGAACAACACGCACGGTGGCAACACAGTGAGTGGTTGTCGCTGTTGCTGCGGGTTGCTGTTGCAGGGAGGAGGCAGGTCGGGAAACAAGGCCGAGCTGGCTGCAGGGCTGCCGAGGAAACACAGCAAAAGCGGAGGGGTTTATGGTGTCGGAGGGAGGTACGGGGGTGCAAGGGCGGAGCAAGGGTAGGCTGACGAGGAGGGCTAGACGGGAGAGAGGGAGAGCATAGGGAGAGACGATGGCTGCATGGGTTCACAATGGGGTTTAAATATGGGGAAGGGAAATATATGGTTTATTAGGGTTGAAGGGGTGTTGACGGCTAACGGGTAGGGGATTGCAGTGGGTTCGGGTTTGGGCACACATAGGGGAGCGGGTCTGCATGGGTTTACTTAAACAAGGTAGATTGGTTATAGGGTTTTGGTTTAGTGGGTAATAGGTATAGGATTGTGCAAATGGTTAATGGATATATATATAATTGGTTTTAAGTGCACAGATTTGGGTTTTGGGTAGCTTAGGTGGATATTTAATGGGGTAATTGGGTATAAAATAGGGTATTAAAGAATAGGATTAAAATTGGGTTTGGATTTAAAATAAATCAGGGCGTCAAAAAAATAGTGATCCAGATAATGAGATAACAGAATCAAGAACTCAAAATAAAAAGATGGCAAAAATGATAAATGAATATATTGAAAATAGAAGATCTAAAATACGGTCCAAAAACAGATACAAAGAGAGAAATACACCAAAACGAAAAAAAGTACACTCAAAATACACAAAACGAAAAATAGGGGTTACAAATCATACCCACCTAACAAAAAGAATTTCGTCCTCGAAATTCAAACAAGCGGTACATAGGGTAATCCCAAAAACAAACAAAAAAGAACAAAACGAAAACTACTCAAACAAATGAGAAAACTTCTGCTGAATCTCCTCCTTCGGCTCCCAAGTCGACTCACCCGGTAAGTGAGGATTCCAAGCAACACGAACCAACTTGATAACCTTGTTCTTAAGCACTTTCTCCTGCCAATCCATAATAGCAACTGGCGGAATCTCACAAGTCAAATTCGGCCGAACTGTCATCTCAGAATAGTCGATCACGTGGATCTCATCTCCGATATATCTCCTGAGTTGTGAGACATGGAAAATATCGTGCACTCCTGATAAAGCTGGCAGCAATGCAAGCCGATAGGCCACCTTGCCTACTCGTTCCACAATATCAAACGGTCCAATAAACCTAGGGCTAAGCTTGTCCCCACCACCAAATCGAATGACACCCCACCAAGGAGATACCTTTAGGAAAATATGGTCACTTACATCAAACTCCAAAGCTCTCCGATGGACATCAGCCCATCGCCTCTGCCTATCCTGAGCTACCTGCAAATCCTTCCCGATCTGAACCACTGCATCAACTGTCCTGGTGATCAACTCTGGACCCAACAACTTCCTCTCGCTAATGTCATCCCAGCACACTGGCGATCTGCATTTTTGCCCATAGAGTGCCTTGAACGGTGCAGCTTTAATTTTGGCCTGAAAGCTGTTGTTGTACGAGAACTCTACGAGATGCAAATGTTCCTCTCATGATCCACCGAACTGAAGCATACAGGACCTCAACATGTCCTCAAGAATCTAAATGGTCCTCTCTGACTGTCCATCAGTCTGGGGATGAAGAGCTGTACTTTACTTTAATTTACTCCTCAAACTGCTCTGAAGACTCTCCCAAAACTGAGATCTGAATCACGTATTCCGATCGGATACAATACTAACTGGAACCCCATGAAGTTTAACAATCTCTTGCATGTACCTCTCAGCTAGGCTCTCAGTAGACTGTCTCACACGAAAAGGAATGAAGTGAGTAATCTTCGTCAAATGTTCGACAATCACCAAAATGGCATTATGACCCTTAGGACTCCTCGGCAAAGCGGTCACAAAATCCATGGTGATATGTTCCCACTTCCACTCTGGAAGCGGTTGAAGAAGTCCAGCGGTCCTCTGATGCTCTGCCTTAACTTGCTGATAGATCAAACACTGGGCAACAAACCGAGCCACAGCTCCATTCATACCATGCCACTAGAAGTGAAGCTTCAAATCCCGATACATCTTAGTATCGCCAGGATGGATGGAATATGAAGACTGGTGAGCTTCCTTAAGCAACCTCTGACGAACTTCACCCTTCGGGACACATAACCTGGACCCAAAATGAAGCGATCCATCAGCATGAATAACCATGTCCGTCCTGGACCCAGACTCAACCTCAGCTCGAAAAATCACCAGCCTGCGCCTCCTTGAACTGATCAACAAGAGACAACTGAAGCTGGAGCGCCAAACAACTCCGACCAAAACTCGACAACAAAACCTCCAACTCCAACCTTCGCATCTGCTCAATCAAATCCCTCTGCTGAGTCAAGAACATAATTGCTGGTCTCCTACTCAAAGCATCTGGCACCAAGTTTACTTTACCAGGATGGTATTGCAAACTGATGTCATAATCGTCCATAAGTTCCAACTAATGCCTTTGCCTCATGTTTAAGTCCTTATGGGTGAAAACGTACTTGAGACTTTTTGTTGTCTGTAAAGATCTCCACTCGGTCTCCCAGTAAATAATGTCTCCACACCTTCAAAGCATAGATCACTACCGCTAACTCCAAATCATGAGTCGGATAGTTCTTCTCATGCAGCCTCAACTGCCTCGATGCATACGCAACGACTCTACCCTTCTGCATCATAACTACTCTAAGACCCTTACCAGAAGCATCATAGTGAATTACAAATCCGCCTGAACCATCTGAAATAGTTAACACAGGCGCTGACGTTAATCTATTCTTCAACTCAACAAAAGCCTCACCACAATCATTAGACCAACAAAACATCTTATCCTTCCCAGTCAGCTTAGTCAACGGTTCTGCTATCTTCGAAAAATTATGGACGAATTTCCGATAATAGCCAGCCAAACCAAGAAAACTCCTGACCTCTGAAACTGACTTGGAAACAAGCCAATCTTTCACAGCCTCAACCTTGACTGGATCCACAGAAATACCATCACCCGAGATAATGTACGCTAAGAAAGAAACCCTGTCGAGCCAGAACTCGCACTTGCTGAGTTTACTATAGAGCCGATTCTCTCTCAAAGCCTGCAGAACCACTCTAAGATGCTCAGCATGATCTTCTCGATTCCGAGAATACACCAAAATATCATCAATGAAGACCACCACAAATCTATCCAAGAACTGAGAAAAAACCTGGTTCATAAGACTTATGAATACAGCAGGCGCGTTCGTAACCCTGAACAGTATCACAAGATACTTATAGTATTCATATCTAGTCCTAAATGCAGTCTTCTGTACATCAGTCACCTTCACCTTGACTTGATGATACCCAGAACGAAGATCCAACTTCGAGAAAATAGTAGCCTCACTCAACTGGTCAAACAAATCATCGATCCTGGGCAAAGGATACCGGTTCTTCACATTAATACTATTTAGTTCCCGATAATCCACACACAGTCGACGACTACCATCCTTCTTGTTGACAAAAAGAACTGGAGCACCCCAAGGCGAAACACTGGGTCTGATGAACCCCAAATCAAGCAACTCCTGAATCTGCACCATAAGCTCTGCTAACTCAACCGGTGTCATCCTGTAGGGACTCTTCGATATAAGCGCCGTACACGGCTGAACTTCAATACCGAACTCTACATCCCGATCAGGGGTTAAGCCATGCATCTCCTCTGGAAAAACATCCAGGAAATCCCGAACTACTAGAGGCACAGCCTCACAGTCTGAATGCAATTCCATCGCACAAACCTCCTGATCAACTGCAGCTCGGCCAAGGAAAGACTCCCCAGCATTGAACTCAAACTCCGCGCGATCTGGAATCCGGAACACAACTTTCTTGGCACGGCAATCAATAATGGCATGGGTTTCACTCAACCAATCCATACCCAGAATAACGTTGAATCCTGAATTCCTAATTACAATCAAATTGGCTTTGAAATCTGCGCTACCAATAATCACGAGACACTACCTGCATTCCCAGGAACAAATGACAACTCCACCACCTGTCACAATGTTCCAAGCCTCTAACATGGTGTTGCACTCCAATTAATGGAGAGCCACAAATCGAGAGGAAACAAAAGAATGGGTTGCCCCGGAATAAAAAAGAACATGAGCAGGAAAAGAGCAAATAAGGATGATGCCAAAGATAGAATCAAAAGACAAGGAAATAAGGAATGGTTGAACAGGGATAAGAAAAACAAAATACAGAAAGATAAATGGAAGAAACAAATGCAAGAGAAATGAAAAGAAGCAAAAGGAGGACAATAAAACAACAAAACAATAAAAGCAAAATATACCTGCCACAACACCTTCAGTTGACTCCGCATCTGCAGCAGTCAGGTTGAATGCCTGACCTCTCTTCGGAATAGCGGTCCTCTGACCGACAATCTGGCGTTGAGAAGGAAGCGGTGGTCTAACAGGACCACGAACTGGGGCAACCGGCTGAATGGGACCCCTGGCTGGAAGAGCCAACTGCTACTGCAGCTGCGGACAATCCCGAACCGAATGATCAGCAGAGCCACACATAGAGCATCGGAGGCTGGCATGAAAATAGTTCTTGCGCTCATGCCCAGACACTTGGCAGAAGTCGCAAAAACCACCCCTTGGGAAACCAGCAGAAGGGTACGGAGCTGTCCTGACAGGACGGGCGGGAACAGGCCTCCGAACAAGACCACCAGAAGGCCTAACAACAACAGGGGAGTGCGGAACAGTCCGCTAAGAAAAAGCCAAACTACCACGAGCCTGCTTCTGAGCACGAGCTGCCTCAAAAGCTTCTGCATAAGGGCGCAAGCAAAGGGAGACAAGCTGCACCCTAATCTCATGCTTAAGCCCCAACCCAAAATGAATCTATGAGCCATGTCTTCTTCGTTCGCCATAAGAATGGCTGCGAAGGGACTGAGCCTAGTAAATTCAGCTGCATACTCATCCACAGACCTAGACCTCTGTTTCAAGAAAGTCTCATGTTACAACATTACATGGACAATATGTAACAAAATTTTATTACTAGAAATAACGACCAACCTATTTCAGGGCCAAGAATTGTTGCTTCATCTCCACTCTAGTGCTGCTAGGAAAGATATTCTCCAAGAAGCTCCAAGTGAAAGTTGCCCAAATGATTGGTCTTTCGAGCCTTTCGAACTTGGACCTCCACCAAATATGAGCCAAGTCCACCAGCTGGATGGCAACCACATCCAATCGATCTGCATCTACAACTCTAGCTGCCAAAAGCAGTTGCTCTGTCCGAATCAACCAATGTTCAGCCTCCAAAGGCGTCTCAGTTCCAGAAAACCTGTCAAGAAGCAGCCTCATGAAGTCCGTGACTGTACCCGGAAGGGGAGGGAGAGCTGCCTGCATAGGCACAGCGGGCGGTGGAACTCGAGTAGCTTCCAAAGCAGCCATCACCAAATCACTATGGTTCTGCTGCATATTGATCAAGCGCTCAAGCACAGTGGTGACGACCTCAATCCCAGGCTGATCATCCTGGGGACGGGAAGAAGAACCTCTACGAGCCATAGTCTGCACAAACCAAAAATAATCAGCATCCAGATCAAGGTTGATAATAATTAATTCATTTATGCATGCATGGTTGGTGCAATGTTGAGCCGATCCCAGTTCGAGCCAAGCTTGTCTAATATATTAGGCAACCAATACATTAACCAAACCCGGGCTCTGATACAACTAAAAACCTTGTCATGCCCCGCATTCCAAAAAGAGAACACAGAATACGGATACGTGACTATTCCTAGAAAATGATTTTCATCATCCATAAGCTGTTCAGAATCTTTACAATATCTCACAGAAATAATCAAAGTCAGAAGCAAAAGAATCAACTAAGTATGCATAATCGAATCAAATATACCAACAGAAATTTACTTGAAACCAAAATATAATATAATTCCAAATAAACCAGATCTGAATAAGGCAATAATATCTTGGGTTACATTGCCCAAATACAAATAAATCCAAGTATCAAATACAATTATTCAAATACGCAACAGAAATCATAATAATAATAAATGCAAAACTCCAGCACTAATATTTCATATCACCAACTCCATCTAGTACCTGTTCTCCAAAGTCTGCAATTCAACAATTGCAGGAATAGGAAAAAGAAAACAAACTCCCGTCAATGCAAGTTACGGGCTGCTTGTAGTGCAGGATACAAGTACATGGGATAAATAAACAAATTTAAAATAACAACAAAATAAACATAGCATGGCATAGGCATGTCAACAGAAATATAATATTTAACTTGAATCAGGAAAACAAATCAGATAGCATGGTATACTAATAGATACAGATAACATGTGTCAAGTATCAAGTGTCAGATGGCATGCAGACATAAATTCAGATGATAGTGTCAGATGATAGTCAGACAGATAACAGATAATCAAATATCAGATGTGAGATGACAGATACAGATAAACAGATAACGGATGTCATGTTCTTATAACTTGCGTGATTACTATCTAGGTAGCACTTCATGCGCCCCAAAATTTTATCAAATGGTTGCTACATTCAAACAGTTTCATTCAAATTTCGTAGTGGAGTCTATAGGGCAGTGTACTCAGGGATCAGACAGACAGATATCAGATAATCAGATCAGACAGACAGATAGAACCTATGGGTTCTCTTCTGAGTACAACTTCCTATAGGGAAATAATGTAGTCAGGGTTCAGATAAACAGAGTCGTGTATCATGTAGTCATGCACATGTAACAGATAGGGAACACGGGCCCTTTTCTTAGTACACATTTCTATATTTTCCACTACTAGATCTTTTCCTTAAACCCCGGCTTGGTTATTTTGTTATTATTATCAGACAGACATGTATCTACAGAAAACAGAGTGAAAATAGCATGGTTTAAACATGTAACAAGTTCAGGGTGACAGATAAACATATACAGGTGAAAGATTACTCATAAAAGAATAGAACAATGCAAATGCTAGTTCAGGACAGCAAGACAGTACTGCACTAAAATAGGGATTCCCGTTGCTAAAAAATGCAAATTTGAATCCGTCGTAGGATCTGGAAAATAGACTCTCTTCCAAATCCAGAAAACATATATAAGTCATATAGTATTTCACAAAATCATAACTCAAAATAGGTTTGAATCCAGAAAATACGTTCAGTCAGAAATCAGAAGATTGTATTCAAAGTCAGACAAATAGCATGAAAACTCATTAATTAAATCCACGAAAAATCTGGGATATTTTCCTATATGTGTAGCATCACAATATAAAGTTTTAGAATTTGTCAATATAAATAGTTTAGTAAACAAAAATCAAAAAACATCAAGATGTAGTAGTTTTGTAAATCTGAAATCACAAACGCTGCAGTACGAAAACGGCAATATCTCACAAACCATAAATCCAAATCCAAATCCACCCAAAGAGTAATAAAATAGATACAGTAGGATAACTTTCATATTCAGAAATATTTTAGAAACAGCAAGTAGAATTAGGTAAAAAATCAGGTTCTTTACTGAACAGTAGTAAAATTCTGCATGTAAAATATTTATTCGCAAGCATGAAAGTGTTTGTAAAACACCTCAAATAAATCCACCAAAATTCTGGATAAATTCCAATCAAGTATAGTTGTACTGTGCAAAATTTTCAGATCAAAATAATAATCTTAACACTAAAATAAAAATAGATTACTCTTCAGAATTCATAAAAAACAAAATCTGGAAATCTTTCGACACCGCTGTAGTAAAATAGGCATAACTCACAAACTGTAAATTGAAACTGTGATCCGTCAAAAGGGTCAAAAAATAGACAGAAATATCTACAAATCATGTTCATAAAATATTTCAAATACTGAACAACGTTAGGGAAACAGAAAAGTATAGATTTGTTCTTCTTACACGAATCAACATAGATCATATGAAACTCATCCAAATCAACCCAAACATGAAATATAGTGTAATAGATATCCAAGCAAAATGATATAGGGTATTTCACAAGTCCAAGACAAGTCTATCACGAATAACATGAACGAGCACAAGATATCACATGAACAACATGCATATATGGAATAAGATATGGTCAATCCTAGGTTATATCATGTTATGTATGTCGTGAGGCAACTATTGATCAAATCATCACTATAGAGACAATATCAACAAGGAGTTTCACACACAAATTGTCTCTAGAACCCAACTACACTACAGACGATATTTAGTACTTGTATTACATAAAGATTAGAATACAAGTTACTTGCCTTATAACCGACAATGAAAATGACGAAAATCAAGAATAACGGGAACGGATTCCCGGAGCAACGAACACAATGAACTACGAACGGAACCCACAAACTCAACGAAAAACAAAACCCACGAACACGACTACGAACCAAGCACGCACCTCAAACAACACGCATGGCAGCAGCACTTTGAGTGGTTGTCGCTGTTGCTGCGGGTTGCTGTTACGGGGAGGAGGCAGGTCGGGAAACAGGGTCGAGCTGGCTGCTAGGCTGCCGAGGAAACACAGCAAGAGCGGAGGGGTTTATGGTGTCGGAGGGAGGTATGGGGGTGCGCGGGCGGAGCAAGGGTAGGCTGACGAGGAGGGCTAGACGGGAGAGAGGGAGAGCATAGGGAGATACTACCGCTGCATGGGTTCATAATGGGGTTTAAATATGGGGAAGGGAAATATATGGTTTATTAGGGTTGAAGGGGTGCTGACGGCTAACGGGCAGGGGAGTGCAGAGGGTTCGGGTTTGGGCACACACAGGGAAGTGGGTCTGCATGGGTTTAGTTAAACAGGGTAGATTGGTTATAGAGTTTTGGTTTAGTGGGTAATAGGTATAGGATTGTGCAAATGGTTAATGGATATATATATAAATTGTTTTAAGTGCACAGATTTGGGTTTTGGGTAGCTTAGGTGGATATTTAATAGGGTAATTGTGTATAAAATAGGGTATTAAAGAATAGAATTAAAATTGGGTTGGGATTTAAAATAAATCAGGGCGACAAAAAAATAGTGATCCAGATAATGAGACAACAGAATCAAGAACTCAAAATAAAAAGATGGCAAAAATGATAAATGAATATATTGAAAATAGAAGATCCAAAATACGGTCCAAAAACAGATACAAAGAGAAAAATACACCAAAACGAAAAAAAATACACTCAAAATACACAAAACGAAAAACAAGGGTTACACCCCTGCACACAAAATAAAAAATTAGAATGAGAATTCGGTTAATGAGATGACATTAGAGTCACCACATTGCATATAGAGGCTCTCGATTCGGTGGAGGGGAGTCGCTTGATATTCGCGCTCGATTTCGTTGAGGGGAGTCATCGATACTAAATCAGCAGCGGATCAGATATCGGCAATGACCTCTTGATTGGGATCCGTCACTGGATTTGAATTTGGATTTGATTTGAGATTCGCGCTTAAGAGGACGATGGAGGCTTCGCCAATGGAATAGAAGCGAAGGTTTAAGAAAATAGTTTTAGGGATTTGGAGTTAGCGGCTTATAAACTCTAGGGGACAGAGAGACAGAAATTGTAGTTCTCTAGTTTGGAGAATAGAGAGAGCAAACTGATCTGAATAGGAGAGAGAGAGAGAGAGAGAGAAATAATTAAATAAATAAATGAGTTGTTTTGGTGGGATTTGAATTTGAGTTTTGGGGGAAAACTTTTAGGAGGAAAAATGTCTTTTGGGAGCTTAGATCTAGACCATTTATTTCCTTACTATTGAAGGAGAGCCACATTATAGCTTTTCTTTGTGTTTTATTATATAGATTCCTTTTTTGCCCTCTTCCACTATTTTTTTTCCTTTTACCCTTTCTTCTCTTCTTTTTTTTTCATTAGTTATTTATTTTGGGCAAAAACCAAAGTACCCGCCTAACGTTTGACCTAAGTACAATATGCCCATATAACGTTTGAAAAAGTATACTAAACCCATTTCTCCATTAACTTAACCCCATTCGTTAAGTTATAATTATTAAATTATTTTTTTACCCTTACCCTTTCACAATCAAATCTCTTCCTCTTTCTTCCATTTCTTCATTCATTTTTTCTTCTTTAATTTTTCTTTATTCTTCCCTTTCTTCATTCTTTTTTTCTTCACATTTTAAGGTCCTTCATATTTTCTGAGTAACAAATCAACCTCCTCCTGTTTGTTCCATATAAAGAATTGGAACCTCCAATGAAGTGAACGACATGAATTAACAAGACAGAACATGATTTTCCTTGTTGTCCACTTGGTGAATCAATCCATTCAAATCGCTAGCAACCCATAATTCTGAAACTTTCCCCTTGCAAGCCACTAGATTATTGAGAATCAAGATCAACTCCTAATTCTTTCTAACATTGTTGCATTAAGGGTTTATTTACCACATGACCACATGTTATAACTAAAATATTTGAGGCTCCATTATTTCATGGATGATGTAAAATGGATTGCTCATTGATCTCTTCCTCTCTCTCACACACATATTGGATTGCTCACAAGATCCTCCAATACTAAAAATTACTAGAGAAGCATTGCATTAACCAACAACCTTGGCACGTATACTTAGTACTGTTTTCCAAAGCCTATCTCTGTTGTGCTCAGCTTGAAGCCAAAATCAAGGAAAACTCCATAGGAAAGAAAGATCCCTCCTTTAGAGTGGGAATGATATTTTAGGGAGAGCCCCAAAGTTATCATATCACCTACTTGAATTTTAGTTTAGTTGGAATTTGAGATACTCACCCACACCCACATGCCCAAGCACCCACAAACACACATACGTACACATACACAACACGTAGCTCACTAAACATAACATCTTCCTTATAAAGTTAAAACTGATTTGTAAAATCTAATAAGCTTAAGAAATATTTACTAATTTGAAACTTATAAGAAACTTTCTGCATACGAGATTACAAATTTTGTTGCACATGCAGGGTATCTAGATGACCATAACTCCAATAGCATATGCCTAAATTTAGAGCTAAGTGTGTCTATTCTAGTAAACTATGCTTCAATCATCATTTTCATGTTATCCTGACTAACAGAGATGCTAAATCAAAATAGTTAAGATTCCTTGTTCTGTTAATTAAAAATGTTAACTGTAACCTGACCCGAAATTTTGTCTCAAGTTTTCGGCTTTCCATTTAAGTATCACATGCCATAGAATGTAGCTTCTAGATTACAAGTTGAGCAAATTTAAGGTGCAAACAAGCGAAAAGGTAACTTGCATAGGATGGTTTACCCAAACTAGGAATATATAGGACAAATAGAATAAACTTATTACTCTCAAGACTAAAATAGATTAATAGAATATAATCAGATAAACAAAATATTTTGAGTTAGAAAACGAATGGGAAAAAAAAACTTGTTTGCTTATATAATCAAACCCTTTGTAGCCAAAAGAAAAGAAAAAGAAGCAATCGACCTACCCACATTATCTTAAGGAAGCTAGCTAAGCAGCTATAATTTAGAAAAATAGCGTAGAGAAAAGACACATTAGTACCAAGCATCATTAATTTGTTAGTAGATGGGAAAGAAAAAATAGTTGTTACTGTTAAGGATTGAGAATGAGGTTTATCTAACAGTACACAAAACATGTGACATCCCTTTGTGCATAGCAGATTAACAGTCAACGTTATTACTTAGGAAAAGAAATAGGAACTTGGATGAGGTGGCAGAAACTATGAATGACATGACAGAGTGCGTAAGCTTTATTCTGAACGAAGCTAGAGAAGCTTACAGAAGGAAATGCAAATCTCATGATTCATTCAATGATCACGGTGCCCAGCCATCTAATAATCAAAAAGGTTGTTTTTGGGAAAGTGTTTCCTTAAGAAAGAGAAATTAAAAGATGATTCCGTAGTAGATTGGTGTTCTGATTGTTGTGCAACTGACCTGATACAAATACAAAGATTTATCAATAGGTATAGAGCTAAATACCGAGCAGAGGTATGTTATAGTAATGTTGATGTGGGAATGTTTTATGTAGAAAACCAAGTTTTCTAGTGATAGCTTATTTTTATTTTAAAGCAAGAGCAGAGTCATATTTAAGTAGTGTTTCAGTTTTGTATTGCAAATTCCAGTAGGTATTATGCACATGCATTGAAAGCTATAAAATTTGAGTGCAATGGAGAAATTGTAAGTTCTTTAAGTGGTGAATTTGAGTGCAAAAATGAAAGAATAAGAGATTTGATTATGAAAGGGTAAAGGTAAAAAAATAATTTAATAATTATAACTTAACGGATGGGATTAAGTTAACAGAAAAATAGGTTTAGTGTATTTTTTCAAACGTTATATAAGCATATTGTACATAGACCAAACGTTGCGGGTACTCAAGTGTTTGCCCTTTATTTTTTTAGTCAAGTCCCTTCGTAGGATACACAACACCAGCACCACAAAAACCATCACCGAAATGTTTCGAGGGTGGCTCCATGAATCATTTTCTATAGTCAGCTTTATTAATGTCATCCGCTGCATGTTAAATTCAAATTATTACTGCATGTCATTGCCGATTTTGACTGCCTAACTTTATGCTTGTTTACGTTTAATCATCAAAATTTAAAAATCTTAAGCTTGTTACCAATTACATGCAGTTAAGTTGTTATTATTATGTGAAGACTATCCCGAACATAACAGAGAAGGGGGAAAAAGATACAGTTATATACACAAAATATGAGGTTGATAGTTTTGGTTGATGAATTTGAATGATTGAACAACCAATTCTTTCCAAGTATTACTTGTATGTATTCCACCTTTATTTCCAACAATCTGAAGATGGTAAACTATATAGCTTACCTATTTAAACCTGAACGTGTTTTCTTTAGTGAATTTGGGTTTTATTTCACAGACTCTAATTCAACTAAAAGGGTATAAGTAACTGATATGGCTAAAAATAGGGCTAAATCGGAACTATCCAAATCAGGCATGAATCTTAAAGATCAGGGGTAAAATGGTAATTTCACCTAGCAACGGGTCTGAAGTAGGTACTGGGTCTTTTTTGCAAAAGCCCAATAACCCACGAATGGATCCATCTCAACTGGGTGCGGGTTTCAACCCACAAGAAACCCTGTCCAGCTAGGTAGAATTAGGGTTTATGATTATACCTAATCAACAGCTCTGATTCACTTCTATCCATTCACTGGGAAGTAGGGATTTAATCTTATCCCGAAACTGGTCCCTAAGGCGGCTATAAATACCCCCATCCCCCACTGTTAACAGGTAATCAATCTTTTGCCAATCAAAGCTCATTCATAATCTTTCTGATTACTGACTTGAGCGTCGGAGGGTGCGTCGCCGGGATCAACCCCGGTGGTTCGCACTTTTTGCAGGTTAATGGCGGGAGATCACGGTCAAACTCCGGTGGAAGGGTTTCAGGTTTAACTATTCGACAACCCAAAGAATCCACAAATTCTATCTGTTTGCCCCCACACCAGATTTAGCAGTAACAGATTGGCGCCGTCTGAGAAAACCCACGAATAGCAATCCTTCCTCTTCCCTTGGTTAAGATCACCTCCAGCCATGCCTCCCCGAAAACTGAGATCCAGGGGACCCAACCGTGGACCCACTCCTCCTCAACAGCAACAGGAGGTCCCCCTCCAAACCGTCCAGCCACAGGGGCAACTCCTACCACAACCTGATCAGCCCCTGCAGCAGGACCAACCTCCTCTTCAGAACCTTCAATCCCAAAGGGCTCCGCTCGGGCCCCAGGATGCCGGTGCAGGGGCCTCTCGTCCCAACCCTCGGAAGCAACCTTCTCATCGAGACCGCATCTCCGTACACAACCCTTCTACCGATTCAATGGCATCTCACAACCCCCGGCCTTCCGAAGACCTCCGCAATACCCTCCTCAACCGGCAGAAAGAAGAGGACCTTCGCCACCGTTTGGATGAAAAGCGGGCCCGTGAGGGAACCTCCTGCCCGGAACGTCCAAATGAGCGATCTTCTCGTCGCTGCAACCATAGGAGGTCCCCTCCTCGCAGGGGGCAGAGAGAGTCCCCTGAGTACCATCGAAGAAGACATCATTCTCGCGCTGGTCGGCAGCCCCCGAGGGACGATAACAGACCTATCACCTGTGCCGAATTCCAAGAGTTAGAGGCTACAATCCTGCAGGCCATCAACCTCCGGCCGAAAAACAACAATGCTCAGAGGGTCTCCACTCCTCCTCCGGTCCAAAGTCCTCGCCATCGGTCCCTAACCCCTCCTCAAGCTTCGAGTCACTGCCATCACAGTACTCTCCATTCCCCTAGCTACCATCGCCGAACTCCGTGCTCCCCTTCTTACGAAGACGAGGCCAGAGACTCGCTTGGCTACCGTCGAAGGGACGATGCGGTCTACCGCCGTCTCCAAGAGATGGAGAGGCGCCTCGGCCAACTGGATAAAGAAGAAGAGCTGAGAGGAAGGACCCTCCGTCCAAGCCGACCTCCCTTCTCTCGAACAATCATGGAGGCACCCGTTCCAATAGGCTTCAAGCCCCCGCAGTTTGAGACTTACTCTAGGGAGTCAGACCCCGTGGACCACATCGAGAGCTTCAAGACCCTCATGTTGATCCACCAAACTTCCGATGCTCTACTGTGCAAAACCTTCCCAACTACTCTCAAGGGTCCGGCCCGAGAATTGTACTTTCGTTTTGCCCCATCCTCCATATTCTCCTGTGAACAATTTGAGACCCTCTTCGTCACCCACTTCGTGAGTAGCCGTCGCACCGAGAAAACTAGTGTTACCGTTAAATATGGTGTGGGGGTAAACAGATAGTATTTGTGGATTCTTGGAAAACCTGAATAGCAAACCTGAACCAGTTCCGCTGGAGTTTGATCGCTGACTCCCGTCGTTAACCTGCAAAAAGTGCGAGACACCGGGGTTGATCCCGACAACGCACCCTCCGACGCTGAAGTCAGTAACCAGGAATGATTATGAAAGAGCGTAAATTGGCAAAAGATTGATTACCTCTTAATGGTGGTAGATGGGAGATTTTTATAGTCACCTTAGGGATCAGATTAGGAATGTAATCCCTGTGATTTGATCAGGAATATAATCCCCATAATCAGATTAGGAATGTAACCCCTAATTTCCAGTGAAAAGATAGATGTGAATCAGGGCGGTTGATTAGGATTAATCAGAGACCTTGATTTTATCTTGCTGGACTGGGTGTGTTTCGGGTTGGGACCCGTACCCAGTTGAGGTGGTTCCGTTCGTGGGTTATTGGGTCGTGAAGAAAGACCCAGTTCCCATTTCAGACCCGTTTGTAAGTGAAATTACCGTTTTACCCCTGAGCTTTAAGATTCGTGTCCGATGTGAATGGTCCCGATTTAATCCTATTTTTAGCCATATCACAAGCCCCCCACTCCTAGAGACTGAGTTTTTCAGTCTTTGAGGAGTAGTTTTGTTGTTCTAATGGCGTACGGAAATTTATCGGTATTCTTAACGGAGATTGGATCTTGCTCAGGGGTGTAACGGTGTTATTCTGGGCTCGTAAAATATCCAAAAATATCTTCAGAATTTTCTAGATTTTTGGTGATTTTTCCAGATTTTTGTGAATTTTTTGTCTTTTTTTTGAATTTTTTATTCATTTTCCGAATTAAATAATTAATTATTGAAAATATTAATTAATTATTCTAATTAAATAATTATATTTTTCAGAATTTTAAAATAATTTTTCTGAATTTATAATTATTTTTAGAATTTTTAATTAATTTTTTTCGATTTTTAAATATTTTTTCGGATTTTTTAAATAATTAAAACAAATTAATTAATTAATTAATTAATTAAATATTACCTAGACACGTGGCACGATCGTGTGCGTTGATCATGATCAAGCGAGCGCGCATCGGGAGGAGGTCATTTTTTGGTATAACATGCTCGGTGGCAAGAGTTCTCGGCAAAAGTGCCGAAGTCTATGTGGACGCCAACGTGGCGAAGTCAACGATGAGCCGTTGACTTTTTTTTCGCTCGCTCCCTGCTGTTCTTTTCTTTTTTCCTTCTTCTTCATCTTCTTCGACTTTTCTTCGTCGAGTTTTCGTCTCGTCCCCTCATCTCCTTCTCCAACCCCTCCTCCATGCGCCTTGTAGCTCACGGTCGAGGTGAGCTCCGGAGTTCGACGAGGGGTTCGTGGGTTCTTGGTGAGGGGAGAGAAGCTCGGTGAGGACGGCGTCGTGGAGCTCGACGTCGACGGAGCTAGGGGCGCGGCGAGAGAGATGGAGAGGCCGAGGGGAGCTCGAGCCACGGCATTGAAGGTTGACGGCCGTTCGAAGATAGAAGGAGCTTCACGGAGTTCGGCAGCGGAGCTCGACGGAGGTGGAGCCGTGAGCTCGTCCATGTGGTTGGTCGAGGGAGGCATCGGAGGTGGGGCTCGGCCATGGAGGTGGCGAGCTCGACGTTGAGGAGGTTGACGATGGGTGGCGCTCAGCATCGTGGGCTTCGAAGGATAGAGGGGAGCTCGTCGTTGAATGGAAGGCGAGAGGAGCTCGGTGGGAAGAAGCTCGACGATGGGGAAGCTCGGCTATGGTGGAGCTTGGTCGTGAGTTTGATGTTGGAGGTGAGCTCGTGGAGGAGACGAAGGTGGAGCTCAGCATCGTGGGCTTCGTCGGTGTAAAGACGTGGTTGAACTCGGCGAGGGGAGCTCGTGACGAAGTGGAGTTCGGAGCTTCGTCGAGGTAGAGGAGAGCTTGGTCGCGGACGTTGGCCACGGCGGAGCTCGCTCGAGGTGGGAGCTCAACGGAGCTTGGCTCTGATCGGAGCTCGCACCGTGGAGGAGGTCGGTGATGGCGAGGTCGAGCTCGCGCGAAGTAGGGTTCGGCCGAGCTCGAAGTTGAAGGAGGCGGCTTCACTTTTGGGTTTTTGATCTCCAGCTTTTGGCGCGAAACCATTGGAGAAGAAGGGGAGGAGAGAGAAAGGGTTTGGGTTTGCTCCTTAACGGGTCCAAACCCGACCCTGTAGCCCCCCTTTTCTTTTTTGTGTTGTTTGTTTGGTTGCTTGTATCTGAGCCATCGACCGCATCTGAGCACGATTTCCGAGGTAAAGAATTTTTCTTATTTGAGCTCTGGTGGCAAGTTGCTTCAACGACGTTGCCGACCCCCTCCAAATATGTGTTAAGAAGGAAGCCGAAGTCCAGGGGGTTTGGGGTCTCCTGCCGAGGTGCAGTGATACCTCGGCGTGGCGACACATGTAAAGAAGGGGTTCGGCGAGTCTTTGCTGAAGTGCGGAGTGAGTTTTTTCCATGTAGAATTAGGGTTTATGATTATACCTAATCAACGGCCCTGATTCACTTCTATCCATTCACTGGGAAGTAGGGATTTAATCTTATCCCAAAACTGGTCCCTAAGGCGGCTATAAATACCCCCCATCCCCCACTATTAACAGGTAATCAATCTTTTGCCAATCAAAGCTCATTCATAATCTTTCTGATTACTGACTTGAGCGTCGGAGGATGCGTCGCCGGGATCAATCCTGGTGTTTCGCACTTTTTGCAGGTTAATGGCGGGAGATCACGGTCAAACTCCGGTGGAAAGGTTTCAGGTTTGACTATTCGACATCCCAAAGAATCCACAAATTCTATCTGTTTGTCCCCACACCAGATTTAGCGGTAACAGATTGGCGCCGTCTGAGAAAACCCACGAATAGCAATCCTTCCTCTTCCCTTGGTTAAGATCACCTCCAGCCATGCCTCCCCAAAAACTGAGATCCAGGGGACCCAACCGTGGACCCACTCCTCCTCAATAGCAACAGGAGGTCCCCCTCCAAACCGTCCAACCACAGGGGCAACTCCTACCACAACCTGATCAGCCCCTGCAGCAGGACCAACCTCCTCTTCAGAACCTTCAATCCCAAAGGGCTCCGCTCGGGCCCCAGAATGCCGGTGCAGCGGCCTCTTGTCCCAACCCTCAAAAGCAACCTTCTCATCGAGACCGCATCTCCGTACACAACCCTTCTACCGATTCAATGGCATCTCACAACCCCCGGCCTACCGAAGACCTCCGCAATACCCTCCTCAACCGGCAGAAAGAAGAGGACCTTCGCCACCGTTTGGATGAAAGGCAGGCCCGTGAGGGAGCCTCCTGTCCGGAACGTCCAAATAAGCGATCTTCTCGTCGCTGCAACCATAGGAGGTCCCCTCCTCGCAGGGGGCAGGGAGATTCCCCCTGAGTACCATCGAAGAAGACATCATTCTCACACTGGTCGGCAGCCCCCGAGGGACGATAACAGACTTATCACCCGAGCCGAATTCCAAGAGTTAGAGGCTACAATCCTGCAGGCCATCAACCTCCGGCCGAAAAACAACAATGCTCAGAGGGTCCCCACTCCTCCTCCGGTCCAAAGTCCTCGCCATCGGTCCCTAACTCCTCCTCAAGCTCCGAGTCACTCCCATCACAGTACTCGCCATTCCCCTAGCTACCATCGCCAAACTCCGTGCTCCCCTTCTTACGAAGATGAGGCCAGAGACTCGCTTGGCTACCGTCGAAGGGACGATGCGGTCTACCGCCTTCTCTAAGAGATGGAGAGGCGCCTCGGCCAACTAGATAAAGAAGAAGAGCTGAGAGGAAGGACCCTCCGTCCAAGCCGACCTCCCTTCTCTCGAACAATCATGGAGGCACCCGTTCCAATAGGCTTCAAGCCCCCGCAGTTTGAGACTTACTCTGGGGAGTCAGACCCCGTGGACCACATCGAGAGCTTCAAGACCCTCATGTTGATCCACCAAGCTTCCGATGCTCTACTGTGCAAAACCTTCCCAGCTACTCTCAAGGGTCCGGCCCGAGAATGGTACTTTCGTCTTGCCCCATCCTCCATATTCTCCTGTGAACAATTTGAGGCCCTCTTCATCACCCACTTCGTAAGTAGCCGTCGCACCGAGAAAACTAGTATTTCGCTACTCTACCTCAGTCAGAAGAAGGGTGAGAAGCTGAGAGATTATGTGAAGCGGTTTACCGCGGAAGCTAGGTCCATTGCCTCCCTCTACCAATCGATCACCGCTGCAGCCTTCCAGTCAAACTATGCGGAGTTGGATGAGAGTGTGGAGATGCTGCTAATGTCATATGTCAAGATGAACAACTCAAGAAGGGAGAATGTGTGGTTTTTAGACTCTGGATACGGTAACCACATTTGTGGAACAAAGGAGTGGTTCTCGGACGTTGATGAAAGGTTCAGACAATCTGTGGGACTGGGAGATAATTCAAGATTGATGGTGATGGGAAAGGGAAACATCCGACTGCAAGTGAATGGTTTAACTCACCTCAGTTTATTATGTGCCTGAGATAAAAAAAAACATTTTAAGCGTGGGTCAACTACAAGAAAGAGGTATTTCCATCTTGATAAAAAATGGGATGTGCAACCTCTATCATCCAAGAATGGAAAGAATCATGCGATCCAGAATGTCTTCTTTTGGAATGTTTGTTGTGTTGGCATCGGTAGTGTCTCAAACCACAAAATGCTTACAAACTATCGCTGAGGACATCACACAGTTGTGGCACCGCAGATTTGGGCACCTCAGCTTCAAGGGACTCCAAACGCTTCTCTACAAAAAAATTGTGCAAGGACTACCAAAGCTCACGGCTCCATCTAAGGTATGCTCTGATTGCATGGTGGGTAAACAACACCGAGAAGTCATCCCCATGAAAATCATGTGAAGAGACTCACAGCATCTTCAATGTGTTCATGCTTATATTTGCGGTCCTGTAAAGCCCGAATCACATGGCAACAAAAGGTACTTGATTAACTTCATTGATTATTACAATAGAAAGACTTGGACTTATTTTTTAACAGAGAAGTCTGAGGCCTTGGGTGTGTTCAAGAAGTACAAAGCTATAGTAGAAAAGGAGAGTGGTAACTCCATTTGCTGTTTACGCACCGATAAAGGTAGTGAGTTCACTTCAATGGAGTTCATTCTGTTTTGCAGTGAGAATGGCATAGCTACGCAACTTTCAGCAGCTTACACACCTCAACCAAACAGTGTGGCAGAGAGGAAGAACTGTACAGTCATGAACATGGTAAGTTGTATGTTATCATAAAAGAGAATCCCTATGGAGTTTTGGCCAGAAGCTGTTAATTAGGCAATACATGTCTTAAATTGGAGCCCAACCTTGGCCGTGAAGGAGGTGACACCTGTAGAGACCTGGAGTGGCAACAAACCCTCTATTGACTACTTTAAGGTTTTCGGGTGCGTTGAATATGTCCATGTTACAGATGTTAGAAGATCAAATGTAATGCCTCTGCCCCCCAAGCTCAGACAATCTATATAATTTAGAAGACAAATTATTTATAGTATAGTACAACTGTCCATCACAGGCTGCCTCTCAAATGGTGGTTAACCGGATTGGTGATTCTTGATCATAGGCATTATTATTTATTAATATTTTTATTCTAGTTGATTTCCAGTGTGGGACTAATACATATACTCTCTCTCTATTTTCTCTCCCGTGTGTACGCACACCGTAACCGAAGAGCCATGGGCCCCCTTAATGCCACGTCATACACAGCAGGATGCTGTCTTTCTCAAACAGCAGGTGGGTCCCAGTTTCTCGCTGACATCATCAGCCTTTTTGCAAATAGCAATGGCTTTTGCTGTTTCAACAACGTGGGCCCCCCATCATCATTTCATATTTCAAGTTATTTACAACATATGCCATCCACTTCTTATATGTGTGTGTGTGTGTGTGTGTGTGTGTGTGTTTAGAAATTACAGGGTGTGACATGCCCCCCTCCCCCCCCAGAAATCAGCATCCTCGTTGAGCACGGGGCATGCATAATTTAGTGCAGGATTTACTTTCTAGTCAATGTGGAGCAGTTCGTGAGCGTCACTCTCGTCTTTGGAATACTGGAGACCAATCCCACTCCGCGAAGCATTCTGTGGCCCTTAGTCCATCGTCCCAGAATACTGAGGATTGTCTCACTCCGCTGATCATTTTGGAGTCATTAACTCACGGCTCTCTCACACTTGGTGTCGAAAGTCGGCTCCGATACCATTTGTAACGCCCCTGTCCCAAGCTCAGACAATTTATACAATTTAGAAGAAAAATTATTTATAGTATAGTACAACTGCCTACCACAGGCTGCCTCTCGAAAGGTGGTTAACCGGATTGGTGACTCTTTATCATAGGCATTATTATTTATTAATATTTTTATTTTAGTTGATTTCCGATGTGGGACTAATACATATACTCTCTCTCTATTTTCTCTCCCGTGTGTACACACACAGTAACCGAAGAGCCGTGGGCCCCTTACTGCCACGTCACACACAGCAGGACGCTATCTTTCTTAAACAGCAGGTGGGTCCTAGTTCCTCGCTGATGTCATTAGCCTTTTTGCAAACAGAAATTGCTTTTGTTGTTTCAACAATGTGGGGCCATTTCACATTTCAAGTTATTTACAACATATGCCATCCACTTCTTATATATATATATATATATATATATATATAGAAATTATGGAGTGTTACATCAAAACTGGATGGTAAGAGCGTGAAGTGTGTCTTGTTGGGAGAAAGTGAGGAGTCGAAGGCCTATAGACTCTACAACCCTACTTCGAAAAAAATAGTGATCAGTAGGGATGTGGTGTTTGCTGAAGATAAGGTATGGGATTGGAAAATAAGTATTGATGAGAGGAAAAATGATATATTGGAGTGGGGTGATGAAGAGAGAAAGGAGAATGAGGAAGAGGAAGAAGTAGATGTGAATGAAAGTATGGAAGTAGAATGAAGAGCTATCAACTCTTCATCTGGTGAGTCAAACGAAGCAGAATTTGTGAGTCCAGTTCATAGGAGGAACAAAAGAGAGCTGGGTTGGTGGAAAGATTATGTTTCCGATGAGGGGTTGTCAGAAGAGGATGAGGAGATGCAAATTTTTGTGATGTTTACTACTTCTAAAGATCCCGTGACATTTGAAGAAGTTGTGAAGAGCTCAAAGTGAAGAGAGGCCATGAAAATGGAGATTAAGGCTATTGAAGAGACTTGGGAGCTAACAACCTTTCCAGAAGGACAAAAGAGAGTATGGGTGAAATGTGTTTACAAAACCAAGCTTAACGAGAAGGGTGAGGTTGACAACTGCAAAGCTCATCTGGTGGCAAAGGGTTATTCACAAAAACATGAAATTGATTATAATGAGTTGTTCGCTCCGGTGGCCAGATGGGATACTATTAGAGTCATTCTTGCCCTAGCAGCTCAAAAGGGAATTGGACGTCAAAAGCGCATTCTTGCATGGAGAATTGACTGAAGATGTGTTTGTGGATCAACCGCAAGGGTTTGAGATAAAGGGAGAAGAACACAAAGTTTACAGACTTAGAATTGTATGGACTCAAGCAAGCTCCCTGAGCTTGGTACAACTGTAACACCCCGTAATTTCTAGAGATATAATATAATATATATATAATAAAGGAATTATGAGGACACCCCCATAGGATTTCCTATAGGGGATTGTATGGATTTCATTGGTGCAGTGGGGCCCACGAAAGGGAGAAGTAGCACTGTTGTGGCTATGTTATTGCCCAGGTGGGCCTGCTGATGCGGTTGGGGCCCAGGCATGAAAGGAGGGGCATAATTGTTTGCAGTGTACTCTGGCTGACGTAGCAATGGGCCCCTGGCTTCGGCTGTGTGTTTCTCTTGTGAGAGAGAGGGCAAAATTGAAATTGATTCCATATCGGAAGTATAACAAGATAATTAAATAATAAATATAATTGTCTATGATCAAGAGTCACCTAACTAGTTAACCACCTTTTGAGAGGCAGTTTGTGGTGGGCATATATACTGTAAATAATAAATAAATACTTAAATTGTCTGAGTATTGGGGCGGGGCATTACAAATGGTATCAGAGCTGACTTTCGACACCGAGTGTGGAATAGTCGGGCGGATGTATTCCGGGACTATAATTAACAGTCGGGCAGATGTATTCCGGGATTGGGCTGAACATGCTCGGGCAGATGTATTCTGGGACTATGGTATGCCACTCCACATCGGCTAGAAAGGAAATTCTGCACTAGGTTGTGCATGCTCCGTACTCAGCGAGGGCACTGATTTCTAAAGGGTGGGTGTATGTAACACCCCGTAATTTCAAGATATATATATATATATATATATATATATATATATATATATAATAAAGGAATTAGTAGGCCGCCCCCATAGGATTTCCTATGTGGGGGTTGTATGGATTTCGTTGGTGCAGTGGGGCCCACGGAAGGGAGAAGCAACACTGCTACCGCTATGCTGTTTACCACGTGGGTCTACTGACGTGGTTGGGGCCCAGGCACGAAAGGAGGGTCAACAGCATTTGTAGTGTACTCTGGCTGACGTGGCAGTGGGCGCCTGGCTTCGGCTGTGTGTTTCTCTCGTGATAGAGAGAAGGCGAAATTGAAATTGATCCCATATCGGGAGTATAACAAGATAATTAAATAATAAATATAATCGCCTATGATCAAGAGTCACCTAATTGGCTAACCAACTTTTGAGAGGTAGCCTGTGGTGGACAGTTGTACTATAAATAATAAATAAATACATAAATTGTCTGAGTATTAGGGCGGGGCGTTACAACAGCAGGATTGAAGGGTATTTCATTAAAGAGGGGTTCGAAAAATGCTACTACGAGCACACACTGTTTGTGAAGACTGAAGAAGGAGGTAACATTCTCATTATAAGTCTTTACGTTGATGATTTAATTTTTACCGGAAACAATGAGGATATGTTTGTTAAGTTTAAGCAATTGATGATGAAAGAGTTTGCCATGACTGATCTGAGAAAAATGAAGCATTTCCTAGGAGTGGAAGTCACACAGAATGAGCAAGGGATTTCCATTAATCAAAGGAAGTATGCATATGAGGTGTTGGAACGTTTTGGGATGTATGATAGTAAATCAGTGAAGAATCTAATCATTCCAGGCTTCAGGTTGTCGAAGAGTGGATGAGGAGCTGTTGTTGACGCTACAATGTTCTAGCATATAATTGGAAGTATGACGTACTTGATGGCCACGTTGCCAGATTTGATGTTCTCAGTCAGTTAAATCAGTAGATATATGGAGAGACCCACTGAACTTCACTACAACCTACAAAAAGAGTTCTGAGGTATTTGAAGGGTACGGCTTAGTTGGGGATTGCTTATAGAAGAGGTGGAGAAGAAAGCTTGGTAGGGTTTACAGATAGTGATTACACAGGAGACGTCGATGACAGGAAGAGTACCTTAGGATATGCCTTCATGCTTGGAACTGGAGCGGTTTCTTGTTCATCGAAGAAGCAACCAATCATGACTTTATCGACTACAGAGGCTGAATTCATCGCAGCTATTTACTGCGCGTGTCAAGGAGTATGGCTGAGGAGAGTGCTTGAGAAAATTGGGCATGTTCAAAGTAAGTGCACAGCAATTTACCGTGATAACATTTCAGCTCTAAAACTTTCAAAAAATTCAGTCATGCATGGGAGAAGTAAGCACATAGATGTGAGTTTTCATTTTTTGCGTGACTTGACAAAGGAGGGAACAGTTGAATTGGTGCACTGCAATACACGAGAACAGGTCTCGGACATCATGACAAAGCCACTCAAATTGGAGTCGTTCCTGAAGCTGCGTGACAAGTTGGGTTTGTGTTCGAAGCTGGAGTAAACTAATTGCATTCTTATGCAATTCAGTTTATGAGAGGATATGTGAAGCATTTTGTATTTACTAGTTAGTTTTACCTTTCTGATAATAATGCCTGCCCTAGTCTTTAGGGTGAGTTGGTAGTGCTGTTAGTGTCTAATTTGGTCTTAGACCACTAAACTACGTTTAGGATCATGTACAACGTGGAGTTTGTTTGATTTCCCATTCCAAGTAGAAGGCTTGTATAAAAGCCGCAATTTGTCATTTCAATAAGATTGTGTTTTGATCATCTCGCAAATACTGCGAGTACTTAATTTAGTTAGAGTACTTAATTTATTTATTGAGGTATACTTTCATCTATTTGCTCCCACATCATAATTAGTAGCAACATGCGGTAATTATATGCAAAATATCTAGATCATAACGAAAGGCAATAGAAAGATATTTATGTATGCATAGAGTATGAAAGTTGGTAGCTTTATATTTATGAATTTAAATATGATAATCAGCAACAATTTTCAACTATTGCTTATATAATCAAAGATACAATTTGAAAAACCAACAGAATGAAAACCCCTACATGATTTTCTCGCATGAATTTAATCCAATTGAAGGGGTGCTAGTAACTGCGCACATTTGAACATTCCTTTATTCTAGCCGTGATCCCTCTCTATTTCGTCCATCACCATCAGAAAGAAAAATTTCATACATATGCACCGTAATCTAGGATAGTCGGAAAAGGTTGCTAATCAAGCAAAATGCAAATATTAATTAAGGGGACCTCACTACTTGAATATGACAAAAAGAGTAGTTGAAAACCAAGATATGAACCAAAATACTTGTCAACTATTGGCTTCAAAAAGTTGAGACTTAGGGATTATATATATTACCTCCATCACAGACACATTTTTGACTCTGTAAATTATAAGTGGGTTTAAAAGACTTGGAATCCTCTTAGCTAGTTTCCATATAAAGCCAAAACAGGTCATAAGGTAGTACCGATAATTAGGCATTTGCTATTGTCTCTTGTTAAAATTTCCTTGTTTCAACATTTGAATGTTTGCTTTCCAAAGTAATATGTTGCATATAAAACCATTAGACATGTTGCAGTGCTATCATGAAATGAGCGGTGGTGGTTATCATGCACGCGCAGATAAATTCATCACACAAGTTGCAAGATAAAGATAGTATATTAGTATATAGGAATTTTTTCCCAAACTGTCCCACTTTTTGAAAGTTTTTTCCAAACCGCCCCACTTTTTTTTTTAAATTTCCAAACCATCCCACTCGGTAATTTTCAAAACTAACTCGGTCTTTCAAAGACTCAGTCTTACACTTCGAAAAATCGAAGAGTAAGACTCGGTCTTTGAAAGACCGCGTTAGTTTTAACTACACTCGGTCTTTCAAAGACCGAATGTCGATTGGGTTCAGATTTGTTTCTTTCTTCTCTCTCTCTATACTTCACTCTATTCTATCTTCTCTAACTCATCTCCCTCAATCTAGGCCGACCTCCTACCCACAAAATCTCATCTCAATCTAAATATATTTACCAATTCTTTCCTAACCCTCTCACCTTCCACTATAAAAACTCTAAACCCATCTTTCGAAAGATCCATATTTTAGAATTTTGCTAAATTTGAAAAATGATAGCAACTTCAACTCTTCTACCCAAATATCTACGGCTCTATCTTTGAAGCTTGTGAAGGTATGATGAATATTGGCCTATAATTTCTACCTTTTTTATAGATTTTGTTTTGGATAGATAATAACTCGCATATTCGTATAAATATACGTAGGTATGGATCTCGAGATTCCTATTTGGTTATACTTTGGTGGTGAAATAATTCGTGATCCAAAGATTGGTTGTTGTTATAGTGTGTTGGATCCGGAAATAGTTTGAGTACCTCATACCATTACATTTGCAGAAGTAGTTGAGAAAATTTATGAAATTACTAATTGGGATAGGAATCAATGGAATGTAAAAATTTTAGCTCGATACGCAGCAGGTAGAGGAGATGGTCAGTATTTTATGACAGTGCCCGTATCTACTGATAATGCTATGAAGTCAATGATTGCTAGGATATTTGATCCCAGTTGTACTTGGTCTGCATTAGAGTTATATATTCGGAAAATTCAAATTTCAAATGCTCAGCCACATGATATTCCTAGTTCAAGCTTCGTAAGGGCAGTACCTACACAGCAGATGAGGTCTAACCCCGCTCAATCTTCACAACCAAATCCACAGTCCTCACAAGAAAACACCTTCACAAATACAACAAATCCGGATTCTACAGATGTTGAGTTACCACGCCAACCTAGTCCGGTTCCTGACTATGTTCCAAATGATAGTGTATTTGAACTCTTTCAAAATGCAGTCATTAACAACAGCTTATTAGACGATGATGAAGAAGAGGAAGAAACAGACGATGAAGTTAATGATAGTGTAGAAAATGATGATGGAGACGAAGATGATGATGTAGCAAATGTAAATCCTACGAACAACAGTTCTAATGAAGTGAGAGCTACTAATAGCTATGCTAATGTTAACGCTCATGTTACTGAGGAGATGACACAAGGTGCTAGAGTACACCAAGTTTCACAAGAGTCGTCTGGTTCATCCAATGTAGACGAATTGTACATTGGACAGGAGTTTGTAAGTAAAGAGTCAATTCAGCAAGCTGTCAAGGTGTATTCTATCAAGAAACATCGTAAATTTGTCACATTGAAATCTTCACCGTCACTGTACACTATTAAATGCAAAATGGCACCTAGAAAACATACAATTGAGGAGATCGTGCAAGGTCCCCCAAGAGTAAGTGATGGTGGATGCCTTTGGAGATTACGAGCAATTGTTCCAAAAGGCAGGACAAATTTTGTGGTGAAGAAGATAGTTGGGTCTCATACTTGTACGAATCCCACGTTGAATCAGGACCACTGTAAAGTTGATTCTAACATTGTTTGTAATTTTATTGTGGGTGTGGTGAAGAAGAATATTGGTTTAACACCGCGGACAATTATTGAGATAGTAAAAATACAATATAATTATCAGATTTCATATAAGAAAGCTTGGATTGCAAAACAAAAGGCAATTGAGAGGTTATTCGGTACCTTCGACGAAGCATACACGAAGTTACCTTTTCTACTAACAGCAATTCAAGCAGTAAATCCAGGAACTGTTGTCCACTGGGATAAATATGAGTCTAGTCCTAGCGAGTAAACATTCAAGGGAGTATTTTGGTCATTTGGTCCTTCGATTGAAGGTTGCAAGTCTTGCAGACCTGTTATTAGTTTCGACGGAACTCACTTGTTTGGTAAGTACAAGGGTTGTTTGCTAATTGCTATTTTCCCAAATGTGAATGATTGTTTATTTTCATTTGCATTTGCATTGGTTGATGGAGAGAGTATAAATACGTGGACATGGTTCATGAGTTGCATTCGGTATTATGTCACCAATCGCACTGAGTTGTGTGTTATCTCGGATCGTCATGTTGGTATATTGTCTGCAATGGATTTGCAAAATGGAGCTTGGAACGAACCAAATGCATATCATCGTTATTGTATGTGTCATTTTGCTACAAATTTCTTTAGTAAATTTGGTAGCAAGGCATTGCGGAAAAATGCCAAAATTATAGCGTCTCAAAACCAACCCAAAAAGTTCATGGCCAAACTCGCTGAACTTGAAACAGTCAATGTCGAGGCGGCTAATTGGTTGAAAGAGAAGCCGGTTGAGAAATGGGCACTTTATGCAGATGAAGGTTGAAGATACGGCATAATGACTACGAACCTGTCAGAAGTCTTCAATTCAGTCTTGAAAGAAGTCCATAGTTTACCAGTAACTGCAATTGTGGAGACGATCTTCTTACGTCTCAACTCTTACTTTACTACTCGTCGACAGGAAGCTAGAAGCTTTTATCTGAAGGGATGATTTTTGCTAGAAGTGTACATGAATTGATCGATAGTCGCCGTGAGAAAGCAAACTGACATGAGGTTACAATGTTTCATCATCAACCTGGAGTTTTTTCTGTGAGAACGGGTATACGCATGGTAAATGGAGAAAGGAAGGTGGAAACTTGCACACTGTGAACTTGGGTACGAAAATATGCACATGTATGAAATTTCATCTATATCATATTCCATGTTCTCATGTATTGGCAACTTGTGCATATCGTGCAATCGATCACAAGCCCTTTATTGATAAATTTTACCTTGTCACATCATTAACAAAAACATGGGCTCCCGTGTTTAATCCTATTCTAGATCAAGCATATTGGCCAACTATTGACGATCCACGACTCGTACCCGATGCTAGTTTGCGACGTTCACAGAAAGGCCGGCCTAAATCCATGAGAATACGCAACGACATGGATGTGAGAGACAGTTCTAGTCGTGGTTCGGATATGAAATGTTCAAGTTGTGGTTTGGAAGGACACAACAAGCGTCGATGTACTAATAGAGGATCTCAAAACATTTAATTTGATTATGTGCCTTCCATTGTGTTTGTAATATTTAATTTGAACTAAGTACTCAGTTTGGATGTGTTTAATTGTGGAAAATGAATGATTGAATGAGGTTGAATTGTGTTTTTATTCAAATATCAACTTCTAAGTATATTGGAATCATTAAGGTTCAAATGTAGAGCAATTGGAATCAATCAGTCTTGAAGCTGATTGGTAAAAAAATGTGCAGGCGTGAAAGACCGAGTCTTGAAGCTGATTGATAAATAGAACTTACAGACGCAAGACTTGGTCTTTTAATGTGAATGTTCTTTCGAAAACCGAGCTTTGAGTAGACTCCTTTCCAGAAAGCAAGATTTTCTCTGGAAATGAGTGAAGTCCACAGTCGGTTTTCGAAAGACCGTTCTAATTATGACTAGACCTGGTCTTTCGAAGACCGAGTCTTCAATCTAATTGAAAAAAAATTCACAGATTGAAGAAAGACCGAGTTTAGTTATAATGAGAACGGTCTTTCGAAAACCGACTGTGGACTTCACTCATTTCCAAAGAACATCTTGCTTTCTGGAAAGGAGTCTACTCAAAGCTCGGTTTTCGAAAGAACGTTCACATTACAACTAGACTCGGTCTTTCAAAGACCGAGTCTTGCGTCTATAAGTTCTTTTTATCAAACAGCTTCAAGACTCGATCTTTGAAAGACCGATTCTAGTTATAATGTGAACGGTCTTTGAAAGACCGAGTCTTATGCCTGTACATTTTTCACCAATCAGCTTCGAACATGCATTTCCCCTTTACATTCGCTGCAAACAAGCTGTATGAAGTTTAAACATCTCCTCCACAAGCTCAAACATCTTCTCCACAAGCTCAAACATCTCAAACAACTTCTCCACAAGCTCAAACATCTCAAACAACTTCTCCACAAGCTCAAACATCTCATCACAAGCTCAAACATCTCAAACAACTTCTCCACAAGCTCAAACATCTCAAACATCTCAAACATTTCATAAACATTCGGTTCAAACAACTTCTCTACAACCTCAAACATCTCATAAACATCTCAGAGAACATCTCAAACATCTCAAAGAACATCAAACATCTCAAACATCTCAGAGAACATCTCAGAGATTATAATACAAAAACAATCTCAAACATCTCAGAGAACATCTCACATGCATTATATTACAACATCAAATGACAATCTTAAACATCAAATTAACTAACTTAAAATATTACAACATCAAACTAACTTAAAATATTACAACTTCAACCTAACTCATAATATTACAGCATTAAACTAATATCAAGCTAACATATAACTCAAATTAACATCAAAAGATTGCATTATATTAATAGACAAGATAACCCAACAGCTAATTCAAGGATAACTCAAAATCAATGATGCCTTCAAGCACCACCCGCATCTTGCTCCGTTAAGTAAACATTTACCGAACCTGCATTACAGACATTAATCAACTAACTAATAAATTACGGTGACAAAAAACAACAAAATTAAACTAATGCTTAAATGCACCTGAATTCGTACATGGTCACAAAAATCAAGGGTCAGGTGTGAAAAAGTTAGTGGGTCTCCGTTGTCTTCTACCACGTTGTGGAGTAGCCTGTGTGACACCGGACAACGGGATATTCTCCTCTTCTTGAATCTCACCCCCAACTTGTTGTTGTATCCCCTCCCCTTAAATCTCAGCCCCTGCCTGTTCTTCATCTTCTGCTTCGCTTTGAGGTTGAGGTGGGGGCCTTCGAACAACTCTCTTTCTTCGGAGACCAGAACAGCCACCGGTTCGATGTGTGGGAGTCCTTAGTATTGCATCTAATGTTGCTCCCTCACCCACAAGATCAGCTTGGGCACGACAACATGTAATCATCTCCCATATGGTTTCCTTTGTCTGATCCGCGACGTTGCCATTCAACAAAGTAGCGCATTTCTTTGCTATGGCCCAAGTCTGGCTCAACTGATAATCATGAAAAGTTGAAAGATTATGGTACTTACATATACACATACATATATAAAAACAAATTTTTGACAAAACTTTAAAAAAATAAAACAAAACTTAAAAATAAAACGAAACTTTAAAACTTACAAATTTGCGAACAGTGGATCCCTTTGGTTG
This sequence comes from Hemerocallis citrina, assembly GCA_017893485.1. Taxonomy (NCBI): domain Eukaryota; kingdom Viridiplantae; phylum Streptophyta; class Magnoliopsida; order Asparagales; family Asphodelaceae; genus Hemerocallis; species Hemerocallis citrina. The sequence continues at coordinate 214,134,414 of CM030363.1, forward strand.
GTACATCGACAACTTCATGGAATGTTGATCTGCTGGTTCGGTCCCGAATCGACGGATCGGGACTACCACTCCAGCAGGAGTCTGCAACGTCGGAGATATATACCGTCTAGTCACTCTCTCGTACCAAGCCATCTACGCCCCATGGAGTGAGAGGTCAAACGGAGGAATGTCACCGATAATTTTGTTGAACCGATGTACATTCCATCTCTGAACATACATAGCGAAGCATGCGGCCCAATTGTGTCCGGGGGTTCGACCCATTCCTGTAATATTGTGCATCTCCGCATTGAATGGCTCGGTAATCGAAATCCTTTGGTGAAGACCAAACTGGCGTAGCACTCTATCGGGGTAGTAGAACTCAACAACCCCAAAGTCGATTAAAGGAGCTTTCGTCAGCCACAAATCATGCCTGTACGTGCAATTATGCGGCAGTTGAAGTACACGCTCCTCCGTGTAAGGAAGCCACACAACACAGTCAGCTGCCAACCTATCCAACTCATCGCGGTAGTACGTTAAGCACCTGTTGGGATTGGCTATCCATGTAAGTTTGCCGGTCCAGCAAACACCGATAGGAGGTAGCATGTCCACGCCATCAGGAAGATGTAGCCAGTGCGGAGATTGGATCCGTACTACGGGGGCCGACCGACGTGAATGCGCTCCCAACTCCAGATTTGAAGTAAAATCATAGGCCCATTCATTTGTATTGAACCTATACTAGCCAAACACAAACTCCAGTACAGTGATGACAGTACAGCACTATCCCAACTATAATGGCTAACGTTTCCCAGGTCAGCAATTAGTGGCAAGAACATCAACGAGACGGCATTACCTGACGAATTTGGAAACAATATTGTGCCAAATAGCATGAGGATGTAGGCCCTACAATAGCACTCTACCTCCGCCGCAGTTGAACCTACATTCAATTTATTCCTAAAGGTGTCCTTCAACCACTTCAAACGAATAAATTTACCACTAATCGCACCGGCTTCAACTTCAACACCTAAGTACTCCTCGACTATATAAACCGGGTCGAAGTCCATTGTACCTGTGACTGCCTCTCCATCAATTTGAAGTCCGGTGATTATGGAGACGTCCTGCAAAGTCACTGTCATCTCCCCAACTAGCAGGTGAAAGGAGTGTGTCTCAGGCCTCTATCTTTCAAGAAGTGCTTCCAAAAGAGGTCGATCGCACTTGATGGAGCTCATCCTACCAATACCATATAACCCACAGTCTCTTAGTATCTCGTGTATCCGTGGGTACATCGGTATTGGATGACCGGCCCTAAAGCAGCACTCCGTAGACTCACCGTTCCACACATTCTGCGATCGATGCAATGGTTGAAGAGTGAGGAGTGAAGGGTCGAGGGGTCCTGGGCCTCCAGAAGGGATATACGATGATGAAGGGACTGAAGAAGAAGTGTCCGCCTCATTTGGATTGATTTGAACCTACATAACAATAACATTTACATCAATAGACCGAAATTTTATATAATTGTATTAGAATCAACAATTAATTACTTACATTAGTACCCTCGGTACGAGCACGACCACGGCCACGACCACGTCGACCGCGAGTACCTGCTCCATCGCCACGTGGAGGTCTACTACTTTCTCCTTCCTCCATGTTTCCCAATGTGCATGCCATTTACAATAAAATACAAATCCTACAACTTTAACAAAATTGTTATTACCTACACATAACCTAGATATCAAAACCAACAATAACAATAATTGCTATATAACAATGTCATTTGCTACTCTACTTGTTTTTTTCATTCTCTAATTAAAACTAAAATTAACAACAATAGCTACTCGACATTGTCAAGAAAATCACCAACATTGTCATATATATGACCAACATCGTCAACAAAATTGCCATTTGCTACTCTACTTGTTTTTTTTCATTTTCTAATTATAACTAAAATGAACAACATTTGATACTCTACACTGTCAACAACAATTGGCATTTGCTACTCTACATTGTCAACAATAACACAAATTCAACTAAGCACCTTCACAATAACCCAAAATTAACACAAAATTTGCTTATCAAAAGCTTGATAAATATACCTTTCGAGTAGGAGATTCCAAAGCTTGATAGTGACAATGTAGAGTACTTCTAGATCCTTCATTCAAGTTCTTCCCCCACCGAAGACAAAATTAAACGAGATCTAAGATATTGGGATTTAGGGTTTTACGGTTTAAAGAAAGATTCAAATTTGGGGGAAAAAGATGGGGGAAATCGAAAGAGGATGAGAGATGACTCGGTTTTGAGGAGTGAATCGATCAATTTGAGGGGAAATCGACCAAAAAACTAACTAGGGCGACGATGGGTTTCGTTGAGGTCGATAGAGAAGAAGAAGAAAGTAGAGAAGAAGAATAAAGTCGAGAAGAAGAAGAAAGAAAAAGATCTGAAATACCCTCCCCCCAATCGACACTTGGTCTTTGAAAGACCGAGTGTAGTTAAAACTAATGCGGTCTTTCAAAGACCGAGTCTTACTCTTCGATTTTTCGAAGAGTAAGACTCGGTCTTTGAAAGACCGAGTTAGTTTTAACTACACTCGGTCTTTCAAACACCGAGTGGGATGGTTTGAGAATTAAAAAAAAAAGTTGGGCGGTTTGGAAAAAACTTTCAAAAAGTGGGACAGTTTGGGAAAAAATTCAGTATATAGTAGGGTCCGTAGGGAAACTTTGTTCTAAGACCTCATTTGACCATATATAATTCTTCATTGGCCCTACTATTCTTTATACATTCTAAACCCTTCGTCAATCACCACCCAAACTATTTCAAGGAAACCCTTTCGTTATAAAAGCATCAAACAAATCTTTTTTTTATATAAAAAAATACTACTTTCAATTTGTAATTTCTTTTCTTAAGATTATCAATTTTCATTAAAATATTTGAATTTTATGGGTATACTAGGTTTCCCCGTTGACACGTGCCTACGGCATGTTTTCGGAATGGTGCACCTGGTTTGATTATATAAAATAGTTTTAGAGGTCCAGCAAATTAATTGAAGTAAGAAACATATTATATGAGGAAGCAGCATATCTACCTTTAAGTTCAACCATCGCCTTCTTTATCTTAGCTTGAACTTACCTGGAATGCATATAGTTTGTTAAAAATACTACATAGAGTTTTTTTTAACTTTAGCATCACTTTTAGATGCTTATAATAGTTATGCAAGGGCATGATCATATAGATTTTATAGAGCCTACTCTAATTCCATAGCCACTATGAGCATGTCTAAATACAATGGTAACCCAAGTACAGGTGTGAAGGTATCTACAATACCAATAATCTAAATATTTGTTTGTCTGAGACTCAATTTGCAATTGAAATACATCTTATTATTATTTCAATCAAAATATAATACATGAAGTTCTCAAAACTCTAATCCAACTAATCATTTCTTTTATCTCCACTTTGTCTTCCTATTGCACCTTTATAAAAAAAAAATCAAAATGGATTAATAACAAATTTACTTTAGCTGTTTTTCTTAAGTGCAGAGTTTGCACCATTCACTGGTAAACTCCAGTCATCCCGATCCTATATATCCAAACATACACTAAAAGTTCTTATATGTTATGTTATTCATGGTTTCTAATAACCAGTGAAGGGAACACTTCACGGTTGTATATTCTCTTGTAGTAAAAAAATTAATGATGCATATTTGCCAAGTTATTTTAGGTTGCTGATCAGCTTATCTGTCCTGCTATGGCTTGGAAGCTCAAATTGAGGCCACCAAATAATCCATCTCTCACTTGCATACACCTTAAATCAAACCAATAAAAAACTCATCAAATAAATCACCAAATTAAAAAATTTTCAAACCCAAAAATAAAACATTCATACCTCTCTGAATGTAGATCTCCTGCACACACAAAATTCAAGTCAACAAAAAACTGAGTAATCCCCTGAACACACAAAATTAAAAATTCGAATGAGAATTCGATTAATGAGAAGAAATTAGAGTCGCCGCATCGCATGTAGAGACTCTCGATTCGGTGGAGGGGAGTCGCTGATACGAAGTCACTTGATATTCGCGCTCGATTTGGTAGAGGGGAGTCGTTGATACGGAATCAGCAGCGGATCAGATATTGGCGACGACCTCTTGATTGGGGTTCGATAGTGGATTTGGATTTGGATTTGCTTTGAGATTCACACTTGAGAGGACGATGCAGGCTTTGCCAATGGAATGTAAGCAAAGGTTTCAGAAAATGATTTTAGGGATTTGGAGTTAGCGGCTTAAAAATCCTAGGGAACAGAGAGAGAGAAATTAGAGCTCTCTGGTTTGGAGAATAAAGTAAGCAAACTGATCTGAATAGGAGAGAGAGAGAGATAGAGAAAGAGATAATTAAATAAATAAAGGAGTTGTTTTGGGGGGGAGGGATTTGAATTTGAGTTTTGGGGGAAAACTTTTAGAGAAAAAAATATCTTTTGAGAGCTTAGATCTGCACCATTGATTTTCTAACTATTGAAGGAGATCCACTTGATAGCTTTTCTTTGTGTTTTATTATATAGATACTATTTTGGCTTTGATGTACACTTTTTTGTTAAATTGTAATGTTGATGAGTTGATCCATTGAATTTACTATTTTTTTATTTAGAGCATTTACATTTATTTAACAGAGTGGATAATTCTGAAATAGTTCGGATGGGGAGGCATTTAGAGCGTAAGAGCATCTGTAGTCGTTTGCCATATATCCAAATTTTCCAAAATTTGGAAAAAACCCTCTGTAGTCATTGGCCAAATACCCAAAAATTGGTTTTGATCGCTACAGGACTCGGCTATATTTGGCAATCGAAATGGCAATTGCCAAAATATAGCCGGACGAAAGATTATCTTCCGTCTTTTAATTTATTTTTTTTATCGGACGATAGATAAAGTGCCGTCCCAACCAATTTATAAAAATAAAAATTAAAAAAAAATTGTCGGACGGTAGGTAATACACCGTCCTAACAATTTTGCTAAAGAAAAAAGTGTTGGGACGGTGTATTATCCACCGTCCCTCACATTTGGAGCATTTTTTTTTGTCCTTTTGTGCAAATTTTTTTTTTTTTTTTTAAAAATTTTGAGACGAAAGATAATCCATCGTCTGACCAAATTTTAACTTTCGACCATTACAGCGCGCAGCCAAATTTTCTATTTCTATTTGCCAAATACCCAAAAAATGGGTCACAACAACTACAGATGTTCTAAATGTAGTCAAATGTAGTCAAATGAGCTAACAAAAAAAATAGAATATGAGGGTCTTAAAACTAATTTTCTCTAATTAAACAAACATTTGGTTGGACTGAACACCAAAAGGATTTCATCAGCACGCATACGTCATTGTTCTTTCCTTTTGTCAAATTTTTTATTTGGACTGATTTATATAGGGAGTCAACTGTACATGTATATATGTGTATCCATATATAAATAACAATATCAGTAGTACATAGTGTGCGTATTTTTTAATCTTATCACACTGTCTCGAGACATTAATTATGCAATTTAGATGAAAAGTATGTGCATTGGTAATGTCACATTAATGAAATTCCCAAAGCCACAACTCATATTATCTAGTTGGGTTTTTAGCACTTATATCCCTAACAAATATGTTAATATCATATATGTCCTTCAAAATATGTGTTTTTTCATATATGTCCCTAACAATATGAGCTCATTTCTTATTTACCCTCAAATTACGTGTATTTGAAATTTATAAGATTAATGGCAAATTTAGTTAGAAAACATGATGAAGAAGATGAAATTATAAAGATATATTGTAAATTTGTCCATTTATTAAGAAAACTGAAAAAATTTGATAATGATTGATGTATTTCAATTGGTTTTAAAGACGATTTAGTTTATAAAAAGTAAGAGGAATAAGCTTAACTAGTAGAGGAATGGTATTTCAGCCATTTTACATAAAATCTATTAAACATAACTGTATATTTCATACATTTTTATGTTTTTAAAGTAGTTTTACTTAAGGGGTAAATAAGAAGTTGGATACACATTGTTAGGGGTAAATGTGAAAATACACATTTGTGAGGGGTATATGTGATATTCATATATTTGTTAGGGATATACATGTTAAAAACCCTGTCTAGTTATAATAGTGATGTGGGTAAAAAATCAGTCCCATCAGAATCGTCTGATCTTCTCAGGATCTGCAAATCTCAAAAAATCAGGACTGTGTACCCTATGTGCCTCCCACTGGTCCGTCACACCAATCAGGCCCACAGAAAAGGGTCACCTGGTCCACTACGGTTCCCTCTCTCTGCCTATAAATATCAGGCCCTCTCCACCACATGAAGGTAATGCCATTTTAGCCACTCAAACCCTAACTCCATTTCTTCCAGTGATTGACTTGATCATCAGAGGGCATGTCTCCGGAATTTCTCCCAGTGTTTCTAGCATTTTTGCAAGTATCTGGCAGCCGTCAAGCACCCCCAGATCCACCTCTCGTACCACTTACACAGCCTCTACAACAGGACCGGGTCTGCGGTCAAGATCCCTGCCTTTCCTCTCCAAATAATAAGAACTCGCATCTGTTGCTCCCACTGCAAAACAACACCAGATTGACGCTGTCTGAGCAAAAGACATGCCGATTGAATTCCTAGATCCAAGGTCCTACTTGGTGATAATCCTTTTCCATGGCTCCCAAAGCCAAGAAGGCAACCCTCACAGTGCATCATACTGATGCTCCTCCTCCCCCTCAACCATCCTGTAGCAACGTGAGCACCCAAGGGTCACAGAGGCAGTAAGCCAAGGGCCCGCGAGGCCCAGCTCCGAATGCTTCACGCTCAGCCGCGAGACGAACCGAGCATCCGATAGTCGATGACCTTCAGAACGTCATCAATAACTGGCAGAGCGTAGACGACCTCCAAAACCAACTCAGCCATTCTAGGGGCGGAGTCGGTCCGTCAAACCATGGTCTGAGCTGGAGCATTCATCAATCCCCGGGACGGGAACAATGACGTAGCCATTCCCCAAGGGACCGCCGTCCCCCAGACGCTCAAGGTGAAGGAGCCCATGTCACCCAAGCCGAGTTCCAGGAATTTATGGACGAGGTCCTTCGGGCCCTCCGAGGACGAGCCCAAGAGGAAGAAGAGTCCCATGGGTCGACCCAATCTAAGGTTTGGGAAGACGATGTCCCCAGGCGTCTCAAGGAGATGGAAGACCGTCTCATTCTGATCGGCAAAAAAGGAAGGCAACCCAACCGTGGGTACCAACCGATCCGACCTCCATTCTCCACTCGAATCCTCGATGCCCCGATTTCGAAGATCTTCAAGTCGCCATCGTTCGAGACTTACAATGGAGAGTCAGATCCTATTGATCATATGGAGGGGTTCAAAATCTTCATAATGATTCACAACGCCTTGGATCCCATTCTCTATCGCGCTTTCTCGGCCACTCCGCGTGGTCCAGCTCGGGAGTGGTTCTTTAAGCTCGCTCCCAATTCTATCTTCTCCTTCAATAATCTTGAAGAGAAATTCCTTGCCCACTTTGTAACCAGTCACAAGGTAGAGAAAACACGCACCTTTCTTCTGGACCTCAGGCAGAGAGACGGAGAGTCCCTTTGGAACTTCGTTCGGAGGTTCACGGCCGAGGCAAGGTCAATCTCCTCCCTCGACACTCGAGTAGCGTCAGCTGCCTTTCGGCACAACGTGCGCCATATCCAGTTGAAGGCTTCCTTAGCCAAGTACCTCCGATCGATTTCCCCGACCTCCTTCATCGAGTCGAGAATATATCCGAGCCGATGCTCTGCATCCAGAGGGGTCGGAAGAAACTCTGGCAAAAGGAAAGAGGAAGGTAGATGACTCTGAGGCCCTGAAGAAGGCCCAAAAAGATGCTTTCGGTAAAAAGACGACTATCCCCAGTTCCTCGGTTCGAGAAGTTCACCCCACCCACTGCGAGCGTCTCGTCCATCCTCATGGAGATTGAGGACAAAGGAATCGTTCGGCACCCCCCCCAAACAACAGCAACAAGAGAAGGGGTCGGAGGTTCTGCTGTCGATTCCATAGGGATCATGTGCATGAAACTAACAATTGCTGAGCCCTCAAAGACGAGACTGAGGCCCTCGTTCAAAGGGGTATTTGAGGAAGTTCACCCAAAACAATCAGAGAGCTTCCCCTCCTCCCCAAACTTTTTTCTATATTAGGAAATTCAGGAGCAAACCGAACCTCAGAAGTGGGACCCAAACCCTAAGGAGCCGAAGGACCAGCCATCCTTCACTGCATCCATGGCAGACCCATAGGAGGGGACTTAAACACGTCCCGAAAGGCCTTTGTGTGGGAGGTTAACTCAGTTCATAACTGTCTGCCTCCTAAGAATCAGGGACTATCAGTCTTGTTCTCCAAATAAGACCTCAAAGTCGTCCGAATACCTCACTGTGATGCCCTGGTGATCAGCCTCGGATTGGCCAATCACGAGGTTCACCGCATTCTCATTGACAATGGAAGCTCGGTCAACATATTGTTCCTGGCTGCTTTTGAGGGGCTGAAACATCCTCGTGAGAGGCTGAAACCAACTGAGTACACGCTTCTTGATTTCTCGGGTGTTCCCGTCCAAATCGAGGGAATTATCACCGCTGATGTCACTACTGGAATAGCCCCGACGATCCAAACCAAGGCGATGGACTTTATAGTGGTCAATGTGTAACACCCTGAATTTTCATCTATAAAAATAAGTATGAGTTTGTTTGATTTCACGTGTTTTTCACGTGCAAATTTATGTACATTTTCCCTTTAAAAAATTATTTATTTTTATCATGAACAAGTATTTTATTTCTTCTCTTTCTAATTAAAGCCTATTTTAATCTTTATGCCTAATTGTCTAATTCTAGCCCACACTAATTTAATTAATTAAATTAATTAGAAAACCCATGGACTTTTACCCCACTAAAATGAGCCCAATAGTTTATTCACATTTAAATGAGAAAACTTGTAGGGTAGACTTGTTTTTGTAACAAACTAATTAATAAACATGAACAAATTAGTAATTAGGTGTGCATTGTGTAACACGTGCATTGCATTTGCACGTGCCAATGCTAGAGAGAGGGGGTAGGCCGGATTACACATGGAGGGTGGGAGAGATGGAGTGAGTGGTGAGTAGTTATTTGATCATGGGTAGTTGTTCTAACTCCCTAATACATCTTAGCCCCTCATCTACATTCATCTAAATTAATCTCCAACCTTCATTTGTGCTTGAAAAGTGTATAAATACCCCCCTCATCTTCTTCATGAAATGCACTAGGAAATTTGCAAGAGAAAAAGAAAGAAAGAAACAAGTTGTGAGAAAAAGATTGAGAGCAATTGTAAAAAGATTGAGAGAGTTGTGTGTGTGTTCCCTTTCACATTGGAGGCCGGCCTATCAACAAGGGGAGCAAGGAAGAAGTCGGGTTCTATCAAGCAAGGAGGAGAAGGCACTTTTGGTGGCACAATCTAGGAGAAGAAGGAACCGTTCGTGCGTTGAAAGAGCTTCCTAGGAGTTTTTCAATTTGTTTCTTCAATAGAGGTGGATGATTTCTCAAGCTTCTAACTAGATACCATGCTAGGATTGAAATTGTGAATATGCTAGAAACATATATTTGTTTGAAGAGATTAATAAGAAAAAGAAGTTCTATTTGATCTACATGAAAACTAAGTAAAATAAATTGAAATGTATTATTTAAAATGTGTTATGATGGCTTGTTAGTATAATTGCATGCTAGGATTGATGAATTATGATTATTATGAAAAATTTTCTTATGAATGATTGGTAAAATGCAATTTGTGGAAAATTGTGTCTATGGATAAATTATAGAATGCAAACTAGTACTCATGATTGAGAAATAGATTGGTTTGTGACAAAAAGTGTGTTTTAATTGCCATTTATGAGTAATATTGTAGTCACTAGAATTATCATCAATGTTGCCTTTTGAAACATAAGAAAAAGAGTAATTTGTGAAAATAAGATTAATTTAAGATCTTGTTAGTGTCAAAGAATGAAAATAATAATTATAATAACTCATTATGAATGAGGGAGAATATGTTGATAAGCGAATTTTTCTAAAAAGAAATATTTCCATGTCGAAATGTATTCATGAATCACTTTTTAAAATGAACTAATGGGAAAAATAGTCTTTTATGTTTTAAAATGAGTTTTATAAAATTTATGAAAGTACTGTTGATTCTTGATTTTGATGATTACAAGACATTGCAACATGTATCTTTGCTATACTATATATATTTGCAGGTTGTATACACAAAGGCATCATTTCTCCAAAAGCTAAGCAAATGAACAAGCACAAGCTCTAGATAAAGACAATGGCTTCACTCAAGACTCAAGTCAAGACCTATACTTCAATGTCATTTATTTTTATGTCTTGTAAACAAATGGAATATTTCTCTTTATTGAGTCTTAGAATGATGTACAGCCTTGTCACACACACATACACTCACATATAACTTTTTATAAATGTGTGTTTACAAATCCAAAGGTCAAAACAGCTTGAACTAGATTAGCTGTTGAGTACCAGTCGACTGCTACTTGTTCCAGTCGACTGAGTCTGTACAAAACTGTCTAATCTTATTCAATCTCTGACCAGTCGACTCATTATGACAACCCAGTCGACTGTTCAAGTGCGTTTGACAGTTTTTTGTTTTTAAAATTGCTTTTTCAAATTTAAATCATTTTATTTCCGTTGGATGACAGTTGGAACAACTGTTTTCCAACGTCCAGTGTATCTAACTTTATAAATAGAGATTAGAATCCACCGTAAAAAGTTACTAGTACTCCAAGCATTTTTGAGATCTTAAGTTTTATACTTTCAAGAGATAAAAGCTTTCAATTCACTAAGACTTGGTTCTCTGTCTTCAGTCCAGTATAACATTTGATTTCGTTCTGGACTAGATATAGAAGTCAACCATTTAGCCACGTACTATATCACAATCACAAACAAGGCTATAGGTTGATTGTAAACAATTTTTATTGTTTTTCTTTTCCTCTCGGTTGGAGAGTAGGACTCTAGGGTGTAGAGTCAGGTTTGTCACTCTTGGTGGAAGAGTGGGTTGCATTCTCTGGTTAAGAGAAAGGACTACGGGTTAGACAAGATTGTTGTCTAAACGCCGTAGGGTATTCTTGTAAACTTTTTCAAGAACAGTGGAAATCTCAAGTGGGTTGCTTGGGGACTGAATGTAGGTCGGAAGGACCGAACCAGGATATATCGTGTGCACTCTGTGGTTGTATCTCTCTACTTGCATTTCTATTTTCTCAGTTTTTGTTTTTACTGTGAAACTTGTCTGGACAGTCGACTGAGTACTTGATAAGTCGACTGGTCAGACTCGTATACTCTGAAAGTTTTCTGTATGTTAAGTCGACTGTCTCAACTCTAAGTCGACTTTACAGACTTGTTTATATTACTTTTTTCATTTTGTTAATTCAGTCGACTGGTTTATCCCTTAAAGTCGACTGTACAGAAAAAAAATCTCTATTCCGCAATTTAATTTCTTATAAACACTATTCACCCCCCCTCTAGTGTTTGTTGCCCTGCCTACAGGATCCAACACTTGATATCAGAGCAAGGTTAAGGGCTATGGCAACTACTTCAAATGCAAATCAGTACCATGAAGGCCAATCTACACAAAGGCCACCTCTCTTCGATGGAACAAATTACAATTATTGGAAGTGCAGAAGAAGATCTACCTTCAATCCATCAATTATGAAATATGGAACATGACTGAAACAGAATACACTGCTCCTACTATTCCATATGCACAATGGAATGATGACATGAAGAACCAAACAATGAACAATGCAAAAGCGATGAATGCATTATTTTGTGCTCTTACAAAGGAGGAGTTCAATCGTGTGTCAAATTCAACAACCGCACATCAAATCTGGCACACACTCGAGGTAACTCATGAAGGAACAAACAAAGTGAAAGAATCTAAAATATCTATTCTTGTTCACAGATTTGAAATGTTCCGCATGAAGGAAAATGAAAATGTGTCCGAGATGATTACCAGATTTACTGACATTACAAACTCACTTGTGGCACTTGGGAAAATATACACTCAAGCAGAGATGGTGAGAAAAGTTCTTCGTGCACTTACTCCTGAATGGGAAAAGAAGACCACTGCAATAGAAGAGGCCAATGATCTATCACAACTTTCTCTTGAGAATCTTGTGGGAAATCTAATGGCTTTTGAGGTTCAAATTGAAGAAAGGAAGAAGGATGCAGAACCACAACAGTCCAAGAAGAAATCATTAGCATTTAAAGCAATGACAGACTCAGAAGATGAAGAAGAAGATGAGGAGGAGATAGCTATGTTCACAAGGAGATTCAAAAAATTTCTAAAGAAAGGTAAGTTCAATTCGAAATTTAGAGATTCTAATGATCCTCCAACTTGTTTCAGGTGTAACAAAACAGGCCATATGAAGAAGGATTGTCCTCTAGAAAATACAAAGTCTAAGAAAAAAACATCCAACTTCAAGAAGGATAAGTACACTAAGAACAAATTTGCCAAAAACAAAAAGGCATATTAAGCAACTTGGGATGACAGCAATTCGTCTTCAGAAGAAGAAATTGATGAAACCAACGAGGTTGCGAACATGTGTTTCATGGCATCACAGAATCAAGTAAGTAATGATTGTGATTCAGATGATTTACTCGATGCATTCAATGAAATTTTTCAAGAATTGAAAAAGAAAAAGATTAGAGTTAAGAACCTAGAGAAAGTTAATCAAACACTTTTTCAAGAGAATCTTAACCTTGATAAAGAAGTAAAATCTTTAAATTCTCGTATTTCAAGTTTAGATATGGATCTTGAATCTCTAAAGAAGAATTATGAGGAGATTTTCAAGAACGTATCTAAGTTCAATAAAGGAAAAGAGAATTTAAACGAAGTTCTTCAAAATCAAGTAAAATCTAGTCAAAAGTTTGGACTTGGTTTTAAAAAGTCTCTTGTAAAGAATCTTTCTTCTAAAAACACTAGTATAAATAAACATGAATCTACCTCTAGTATTAAACATAAACTGTATGAGTTTTTTGAAAAGCCTAAGCTTGTAAGTTTTATTGATAAAAGCAAATCTAAAATTCAGCCAAGTCGACTGAATACATCCACCAGTCATCTGTCCAGAGGTACTGAGTCTTATTCAACAAGACCAAAACCTCATATAAGTCGACCTACATTATCATCCAGTCGACTGACATACAGTAGAAGTCGACTGAAAGATGTTATAAAGTCGACTGGACAGAGCAAAAATGTATGGGTCCCAGTCAACTTGAGTTTGAATGATAGAACTGTTTATATCAACTCATATATGTTAAATGTATGTAATTCTGTTAATTTTATTCCTGCTTATGGAGGAAGATCAAACTTATTATGGGTTTGGTTTCCCACAAACTAATAGTTTTTAGACCCAACGAAAAGGGTACCATTTTTCACATTAAAAATTTTATAGGTACCAAAGAAAGATCGTTGGATACTTGACAGTAGATGTTCTAAGCATATGACTGGTCATGCCAATCTCCTATCCACCATACAAAGCATCAATGGAGGAACAGTCACTTTTGGTGATAACAATAAAGGAAAAGTCATAGGAATCGGCATGGTTGGTAAAAACACTAACCCTTCTATAGAAAATATTTTATTAGTTAGTGGACTTAAACATAATCTGTTAAGTATTAGTCAACTATGTGATAAAGGTTATAAAATTGTGTTTAAAAAAGATGCTTGCTTGATTTATGATTCCACTATGCAAAACATCATTTTTCAAGGTTCTCGCAAAAACAATATTTATGAATTATGTTTGAATACAAATGAGTTTTCAAATGATTTCTGTTTAATAGCTTCTAATAATGACTCTTGGCTTTGGCATAGACGATTTGGTCATGTGAATATGAAATCTCTCTAAAGTATCTAAGTATAACCTAGTTAAAGGACTGCCAAACTATCCTTTAAAAATGATAAGTTATGTGATGCATGTCAACTAGGAAAACAAATCAAATCGACTTTTAAAACAAAAGAAGTAATTTCTACTAGTAGGCCGCTCGAGTTAATTCATATGAATTTATTTGGCCCTACTGGAGTTGCTTCTTTAAATAAAAGTAGATATGTATTTGTTTTAGTAGATGATTTTTCACGATTCACTTGGACTTTCTTCTTAAAACATAAAAATGATGCTTTTGATGAATTTGCAAATTTTTGTAAACGAATTCAAAACCAAAGATCTCTAACCATAGTCACTATTAGAAGTGATCATGGTGGAGAATTTGAAAATGAAACGTTTACAGAATATTGCAACAAGAATGGTATAACACATTCATTTGCATTTCCTAGGGCTTCACCACAAAATGGAGTGGTTGAAAGGAAAAATAGGACTTTGTAAGAATGCGCACGTACCATGCTTGTTGAAAGCAATTTACCTAACTATTTTTGGGCTGAAGCTGTTGCTACAGCTTGTTATGTTTTAAACAGAATCTTGATAAGACCTAAGCTAAAGAAGACTTGTTATGAGTTATTTTTTAATAAAATTCCTAAGGTCTCTTACTTTAAGATATTTGGTTGAAAGTGTTTTATTCTGAACACTAAAGATAATTTAGATAAATTTGATCCTAGATCTAATGAGGGTATCTTTATAGGATACTCAAATAGGAGTAAAGCATATAGAATTTTCAACAAGTCAACAATGACTATTGAAGAATCAATGCATGTTACATTCGATAAATCTCTGCCTTCATCAAATTTAATTAAAGATGATGAAACTAATTCATCACCATTAAATAAAACAATTACATCTTTAGAACAAACTAGTCTCGCAGATAAGTCAACCGATAAGGACATCAAATCGACTGATGTAAACCAGTCGACTGACGAACTTGTCAAGTCGACTGATCGTATTGTGATATCTTCAACTTTACCAAAATCTTTTGTTGAAGTTAGAGATCATCCTCATGACTTAATAATTGGTGACATCTCCCATGGTATTCAGACACGATCACATATTAATATGATATCTCATACAGCCTTCTTGTCGAATTTTGAACCGAAAAATATACAAGAAGCATGTGAGAATAAATTTTGGATGAATGCCATGCAAGATGAGTTAAACCAATTCATAAGGAATGATGTATGGGATTTAGTTCCATGACCTCCTGATCATACTATTATTGGTACCAAATGGGTATTCAAAAATAAGTTAAATGAATCAGGACAAGTTGTTAGGAACAAAGCTAGACTAGTTGCTCAAGGATATAATCAAGAAGAAGGCATAGATTTTGATGAAACATATGCTTCTGTTGCTAGATTAGAATCAATTCATATTTTATTATCTTTTGCTTGTTTTATGAATTTTATACTTTATCAAATGGATGTTAAAAGTGTTTTTCTTAATGGGTTTATAAAAGAGAATGTCTATGTTAAACAACCACCAGGTTTTGAACATGAACAATTTCCAAACCATGTTTTTAAATTGAAAAAGGCTTTATACGGTCTTAAACAAGCACCACATGCTTGGTATGATCGATTGAAAACTTTTCTTTTAGAAACAGGGTTTGAGATAGGTAAAGTAGATACTACTTTGTTTATTAAGAGAATTAAGAATGGTATTTAATCATACAAATATATGTTGATGATATAATTTTTGGTTCTACTAATAATAATCTATGTCAAGAGTTTGCTAACACCATGAAAAATGAGTTTGAGATGAGTCACATGGGTGAACTCAATTATTTCCTTGGACTACAAATTAAACAGTCTTCAAATGGTATATTTATTAATCGAGAAAAATATGCAAAGGAATTACTCAAACGGTTTAACATGGATAGTACAAGTAGTAAATCCACACCTATGGCTACTACCACTACCCTTGACAAAGATATATTAGGTAAGAGTGTCGATCAGAAACTCTATCGCGGTATAATAGGCTCACTCTTATATATAACCGCTAGTAGACCATATATTATGTTCAGTGTATGTTTGTGTGCTAGATATCAATCTAGTCCTAAAGAGTCTCATTTAAAAGCTGTGAAACGAATTTTAAGATATATTAAAGGCACATCTGATTATAGTTTATTCTATCCACGTACCGATAATTTCCAACTTTTGTCGTACAGTGATGCAGATTTTGCTGGTAGTAAAACTGATCGCAAGAGCACTAGTGGGACATGTCACTTTTTGGGACTTCACTAGTTTCTTGGTGCAGTAAAAAGCAAAATTCGGTATCCCTATCTACAACAGAAGCTGAATATATCGCTGCAAGTTTGGCATGTGCACAAATTTTGTGGATGAAGCAAACCTTATTAGATTATGGTATTTCTTTTGAAAAACCTTTATTAGTGTGTGATAATACCAGTGCAATTAACTTATCTAAAAATCCTGTTCAACATTCACGTACGAAACATATTGATATTCGACATCATTTTCTACGTGATCATGTTTTAAAAGGAGACATATCTTTAGACTTTATCTCTACTGATAAACAAGTAGCTGATATCTTTACAAAACCCCTTAAAGAAGATACTTTTATTACCTTAAGAAGAGAACGAGGGATATGTAATTTTCTTGATATTTGTTGAAAATATTTTAAGTCGACTTGTATATGATGTTCAGTCGACTGTCCCGTATTTTTTATATACTTATTTTCTTCTCTGACCAGTCGACTGAGATTTCACCAAGTCGACTGATCAGTTGTTATAATTATTTATTTTTCTCTCGACTAAGTCGACTGTACCTTAATACCAGTTGACTGTCGCGAATCAGTATGTCTTCAACTTCGAATCGTCACACAGTTTTTGAGAAATGCTTTACCCTTTGACTCGCCCTTGACTCCTTTTGAGCCGTTGATCTCATTTCCTTTCAATCCCAGCCGTTTGCTTCTATTAAAAAAACTCTCTTCACTGCCTCCAACCTTTCACTTTCACTTTTACCCCATTTCCTTTTACCAGTTCTGAACCCTAAGGAGAAAGAGGAAGATTCAGAAGTCAACTGTCGGATCTGCTGTTTAGGAGCTGCTGATTTCCAACATCCTTTGCTGTTTGATTCCTTATTCTTTGTTGGTATAATCTCTTCCCTTTCATTCTTTTAATGGCACCAAAAAGATCCAAAACCTCCCATGTAGATGATAGTTCTTCATCTAAGGACTATTCACAGTATCTTAGGAGTCCTGATCTCCTGGAGAAGTGGTATGTTATTTGTACCATTCTTATTTTTCCAGGTAGATTTGTAAATTTCAATGATCTTGATAGATTCAACCTTATCTCCCTCTTTCAAAATTGTAGTCTTTATGACTTTTTATCCTTGGAAAATCAACCTCACTACTACCCACAACTCATTTATCTTTTTTATACCAATATGAGAGTAGTTCAATCGGATGAAGGAGAAGTTATTGTTTATTCTTCTGTAAAAAATAAGAAGATTAAACTCACATCCGAGAGAATTAATCTAATTATGGGTATTGATGATGAAGGACTTGATTTAAGTGAGATCATTTTAGATGATGCATCTATCTTATCTAAAATCTTTTTGCCAAACCATGGACCCCCCATGTCTAATAAATCAATCACACCTATTGCAAAACTTGTTTCAAGGATACTATCATATAATATTCTTTCCAAAACAGGGAGTTTTGATCAGTATTCCATGGAATTGCAACAAGCGGTATATGCAATTTTTGGTAAAATAAATGTCAATCGGGGTCGTGTCATCTTTTATAGACTCCACAAGTCTCATACTCACTTTCTGCCCTTTGGTGGTCTCCTTACTCGTGTCTTCTGTGCTTATGATATTGATCTCGACTCCGAGACCAATGTTGTTAAGCATTATGAGTGCTTCGATCGTGCCAGTTTAGCAAGAATGAAGCTTCTTGATCCTTCTCCTAGATATTCCCCTAGGCCTACTCCCCACACCCAGGTTCCTTTAGCCACTTCTGCTAGACCCTCTTCAGCCTCTAGCTCTTCTCGCCCCCGTGCTGATTTTGATGATCCACGTAGTCTCTATCATGCTGTTAACTACATCATGGATCGTCAAGACGCACTTGAATCCCAAATTTCCAATCTGACTCATCTCTTTACCACTCAGTTTCCACCTCCGTCTCAAAATGTTGATGACGATGACGAAGACGAAGATTGCTGATTTAAGTTTTATTCACTATGTATTTTCTTTATTGCATTTTAATATGTTGTTATTTTTGTAAAACTCCATTATTTATGTAAGACTCAGTTATTAAGTTATTTCAGTTGTTACTTATTCTCTTCCCACTTGTGTCTTTTTTGTTGATGACAAAGGGGGAGAAAACCTCGTATTTGGTTTGTGTATCTTTTTTAGTGTTCTCAAGTCGACTGATTTCTTGTGTTAAGTCGACTGATGATTTTTTGATGCTCAGTTTGTTTGTGATGATTTATGCATTATGTGCTTTTGATAAGGGGAGCATATCAATGCTTGTATTATTATCAGCTATTGTGTTGTCATCATCAAAAGGGGGGAGAATGTTGATTCTTGATTTTGATGATTACAACACATTGCAACATGTATCTGTGCTATACTATATATATTTGCAGGTTGTATACACAAAGGCATCATTTCTCCAAAAGCTAAACAAATGAATAAGCACAAGCTCTGGATAAAGACAATGGCTTCACTCAAGACTCAAGTCAAGACCTATGTTTCAATGTCATTTATTTTTATGTCTTGTAAACAAATGTAATATTTTTCTTTATTGAGTCTTAGAATGATGTACAGCCTTGTCACACACACATACACTCACATATAACTTTTTATAAATGTGTGTTTACAAATCCAAAGGTCAAAACAGCTTGAACTAGATTAGCGGTTGAGTACCATTCGACTGCTACTTGTTCCAGTCGACTGAGTCTGTACAAAACTGCCTAATCTTATTCAATCTCTGACCAGTCGACTCATTATGGCAACCCAGTCGACTGTTCAAGTGCGTTTGACAGTTTTTTGTTTTTAAAATCGCTTTTTCAAATTTAAATCATTTTATTTCCGTTGGATGACAGTTGGAACAACTGTTTTCCAACGTCCAGTGTATCTAACTCTATAAATAGAGATTAAAATCCACTGTAAAAAGTTACTAATACTCCAAGCATTTTTGAGATCTTAAGTTTTATACTTTCAAGAGATAAAAGCTTTCAATTCACTAAGACTTAGTTTTCTGTCTTCAGTCCAGTATAACATTTGATTTCATTCTAGACTGGATATAGAAGTCAACCATTTAGCCACGTACTATATCACAATCACAAACAAGGCTATAGGTTGATTGTAAACAATTTTTATTGTTTTTCTTTTTCTCTCGGTTGGAGAGTAGGACTCTATGGTGTAGAGTCAGGTTTTTCACTCTTGGTGGAAGAGTGGGTTGCTTTCTCTGGTTGAGAGAAAGGACTACGGGTTAAACAATGTTGTTGTCTGAACGCCGTAGGTTATTCTTGTAAACTTTTTCAAGAATAGTAGAAATCTCAAGTGGGTTGCTTGGGGACTGGATGTAGGTCGGAAGGACCGAACCAAGATATATCGTATGCACTCTGTGGTTGTATCTCTCTACTTGCAATTCTATTTTCTTAGTTTTTGTTTTTACTGTAAAACTTGTCTGGACAGTCGACTGAGTACTTGATAAGTCGACTGGTCAGACTCGTATACTCTGAAAGTTTTCTGTATGTTAAGTCGACTGTCTCAACTCTAAGTCGACTTCACAGACTTGTTTATATTACTTTTTTTATTTTGTTAATTCAGTCGACTGGTTTATCCCTTAAAGTCGACTGTACAGAAGAAAAATCTCTAATCCACAATTTAATTTCTTATAAACACTATTCACCCCCCCTCTAGTGATTGTTGCCCTGCCTACAGGATCCAACAAGTACATGTTACTATTTTTCCAAAAAAATGTAATCAGGAAAAGATCTAGAATTTCTAACTGCAAATAAAGAAAAAGAGAAAAAATCGAGTTTCTAAAAAGAACTAGAAACAGTAAAGTCTGACACGAAAGCAATTTTACTGATTTCCTATACGGGTGAGTCACTCGGACCTACTGGTCTTCGGGTGCATTTTAAGAGGGTTACTGTAGCACAACGGAGACCTGGGTCTTGGGTTCGATTCTCTCCAGATGCTTTGTTTTCTGTAAATTCAACTTTTACTCAAAACCTGAAACCCAAACTTAAGTATACTTTATCTTCCCCTTATAACAGTTGGTCGCTGTGGACTTTTTGGTCCTCGGATGTGAAACAGTGCTGTCACTGTTCACTGGCTGAGGGGTTGTGCGTGGGTTTGATTCGGCCTCTGACAAAAAAAATTAGTTTTGATTTTTTTTATTATAATTTTTTGATATTTCTAGTGTTTTAAAATGTTTAAAAATTTTGAGAAAAAATAATAGAATTATTCTAAAAATGCCTAGACTTCATGAAAATTATTTTTTGAATATTGACCTATTATAATGAGAATTAGAAGTAAAATTTTGAGAAGAAGAATTAATAAGTTTTTAGAATGTTATTTTCTTGGTAATTAAAGATACAAATATTTTTGTTGAATATAGAGAAATTTGTGATGATTTCAAAAATGAGATTTTTGACATGAAAAATATTGAGTAAAACAAAATTTGAGATTGTTGATTAAAATCAGTGCAAATATGTCATTAAAAATTGAGTGGGATTAGATATGAGATTGTTGTTCTAAATTATGAAATTTTGTGTATGAAATAAAGTAAAAGAAACATGATGAAATGTAAAATTTGTGAATATGTATACTCTCATTTTGATGAGCATGAAAAAAGAATTGAGACTAGAGTTTTAGCTAAGTCCTCACATCGGCATGAATGCAAAAGTTGAAAGAGAAATATGATAAATAAATACCAAGATTGGGTCATGATTGATGTTTAAGACCGATGTAGAGGTAACGCTAATTCTAAAGTATTAAATTTTATTGATAATTCAATTATCTAAGGATTAGACACAAAGTGGAGATGTGATGAAAGTAAGAGAAAAACATAAGTAAGAGGGCCCTCGGATCTACGGTGTGAGTGTATTCACAGAATGTCCACATGATGCGTCATGTTAGGGCGTGGATACTTGTCCAGGATATCGTACCGTTAGCGACGCTTGTGGGGTGCTCGGTTCCTACATAGTGCCTGTTGATTCTTGATTTTGATGATTACAACACAATGCAAAATGTATTTGTGCTATGCTTTATATAATTGCATGTTGTATCAAAAGTTATCATATATGATACACAAAGGTCTCAAACAATATTCTAAAGCTGAACAATGATCAAGCACAGCTCCGGATAAAGATAATGGCTAAAAGCTTCACTCAAGACTCAGGACTCAGGACTCAAAACTCAAGTCAAGACCAAAGCTTCAAGTCTTATATTTGTGTGTCTTGTAAAAATGTAATTTTTTTTTGTTGAGTCTTAGATTGATGTATAGCCTTGTCACACACACACACTCACATATAATTTTTTATAACTGTGTGTTTTTACAAAATCTAAAGGTCGAAACAGCTTGAACTAGATCAGCTGTTGAGTACCAGTCGACTGCCATTTATAACCAGTCGACTGAGTCTGTACAAAACTGCCTGATCTTATTCAAACTCTTCTGACCAGTCAACTCATAGAGGCAACCCAGTCGACTGTTCAAGTGATTTCGACAGTTTACTGATTTCAAAAGCAGATTTTTGAATTCAAAATAGTTATCCGTTATTTATCCGTTGAATAACAGTTATGAGAAACTGTTTTTACAACGTCCAGGAATTCTAGTCTATAAATATAGCCTTAGAATCACCTTTAAAGATCTCCAAGCATTTTTGAGAAAAAGTTTAAATATTGTGCATTCAAGAGAGAAAAGCTTTCAACACTCACTAAGTCTTGGTTTTCTGTTTTCAGTCCAGCATAACATTGATTTCGTTTTGGACTGAATTTAGAAGTCGACCAAATAGCCACGTACAAAATCACAATCACAACAAGGCTATAGGTTGACTGTAAACATTTTTTTTTTCTTTTCCTCTCGGTTGGAGAGTAGGACTCTAGGGTGTAGAGTCAGGTTTGTCACTCTTGGTGGAAGAGTGGGTTGCTTTCTCTGGTTGAGAGAAAGAACTACAGGTTGGACAAGGTTGTTGTCTAAATGTTGTAGGGTATTCTTGTAATCTTTTTCAAGAATAGTGGAAAATCTCAAGTGGGTTGCTTGGGGACTAGATGTAGGTCGGGAGGACCGAACCAGGATACATCGTGTGCACTCTGTGGTTGTATCTCTCTGAACTTGCATTTTATTTTTCTCAGTTTATAATTTTTCTGTGAAACTTGTCTAGACAGTCGACTGTGTACTCCTGTAAGTCGTCTGGTCAGACTCGTACTACCCTGTGAAATTTGTGTGATAAGTCGACTGTCTCATCTCTAAGTCGACTCCTCAGACTCATCTTAAAAATACTTTTCTTTTGTCGCTACAGTCGACTGGTTTATATTTTCAAGTCGACTGAGCAGAAAAAAATCTTAATTCCGCTTTTTAATTTTTATAAAACACTATTCACCCCCCCCCCCCCTCTCCTAGTGTTTATTGCCTTTCCTACAGGATCCAACACTTGGTATCAGAGCCTGGTTGAGTGCAATGGCAACTACTTCAAATGCAAATCAGTACCATGAAGGCCAATCTACACAAAGGCCACCCCTCTTCGATGGAACAAATTACAATTATTGGAAGTGTAGAATGAAGATCTACCTACAATCCATCAACTATGAAATATGGAACATGACGGAAACAGGGTACACCGCTCCTACTATTCCATATGCACAATGGAACGATGACATGAAAAGTCAAACAATGAACAATGCAAAAGCAATGAATGCATTATTCTGTGCCCTTACAAAGGAGGAGTTTAACCGTGTTTCCATTGCAACAACCGCACATCAAATTTGGCACACACTCGACGTAACTCATGAAGGAACAAACAAAGTGAAAGAATCTAAAATATCTGTTCTTGTTCACAGGTTTGAAATGTTCCGCATGAAGGAGAATGAGAATGTGTCCGAGATGATTACTAGATTCACAGACATTACAAACTCTTGTGCCACTTGGGAAGACATACACTCAAGCAGAGATGGTGAGAAAGGTACTCCGTGTACTAACCTCCGAATGGGAGAAGAAGACCACTGCCATAGAAGAGGCCAATGATTTATCACAACTTTCTCTTGAGAATCTTGTAGGAAATCTTATGGCTTATGAAGTACAAATTGAAGAACGTAAGAAGGATGCCGAACCACAATAATCAAAGAAGAAGACATTAGCATTCAAAGCCATTTCAGACTCCGAAGATGAAGAAGAAGATGAGGAGGAGATTGCCATGTTCACAAGGAGATTCAAAAAGTTCCTAAGGAAAGGTAAGCTTAATTCAAAGTTTAAAGATTCTAATGATCCTCCAACTTGTTTCAGGTGTAACAAGGCAGGCCATATGAAGAAGGATTGTCCACTAGAGAACGCAAAATCTAAGGGAAAGACATCCAATTTCAAGAAGGATAAGTACACAAAGAACAAGTTCGTCAAAAATAAAAAGGCATACCAAGCAACTTGGGATGACAGCGATTCTTCTTCAGAAGAAGAAATTGATGAGAACAACAAGATTGCAAACGTGTGTTTCATGGCGTCACAGAATTAAGTAAGTAATGCGTATGATTCAAATGATTTATTTGATGCCTTCAATGAAATTTTTCAAGAACTGAAAAAAGAAAAGATTAGAGTTAAGAACTTAGAGAAAGTTAATCAAACACTTTCTCAAAAGAATCTTAACCTTGATAAAAAAGTAAAATATTTAAATTCTCTTATTTCAAGTTTAGATATGGATCTTGAAGCTCTAAAGAAAAATTATGAAGAGATATCTAAGAACGTATCTAAGTTTAATAAACGAAAAGAGAATTTAAATGATGTTCTTCAAAATAAAGTAAAATCTAGTCAAAAGTTTGGTCTTGGTTTTAAAAAATCACTTGAAAAAGATCATTCTACTAAGAACACTAGTATAAATAAACCTATATCTATTTCTAGTGTTAGAAATAAACTTTATGAGTTCTTTCAAAAGCCTAAGTTTGTAAGTTCTACTGATAAAAGCAAATCTAAAATTTAGCTAAGTCGACTGTATCCATCCATCAGTCGTCTGTCCAGAGGTACTGAGTCTTATTCAACAAGACTAAAACCTCATATAAGTCGACCTATATTACCTCCCAGTCGACTAACAGATAGTAGAAGTCGACTGAAAGGTGTTATAAAGTTGACTGGACAGAGCAAATATGTATGGGTTCCAGTCAACTTGAGTTCGAAAGATAGAATTGCTTATATAAATTCATATTTGCTGAATGTATGTAATTCTGCTAATTTCATTGCTGCTTATGGAGGAAAATCAAACTCATCATGGGTTTGGTTTCTAACAAACTAATATTTTTTGGACCCAATAAAAAGGGTACCATATTTACATTGGATATTTTATAGGTACCTAAGAAAGATCGTTGAATACTTGACAGCAGATATTCTAAGCATATGATTGGTCATGCCAACCTCCTATCTACCATACAAAACATTGATGGAGGAACAGTTACATTTGGTGACAACAATAAAGGAAAAAGTCATAGGAATTGGTATTGTCGGTAAGGACACTAACCCTTCTATAGAAAATGTTTTATTAGTTAGTGGACTTAAGCATAATCTGTTAAGTATTAATCAACTTTGTGATAAAGGTTATAAAATCATGTTTGAAAAAGATGCTTGTTTAATTTATGATTCTACCATGGAAAACATAATTTTTCAAGGTTTTAGGAAAAACAACATTTATGAGTTATGTTTGAAAGCAAATGAGTTTTCAAATGATTTTTTTTAGTAGCTTCTGACAATGATTCTTGGCTTTGGCATAGACGTTTTGGTCATGTGAATATGAAAATCTTTCTAAATTGTCTAAGTACAACCTAGTTAAATGGCTGCCAAGATATTCTTTAAAAATGACAAGTTATGTGATGCATGTCAACTAGGTAAGCAAATTAAATCTACTTTTAAAACAAAAGAAGTAATTTCTACTAGTAGGCCGCTCGAATTAATTCATATGGATTTATTTGGCCCTACTAGAGTTGCTTCTTTAAATAAAAGTAGATATGTATTTGTTTTAGTAGATGATTTTTCACGATTCACTTGGACTTTCTTCTTAAAACATAAAAATGATGCTTTTGATGAATTTGCAAATTTTTGTAAACGAATTCAAAACCAAAGATCTCTAACCATAGTCACTATTAGAAGTGATCATGGTGGAGAATTTGAAAATGAAACGTTTACAGAATATTGCAACAAGAATGGTATAACACATTCATTTGCATTTCCTAGGGCTTCACCACAAAATGGAGTGGTTGAAAGGAAAAATAGGACTTTGTAAGAATGCGCACGTACCATGCTTGTTGAAAGCAATTTACCTAACTATTTTTGGGCTGAAGCTGTTGCTACAGCTTGTTATGTTTTAAACAGAATCTTGATAAGACCTAAGCTAAAGAAGACTTGTTATGAGTTATTTTTTAATAAAATTCCTAAGGTCTCTTACTTTAAGACATTTGGTTGTAAGTGTTTTATTCTGAACACTAAAGATAATTTAGATAAATTTGATCCTAGATCTAATGAGGGTATCCTTGTAGGATACTCAAATAGGAGTAAAGCATATAGAATCTTCAACAAGTCAACAATGACTATTAAAGAATCCATGCATGTTACATTTGATGAATCTCTGCCTTCATCGAATTTAATTGAAGATGATGAACTAATTCATCACCTTTGAATAAAGTAATTACGAACAAACTAGTCTTGCGGATAAGTCGACCGATAAGGAAGTCAAGTCGACTGATGTGAAACAGTCGACTGATCCCGTTGTGATATCTTCAACTTTACCAAAATCTTTTGTTGAAGTTAGAGATCATCCTCATGACTTAATAATTGGTGACATCTCACATGGTATTCAGACAAGATCACATATTAATATGATATCTCACACAGATTTCTTGTCGTATTTTGAACCGAAGAATATACAAGAAGCATGTGAGAATGAATTTTGGATAAATGCCATGCAAGATGAGTTAAACCAATTCAATAAGAATGATGTATGGAATTTAGTTCCACGACCTCCTGATCATACTATTATTGGTACTAAATAGGTATTCAAGAATAAGTTAGATGAATCAGGACAAGTTGTTAGAAACAAAGCTAGACTAGTTGCTCAAGGATATAATCAAGAAGAAGGAATAGATTTTGATGAAACATATGCTCCTGTTGCTAGATTAGAATCAATTCGTATTTTATTATCTTTTATTTGTTTTATGAATTTTACACTTTATCAAATGGATGTTAAAAGTGCATTCCTTAATGGGTTTATAAAGGAGGATGTTTATGTTAAACAAACACCAGGTTTTGAACATGAACAATTCCCAAACCATGTTTTTAAATTGAAAAAGGCTTTATACGGTCTTAAACAAGCACCTCGTGCTTGGTATGATCGACTGAAGACTTTTCTTTTAGAAACAGGTTTTGAAATAGGTAAAGTAGATACTACTTTGTTTATTAGAAGAATTAAGAATGATATTTTAATCATACAAATATATGTTGACGATATAATTTTTGGCTCTACTAATAGCAATCTATGTCAAGAGTTTGCTAACACCATGAAAAACGAGTTTGAGATGTGTCACATGGGTGAACTCAATTATTTCCTTGGACTACAAATTAAACAGTCACAAAATGGCATATTCATTAATCAAGGAAAATATGCAAAGGAATTACTCAAACGTTTTAACATGGATAGCACAAGTAGTAAGGCCACACCTATGGCTACTACCACTACCCTGGACAAAGATATATTAGGTAAGAGTGTCGATCAGAAACTCTATCGAGGTATGATTGGCTCACTCTTATATATAACTGCTAGTAGATCAGACATTATGTTCACTGTATGTTTGTGTGCTAGATATCAGTCAAGTCCTAAAGAATCTCACTTGAAAGCTGTGAAACGAATTTTAAGATATATTAAAGGCATATCTGATTATGGTCTATTTTATCCACGCACCGACAATTTTCAACTTTTGTCGTATAGTGATGCGGATTTTGCTAGCAGTAAAACTGACCGCAAGAGCACGAGTGGAACATGTCACTTTTTGGGACATTCACTAGTCTCTTGGTGCAGTAAGAAGAAAAATTCGGTATCCCTATCTACTACAGAAGCTGAATATATCGTTGCAAGTTTGGCTTGCGCCCAAATTTTGTGGATGAAACAAACCCTATTAGATTATGGTATTTCTTTTGAAAGACCTTCAATAATGTGTGATAATACCAGTGCTATTAACTTATCTAAGAATCCGGTTCAACATTCACGTACAAAACATATTGATATTCGACATCATTTTCTACGTGATCATGTTTTAAAAGGAGACATTTCTTTAGACTTTATTTCTACTGATAAACAAGTAGCTGATATTTTTACCAAACTCCTTAAAGAAGACACTTTATAACTTTAAGAAGAGAACTAGGGATTTTTTATTTTCATGATATTTCTTGAATTTTTTTTAAGTCGACTTACACAAGTTGTTCGGTCAACTTCCACAAATTGTTTTCTATATTTTTTTTTACTCTGGACAGTCGACTACGATTCTAAACCAGTCGACCGACCAGTTGTGTTAATAATATGTTCAATTTTTTTTACTCTCGACTAAGTCGACTGTCTACAAATGCCAGTCGATTGTCGCGACTCATTTTTCTTCCGATTCAAATCGTCGCACAGTTTTTGAAAGGCCTATTCATCTTTGTACTCGCCTTTGACCATTCTCAGCCGTTGATTCCTTTTTCCCTTGATCACAGCCGTAGCTATCATAGGTAAAACCCTAAAACTCCACCCCCTTCTTTTCACTTTTACCCCAAATTTTACCCAGATCTAGAGAAGAAGAGAAGAGAATAGAAGTAAGTCGACTGCCAGTGCTGCTGCCGTCTTGAGAGGATCTTATCCATTGCTTTCTTGTCGATTACAAATTCTCTTGCTGTTGATTCTTTGCATCTTTGTGTTGGTATTTTTTCATCCATCTTTTTTCATTCATAGTATGGCACCCAAGAGATCTAAAACTTCTCACATTGATGAGGGTTCTTCTTCGAAAGACTACACTCAGTATCTTAGAAGTCCAGATCTAGTAGAAAAATGGTTTATCATTTGTTCTATGGTTATCTTTCCGGGTAGATTTGTTAACTTTTCGGATCTTGATAGATTTAACCTTGTGTCATTATTTCAACATTGCACTCTTTATGATTTCCTGTCTCTAGAAAATCAACCATATTACTACCCTCAACTTATTTATTTGTTTTATAAAAATATGAAGGTTGTTCAATCGGATTATGGAGAAGTAATAATTTATTCTTCTATCAAAAATAAGAAGATGAAACTCACATCCGAGAGAATTAATCTGATTATGGGTATAGATGATGAGGGACTTGATTTAGGAGAAATCATGATGGACGATGCCTCCATCTTATCTAAAATTTATTTGCCCAATCATGGACCCCCTATCACAAATAAATCCATTACCCCTATTGCAAAACTTGTTGCACGGATACTATCATATAATATCATCCCTAAAATAGGGAGTTATGATCAGTATTCCATGGAATTACAACAAGCTGTCTATGCAATTTTTGGTAAAATCAATCTCAGTTGGGGTCGCATTATTTTTCCTAGACTTCATAAGTCTCATTCCACTTTTCTTCCTTTTGGTGCCCTACTGACTCGTGTCTTTTGTGCTTACGATGTCGATCTAGACTCAGAGACAAATGTTGTCAAGCACTATGAATGCTTTGATCGTGCAAGTTTAGCACGCATGAAGCTTCTTGCCTCTCCACCTAGGTCTACCACTAGGACTTCCCCCCAAACCCAAGTTCCTTTAGCCACTTCAGCTTGACCATCTTCAGCTTCTAGTTCTTCTCGCTCCTGAGCAGATTTTGATGATCCACGCAATATTTATAATGCTGCCAATTATCTCATGGATCGTCAAGATGCTCTTGAATCCCAAATTTCCCATCTTACTCATTTGTTCACTGCATAATTTCCTCCTCCATCTCAAGATGACGAAGATGACGAAAACGAAGACTAATGAGTTTTTTATTTTTATTTTTATTTTTATTTTTATTTTTATTTTTATTTTTATTTTTCTTTGCTATTTTTTTCTTCTTGTTGCATTTTGTTATTTTGTACTAGTTTTGAACTAAAGATTCAGTTGTTATTTTGTTTGTGTGATATATTCTTTGTTCCCATTTTGTCTTTTTTGTTGATGACAAAGGGGGAGAGAACATCAATATCAGTCTCTCTTTGTTAATTTTTGTGAGAATTTATGGAATTTATGCATGCCTTAAGTCTTGTGAAAATATATGCATGATATATTTCTGATAGGGGGAGCATATGAACGCTTGTACGCTTGTATTTTTTTCTATTTTCTTTTATTATCAGCTATTGTGTTGTCATCATCAAAAAGGGGGAGAATGTTGATTCTTGATTTTGATGATTACAACACAATGCAAAATATGTTTGTGTTATGCATTATATAATTGCAGGTTGTATCAAAAGTTATCATATATGATACACAAAGGCCTCAAACAATATTCTAAAGCTGAACAATGATCAAGCACAGCTCCAGATAAAGACAATGGCTAAAAGCTTCACTCAAGACTCAGGACTCAAGACTCAAGTCAAGAACAAAGCTTCAAGTCTTATATTTGTGCGTCTTGTAAAAATGTAATTTTTCTTTTTGTTGAGTCTTAGATTGATCTACAGCCTTGTCACACATACACACTCACATATAATTTTTTATAACTTGTGTTTTTACAAAATCTAAAGGTCGAAACAGCTTGAACTAGATCAGCTGTTGAGTACCAGTCGACTGCCATTTATAACCAGTCGACTGAGTCTGTACAAAACTGCTCGATCTTATTCAAACTCTGACCAGTCGACTCATAGAGGAAACCCAGTCGACTGTTCAAGTGATTTCGACAGTTTACTGATTTCAAAAGCTAATTTTTGAATTCAAAACAGTTATCAGTTATTTATCCATTGATTAACAGTTATGAGAAATTGTTTTTACAACGTCCAGGGATTCTAGTCTATAAATATAGCCTTAGAATCACCTTTAAAGATCTCCAAGCATTTTTGAGAAAAAGTTTAAATATTGTGCATTCAAGAGAGAAAAGCTTTCAAAACTCACTAAGTCTTGGTTCTCTATTTTCAGTCCAGCATAACATTGATTTCGTTTTGGATTGAATTTAGAAGTAGACCAAATAGCCACGTACAAAATCACAATCACAACAAGGCTATAGGTTGATTGTAAACATTTTTTTTTTTATTTTTTTTTATTTTCCTCTCGGTTGGAGAGTAGGACTCTAGGGTGTAGAGTCAGGTTTGTCACTCTTGGTGGAAGAGTGGGTTGCTTTCTCTGGTTGAGAGAAAGGACTACGGATTGGACAAGGTTGTTGTCTAAATGCTGTAGGGTATTCTTGTAATCTTTTTCAAGAATAGTGGAAAATCTCAAGTGAGTTGCTTGGGGACTGGATGTAGGTCGGGAGGACCGAACCAGGATCATCGTGTGCACTCTGTGGTTGTATCTCTCTGAAGTTGCATTTCATTTTTCTTAGTTTATAATTTTTCTGTGAAACTTGTCTGGACAGTCAACTGTGTACTCCTATAAGTCGACTGGTCAGACTCGTACTACTCTGTGAAATTTGTGTGATAAGTCGACTGTCTCATCTCTAAGTTGACTACTCAGACTCATCTTAAAAAGACTTCTCTTTTGTCGCTACAGTCGACTGGTTTATCCTTTCAAGTCGACTGAGTAGAAAAAAATCTTAATTCCGCTTTTTAATTTTTATAAAACACTATTCACCCCCCCTCTAGTATTTATTGCCTTACCTACAGGATCCAACAGTGCCATCGTTCCCTGGTGGAGGCGAATTGTGCATAGGATGTCTGCATGATGCATCCTGTCAGTGTGTGAGATTCTCTCCAGGATGTCTGGGCATGAGCTCGTAACTCATAGAACACCTAGAGTACTTACCGTAGTTACCGTAGTAGTTTAACTCATGGCGAGGAAATCAACCCTACAAGATGAAGAACGATTAAGGGCTTGACGTCGGACCTATGTAGTACGTGATACATAGAATCCGAACATGTGCGCATTAGTGTCATTTAATATAAATAACTGCATTCAGGACTAAGTGCACATTCACACACGACATCAATAGGATAGTCCCCTTATCTTTGTTTGTGACAAGTGTCTGCTTTCTAAGTAAGAAAAATTGATGTATTATATACTAGCGTCAGTTGTATGCAACTGACGTGCCCACAGTTTCTATGCAGGATAAAGTGATTGACAAGACAAAAGAATGAATGCTGCTTAAAGAAATGTTCAAGTTATTGTTTAATTCATGTAACATGTTGTAATTTATATTTCCGCTACATTGATTTAAACTCTGTTGTAATAAAAGTTTTAAATTCCTTGTAAAATTGTACGAAATGAAGTGTAAAGATCCTATGGAACTTCGAATTCAGTCTTATTTGGAATTCAGGGTGTTACACCATGTTAAGGCAGCCTATAATGCTATTCTCGGCAGGCCTGACCTCTCTTCTCTTCAAGTGGTGCCCTCCACCTACCACATGAAGATGAAGTTCCTCACTACCCACGATGAGGAAACCAAGAGGCTGAAGTCGGGATTGTCAGAGGAAACTAAGAGGCTGCTCGGTCATGTTACATGGCCTCGGTGGGGATCACATTGTTGCCCCTTGACGCGGTCGAGCTTCCGACAGACAGGAGTTCAATAGGCTCGGAGCCCATCGACGAGTTGGAGGAGATTCCTTTTTCTGAAGGCGACAACTCTAAATGGTTCCAAGTGAGCTAGACTCTTGCTCCGGACCTAAAACTGGCTGTCATCGACTGCATCCGTCAAAACATGGATCTCTTTGCCTGGACACTCTCAGATATGCCAGGAATCTCCGAGGATCTCATCATGCACAAGTTAAACGTCCGCCCGGACTCAAAACCCACACAGCAGAAGCACCGCAAGTTTGTCCATGACAGACAGCAAGCGATGAAAGATGAAGTAGACAAGCTCCTCTCCACCTGGTTCATACAGGAGGTCAACTACCCATAGTGGTTGTTCAAAGCTGTAATGGTGAAAATACCAAGCGACAAGTGGAGGATCAGTATAGACTTCACTGATTTGAACAAGGCATGCGCTAAAGATCCCTTTCCTCTTCCTAGTATCGATGCCCTGATTGATTTGACTTCAAGCCACGAGCTGTTGAAGTTTATGGATGCCTTCTCAGGCTACAAATAGATCCGGATGTTCCCTTCAGACATCCCCAATACCGCCTTCGTAACAGACCAATGCATCTACTGTTACCTTGTCATGCCCTTTGGACTTAAGAACGCTAGTGCCACATACCAAAGGCTCGTCAACCGAGTCTTCAAAGAGCCGATAGGTCAGAACATGGAGGTGTATGTAGACGACATGCTCGTCAAAAGTCCAAGGGACAAGATCACGTCAAGGATCTCGAGAAATCTTTTAGGGTCCTACAATCCCACAACATAAGGCTCAACCCCTCCAAATGCACCTTCGGTGTTACCTCGGGGAAGTTTCTCGGGTTCATGGTCAGCCAGCGGGGCATAGAAGCGAATCCCAAGAAAATTCAGACCATACTGGACATGGCTCACCCGAGAAATTTCAAAGAAGTTTAACGGCTCACAGGTTGACTGGAACACAACAGCCTCGGAACACGCGTTCAGCGTCGTTCTAGTCAGAGAAGGTGATGGAGTCGAAAAACCAATCTACTATATAAGCAAAGTCCTCCAT
The DNA here is from genome assembly GCA_017893485.1 of Hemerocallis citrina. NCBI lineage: Eukaryota > Viridiplantae > Streptophyta > Magnoliopsida > Asparagales > Asphodelaceae > Hemerocallis > Hemerocallis citrina. The sequence continues at coordinate 214,167,271 of CM030363.1, forward strand.
GATGTCGAGCTCCGATACACAAAAATAGAGAAAATCGCTTATGCCTTGGTCATGGTTGACCTAAAACTCTACCTATGCTTCCAAGCATACTCCATCCAAGTGCTTACAGACCAACCCCTTTAGCAAGTGCTCAACAAACCGAAGAACTCCAGTTCTCTAATCAAGTGGTTTATTGACATCATCTACAAACCGAGTAATGCAATTAAAGGGCAGGCTCTGGCCAAGTTCATCAATGAGTGTTCAATACCAGAACCTTTCGAGGAACAAAAAGATGAGCCCATCTGGGAGCTCTACGTAGATCGTTCATCCTGCGAAGAAGGGAGTGGCGCAGGAGTCATACTGAGCGGTCCATACAACTTCACCCTTCAATACTCATTGCGCTTCCATTTTAAAGCATCCGTCAACAAAGCAGAGTATGAAGCCCTGATTGCCAACTTTTCCTGGCCCGAAAAGCTGGGGCTAAGCGAGTCAAAGCGTTCAGTGACTCCCAACTCATCGTCAACCAAGTATGCAGAGAATATGAAGCCCGCGACCCTCAGATGATTCAGTACTTGGCACGGGTCAAACTTCTCCTGACCAACTTCGAAGAGGCGATGCTCGTACAAATTCCCCGAGAACATAATAGCCGAGCAGATGCCCTATCAAAGTTGGTATCCTTCTCCTTTGCGGGCCTCGACCATACTATCCTGGTAGAAGTCCTTCTCCGACCAGACATCGAAAATCCCGAAGTCGCCTACCTCGATCTACCCGCTCAAGTGATGTCATGATGAACCCAGTCCTGAAATTCTTAAAGATGGCGAGCTACAACAAGACCCCACAGAGGCTAGAAAAGTCTGGGTTAGGGTCGAGCGGTTCGCACTCGGTCAAGGCATACTCTTAAATCACACATATACTAAGGTCGATTGAAGACCCCATCTCTTATGCCTGAACGCAGAAAAAGTCAAGTATGCACTTGAGGAGATGCATAAGGGAATTGGAGGCTGCTACATGGGCAGTCGATTACTTGCAGGAAATGTTCTCAATCACGGCTTGTAACATCCTGAATTTTCAAATAATTAAATATAAACTTTTCCATTTGTTTTCACATGTTTCGTACGTGCAAATTAATGTGTGTTTTTGGCTTTAAAAATTATTTTAACGTCATGAACAAACATTTTTCATTTCTTTTTTAAAAATCCTATTATTATCTATTATTAATTCTTAGGCCTAATAGTTTAATTCTAGCCCACTTAAATATAATTAATTAATTAATTAAGAGCCCATGGATTTTTAGCCCACCTAACTAGCCCACTAATTAATTCTATTATTAATTAAGACACCTTGTATGGTAGACATGATCAAGTAACTAATTAATTAATAAATTAATGAACAAACAACTAGTTGTGCATGTGAGGGCACGTGCAATGGGACAAGGAGGGAGGCCGGCCATATGTTTGAAGTGGGGGAAATGGAGAGAGTGGAGAGTTGGTTGATTGATAATTGGTGGTTCTTCTAACTCCCAAATGTATCTTAGCCCTTAATCCAAACTCATCTCAACCCTTCATTTGCTCTTGAGATGTGTATAAATACCCCTCCCTTGTCATTCTTTATCACTTACACTTAGAAAATTTTAAACAGAAAGAGAAAGAAAAGGCATTGTGAGAAAAAGATTGAGTGTGGAAAAGAAAATTGTGTGAGAAAAAGAAAGAGAGAGTGTGCTCTTGTTCCATTAGAGGCCGGCCAAGGAGGGGAAGCTCGGATTCTTGCATAGCTAGGAGGAGGAGCTCGGATTTTGCTCAAGCTAGGTAGAGAAGGGAAGGCAATCATGCTTTCAAAGAGTTTTCTTTAGGAGAAGGTGGGTGATTTCTCTACTTCTAATGTAGTTACCATGCCAGGAATTTAATTTCATGAACATGCTAGAGAAACTAATTAAAATTGCCATGTGATTGCCTAAAGAGACTAGTAGAGAAAAAGAGAAAATTTTGATTGTGATTAGTGAATTAAAACTCATCATGGTGTCTTATTAATGAAATTCATGCTATAATATCTATTTTTAAATGAACCATGCTAGTGTGATGATTTTGTTTAAATGAATGGCTTAGTTGTAGATGAATGGATATTTTTATGTTTAGTTGTAGATTGAGGTGAATGGATAGTTCCATGTTTAGTTGATAAATGGATAAATTGTTGTTATATAATAGTGATGTGATAAGAGAATAATTGCCAAACTCTTGTAGAATGGAAATAGAACAAGAACATACATTTAGTAGATCTATATTGTTTTTTTTAAAAGGAAACCATAGTTTTATTTTAAGTCAATAATATAAATTGTAAAGAAAAATTATTTTAATGTCGAAATTAAGAGTTTTTAATTACTGTCACACTGTAAATTTTTTAAAGAAAATATTCTTGTAGAATTTTGAATTGAAAGATATAAGTTCATTGAGAAATAGAAAATTGTAAAAGGAAATTTTTGAACAGAAAGAAAGTATAAAGATTTTTCATCTCCTCGTCATAACAGAGAATTAGTTTAGGTATATTGATTTTCGGTGTAAGTATAAGGTGTTGTGTACAGGGTATAGAATCTCAGATTTGAGTCATGAAGAGGCTCTGTTTTTATCAAAAATTGATTTTTCTCAAAATACAGTATAGTCGATACATAAAGTAACTAAGTATAATCATATCCGTTAGTCACTCTTGGACTTCTTGTCTTCATGTGCGCTTTGGATCTGTTACTGTAGCTGGGCGGAGGCATTGGTCCTGGGTTCGAATCTGATCGTTGCCCTTTTATTGTGCTTTTTTATATTTTTATATTTTTTGATATTTTTTGATATATATGAGTTTTTAAGAGTATAAAAAAATTGGGAAAAATTCTAATATTCTTCTAAAATTACCTAGACTTCATTAAAAATTATTTCTACAATATTTGACATATTATAATGAGATTGGAAGTAATTTTGGGAAGAAGAACTTGATAAATTTTCTTAAAATATGACTTTGAATGATTAAAGAAAAGGAAGATTTTGAATGTAAAGAATTTTGTGTAGAGATCAATATTGAGATTTTCGACATGGAAAATTTGAGCAAGTTAATACATGAAATTTGATGTTTAATATATGCAAGTGTGCATGGAAAATGAAATAAAAAGATCATGATGGAATGTGAAAATTTGTGAGTATTGGTATGGCTAGAACGGGATTAAATCGGGACCGTTCAAATCGGGCACAAATCTTAAAGCTTAAAGGGGCAAAACGGTAATTTCACCTGCAAATGGGTCCGAAATGAGAACTAGGTCTCTTCTCCAGGGCCCAATAACCCATGAATGGATCCACTCAACTGGGTATGGTTCCTAACCCGTTACGAGCCAGTTCAAACAGATTTGGAGAAATCCTGATTCGTCCTTATCTCTAGGAGATGGTTCTAACCACTTCTATCCATCCACACCGGAGAGTAGAAATTTGTTCTTATCTCAAAACAGATCCCCACGACGACTATAAATACTTCCCTCCTCCTACCGTTACAAGGTGATCACTCTTTGCCAACCTAAAGCTCTTTCATATTTTTTTCTGAGTACTGGCAAGAGCGTCGGAGGGTTCGTCGCCGGGATCAACCCCAGTGTTTTGAACTTTGTGCAGGTCAACAACAAAAGCAAGAAGCCAACCAAACAACGGTGGAAGTGTTCAGGTTTGACCGATTCAATTCTTTACGAACCCACAAATTCATCTGTTTGTCCCCACACCGAAATCAACTGCAACAAATTGGTGCCGTCTGTGGGAACTTGAATAGCAATCCTACCCTACTCCATTAGCAAAATCAACTCCTAGCTATGCCTCCAAATAAAGGGAAGTACCCGGTCTCCAACCGTAGAAAAACTTCCATCCCTCCTCCACCTCCAGATGCTCTCCCTCTGCCCGTCTAGCCGGTCCAGTCGCCGGCCCAGCAGCTTGGGCATCCGATCCCTCAACCTGTTCAGCAACCTCAATGGCCTCAAGGGACTGTTGGAGAACCCTCTCGCCGAAGTCGCCAAAAGCAAACCCTTCATCAGGGCCATGTCTCCATACATAACCCTTCCTCCGACTCCATGGCCTCATATAGCCCTCTTACACCAAAGATCTACGAGATGTTTTCAACAACCGGCAGAACGAGACAAATCTTTGGACCCGCTTAGACGAGAGGAGGACCCGTGATGGGAACCATCGCCGGGAGCATCAGATAGACCGGTCACCCCGCGGGCCAGATCGCAGAGGGTCCAACTCTCCCAGGAGGCGGAGAGAGTCACCCCAGCATCGTCAGAGAAGAAGCCGCTCGATCGGCCGTCCTGCCCCTCGAGCCCATCGGGAGCAGGAGGCCCCCGTCACGACGGCGGAGTTCTAGCAGTTCCAGGAGGCAGTCCTACGGTCACTCAACGTCGCCCCCAATAACGACCAACGGGCTCCCAGTCCTCGGCCGGCTCTAAACCATCGCCACAGCTATCCCAGTCCTCAGTTGGCTCCGAGCCATCGTCGTTGCTCTCCCAATCCTCAGTCAGCTCTGAGCCATCATCGTCGCACCCCCAGTCCACGACCTACTCCAAGCTATCGCCGCCACAGCCCGAGCCCTCTTCTACATGAAGACGAGTCCTGAGGCTTAGCAAGATATGACCGAAGGGAGGACTCGGTCTACCACCGTCTCTACGCGATGGAGAGGCGCCTCGGCCAACTCGACAGTGAAGAGGAACAATGGGCAAGGAACCTCCGCCCGAGCAGACCTCCATTCTCCCGTACTATCATGGAGGCCCCTGTCCCAGAGAACTTCAAGCCTCCGCATTTTGAGTCGTATACCGGGGAGTCGGACCTCACTGATCACATTGAGAGTTTCAAAAATCTCATGATGATCCACCATGCCTCCGACACCCTTCTCTGTAAAACCATCCCAGCCATGCTCAAGGGGCCCACTCGGGAGTGGTATTCCAGACTTGCTCTAGCCTCCATTTTCTCCTTCGACCAGTTCGAAGGTCTCTTCTTCACCCACTTCGTGAGCAGCTGCCGCTCGGAAAAGAAAAGCACCTCTTTGCTCTTCCTCAGTCAAAGGAAGGGCGTGCGGCTGAGGGAATATGTCAAGCGGTTCACCTCGCAGGCCAGATCAATCGCCTCTCTGGATCGGTCTGTGGCCTCGGCTGCTTTCCAGTCCAACGTCATTAACCCCGATCTCAGGATGTCCGTAACCAAGAAGCCTCCTCGGAACTTCTCAGAACACCTTCTCAGGAGTGAGAAGTACATCCAAGCTGAAGAAGCTCTCAACCGCCCCACTCTTGAAGGATCATCTTTCGGGAAAAAAACGGAAGACTGCTGAAGATGAAGGAGCTAAGAAGCTCCAGAAAGACAACGGGGGTCAACGTCTCCCTCTTCCCCGCTTCGAAAAGTTCACTCCGCTCAATGCGAGTGTCTCGGCCATCTTGATGGACGTTGGGAAGGAGGGTCTTCTACCGCCACCTCCAAAGATGAATACCCCCGGGATGAAGAGAAACCGGGATAAGTGGTGCTGCTTCCACAGAGACCACGGCCACGACACAGACGACTATCAGGCCCCGAAGGACGAGATCAAGGCTCTAATTCAGAAAGGGCAGCTTTCTAGGTTCATAAGGAAGGACAGGGCCGATCCACCTCTGCCCCCAAGGGGGGCTAATAGGCGAGCCGAACAACGTGCAGAGACCCCGGACGTCGAAGCCGAGGCCGTCCTGCACCTCATACACGGAGGCCCAATGGAGGAGATTCCAACTCCTCCCAAAAAGCCTTCGTCTGAGAAGTGAACGCCGTACAGAACCATCCTCCCCCCAGGGGCCTTGGGGTTCCTGTTACGTTTTCTGATAGGGACTTAGAGGGCGTCCGGACGCCCCATTGCGATGCCCTTGTTATAAACCTTTGGATGGCCAATTTCGATTTACGCTGGATCCTTGTGGACAATGGCAGTTCGGTCAATATTATCTTCTTGGAGGCATTCCAGGGCCTTCAGCTGTCAAGAGATCGGCTCAAGCCAGCTGGTTACACTCTTCACGGATTCACCGAGGTGCCGGTAACGATCGAGGGAGTTATAACCCTTGATGTGACCACTGGCAAAACCCTGGTCACCCAGACCGAGCCGATGGACTTCATGGTGGTAGACGTAAAAGCTGCCTACAACGTCATCTTGGGTCGACCAGGTTTGGTTGCTCTCCAGGCCATACCGTCGGCTTTTCATATGAAAATAAAGTTCCCCACTGTGGCAGGAGTGGGAGAAGTAAGAGGGAGCCAGGAGGCAGCTCGTAAATGTTACATGACCTCGATGGGAGGGCCGGTCCTCTCCCTTGAAGCCCTCGAACTTCCACAAGGAAGTAGCCAGACCATCTCCGAGCCGGTGGACGAGCTGGAAGAAGTTGCCTTCTCAGAAGAAGATGCCACCAAGACATTTCAGATCAGCAAGGCCCTTCCCCCCTCCATCAAAGAAGACATCTCCCAATGTATAAGGGAGAACCGCGATCTTTTCACCTGGACCACGGCTGATATGCCCGGAATCTCAGAGTAGCTCCTGATGCATCACCTCAGCGTTGCTCCAGGAGTTAAACCTATCCAGCAGAAGCGATGTAAATTCACTCCCGAGTGCCAGCAAGCCATCAAAGAAGAGGTTGAGAAGCTCTTGAACGCTTGGTTCATCCAGGAGGTGAATTACCCCCGAATGGCTATCCAATGTGGTAATCGTTAAAAAGGCCAACGGCAGCTGGAGAATATGCATCGACTTCACCAAACTCAACAAAGCGTATCCGAATGACCCAATACCCCTCCCGAGCATTGATGCTCTAATCGATGCGGCCTCTAGCCACAAACTCCTCAGCTTCATGGATGCCTTCTCGGACGATAACCATATCCGGATGTTCCCTCCTGACATTCTGAAGACCTCGTTCGTAACCGACCAAGGCCTGTACTGCTATCAGGTAATGCCCTTCGGGCTGAAGAACGCCGGAGCTACGTACCAACGCCTTGTTAACAAGGTTTTCCGAGACCAGATAGGCCGTAACATGGAAATCTATATGGATGATATGTTGGTCAAAAGCATCAATGGGCAGGAGCATGTCCTTGACCTCCAGGAAGCCTTCGAGGTGTTAAGAAGGCACCACATGAGATTGAATCCGAGCAAGTGCGCCTTCGGCGTCTCGTCCAGAAAATTCCTCAGGTTCATGGTGAGCCAAAGGGGCATAGAGGCCAATCCTGAGAAGATTAAAGACATACTCAATATGGCTCCTCCCTCTAACGTTAAGGAAGTGCAGAGGCTCACGGGATGCCTCGAGGCTATAGGGCATTTCCTCTCCGAATCAGGGGAGAAATGTCTCCCGTTCTTCAAAGCTCTGAGAGGTGCCAAGGGCTTTAAGTGGAGGAAACAACAGAAAAAGTCTTTCAATCAACTGAAGGCCTACCTGGTAAATGCCCCACTCTTGAGCAAGCCGAAGCCTGGTGAAGCCCTCTACATATACCTAGCAACTTCGGAGCAGTCCCTCAGTGTCGTCTTGGTGATAGAGGAGGATAAGATGCAATGGCCCATCTACTACGTGAGTAAAGTCCTTAGGGATGCAGAACTCCACTACCCGAAGGTAGAGAAGATGGCTTACGCATTGGTCATGGCAGTGTGGAAACTTTGCCCCTATTTTCAGTCCCACTCGATGGTCGTTCTCACCGACCAGCCACTAAAGCAAGTTCTCCATAAGCACAAGACATCAGGACGTCTAATGAAATGGTCCATAGAGCTGAGCCAGCACGACATTAGCTACCAACCCCGAACCGCTATCAAGGCACAAGCCTTAGCAGAGTTCATTGTGGAGAGCACCATTCCCGACCCCTATCAGTCGGTTGATGAACCTTCGGTCTGGACCGTGTATGTTGACGGGTCCTCGAGCGCCGACGAAAGTGGGGCTGGGGTCATCATGACCGATCCCGACAAGTTCGTTCTGCAATACTACCTCCGTATAAGCTTCCACACGTCGAACAACGAGGCGGAATACGAGGCTCTTATAGCGGGACTCTACATGGCCTGCAAAGTAGGGGCCAAACACATCAAGATTTTTCGTGATTCGTAGCAAGTCGTGAACCAAGTATCTGGGCAGTACGAAGCGAGAGACGATCACATGGCCAAGTACTTGGCGAAGCTCAAACGCTTGCTGGCCCAATTTGAAGATGTTCAACTCCAGCGGGTCCCCCGAGAGGAAAACACACGAGCGGATGCCCTCTCAAAGCTTGCCTCCTCCTCCCTCTAGGGTTTGGAGCAAACCATCTTGATAGAGGTCCTCCTGAGGCCCAGTATTGAGGAAGATAGCCCAGAACCAATGGAAGCTCTGCCCCTAACACTTGGAGAAAATTGGATGAAACCCCTGCTCGAATACATCAGAGACGGAGTTCTTCCAACGGACCCATGAGAGGCTAGAAGAGTCAGGACCAGAGCCGAGCGGTACACACCCATTGAAGGAATCATGTACAAACGCTCCCATACTCAGATAGACGGCAGGCACTACCTAAGATATCTCTCCCCCAAAGAAGCACACCATGCCCTGAAAGAGGCTCATGAAGGAATGTGTGGCACGCACTTGGGAGCAAGATCCCTAGCACATAAAATTTTAAATTACGGCTACTTCTGGCCTACACTTCTTAGCGACTCTGAACAATACTTTCGCCAATGCGGCTCTTGCCAAAAAAATTTCTCTAATCCGTCGCCTGCCACAAGCTCAGCTCTCTTCCCTAGCCAGTCTGATCCCTTTCACAATGTGGGGGATGGACTTGCTCGGACCGTTCTCCCTAGCCCCTGGCCAACTGAAGTTCCTCGTCGTGCCAATAGATTATTTCTCCAAGTGGATCGAGGCCGAGCCCCTCGTGAAAATTACAGAGAACAAGGTCCAGAAGTTCTTCTAGAAGAACATTATTTGTCGGTTCGGCGTACCTCGTATCCTAGTAATCGACAACGGAACTCAGTTCACAGGGAAAACTTTTCGCAACTTCTGCACCGACTTCGGCATCTAGCAGCGGTTCTCCTCAACATCCCACCCTCAATCCAACGGCCAAGTGGAGTGTAACGCCCCGAATCCCAAATACAACTGAATTCGAGAGTTCTACATGATCTTTCCACTTCATTGAGTACAATTTTACAAGGAAATTTGAACTTTTCACTTTACATCAGAGTTTACATCAAACTTTACACTTTACATTGCACAGCGGAAGTAAAATTTACAACAATTAAATAAATGTACAACAACATTGTTTAATCTTTAAGCATCTGTTCCTCTTTAATCTTTATCATGTCACTTACCTGCATATAAGATTGTAGGTACGTCAGTTTATTCAACCGACAAACATTATACACGGCCATCCTCTCTATGCCGGAAATAGTATAACTTATTTTCCAAATTTAACAAACACAAACTTGTCACATATCAAACTAAAGGGAATACCCTAATGATGTCGTGTTGTGATTGTGCACTTAGTCCTTAATGCATTTATTCATGTTACATGATACTAATGCGCACTTGTTCGGATTCTATGCATCCCATACTACAAAGGTCCGAGGGCAAGTCCTTAATCGTTCTTCATCTTTGTAGGGTTCAATCCCTCGCCATGACTTAATCTACTACTGTAACTACGGTAAGTATCCTAGATGTTTTCTGATCAACGAAGTCATGTCTAGGCGCCCTGGGGGGAATCCCATCGCACTGACACATGACTCATCATGCAGGCATCCTGTGGTAATTCAGCTCCTACCATAGACATGACACCACCCGTAGTCTTCAAACGTCCCACGAGCGTCGCCACCGGGACGGTACTCTGGAGCAGTATCCTCGCCCTGACTCATCATGGGACATCTTGGGATACGCTCTCGCCGCTGATCCAACGGCCCTCATACTCAATATTTTTCTCTTACTTTCATCACGTCTTCACTATGTAACTAATCCTTAATTCTAATGAAATAGAATCATGAACAAAATCAAAGCACTAGAGTTAGCCTCTCCACTAAACCGGACATATTCATTCATTCAAACATGACCAACCTTGGTCTTTCATTTCAAATTTCATTTCATTTCTTTCCAAATGTTGGGGGAGACTTAGCTACTCTTTTGTTTTAATTCCCATTCACAATTTCTAAGATGAGTATTTCAACTCATAAGTTCACATGTTGAGTTGTTATACTCAAAATATTTCTTTTCCAATCATGATTGCTAAATCGTTCAATAGTCCATAATTATACATTAAATTCAACTATTCATCATGTAACTCATGAAATATTATTTTCACATTAAAAACCACATCACTAGTTATTTAATCAAAGATGAATATTTATACATCATGAATTGTCACACCATTCTCCATTGAGAATAATTCACATCACTAGTTATTTAATCAAAGATGAATATTTATACATCATGAATTTTCACACCATTCTCCATTGAGAATAATTCACATAACTTCATATAGTTCCTTTTTATTCGTATTTCTTTTCTAATATCCCACTTTAAGTCTTTTGCAACTTACAACTTTATACAAATGCAAGTGTAGAACTTATAGTTCTAAATTATACTTTTATTCTCTAAACATACTCCACTTCATGCAAATAATTCTCAAATTATTTTTCATAAACTCCACATATTTTTAAAATAATAAATATATTTTTTCCATATTTTTTTTGATCATTAAAACACCCCAAAATAATTGTTTTTACCACAACATAAACCACAGCCGAAGGCCAGAGTCGAACCAGCGACCACAGGAAACCCAACCGAAGGCACAAGCCACTAGGCCGAATGCTTCACGCGCTTATAAGAGAGGGCAAGAGCATTAAGTGCTCTCGGCCAACTGATTTATTTTAAAAGTGTTCGGAACAAAAGAATGGTGTCAACGGGATTCGATCCCTCAACATTGGAGAATACCCACATATATACTGTAGCGATTAAAAGTGATCCAACCACTCGAGCTGTGGGCTCGGGTTGTCACTAGCACAATTCGAATTTCATTTAAATCAATGTTCTCTGTTATTTAAAATACATCGATGTTTATCAACATCTTACTTCAATTTGCTCTTACTAATATACTGTAAAAATTCCAGATTAATCATTTCCATTATGAATTCTACTCCAGTATATGAAAATAATTTTCTTAATGATTAAACATATTTTCCCCCAATAATTAACACATTTCTACTATACAATTTGGTTAATTTGATATACTCCTACTAATGCATTCTTTTTCGACATTTTAATTTCACTAAGCTCTACATAAATTTTCTGCTCTTATTCATTTCACAACCATAACAATTGCATCCTAATTCATTCGTTACAACGTCATAACAAATATTCCATCTTAGCACATAAAGCGACATTGTCAATCTACCAATTTGCACATAATTTTTAATGTTAATAACGAAGGTTTCTTTACACAATTCATAGCCCTAAACATATCGCGTACACTTGAATTTTAATAATAGAAACACATACAATTTGCATATCAACGATTCAATCAATTTAGATCATTTTTCCAATTAAATGTGCACCCTTATTAATCATTTTCATGCATCATTTTTCTAATTAAATCTAGCATGCATTCCTATTTAGAAATAGGAAAAATTTACCCACCTTAGTGAAGAAAGTACAACTAGTAACCTCCTAAACGAATGTCCTTGCCACGAGAGCGGTCCTCCTCCTAGATGCTCTGCCTCGATTGCCGGGGCACTCGCAGCAGAATCCCCATCCCACTCCTCCGAAGAGGAATCGGAATTGCTCTCATCCCCTGATTGAGAGAAAGCAGTTTCCTCCTTTTCTGTTTCGGAAAGGCGTCATACGGCTCCGTCCCGGAATCTGGACCTCCCCTTTCCTTTGACCAACAGGTCCTCGAACCCAATCATTCATTTCTTTCTCGGATCCATCAGCTCCGACAAAAAATGGGCATTAGGCATTGATTGGAACTTGCGGAGATCCGATTTCGCACAAACGAATAAAATTTTTTAAGGTCCGAGCCACTCTCGCGTCATACGGCTCCGTCCCGGAATCTGGACCTCCCCTTTCCTTTGACCAACAGGTCCTCGAACCGAATCATTCATTTCTTTCTCGGATCCATCAGCTCCGACAAAAAATGGGCATTAGGCATTGATTGGAACTTGCGGAGATCCGATTTCGCACAAACGAATAAAATGCGCACCCGAGCTTCAAGAACACCAAAACCGAGAGCCTCCCGTTGTGATTGTAGCGCCCCGAATTTCTAATATGATAACTTAGAAAATACGTCGCACAATCCCAGCATCCACTTCAATGTAACAATATACACAACCAACACCACTAAAATTTCACTTTTATTACAACAAACTTTTACAAATCACAGCGGAATTCAAACAACTCAAACAATATTTTCTGTCATTACAACTCATATTATCTCAAAACTGCTTTTACAAATTTACACAAAAATATTATAAATCAATCTATCTCAAATATGCCTCAGCATCCACACCTCCAAACTCTAAGCAACAACCTGCAACATGTGAGGCTAGAGATGATCCCTAACCCCCAAAACTAAAGGGGTTAGCCATAAATGGTGTGAGTGACATAAAACAATCAACATAATTTAATTGTAAAACATAAGGTCATCAACAACATGTATTAACCACAATGATAAATGAATAAGGAATAACAAAGATGTAAAGCATGAAAACGTCATAGAATGAAAACAACAAGTGCATCTATTCTAAAGGTCAAGTGTAGGAAAACTGGAAACCACATGCATAAAACCAAGTCAAGAAAACACAATTTCTATATACGGACTCTCTAATGCATACTTGTCGAAGTCTATGCATCCCATTCTACATAGGTTCGGTGCAAGCCCTTAACGTCTCCACTTCAGATGGGTTCAATCCCCGCTATGCGACTATTCTTAACACGATGACTACTACGAGATAAAGATAAACTGTGAGAATTAGCCCATGCCTGATAATTCAGGAGATGGATCCCACATGTCAGGTATTTTACCTGGATAATTCAGGAGATCATCCCACATCTAGACATAGACACATCATCACATGATTACCCCATGTGTGTCTCCTCGACCTTGATAATTCAGGAGTTCAATCCCACATCTCAAGCAAACCACTTGGATAATTCAGGAGATATATCTCTCACCTCAGGTAATTTACCTGGATAATTCAGGAGATAAATCCCTCATCTCAAGATAGTTACTTGGATAATTCAGGAGATCAAATCTCTCATCTAAAGCCGTATTGAGGTGCATAACTCTTGTTCCCGTTCATCATATCACCACTAGTGCCTGTCCTTATTATTTGTGGGTTATTTAATTTCTCAACGAATCTCCTAGAGTAGTGTACCCTACCGGACTAAAATCAAAACTGAATAACTGAAATGGCTCAATGGGCCTCAACAAAATAACTCAACAAATAACTTAATACCGGTATGTTAGGGTCACGTACCTCTAGAGACTCAAACTCAAAAGTCTAACAAATTCCACTAAACAAAAAGTGGCTCAACTGAATATCTCAAAATCATATTCATAACTGAATATCTCAAAATCAAATACTGAACTGAATATCAAATGTAGACTGAATTATCTGAAAACCAATCAATCGAAATAACACTAAAGATTACAAACATCCTTCAGTACCAGTCGACTTATACAGTGGTAAGTCGACTGTCCATAGGACTATATCCAAAATTTCACAAAAATAGACTAAGTCATATCAGTCGACCTCAGAGGTCACCAGTCGACTGCATAAAGGCTAAGTCGACTGTCCCGAAGGGACTGAACAAATTTCACACAATAGAATTCTCAGTGAACCAGTTGACTGCACAAAGGCTAAGTCGACTGTCCAGGAAGAACTGAACAAATTTTACTAAGAAGGTTCTCAGCAGACCAGTCGACTGAGAGAAGTCTAAGTCGACTGTCCCGAACAATTTTCAAAGGTCTGAAGGTATAGCAGTAGGTTCGTACCAGTCAACTGCATAGTAGGCCAGTCGACTGTCGGCCTACAGTTTTCCATATTTTTAGATCTGAATACAAAATCAGAACTGGAGTTTCTAAAGATTCATGGTTTATGAAAATAGTTTGTATATAGGCAAAATGACAAATCCCAATGATCTTCATCATGGTTACATTACTCAATCTTTCCATATGTCAAAATTCAATTATCATGTTCTATAATTACTAATCTTTTCATTAGGGTTTCTCAACACTAATTTCCTTCACAACCATGATCAAAATCTGATTTATAACCATGAGATCCAGATGCTCGGCATCCGATCCAAACATAATCAATCCTTAACATGTTTTCTAACAATACAATCTCATAATTCAAGATCTACTCAATATCTCAATTTCCACAACATGGTCCAAACAAATTACAATGGTTCACATACATACCACATTATAAGATCCATATCATTCATATAACAAACAAGCAAACGATGTCATTCACATGACTCAAAACAAACGATTTCATAGCACTCACAAAATCAAACAATAACACAAACAATGTCACTCACCTTTGATTTTTAGAAGAATCCACGAAAAATCTTCCTTTTGCTAGATCCAAAAATCCTCCTCCCGATCACCAAGAAAATAATATTTTAATAAATCTGGAGTTGTGCAGCGAATGACGGCTGCACACCCTCTTTTATACAGGCCGGGGTTGAAAGGAATTAGGGTTTTGAAGTACCTTTTGCAAAAAAGTCCTTTTTCAATTTATTACTTCACATATATAAACTTTCTTAGTTAAAATAAGTTAAATAAATCAAAATTAAATAAAATCCTTTTACCACTAAGTTTTCCAACAACCCAGCACTTCCCAGAGATAAGAAAATCCCGGATTTACACTCAGGGTGACGATTTTGCACAAAAGCCCTCCCTTTTGCAATATTTGCAAATACCTCATAAAATATTCATAAAAATCCAGAAAAATCCGAAATAATATATGGTAATACATATTATAGTTTCCAATAAAAATATTTGACTTTTACCTTCCAGAAAAACCTTTGCACAAAGATCCAACATAAATTCTATATTTGCAAAAACACCCTTTTTGACCAAATCTTCACCACATCGATTTTAAATAAATTTCAAACATATTTAAATTCAAATGATAACCATGGAGAACCAAAATATCAGTAAAAACGAATTTTCATAGTTTATTTAAGATCCAAACGACTTTTTACATAAAAGCCCCTCTCTTTCGAGATATTTGTAAAAATAGTTTCTTTATTCAGAAAAATCCCAAAATTTAGAATACACTCCATAATAAGTATGAAAACTTATTAAAAATATCAAATTGTATATTTACACCAAAATTATTTGCACGTGTTTCGCACGTGTAAAAGGATAAATCTTTTAGAAAATATTTATTAAATTTCCAGTAAATCATTTTAATTCATTTTCAAATATAAAAAATAATATTTGAAAATACGGGGTTCTACAGTGATGCCGGCCTTCGTTTTCTTGATGCAACCCCAACTTCTCCCACACACAAACTCAATCTTTTACTCACTAAATAAACTACTAGATGATGTATTTAGACTATAGGTTGGAGGAAATAATTAGCACAAGAATACTAGCCATGGGGGGGGGGGGGGGGGGGGGGGGGGGGGGGGGGGGGGATATTTATACTAAAAATCTAGGGAAATTGATGGCTAAGATTGAAGGAGGAGTTAGGAACAAATGGCTATGATTTAAGGAGGAGTTATACTAACCACCCATAATCAAGTAACCACCACCACCATGATCCCACTCAAATTTTTGGTTTCCCTCCTAAAGCTCCAACCAGCCAATGCTAGGAAGGTGCACTTTGCACGTGTACGTGCAATGCACGTGCATGCAAATACCTCCAAAAATTTGTACATTTTATATAAAAAAAATCTTTAAATTGTATTCTACATTACAAGTTGTATTTAAAATAAATTAGCTCATGGGCTTTAGTTTTGGGCCAAAATAATAATTAAAAAAATAATAAATTAAATTAAATTTGGGCTTTTTAAAAGAAAGGCTTTTTGTCTATTTGAAAGAAGGCTTTGTATAAAATAATTAAAAGCACGTATTTAAAAATCTATACTCATCATAATGAAAATAATCATAACATTTAATTCAACCAAAAATATTGCACGTGCACACTACGTGCAAAATCAAATAATTTTTCATTAAATGAAAAATCGGGGCATTACAACACTCCCTCCTTAGAATAGTTCCGTCACCGGAACTACAGTCAAGAGCGAGAAAACAAACACTCACAACAAAAACAAAAAGATACAAAGATACAATCAAGTAAACAGCTCAGGATAATCCTTCAACATCCTCTCCTCAGACTCCCAAGTAGCCTCTTCAACTAAATGGTTCCTCCAGACTACCTTGACCATCGGTATCGTCTTATTCCTCAAGACTTTTTCTCGACGATCAACAATCTCGACAAGAGACTCGATGTAATTCAGATCCAACTGCAAACCTTCCGGCACTTCAGGCAAATGATGACTCGGATCTGGAATATAACCTCTCAACATAGACACATGAAAGACATTGTGCACCTGAGATAACTCTTCCGGTAATTCAAGCCGGTAAGCAGTTTTCCCGATTCTTTTCAATATCATGTACGGGCCTATAAACCTCAGGGCTAACTTCCCGCCTTTGCCAAATCGAACCACACCTTTACTGGGCGATACTTTCAGAAAGACGAAGTCCCCGACCTCAAATTCAAGGTCCCTTCTCCGGTTGTCTGCATAGCTTTTATGCCTGCTCTGAGCTTCTACCAACCTTTTCCTGATCAGATCAATCTTCTCAGAGGTTTGCTGCACAAGCTCAGGACCAAACAACTGACGCTCCCCAACTTCAAACCAACAAACAGGTGTTCTGCACTTCCTTCCATACAAAGCTTCGTACGGCGCCATCCCAATGCTAGCCTGAAAACTGTTGTTGTAGGCAAAATCTACCAAAGGTAAATGCCTTTCCCAACTGCCTCCAAAGTCTAGTATACAACACCGAAGCATATCCTCAAGAATACGGTTGACTCTCTCAGTCTGCCCATCGGTTTGCGGATGAAAAGCAGTGCTGAAATCCTTCTTGGTACCCAAAGCTGTCTGAAAACTCCTCCAGAAATGCGAAGTAAACCGCGCATCTCGATCAGACACAATAGTTGACGGAACACCATGAAGCCAGACGATCTCACCAACATACAACTCAGCTAACTTGTCCATCGAAGCAGTGAGTTTCATCGCCAAAAAATGAGCGGACTTGGTCAGTCAATCGACTATAACCCAAATCACATCATTACCTTTAGGACTCTTAGGCAATCCTGTAATGAAATCCATACTGATGTTATCCCACTTCCATTCCGGAATAGGTAACGGCTGAAGTAGACCTCCGGGTCTCTGATTTTCGGTTTTGACTTGCTGACGAACCTCACACTTCGCAACAAATTCAGCCACATCCCGCTTCAAACCTGACCACCAGAAATGCGGTTTGATGTCCCTGTACATCTTAGTACTCCCAGGATGTACCGACAAAAGAGTAGCATGCGCCTCCTGAAGAATACTCTCTTTCAGGTCTGCCTGATTCGGAATACATAGCCTCTCTCCAAACCACAGCACTCCATCCTTGATTTGAAATCCGGGTAACCTGCCAGCACCAACCTGCTCCTTCATCTCCAAGATATCAGCATCAACCTCCTGACTTGCAATGATCCTTGCATTCAAAGTAGGCTGAAGCCTCAACTGAGCTAAAGATGCTCCCAATCCTTGCAAGACAACTTCAATACCTGCTCGATCCAATTCCTCAATCAGATGCTTTTGAGTTGTAATCAAACTGCTCTTGCGACTAAGTGCATCGGCAACAACATTAGCTTTCCCAGGATGATACTTGATCTCAGGTTGCATATCCTCAAGCACTTCCAACCATCTCCGCTGCCTCAAATTCAGATCCTTCTACTGATATATGTACTTCAAACTCTTGTGGTCCGTGTACATGTTCAATTTCTCACCGTACACGTAGTATCTCCATTGCTTCAGGGCAAAGATAATCGCAGCCAACTCTAGATCATGAGTCGGGTAATTCTTCTCATGCGGTCGTAGTTTCCTACACCCATAAGCGATTACTCTTTCTTCTTGCATTAAGACACAACCAAGCCCACGATGTGAAGCATCGCTATAAACATCATACTCAACACCTGCTCTAGGCAAAGGCAAAATAGGTGCAGTAGTCAGCTTCTCTTTCAACTCCTGAAAGCTCGCCTCACATTGCTTAGTCCACTTGAAGTTCACATTCTTCTTGGTCAGTTCAGTAAGCAGCACGGCTATCTGAGCATAACCTTGAATGAATCTCCTGTAGTATCCAGTCATTCCAAGAAAACTTCTGACTTCCTTCACTGTAGTAGGCCTTGCCCAATCTCTCACTGCCTCTATCTTCTGAGGGTCAGTTGACATTCCCTCCTTAGAAAGGATGTGACCTAGGAATGCCACTTCAGATTTCCAGAAATCACACTTGGATAACTTGGCATACAACTTCTGCTCTTCCAGGTTCTTCAAAACTGCTGC
Organism: Hemerocallis citrina; assembly: GCA_017893485.1. Taxonomy (NCBI): domain Eukaryota; kingdom Viridiplantae; phylum Streptophyta; class Magnoliopsida; order Asparagales; family Asphodelaceae; genus Hemerocallis; species Hemerocallis citrina. Next base: position 214,185,800 of record CM030363.1, read on the forward strand.
CAGATGCTCGGTGTGCTCCTTTTCTGACTTGGAGTACACGAGAATATCGTCGATAAACACCACAACGAAAGAATCAATGAACGGCCTCAGAACTCTGTTCATCAAATCCATGAAGATTGCGGGTGCATTCGTCACTCTAAATGGCATAACTAAAAATTTGTAATGCCCATGTCGAGTTCTAAATACAGTTTTGTGCACATCTTCGGCTTTCACTCGAACTTGGTGATATCCTGATCGAAGATCTATTTTGGAGAATACAGCTGCTCCTTGTAGACAATCGAACAAATCATCAATTCGGGAAATAGGATATTTATTCTGAACAGTGACCTTATTCAGCTCCCGGTAATCGATACACATTCTCATCGATCCATCCTTCTTCTTTACCAAAAGCACTGGTGCTCCCTAAGGTGACGCACTAGGTTGAATAAAGTCTTTCTCCAACAGTTCCTCAATCTGCCGTTTCACCTCATCCTGTTCCACTGGAGCCATCCTATACGGTGCCTTAGAAATGGGTGCACTTCCCGGTTGAACAGTGATGCTGAACTCTACATCACGATGCGGGGGTAACCCAGGAAAATCATCCAAGAACACTGTCTGATAGTCCCGAACCACAGGAATCCCTTGCACTTTCACAGGAATCTCTTCCTTGCGGATAGCTGCCACCAGCCTAGAACACTTCTTCTTCACTTGGAAAGTGACTTCAGGTTCACCTGGAGCCTTCACTGTTACCGTCTTGGTGCTTGCACTATACACCGACATCCAATCAATGTCAATGATAACATCGACTCCCAAGATAGTCAGCTCGATCAAATCAATGCCAAAGATTCGATCTCCAATCACAATCTCACAATCAGCATAATACCGATCAGTGGTTAAAGTTTCCCCTGATGGAGTAGCTACTGCTATGATCTTGCTTGGAAAAATCTTTGGTTCAACTCCCAACACTTTAGCAAATTTAGGAGACACAAAAGTATGAGAGGATCCAGTATCGAACAACACAACAGCTTTCATTCCATTAAGATAAAGTTCTCCTGTTACATAATACACACTCATTACGTAACAGTTCACTAAATAGCGGGAAAAGGAAATAACAAAAACCTCTAAACATCTGCCCTCGTACCAGTGATGACATGATCAACCTCATCGGCATCAGCTTCCGTCAAGGCAAATACTCGCCCTGGTTAGTACGGTCTCTTCCCAGTCTGCTGCGTTGGTGCATTGCTATTACCATTCCGTGGCTTGAGGCATTGAGATTTGTAATGTCCCGTCTCACCACAGTTGAAGCAAGTTACCGCAGGAGGTCTCACCACATTGTTCCCGGTCCTCCAGCCACACTAATAGCGTTCTCCCCTGTCGGTTTGAACCTTTGTGCAGATGGTTGTCCCTTGAAATTACCAGAATGTGCGGGCCTCTTCCCAGACTGCCAGTTGTTCCTCCAGTTCTGAACAACATGAAACTGCTCCATGTCTGCTTCCGTCGCTGTTGCTCTCATGACCAACTTGTCAAATCTTCTGATACCAAGAGGTATCATCCGGGACCTCAAGCTCGGCCTCAATCCATGCTCAAACTTACGAGCCTTCTTAGCCTCATCCATCACTAATTCCGGAGCATACCTAGAGAGCTGAGTAAACTTGGTCTCGTACTCTCTTACTGACATGCCACCTTGCTGTAATGATAGAAACTCCATAGCCTTCTTCTCTTGGACGTTGGAGGAAAAATACTGACTGCGGAATTCTTCTAGAAATTCCTCCCAGCCGAGAACTATGCCTCCCATTGTCCTCTTCATCGACTGCCACCACACAGCCACATCCTTCTCCAGTTGCAGAGTTGCCAACTTGACCTTGCTGCCTTCAGGGGTCTCCAACACTTTAAAGATGGTCTCTACTTGACGAATCCAGTTGTCAGCCGCATCAGGGTCTGACTTCCCTTCGAATACAAGTGGTTTCATTCGTTTGAACGATTCTACTAGTTTAATCGCTTCGGGTACCGGATTCACAGGTCCCCTTCCTTGGTTCTGATTCATGGCCACGGCGTTGAGCGTCTGATAGACCCTCGCAAGTTTCGTTTTCAGATCCAGACCTTCACCATTTCTAGCTCCTCTTCTAGACATATTCTGATACAAAAGATCCATTAAATTAGAAGTATAAGACATGAATTTTAAATCAACTCGCATTTCATTGAATTCCAAACTTTATACATTCGAATTGAAAAACATTTCTTGACATCAGAATGAAAATAGTAGAAGCTACAACAGTCTAACTCCTACGGTTCCTCTTCGCTTCTCGAAGTTCTCCCCGTAGTTCATCAACTTCATCCTTCAGCACATCGGTCAGATTCTTCCTCTTCTCGAGTTCCCATACACGATGACTGAGAACAAAAAAGTCATCCTACGCTTTTCCAACTGAGCCTCCAATAATCCGACTCTCTCTCGCAGTGTCTCTACCTACCTCTGAAGAGAAGTCACAAGACTATTTGGAACGGGTTCTTCTTCTTCGTCAGAAGAGTCATCAGATGAATCCGGAGGTGGGGTGATCTCTCAGGATTCAGGCCATTCTTCTCCGTCAGAATCTGCTTACCCTGGGTAGTACTCTTTCTCGGAATCTGCTTGTCCAGGATGGTACTCTTCCTCAATGATATGCCAGTCGTCGTCTCCAGCAGGGTCGAAGTGATCAGCCATCTTAGAAATAGAGAGGAAGAAGCATAAGTCATAGAGCAACACAAATGTAAGTCACTTACATTTAAATCTCTAGACTCAAACACACACTCTAATGTCCACTACTAGGGTGTCGTTCCTTATAAATTTGTACAAGTGTGAAGCGTGGCTCTGATACCACTCTGTAACGCCCCGAATCCCAAATACAACAGAATTCGAGAGTTCTAAAGGATCTTTCCACTTCATTTAGTACAATTTTACAAGAAAATTTGAACTTTTCACTTTACATCAGAGTTTACATAAAACTTTACATTTTACATTGCACAGCGAAAGTAAAATTTACAACAATTAAATAAATGTACAATAACATTGTATAATCTTTAAGCATCTGTTTCTCTTTAATCTTTATCATGTCACTTACCTGCATATAAGAATGTGGGTACGTCAGTTTATTCAATCGACGAACATTATACACGGCCATCCCCTCTATGCCGGAAATAGTATAACTTATTTTCCACTAGTATAATGCACGTGCGATGCACGTCTATAAAGGTGTGTAGGATTTTGAGAAAGGGGCAGGTCACCGAAGAGGTTGCATGCATGCATGCAGACAGGCATGCACAATTTATTCATTTTGATATTTGCATACATGTGTTAGACATACTGGCTTTGATGAAACTTTCTTATGAATAAATTGTGCATGCAAGTACATGCAAATCTATACTTGTAGACAGGCATGCAAATCTATGCATGTAATTATTTTTCCAATTCATGCAAATTACATTTATGAATAAATTGTGTATGCAAGTACATGCAAATTTATTTTATTAATTATTTTCCCAAATCTATGCGGACAGGCATGCAAATCTATTCATGTTAATTATTTTTCTAATACATGCAAATTACATTTATGAATAAATTGTGCATGCAATTACATGCAAATCTATACTATTAATTATTTTCTCAAAACTATGTAGACAGCCATGCAAATCTATGCATGTTAATTATTTTTCCAATACATTCAAATTACATTTCTGACCTCCGATATTAACCCTATATTTTTTTTAGCCTTTTATGTTTATGAGGGCATGATAGTAAAAAGCCGCCAAAATGGGGCTTTGCTTAATAATAGTATAGATGAATAAATTGTGCATGCAAGTACATGCAAATCTATACTATTAATTATTTTCTCAAAACTATGCAGACAGCCATGCAAATCTATGCATGTTAATTATTTTTCCAATACATTCAAATTACATTTCTGACCTCCGATATTAACCCTATATTTTTTTTAGCCTTTTATGTTTATGAGGGAATGATAGTAAAAAGCCGCCAAAATAGGGCTTTGCTTAATAATAGTATAGATAGATGAATAAATTGTGCATGTAAGTACATGCAAATCTATACTATTAATTATTTTCTCAAAACTATGCAGACAGCCATGCAAATCTATGCATGTTAATTATTTTTCCAATACATTCAAATTACATTTCTGACCTCCGATATTAACCCTATATTTTTTTTTAGCCTTTTATGTTTATGAGGGCATGATAGTAAAAAGCCGCCAAAATAGGGCTTTGCTTAATAATAGTATAGATATTTAACAAACACAAACTTGTCACATATCAAACTAAAAGGAATACCCTAATGATATCGTGTTGTGATTGTGCACTTAGTCCTTAATGCATTTATTCCTGTTACATGATACTAATGCGCACTTTTTCGGATTCTATGCATCCCATACTACATAGGTCCGAGGACAAGTCCTTAATCGCTCTTCATCTTTGCAGGGTTCAATCCCTCGCCATGACTTAATCTACTACTGTAACTACGGTAAGTATCCTAGATGTTTTCTGACCTACGAACTCATGTCTAGGCGCCCTGGAGGGAATCCCATCGCACTGACACATGACTCATCATGCAGGCATCCTGTGGTAATTCAGCTCCTACCATAGACATGACACCACCCGTAGTCTTCAAACATCCCACGAGTGTCGCCACCGGGACGGTACTCTGGAGCAGTATCCTCGCCCTGACTCATCATGGGACATCCTGGGATACGCTCTCGCCGCTGATCCAATGGCCCTCATACTCAATATTTTTCTCTTACTTTCATCACGTCTTCACTATGTAACTAATCCTTAATTCTAATGAAATAGAATCATGAACAAAATCAAAGCACTAGAGTTAGCCTCTCCACTAAACCGGACTTATTCATTCATTCAAACATGACCAACCTTGGTCTTTCATTTCAAATTTCATTTCATTTCTTTCCAAATGCCGGGGGAGACTTAGCTACTCTTTTGTTTCAATTCCCATTCACAATTTCTAAGTTGAGTGTTTCAACTCATAAGTTCACATGTTGAGTTGTCATACTCAAAATATTTCTTTTCCAATCATGATTGCTAAATCGTTCAATAGTCCATAATTATACATTAAATTCAACTATTCATTATGTAACTCATGAAATATTATTTTCACATTAAAAACCACATCACTAGTTATTTAATCAAAGATGAATATTTATACATCATGAATTGTCACACCATTCTCCATTGAGAATAATTCACATCACTAGTTATTTAATCAAAGATGAATATATATACATCATGAATTGTCACACCATTCTCCATTGAGAATAATTCACATCACTTCATATAGTTCCTTTTTATTCGTATTTCTTTTCTAATATCCCACTTTAAGTCTTTTGCAACTTACAACTTTATACAAATGCAAGTGTAGAACTTATAGTTCTAAATTATACTTTTATTCTCTAAACATACTCCACTTCATGCAAATAATTCTCAAATTATTTTTCATAAACTCCACATATTTTTAAAATAATAAATATATTTTTTCCATATTTTTTTTGATCATTAAAACACCTAAAAAAAAAAATTTTACCACAACATAAACCACAGCCGAAGGCCAGAGTCGAACCAGCGACCACAGGAAACCCAACCGAAGGCACAAGCCACTAGGCCGAATGCTTCACGTGCTTATAAGAGAGGGCAAGAGCATTAAGTGCTCTCGGCTAACTGGTTTATTTTAAAAGTGTTCGGAACAAAAGAATGGTGTCAACGGGATTCGATCCCTCAACATTGGAGAATACCCACATACATACTGTAGCGATTAAGAGTGATCTGACCACTCGAGCTATGGGCTCGGGTTGTCACTAGTACAATTCGAATTTTATTTAAATCAATGCTATCTGTTATTTAAAATACATCGATGTTCATCAACATCTTACTTCAATTTGCTCTTACTAATATACTGTAAAAATTTCAGATTAATCATTTCCATTATGAATTCTACTCCAGTATATAAAAATAATTTTCTTAATGATTAAACATATTTTTTCCCAATAATTAACACATTTCTACCATACAATTTGGTTAATTTGATATACTCCTACTAATGCATTCTTTTTCGACATTTTAATTTCACTAAGCTCTACATCAATTTTGTGCTCTTATTCATTTCACAACCATGACAATTGCATCCTAATTCATTCGTTACAACGCCATAACAAATATTCCATCTTAGCACATAAAGCGACATTGTCAATCTACCAATTTGCACATAATTTTTAATGTTAATAACGAAGGTTTCTTTACACAATTCATAGCCATAAATATATCGCATACACTTGAATTTTAATAATAGAAACACATACAATTTGCATATCAACGATTCAATCAATTTAGATCATTTTTCCAATTAAATGTGCACCCTTATTAATCATTTTCATGCATCATTTTTCTAATTAAATCTAGCATGCATTCCTATTTAGAAATAGGGAAAATTTACCCACCTTAGTGAAGAAAGTACAACTAGCAACCTCCTAAACGAATGTCCTTGCCACGAGAGCGGTCCTCCTCCTAGATGCGCTCACCCGAGCTTCAAGAACAACAAAACCGAGAGCCTCCCCTTGTGATGTCGGCCTTCCTTCTTCTTGATGCAACCCCAACTTCTCCCACACACAAACTCAATCTTTTACTCACTAAATAAACTACTAGATGATGTATTTAGACTATAGGTTGGAGGAAATAATTAGCACAAGAATACTAGCCGGGGGGGGTATTTATACTAAAAATCTAGGGAAATGGATGGCTAAGATTGAAGAAGGAGTTAGGAACAAATGGCTATGATTTAAGGAGGAGTTATACTAACCACCCATAATCAAGTAACCACCACCACCATGATCCCACTCAAATTTTTGGTTTCCCTCCTAAAGCTCCAACCGGCCAATGCTAGGAAGGTGCACTTTGCACGTGTACGTGCAATGCACGTGCATGCAAATGCCTCCAAAAATTTGTACATTTTATATATAAAATAATCTTTAAATTGTATTCTACATTACAAGTTGTATTTAAAATAAATTAGCTCATGGGCTTTAGTTTTGGGCCAAAATAATAATTAAAAAAATAATAAATTAAATTAAATTTGGGCTTTTTAAAAGAAAAGTTTTTTGTCTATTTGAAAGAAGGCTTTGTATAAAATAATTAAAAGCACGTATTTAAAAATCTATACTCATCATAATGAAAATAATCATAACATTTAATTCAACAAAAAATATTGCACGTGCACACTACGTGCAAAATCAAATAATTTTTCATTAAATAAAAAATCGGGGCATTACATGGAGAACGCTAATCGCCAAATACTCTCCAGCCTAAAAAAGAGATTCGATAAATCCACCAAGGGATTGTAGGTCGAACAGCTTCCAAACGTTCTTTGTAGCTATCGCACAACTAAGAGGGCCCCGATAGGAGAGTCCCCCTTCAATCTCACTTATGGCTCCGAAGCCATCATCCCCCTAGAGGTCGGCCTCCCTTCGCTCCGTTTGATCGCCTACAATGTAGAGCAGAATGCAAACCACCTTCACAACGACTTGGACCTCATCGATGAGATCTGCGAAAGATCCTCCATCCGACACGGGACTTATCGATGCAGGATAACACATTCTTACAATAAGAAATTCCTTCCTGCTAATCTTAAAGAATGAGATCTAGTGCTCCGGAAGCTGTCCATCTCTTTTCCAAGCAAGAAGGGCAAGCTAGCGCCCAACTAGGAAGATCCATATAAGGTCTCCAAAGTTACCCGCCTTGGCACGTATCAACTCGAAGACCCTGGGGGCAAGAGAATACCGAGGACATGGAATGCGAAGCACTTGATGAAGTACCAAGAGGGTGTTTAAACACCGCTCTAAGCAACTTCTCCAATAATATTCTCCATAAAACATGTCAAAGCTCTCTTTTTTCTTTATCAAAGTGTAATGGCGGCTCGCAACTTAGAAGTGGCCGCCCAAGTGTTTTCAATAAAAGTGATCTACTCCTGCAAGTTCTCTATTCTGAGCATTCTAATTGTACTACTTTTGCGCTTACAAAAAAAACTCATTAAAACAACAGATTCGGAGTCCAACACTTGGTTCAATGCGACCTCTGCTACTTGCGAGCAAGCGAGTACGGAGTAGCTCGCCATTCGGAATTGCTCCCACAACTGTTGATATTCTCTAAACGACAAGCTCGGAGTCAACACTTGGTTCGATTCTGCTTTAACTACTTGCTTATAAGCGAGTACAAAGTGGTTCACCATTCTAAATTTCTCCTACAGCTATTGATATTCTCTAAACGACAAGTTCGGAGTCCAACACTTGGTTCGATTTCGCTTTAACTACTTGCTTGTAAATGAGTACGAAGCGGTTCACCATTCGGAATTACTCCTACAGCTGTTGATTTTCTCTAAATGACAAGTTCAGAGTCCAACACTTGGTTCGACGCAACTTTTGCTACTTGCGAACAAGCGCGTACAAAATAGCTCACTATTCGGAACTGCTCCTATAACTGTTAACACTTGTAAACGCTAGCAAAACACACTCACAAGTTCGAGAAATGAGTATACTATTTCATTAAAATTTGAGGTACAAGTCTAATTATAGACCAACAACTCATCTTTACATCGAGATACAAAACCCATGTGAAACAAAGACTACAAGATTACAAAGATCAGCCCTAACCCCTCCTAGGGAGTAGGATGCTTCTATTGTCAGCGAGGCTGGCGAGTACCATGTTGCTATAGCCTTACTTTCGCGGAGGTCTCCAAACCTACGAGCCAAGTTGCATCTTCGGCACCTAAGAGCCTAAGTGTCGCCCCAGAAGATGCCCCGCTCGATGAGCTAGCCACTCCGCTCTGTGCGTCCCCAGGGTGCCTTAAGACGGGGGACGAGCATAGCACCAACTCGTGGAACGACGTCCCTTGTGCATACTCACCTTGGGGGCAGGAAGTGCTGCTGACCTTAATCCCCTTGAAAAGTTGTCGTAGCCAATTGTTCTCTACCTCTAGCTCCACGACACGTTCCTTCAGCAAGTCGTCCGTCACTCTGATCTTCAGGCGAGGCATTCGGCTAGATCTGCCCCTATGAGAAGCCTCGGAGATAGCCCTCTGAAGGTGTGCCGATTCTAAGCTCTTCTCGAGCACTACGTTCTTTAACCCCTCTCTCTCAGCCCTGACATTGAACAGAGATTGACGAAGGTACTTGAGTCTCAAGCCTTGGCTGAAGGCCATCGAAGGACCTGTCTCCTCCCCTTCAGGGGGCCCTTCGCGAGCCTACTCCTCTAGACGCTTCATTTCGGAGTCTCGACGGGCCAACGTCAGCTTAAGATGGTTTAGCTTCGACTCGGCTTTGTAAAGCCTCTCTCGAGTTCGATCGAGGCCCAACCTCGCGACCCCTAAACCAGATTGGAGGTGTGATACTTCAGAAATCTGAGATACTTCAACAATCTGAGATGCTTCAGCGATCTGAAAAGGCAGGAACATGAAGATACTAAGTTTAAACAAAGCTCCTACGGGACAGCTCAGATGCAAAGTATAACGCAAGTTCAACACTTAGTCAGAAAAAAATTCATTAAAGTTCACAAGTACCAAAATCGGTGGCCAGTCCGCTATATGGCAGTACAAGACAAAGTCAAGGAGCTACCTCGGGGGCTGCTCTGCACTCTCCCTCGGGACCGTCACGAGCGCTCTCTCCGGATTTGCCACCACCACGTCCTCTTCTTCTTCTCCGCCTCCCTCTTCTTATTCTTCTTCTCCTTCGGCATCGGCTCCGGCTATGGCCACCACCTCCTCGCCTTCAATGGGGGCATACAGGTTGTACCCCGAGCTATCGAAATCGAGGATGCGAGCCGCAACGTGGTTGAAGGCTCGAGCATAAGACTTCTCTATGTTTGTGAGCAAATGGGCATCCGCCTCCACTTGGATCGCCTTCGCCGCCTCAGCCACCACTGCATCCCGCTCCCTTTGCATCTCCTCAGAGGCCTTCAGGGGCTTCTCCCTCTCCTGCTCTGTTTTGGCATTCTCCTCGTCCGCCCTTGCCGCTTCCATAGCGACGCGTTCATTCACCTTGGCCAAAGCCGCCTCGAGAGCGCTGATCTGAGTAGCTCGGGACTCCGAGAGACACTGCTCTGCCTCGTACATCTTCACGAACTTAGCTCTCTCGGCCCGGTCCCTGTCGATCAATGTCTTGAGCTCCTTCTCCTGCTCGGCAAACTGCTCTAGCAGGTGACTAAAGTGACACGTGATCTGAAAACTGAAAGTAAAAAGACGTGAGTATCGAGTGCAACAAACTTTGAAATCCTGAGGACACAACAAAGACACTTACCGACATCGTGGCCTTCTTGATCTTGAGCGCATCATCGACCACATTCCCCGCCTTCAAGGCCACTCGGTCTTTTGGGGTCGGTAGGTGGTGCAGAGCCTGCATGCTCCTGGCGGCATCACCGAGGAAGCCGTCGTGCTTCATCACCCTCCAGTTGGGGACGAAGAGCTTCTTGTGCTCCTCGGTAAGGATAGCTTCTGCCTCGATAGTGAGAGGCGGTGCTTTGAGCGCTAACGCAGCTCTGTCGGAGAATGCCTCGGCAGAGGGGCCGGAAGGCGTGGTTGAGGGAAGGATCGCTCGAGGAGCGGAAGGAGAGGCGGAGACCAAGTCCACAACAGGCATCACCGCCAATGGTTCTTTGGCAGCCCTGCCGGATGAGGGTCCCGTCATCGTCCTCTTCCTCTTCTTGTTGTCTGATCCATTTTCGGCGCCCGCACCTCGCTTAAGCAACATGGCTCGAAAATCCACACTGGGGGCCTCTAAAAAAAGAAAAAAAGAAAAACCGAAGAGGTTAACACGAGAAGAGAACAATAGTCAGAATAAAAGAAGAACAATAAATGAGGCATACTAGGGTCGACCTAACTGAGATCCCCATCGAAGAGGACTCCCTCAGTTATATCTTTCCAACTCAGGGTCGGAAGACCGACGAGCCTCGACACACCTCCTCCTCCTCCTTAGTCAGCACCGGCTCGACCTTTGCCCACTTCGGAACATTTTCCTTCCACCTCGTCGAGAAACCCCACAGTTGAGGACCTCGGATTAGAATGTACTTCTCTTTCCAATGCTTGTTGGAGTCCGAATTCTCAATCAGTTTGACCCCCTTTTGCGGAGATAGATAATATCGGTAATCCATCTTGCTCATGCGACAGATTCGGTAAAGATTTCAGAGCAAGACGAGCCGAGGCTCGACCCCTATGGCCTGGCATTGGAGGATGCCAATGACGTTCCGCCACATGTTCGGCATGAACTGGATCGGGCTCAGTTCGTACCATTGTAGCACTTCGGTCACGAACAGTGGCAAGGGCAATCGAAGGCCGGCATTGAGCGCATCATATGGGAAGACGCACGTGTCGGGCGAAGTCCCCGAGCACGCTCGGAAGCCTAGACCGGGGAGAAGCAAAGTATACTCCTTCGGTATCCTGAATCCCTTCCTGAGGCATTGTAGATCCGCCTCGGTCAGAACCGAGGGGATGTCATCGACCAAAGAGTGTTCCCTCATATTATTCTTCTCGTATGTGGCTGACCTCCCGTATACCACCTTGGACAGAAGGTCGTTGGAGTACTCCCTCACCTTCCCAAGGTTCGATAAAGTGGACGGTAGCCTGCCTAGCATGCCAGCTCCCCTCACACCCTCCACGATCGTCTCCATGGTCGCTGACCCTGATACTTCCTTCCCCTTGCTCACCGCCGAGGAGACCACTAACGGTCGGCCGCTCTCTTGGTTCGAGGTGGAGGTCTCACTCCCCGATGACACTCTAGACATCTTTTATTATATAAGATAAAGTATATAATTACCTTGACATGATAGCTATGGTCGGAATAGTTCGTCGAAGAATTGATTGGCTGGCCACGACCGCTAGCAGCGCCACCCAAGAGCAAAAACTAACTGAGAGAGTGAAAGTGAAAGTAAGAAGTGAAGAATGGGGGAGTGGTAAAAGAGGGGCAGAATCTTATAGTATCAGATGGGATTCGGGTGGGATTTCAGATGTTTTGGACCAACCACAGAGGCCCACCAGAAGCCTAAACGACAAATCTATGCAGGCACAGGCATCCGCCTCATGATTCGTGCCAGATCTTCAACAAGCGGCTCAGATCTCGCCACGTACTCCGGATCCACAATCCGAGCAACCGAGGTACCGAGTTACGTATTGGGAAAAAATAACTAACCCCTCATGATTCGCGCCAGACCTTCATCAAGCGGCTCAGATCTCGCCAAGTACTCCGGATCCACAATCCGAGTAACCGAGGTACCGAGCTGCGTATTGGGAAAAAACAACTAACCCCTCATGATTTGCGCCAGATCGTCATCAGACGGCCTAGATATCGCCATGTACTTTGGATCTAAAATCCGAGCAATCGAGGTACCAAGCTGCGTATTGGCGAAAATCACTAACCCCTCGTGATTTGTGCTAGATCTTCATCCGACGGCTCAGATCTCGCCATGTACTTCAGATCCAAAATCTGAGCAACTGAGGTACCGAGCTGCGTATTGGTGAAAAATCACTAATCCCTTGTGATTCGTGCCTGATCTTCATCTGACGGCCCAGATCTTACCATGTACTTCGGATCCGAAATCCGAGCAATCGATGTACCGAGCTGCGTATTGGCGAAAAATCACTAATCCTTCACGATTTGTGCCAGATTTTCATTAGACGTCTCAGATCTCGCTACGTACTTCAGATCCAAAATCCGAAAAACCAAGGTACCGAGCTGCGTATTGGGGAAAAATCACTAATCCTTCGTGATTCGCGCCTGATCTTCATCAGACGGCCCTGATTGTGCCACATAGCTCGGATCTGAAATCCGAGCTACCGAGGCACCGAGCTGTGTATTGGCAAAAATCACTAATCCTTCGTGATTCACGCCAGATCTTCATTAGACGGCTCAGATCTAGCCACGTACTTCGGATCCAAAATCCGAGCAACCGAGGTACCGAGCTGCGTATTGGCAAAAAATCACTAATCCTTCATGATTCGTGCCTGATCTTCATCAGATGGCCCTGATTGTGCCACGTAGCTCGGATATGAAATCCAAGCTACCGAGGCACCGAGCTGCATATTGGCGAAAAATCACTAATCCTTCGTGATTTGCACCTGATCTTCATCAGACAACCCTGATTGCGCCACGTAGCTCAGATCTGAAATCCGAGCTACCAAGGCTCTGAGCTGCATATTGGCAAAAAATCACTAATCGTTCGTGATTTGTGCCTGATCTTCATCAGACGGCCCTGCCGAGCTACCGAGGCACCGAGCTGCGAATTGGCGAAAGATCACTAATCCTTCGTGATTCGTGCCTGATCTTCATCAGACGGACCTGATTGTGCCACATAGCTCGGATCTGAAATCCGAGCTACCGAGCTACTGAGCTACCGAGCTGCTTATGCAGAAAAAACACCTTCGTGTTAGAGGAACCGTCCGATCACTCAAAAATTCTCGTCGAAGGCTGATGAACGCCCCAGATTTAGCCACATCACCAAAGCGCTGATCCACCCTCAGATTGTTTAGAAATTCGCGTCAGTGATCGATGGACATCCCAGATTGCGCCACGTCACAATTCCCTTGATTAAATCCTTTTTATTTTAATTATAATTCGAATTAATTATTTAAAATTTGCAAAAAAAAAGATTAAAAATTCAAGAAAATTAATTAAAAATTCTAAAAAATAATTATAAATTCGGAGAAATATTTTTTCAGTCCCTGGGTAAATGATTATTAGTTAGAATGATTAATTAGTACTCGCAGAAAATAAATCATCACTTTGCAAAATTGAATAAATGATTCGAAAAATAGTTAAAAAATCAAGAAAAATCACCAAAAGCCTATAAGAGCCTAAGAACGATCTTGGGCGTGTTTTTAGCTCAGAAAAATACCGTTACTCCTAGAACAAAGATTCGAACTCCCTTTAAGAACTCCGATAAAGTCTTGTACACCATTGAAACAGCAAAACAACTCCCCAAAGGCTGTAGCAAATAGTCTTTAGGAGTAGGAGGGTCGTGATATGGCTAAAAATGGGATTAAATCGGGACCATTCAAATTGGGCACAAATCTTAAAGCTTACAGGGGCAAAATGGTAATTTCACCTGCAAACGGGTCCGAAATGGGAACTGGGACTCTTCTTCAGGGCCCAATAACCTGTGAATGGATTTGTTCAACTGGGTACGGGTCCCAACCCGTTACGAGCCAGTTCAAATAGATTTGGAGAAATCCTGATTTGTCTTTATCCCTAGGAGATGGTTCTAACCACTTCTATCCATCCACACCGGGGAGTAGAGATTTGTTCTTATCTCAAAACAGATCCCCACGGTGACTATAAATACCTCCCTCCTCTTACCATTACAAGGTGATCACACTTTGCCAACCTAAAGCTCTTTCATATTCTTTTCTGAGTACTAACAAGAGCGTCGAAGGGTTCGTTGCCGAGATCAACCCCGGTGTTTCGAACTTTGTGCAGGTCAACGGCAGCAGCAAGAAGCCAGCCAAACAATGGTGGAAGTGTTCAGGTTTGACCCATTCGATTCCTTATGAACCCACAAATTCATCTATTTGCCCCCATACCGAAATCAGCGGTAAAAAGTATAAACACTCATTTTTAGTGAACATGAAAATTGGTTGAAAACTAGAGTGTAACTAGGTCCTTATACCGGCATGAATGAATTCTTGAAAAATAAATGTTACAGAAAAAGACTAAGATTAGGTCGTTGTTATCAATTAATGTTTAAGACCAGTGTAGAGGAAAGGCTAAATCTATGGTGTTAATTTTACTCATGATTCAAATATCTAAGGACTACACTATAGTGAAGATATGATGAAAGTAAGAGAAAGACACAACTATGAGGGCCTCGTATCTATGGTGTGAGAGTGTTCATAGACTGTCTGCATGATGCATCATGTCATGACGTGGATACATCTCCGGAATTATTGGAACCGTGGCGGCGCTTGTGGGGTGCTTGGTGACTACGTAGTGCCATCGTTCCATGACAGAGGCAAATTGTCTATAGGTTGTATGCATGATGTGTCATGTCACGACGTGGGATTCCCCTCCAGGCTGTCTGGACATGGGCTCGTAACTCATAAAACATCTAGGATACTTACCGTAGTTACCGTAGTTACCGTAGTAGTTAAACTCATAACGAGGGATTCAACCCTACAATGAAGAACGGTTAAGGGCTTGCCACAGATTTATGTAGAATGGGATGCATAAATTCGAACAAGTGTGCATTAGTGTCATGAAATAATAAGTAATTGCATTTAAGACTAAGTGCACATTCACGCACAACATCAATAAGATAGCCCCCCTTAGTTTTGTTTGTGATCAAGTGTGTGTTTTTCAAGTAAGAGAAATTGATATATTATATCCTAGCATCAGTTGTATACAACTGACGTGCCTACAGTTTCTATGCAGAATAAAATGAATGAAAGGACTAAAGAAGGAATGCTACTTAAAGAAATGTTCAAATTATTATTTATTTCATGTATCATGTTGTAATTATAATTCCACTGCGTTGATGTAAATATTGTTGTATAAAAGTTTTAAATTCCTTGTAAAATTGTACGAAATGAAGTGTAAAGATCCTGTGGAACTTCCAATCCAGGCTTATTTTGAGTTCGGGGTGTTACACGGCTACTACTGGCTGACTCTACTCCGAGAAGCTGAAGACCTAGTCATGAAATGCAGCCCTTGCCAAAGATTTTGACGGTCTGACACACCCCGCAAGCGCTTCTCAAATCGCTGGCCAGCCTAGAACCTTTTGCAATGTGGGGGATGGATCTCGTTGGGCCTTTTCCCAAAGCAACAGGCCAGAGACATTTCCTTATCGTAGCTATCGACTATTTCACCAAATGGGTCGAGGCATAACCCTTGTCCACAATCACCGAACATCAAGCCCAACAGTTCTTCTGGAAACAAATCGTTTGTAGATTTGGGATCCAGCGCATATTTATTACAAACAATGAGACTCAGTTCATCAGGAAAAACATCCGAAAATTTTGTGAAAACATCGGCATCCAGCAGTGGTTCTCGTCAATCTCTCGTCCCCAGTCAAACGGCTAAGCCGAAAATGCCAACCTCCAAATTCTCGAAGGTCTCAAAAAATTGTTGGAAAAATCTCCCAAGGGGTTGTGGTTCGACGAATTGCCCAATGTTCTTTGATCCTATCGGATAACCAAAAGGATCCCTACAGGTGAATCCCCATTCAATCTAACTTACGGGACGGAAGCTATTATCCCCCTGGAGCTCGGCTTGGACTTCACCCCTAACAAGAGATTTGTCACAATCTCTCCCATCCTCACCGCTCGGCTTGGACTTCGCTCCTAACGAGAGATTTTTCACAATCTCTCTCGTCCTCACCGCTTGGCTTGGACTTCGCCCCCAAAGAGAGATTTATCATTCTCTCTCATCCTCGCTGCTTGGCCCTCTAATTTTGACCTAAGGAAGATAATCCTTCTTTCACCCGCTGATAATCAGGGCTAGAGATACTCTCTTGCCGACGCTCTAACCCCTAACTGTTATAGGGTAATAGAAAAAATCTCTCGCGACCTCGGCAACGTCAGCTTGTCTTTCGTTCAAGGGAGATGACCCTTCTTTCACCCGCTGATAGCAGGGGCTAGAGCTACTATATTAGCAATGCTATAATCCCTAACTGTCAGAGGGTAACAGAAAAATCTCTTAGAGAAGAAAGTGATGGGAAAAAATGAGAACGGAAGTGAGGCATATATAGTCCAAGAGAGGAGAATCCTTGATCGCCGTAAAGGTGATGTGGACAAACCTAGGCCATCCAACACCATCCAACTGCCATAAAAGAGCGCTATTGGCTTTCCCAATAAAACGTTTCAACTCCCAAGACAACTGCATCAACTTCCACCGTTTCAGTTTCCATCGCTTCAACTTCCAACGGTGTGTTTAATGAAGTGTCACGTCACCCAATACGAGGCATTTTGGCTTCCTAAATTCTCGACTTCTAAAATTACCCAAGGCAAGATACCTCGGCCACGTTCGACCGATCCTGGCAAAGCGATCGCCCGGGTCGGATTCAAAATAGACACTCCCAACAAGACTATCATATATGCGGCTAAACGAGAGACGAATACTTATTGACGCAATCGGCACAGTTGTAAAGATTACAAGATAAAAACAAGTTTACAACAAGCTATAATGGTCATCCAAGCGACTTGCCACTCCATCCAAGGAGCCATCGGACCAGCAATCTACCCCTCCGTCTAGGGGCCCCTCGAACTAGCACAAACCAGCTCGAGCCCGGCCGAACGGGTTCGCTCACCAACCGGCCTATCAACCCTTTCCCTTGGGGTGGCCAATGTAAATACCCCACATACCGAGCTTTAGGCATCTCCCAGGTTCAATAGCTCCAACCTCAAAGTCAGAGATGAACCACCAAATAAAGGCCATTCACCCCCAAGAGAGGCGGTTTGTGGGCTACCCACTCCGAGTGTGACTTTCAGCCTACGTATCTCCATCTCCTTTTCCACTGTCACCTCACAAAGTATCGAGTCGTAGGTTTGTCGGTGAGAAGAGGTGCCAGATATCAACCACATAGTCTCGGTGCTCCCCAAATGCAGGTTGGCAGCCGTTTTCTTCAGATGAGCCTACTCTAAGCTTATTTCCCTCGACCTTCTCCGGAAATGAGAAAGAGCTGCCTCCCGATCCCTGAAATCCTTGCGATAGCTCACCAAGATAAACTCCATGGATTCTAGCTTGTTCCTAAGATGCACAATCTTGATGTCACGAGAGTCTACCATGATAGGCTCTTCCATTTAAAAAGAGAAGAAGAAGGTATATTATTCATAATCTCGCCAGCTTGGCCAAATCACGAAGCATCACACAAAAATACCAAGTACAAGGGGTCGGCCCAAAAAAATTTCATTTCACTAATAGCCAAACACAAAAAGCAGTGGCCATTCCGTGGTTTGGTAAATACAAAAAGTAAAATAAAAGAAAATATTATTAACTACCATGGCCAACCCTGAGCCCGTGCGACATGTGCGACTGCACATGGCTTACAAAAATCAAGAAGCCCCCCATCGTTGTGTTGTTTATATATATATATATATATATATATATATATATATATATATATACATGACGCCGAAAATTTAAATAAACTAAAATTAGTATTAGAATATGTAAAGAATGCCAAGTTTCTTCTTTCCGCACTAGGCCATATAAGTCTCAAGAAATCTTGGGACTAACCCTGTTAACTACTTCTCAGAGGGAGTAGGCACCTCAACGGCTCCTGCCATTCCGAGCCCAGGGACGACATTTTGAGGGTTGCCCTCTGTACAAGGCGGTTGGTCACGCCCTTTTCCACTGCCCCCCCCCCCCCCAGGGTGTTCGGAACCTCAGGGAAGTTCATAGAATAGTGGAAATCCTCGAGATCCCAGACCAGGTACTTGATTAGCACATGCCTGGTTGTACGACTTATCTTGGGTGAGGATGACCTTGCCCATGGCAGCCAGCTTTATGGCCATCAACTTCTTCTCTCTCTCCTCCTTTTTTTTCAACCGCCGAGCTCGATCCTCGGTGAGAGAGGTCAAATCTGCCTTAAGGACATGCTCACGAGCCTTAACGTTATCGTCTCGCAACTTCTGCTCCTTCATCTCTCGTTCATATCTCTGAGCGTTTTTCACCTCTCGCTGGAGCTGGCGGATGTACAACCTCCTCTGCTCTGCCCCTTGCAATCTCGCCTGCATACGAAGAACACAGACTCAAAAATCTAAAAGAGAAAAATTTAGAGAGATTTCTTGAAGTAACAGAGCTCGAAAGGACTTACCGTCATATGGATCTGAGCCCAATTCATAAAGCTCCTCCAGAGTCTCGGTGGAGTCACTCTCCCTGTCATGAGGCATGGCCAAGTGCTCCACCGCCTCGATTGCCATCGACCCTCGGTCAGAGAGTCTGCCATCTTCACGGAACAGTTAGGAGCCCAGGAGAGCAACCCCTCCTCCCCTACTATCTCCCTGGCGTCAGGGTGGATGCCCAGGAGACTACCCTTAGCGACTTCGGAAACCCGGAGGTTATCCAAGCTGGGCACCGCCTTTGCCGAGCGTGGGGTCCCCGGGATGGAGAGGACCTTCGATTTCATAGACTTCCCCTCGGAAGTCACATCGGAGGCAAGCCGCTTCTTCAGCTGCTCCTCCACCTTCCTCTTTTTCGCCAGTTGAGCCCTCCTCGCCTCAATCTTCACATCGTCCATCGCTACAAAGAAAAGTCAGAGATGTAAGAACGAAGAAAAAAAGTTGGACAAAAATAGGAAACAAAAAACATACAGGAGTCGATGGGGCTCAGTCCGATCTTGGCCAGGTGCCTCTCGGTCATGTTCGGCCAACCGATACTATTGCCAGTGATGATCCGATCCACATTGGCCCACTCCTCTTCTGTTAAGTCTTTTCTTTTCGAAGGCTTGTGATTCGGCTTGTACAAGTTCCAATTAGTAAGAATTTTCCAAGTCACCTAATTTCAAACGATGAAATACTTCTCCTTTCATCCCTTTATGGAATCTGGATGTCCATGGACTACCTTCTTATAGGGGTAAGGCGAGATGTAATATATCCCCTCATGCTCTTCCAACGAACTGACCCACAGAACGACTCGGAAGTACTTCAGTTTCATAGGCACTCCCCTTTCCTCACAGAGCAACATGAAGCACACGAGCGGCTTCCAAGAGTTCGGGTTGTACTGCATCTAGCTCAGACTCGCCTAATTCAGCATCTTTTTGATGAACCAATGCAATGGTAACCGCAACCCCGAGCTAAAGGCGTCAACGGAACATGCAGTACGAAGGAGCCAAATTGTCCATAGGATGGAGACCAAGGTTCGGAATCATCAACTCGTACTCCAGCCCAATGAACTAGTTCGCCCATATCAACGGGAGGTCACTGCTCGTTAAAACACACTGCATCTTGTCTATCTTAAATTTCGGTCGACTCGGCGAGGAAGGTTGCACTTCATACCGAACCAAATCTTTGACATCGTCCGGATACATCCTAATAGAGTACGGCTGCTGAAGATAAGGGGCATCGAGCCCATGTTTTGGGAGAAATTCAGCCGGCTATTCAGGATTGTCCAGGAGGGTCCACCTCATCCTCCTCCCTCGAATGCGAGGAGCCTTTGGGGGAGACGGCATAGCCAGTGGCTTCAGATTAGGAGCCTCACCCAACGGATTGACCTCCATTACCTCATCCTCATCCTCGTCACCGCGCTCTCCTCCGGCCACATCCTCCACCTCCTTCTCCTCATCCACGCCCGCACCAGACAGCTTGCCTTCATCAAACACCTCCACTACTTCCACCTCTTCTTCTGAGTCGCTCGATTTCACTACAAAGGGCTTACGAACTTGAAGCGGCTTGACGTTATAGACCTTTTAACTCCTTTTCCCAGGAAGAGGAGTCGGAAAGATGATCGCCATCGCCCTGACCAAACATGGAGGCAGAAGAACTGGACCGAACCCTCGACATAATATGAAATACTAACCTGTTACCTAGTGATTGGAAAGGACGTCAGAAAGTTGGTCGCCGACGATTGAACAGTACTTAAAGAGAGAAGTTGCAAAACTCTAGAGATATAGTGTGAAAGTGGAAAGTGAGAGTGGGAAGCATATATAGACAACTTGGAGACGCCTCGATATCCACAAGCGAACTCAACCCTCCGATTTTGGTCCAACGATGGTCAAGATATCAATGCCTTGATTTTCACAACCGTGATGTCAGCAGCCCACATACAATACACTGTCAACTGTGGCCTAACAAGTGCAAGCTGATTTGATGAAAATTTCCACGTCAGTCTCGCTCGACTCTCAACATTCACCTCGAGCTAACCACTAGCTTTCTTACAAGATTTTCCCAAGTCAAGCTCGCTTGATGCTCGGCCTGCACCTCGAGCTAGCCGCTAGCTTTCTAACAAGCTTTCTTCGTCTCAAGCTCGCTCGACACTCAGTGTGCACCTCGAGCTAGGCACGAGCTTTTTCGCAAGCTTTCTCCATCTTAAGCTTGCTCGACGCTCAGCATACACCTCGAGCTAGCCACTAGCTTTCTCACGAGCCTTCTCCATCTCAAGTTCACTCGACGCTCGGCATACACCTCGAGCTAGCCACTAGTTTTCTCACAAGCTTTCTCTGCCTCAAGCTCGCTCGATGCTCGGCATGCACCTCGAGCTAGACACTAGCTTTCTCACAAGATTTTTCCAAGTCAAGCTCGTTCGACGCTCGACATGAACCTCAAGCTAGACACTAGCTTTCTCACAAGCTTTTCCAAGTCAAGCCCGCTCGACGCTCGGCATGCAGCTCGAGCTAGCCACTAGCTTTCTCACAAGCTTTCTCTGTCTCGAGCTCGCTTGATGCTCGACAAGAACCTCGAACTGGATACTAGCTTTCTCACAAGATTTTTCCAAGTCTGCTCGATGCTCGGCATGCACCTTGAGTTAGCCACTAGCTTTCTCACAAGCCTTCTCTATCTCAAGCTCACTGACACTCGGCATACACCTCGAGCTAGCCACTAGCTTTCTCACGAGCTTTCTCTCCGTCAAGCTCGCTCGACACTCGGCATGCACCTCGAACTAACCACTAGCTTTCTCACAAGATTTTCCCAAGTCATGCCCGCTCGACGCTCGACATACACCTCGAGATAGCCACTAGCTTTCTCACAAGCTTTCTCTGTCTCAAGCTTGCTCGACGCTCAGCGTGCACCTCGAGCTAGCCACTAACCTTTTCACAAGCTTTACCCATGTAAAGCCTGCTCGATGCTTGGCATGCACCTCAAGCTAGCCGCTAGCTTTCTCACAAGCTTTTTCCGTCTCGAGGTGGCTTGACGCTCGGCATGAACCTCGAGCTGACCAATAAATTTCATGCAACTTAACCTAAATCGAAGCTCGACAAGGATTTCGAGCCTCCTGCTGGATTCCTTCTAGCTCCGCTCGAGTTTAACGTTCTTCAAGGACTCCATGCTCGCGCTCCGAGGACATGAGGTTGGAGCTCAGCACCAACCATCCCTAGAATGACCTTATGTTGTATTCTGTGGAGATCCCCTGTTCTACTCATGAACTTGCTACCAGCTGATCTTCTCCCCTTCGGGATTAGGTTACTCCTTGACAGCAGATACACTCAGCTCAGTAGGAGTGGGGGACCCATGATGTGGGTAAAAAATCAGTCCCATCAGAACTGTCCGGTCTCCTCAGGATCCGCAAATCCCCATAAATGAGGACTGTGTGCCCTATCGGCCTTCCACTGGCCCGTCACACCAATCAGGCCCACAAAAGAGGGTCAACCCGGTCCACTAGGGTTCCCTCTCTCTGCCTATAAATACCAGGCCCCCTCCACCACATGAAGGTAATGCCAATTTAGCCACTCAAAGCCTAACTCCATTTCTTCTAGTGATTGACTTGAATGTCGGAGGGCCTGTCGCCGGAATTTCTCTCGATGTTTCTAGGCATTTTTGTAGGTATTTGGCGACCGTCAAGCACCGCTAGGTCCACCTCTCCTACCACTCACACAGCCTTTACAACAGGACCGGGTCTGCAGTCAAGATCCCTTCCTTTCCTCTCCAAATAATAAGAATTCACATCTCTTGCTCCCACCGCAAAACAACAACATCAAATAGTGAAAGATATATGTCGAGAGGGGTTTCCTTTTCTTGTTGATCACAACTCTTAGTGATGGATTTTCATACATCATGTGTTTATTACATGGCTAAAATTGACTAAGAGCACATGTAAGCCCTCTTTTTTTTGGACATGCATGACATCTGATGGTTACTTAAGTTTGAAAGCAAAATTTTCTAGAATGATAATGAAAACAAATTAAGAGCACAGATTGAGGCTTCCAGTTTCCACCATACTTCTCATGTCCATGCTTAGAAAGAAAACAAACATCAATGGAACATCAATTTTCATGTGATCCTTTGAGATCTGAACCCTGCATGATCTCCCCAAATCTGAAGATCGATAATAAAAACAAACCGAAAGGCTTTCCTCCTTACTTTTTTAAATTTTCATATCTATTATGGGATAAAATTCTTGGATGAATTTTCGTATATAGGAGATGTGTTTACTGTGTATACTGCTTATTGTTAATATATATGTATATATTCCATAGCACGTGTATGACACATGTTAATCATCTTGTATAGACTAATATATACGGTTAGCTTCATGCCCTAATAAATAAGTTGTTATGTCTTTCTCTATCGATGTATCAGAGCTACCTTACTCTTGATCCTCAATTACAAATCAGATTAGAGAAATCAAAACCTAAATATTCTATTTTGATTTGAGATCAAACCTAAATCTAAATCCCAAATCCAAACTCTGATCCCCATCACCGTCCACCTCCCCCTGCACCGTCACCCTTGCACCGTCGACCCACCACGATGCCGCTCGCAAGCCTCAAGCCGCACCACCACGCCGCTTCTCGACCGGCTACGACTCATGGCCTTTCTCATTATCTTATGGATGATCTGCCATCTACGACCCTGCCATCCACGACACCTCCTACTCTTACTCCTACTTCAAACTCTACCATTTCCTCTTTTGTAGCATCTGCTCAAACTCTTATAGAGTAGAAAACTCTAGATTTCCAAGTACAGGGCATTATATTTTTATTCTACTAAGGTCTCCATCTGTCATCAAATTACTATTCTTCCATCTGCAAAGGCTATTTGGACCCATCATCAAGTCACTTATGAGCACTCTAGTCATGCTCATGAGTATGCTTTGAATCAAGAACTTGCTACAACCACTTAAGGTAATCAATCTGTATCATTTTTTTTTGCTTCTCTTTAGAATTTGTGGTAACAAATTGATGAAATTGAGGAGCCCTGTAAGGAGAAGGTGTGTAGCATTGCGTAATAAAAAATGAATTTATGAGTTTTTTATAAGCCTTCGTCCAGAATTCACAGTTTGTTTGCAATTAGCTTATGTCCAGTAAGATAGTTCCTATTTTGGAATAGGCCAAACTAGTTGTGTTAGTTTAGGAGACCAATCGGTGGACCACTGCTCTTCTTCCTACATCACAGTCTACTCCTTCTGTGTTGGTTGTCACACTTCTACAACCACCTTTGCTGCATAGCTCTTCCTATGGTCCATCTTCTTTTCGTCCAATAAAATCAAAGAAACAATGTAATTATTATCACTTTCTTGGTCAGACCATAAATCAGTTTCGTAAGCATTTGCGCTTACATCAAATACCTCCTATAGCTGCTCAAGTTGATCTCTAATGCTTATTCTCCTGACTAGCTCACTGAGCTTATATCTCAACTGCTCAATTGTCAACTTCATCATATGGACATCACAGCTCCTAGTGTTTTTTCTTCTCCTGGCACTCTAACTCATTCGCCACAAGCCATGATTGTCACCACTCCTAGCTCGTCTTCTTGGCCTACATGGTTGTTGGACTCAGGTACTTCCTATCACATGACCTCTGATGCTTCTATTATTCATAATTGTTCTCGTTCTTTATCTTTCAATTCTGTGTGTAGTGCCTCTGCAGATCTCCTCTCTATCTCTTATCAAGGTTATTTCTCATATACAAACTTTTCTATTCCCTCAGTTCTTCATGATCCTAATTTATCTATGAACTAATTTATGTTGGACAAATTGGTGTTCACAATTGCACTATTACATTTGACTTTTCTTCTTGTCTCATACAGGATTGCAGGATAGGGGCACTGCTTGGGGCTGGCCGTAGGCAAGAAGTACCTAAATCATGGATCACTTGCACTTCCCAATTGCCGAAGCCTTCAGATATGTTGTTCCTAACATAAGTTTTTGGCATCAACGTTTAGCTCATCCTTATTCTTTCATATTATCCTCTTTATTTTAGTCAAGTATCATAGGTAGTGTGTCTAAATATAGTACTCCTAACTATAATAACTGTCTGGATTATCATCTCGGTAAACAAACTCAGTTATCTTATCTTTTGAGTAATAGTTCTAATTCTTCCTTTTTGAGTTTGTGCATTCTGATATTGGGGGGGGCTTTTCCTCGTGTATCTAAATCATACTATAAATATTATTTTTTTTCATTGATGACTGCTCTCGTTTTACATGGATTTATTTCATGCACTCTAGCAGTTAATTTTTTAGTACTTACCGAACTTTTGTCACAATGATTGCAACATAGTATAATCTTGAGATAAAAATATTTCATTCTAACTCTGGTGGAGAGTATATGTCTACAAAGTTTAGAAATTTCCTAGCCACTCAGGGAACTTTTTCTTAGCAATATTGCCCTGGTTCTCATGCTTAATATGACACTGTCTGAAGAAAACATAGGTATATCATTGAAACCACTAGGGACTTGCTTCTTTCTGCCTCTATTCCTCCTCAGTTTGGGCTGAAACTGCTCTTACTGCTATCTACTTAATCAATATTCAGCATTTGACTGTCATTGGTGGCGATACTCATTTCGCTCGACTTAGGGGGAAATCACCATAGTATAACCACCTTCGGAATTTTGGTTTTGTTTGTTATATCTCCTTCAACCTCGTGTACGTAACAAATCATCTTAATAATCTGTTGACTTGGTTATGATCCTGAGTAGAAGGGCTATAGGTGCTATGAACCCAAAGCAAGACTTCTTCGTATGTCTCGTGATGTTCACTTTGTAAAAGATTGATTGTACTTCGATAAAATTGACTCTCCTACATTTGATCCTTATTCTTTAGAGTTCTATATCTTTCTTCAACCTTTATTTATCTCTTTACTATGACTCTAGCACCACCTCCTATCATGCCCACACCCACACATAAGTTGTCCTTTGCTGTGTCTGGTCCTCTACCTTCTCCTCCCTTAGCACGTCATCATATTCAGCCACTTCAGCATCACTTTTTCTTTGTGCTCAACCCATAACACTTGACCCATCAGTGACTTAAACGGCTCCTACAGTGCCTCCACCTACTCATCCCCTTGATCCTCGTTATCCTTTGAGGTTACACCGTCCTCCTTTTCGGCTTACCTACCTATTCCCAGGTAATCCGGAGTTCTCTGCTTTCGCTGGTGCTATTCATTCTTAAATTGAACTTCAAAACTTCAAAGAAGTATCACATGTTCTTGTTTGGCAACAGGCTATGACAAATGAGTTGGATGCTTTAAGCATAACAGGCACCTGAGAATTTGTTCCATCTCCTTCAGGAGTACAACCGATTACATGCATGTGGGTATATAAGATCAAAACCCTATCAGATGGCACTCTAAAGCGAAACAAGGCTTATCTTGTTGCACAATATTTTTAACAATAAAATGAGATTGATTATCAGGAGACTTTTGCTCTCATTACACACATGACCACAATTATGACATTTGTTGTTGTTGCTTTAGTCTGTAACTGGCTCTATGGCAGTTGGATGTGAAGAATGCCTTCTTGCATGGTGAGCTTCATGAAAAAGTTTATATGCTTCCTCTACCTGATCTACGTCATCCCCCAAATAGTATATGTCATCTTCAACGTGCACTATATGGTCTCAAATAGGCTCCACTGGCTTGGTTTGAGAGTTTCAATTCCACAGTTTGCACTGCTAGATTTTGTCAGATTGCCTATGATCCGGCTATGTTCATTCAATCCTCTTAAAGAAGTCGCACAATTTTGCTGCTATATGTCGATGATATGATTCTTACTGGTCACAACCATGCACAAATTCAGACTGTGAAAACTTATTGGCAGATACAATTTTCCATGACCGATATTGGCATGCTACGGTTTTTTATTAGGATTGAAGTCACCTCTAGTGACCATGGTTATCTTTTTCCTTAACGAAAATATACTGCAGATCTTCTGGTCTGTGCAAATATCTCTAAGACTCATACTGAAACAATTCCTATGGAACTCAACTTGGAGCTTCAGGCATCAGATGGGATTCTTCTTCCTGATCCTACTTGAAGCAAACATGTTGTGGGCAGTCTGGTCTACCTCACCATTACACGATTAGATATTTATCATGTGGTCCATGTTTTGAGCCAGTTTGTGTATGCTCCTACGTCTGTGCATTATGACCATCTACTTTGGGTGCTTCATTATCTTCGTAGAATGATCACTTAATCCATGTTCTTCTCTCCCCTAGCCCTGAAGGCCTTTACTGATACCACCTAGTCTGGTAATCTTGATGATAAGCGATACATCACGGACTATTGTGTCTTTCTTGAAACTTCTCTCATTTTTTGAAAGTCAAAGAAGCAGACTACAGTCACTCATTCTATTTCAGAGGCTGAACTTCGTGCTCTTGCCGCGACCACAACAGAAGTAGAATATCTATGATGGTTAGTAGAGGATTTTGGTATTATTTCGAAGCCCACTCTCGTATTTTTGATAATACTAGTTCCATTAGAATTGCTTCAGATCCGGTCAAACATGAGCTCACTAAACATATTGGTGTTGATGCCTTCTTCAGTCGGGAATGCATTCCTAAGGTCATATCCCTTCATTATGTT
Organism: Hemerocallis citrina; assembly: GCA_017893485.1. Taxonomy (NCBI): domain Eukaryota; kingdom Viridiplantae; phylum Streptophyta; class Magnoliopsida; order Asparagales; family Asphodelaceae; genus Hemerocallis; species Hemerocallis citrina. Next base: position 214,213,254 of record CM030363.1, read on the forward strand.
CCTTCCAAAGCTCAATGTGTTGATTCTTGACAAAATCTCAGACGAAGGTGCAACGTCAAACATTGTTTCCCAAACTCACCCATGTTGATCCACCATGAGTTTGAGAGAGGTTGTTAATATATATATGTATATATTCCATAGTGCGTGTATGACGTATGTTTATCATCTTGTATAGACTCATATATATAGTTGACTTAATGCCCTAATAGATAAGATTTACACTTTCTTTGTTCACCCTCTCTATCACTTATATGATAATCTTGTAAGTAATATATATAGAAAGTTTTCATCTTGGAAAGAAGTGTGTGTACAAATCATAAAGTGCACTAGTCTGTAAGATATATACTCTTTTACATCCTTGCAATGCATGTACACATTTGTATGCCACATTGGATAATGGTGTTTTGATGATGAGTTGATCTATATTGATGCTTTTTGTGAATGTGCGTGTGTATATCTATTTCTATTATAAAAGTAAGAATAAATCTATCCATTTGAGATCTAAGCCATCCATTTTATTTTATTTAGATCTACACATCTGATCTAGATCATTCATTTGATCTATATAATGATTAGATCATGGTCCCTGAATACCCGAACCAATTAAAACCGGTACAAACCCGCACACCCATCTCAAAAGCCCAGACTAAATAGGGCCCTCATTCTATCCCCTCTTTCTTCTCCCTCTTCCCCAACCGTCCTCTTCATCTAGGGTTTTATGACGACTAGGGTTTCTCCAATCCCCTCAAATCCATGCCATGGACGACAAAACCAAACAACTTCAATGTCACTGATCTCACCTCCATTCTCCCCGACCTCACTGTTGGTAACCTCCCCCACTTCCTCCATCTCTCCCAATCTTCCTCCATTTTGTTTTACTGGTCTACTTGGATTTTTGTGATGTTGCTAGGTCTGAGCGCCCAGGACAGAGTCAGCCTTATTAGTGCTCTCAAGGTTTGTATTGGTAACCGATTTTGTTAGGATTTTGTAGGGGTCTCTTTATTTTTGGCGGTGCTTTAATTTTTGTGTTGTGTTTTTGTGGTTGTATAATAAGTTGTAGAGCTTGTCTGGGGAGCAAGCGGCAGACATGCTGGAGAGTCCGAGTCTGGTGGTGCGGAAGCAAGTTGAGTTCTTGAGGGAGATTCAAGTATGGTTCTTTCCATTGGTTGTGATTTTGTTAGTTTGTTGGTTCAATGTTGATTTGTTTAGTGTAGATCATTTAGATGAAAAGAATTGCAAGTTAAGTTAGGATAGGTGGAGCTTTGTAACCTGGGTCAATGTGTATCAAGATTGTGTTGAGATAATGCAAGAGTTTGTTGAGATGATTCCTCTGAATTTATGCACCCAATGTGTTTGTCAAAATGCGTGTGTGACTGAACTGGCACCTTGGTTGCTCACTACAATAACTTTAACTCGAATGAGTAATCGAAGATTGTCCTCTCCGATTCTCATGAATAAATTAAAGTGGACTATATCGACATATGCATCTTCATTATTCTTCTGTTTCGGGAAAATTTAGCAAGAAATGAACATGCTGTTGTATGATTTTAGTGGATTTCATCTTGTATATAAGTTTTGCTAGCTTATTATAGCAACTTAAATCTGCAAGTTTTGTTTTTGTCTGAATCAGTAAAACATTTTGGCTTAGTAATTTTGTAACGCCCCGAATTTCAAAATACACTGAATTCGAGATTCCACAGGATCTTTACACTTCTTTCGTACAATTTTACAAGGAATTTAAAACTTTTCACTTTACATCAAAGTTACAAGAAATCTTTACACTTTACATTTTACAGCAGAAGCAAATTTACAACATTTATATACAAGTACAACAACATTTGAATAATCTCTAAGCATCAGTTCTCCTTTAATCTTTATCATGGCATTTACCCTGCATACAAAACTGTGGGTACGTCAGTTTATTCAACCGACGAACATTATACACGGCCATCCTCTCTATGCCGAAAATAGTATAACTGATTTTCCATATTTAACAAACACAAACTTGTCACATATCAAACTAAAGGGAATACCCTATTGATGTCGTGTTGTGATTGTGCACTTAGTCCTTAATGCAGTTATTTATATTACATGACACTAATGCGCACTTGTTCGGATTCTATGCATCCCATACTACATAGGTCCGAGGGAAAGCCTCTTAATCGTTCTTCATCTTGTAGGGTTCAATCTCTCGTCATGACTTAATCTACTACTGTAACTACGGTAAGTATCCTAGATGTCCTATGAGTACGAGCTCATGTACAGAAAAACTGGAGGGAAACCCCACGTCATGTCACGACGCATCGTGAAGACTATCTATGGACAATTCAGCCTCCTTCATGGCACACAATCATCTCACAGTCACCAAACACCCCACAAGCGTCGCCAAGATCCCGATAATTCCGGAGTAGTGCCCACATCATGTCACGACGCATCGTGAAGACAAACTGTGAATCACACCCACATCGTAGACTCGAGGCCCCCATACTTGTGTTTTTCTCTCACTTTCATCACCTCTTCACTATGTACTAATTCTTAATGAAATTATGAACAAAATCAATCTCTTAGAGTTAGCCCTCTCACTACTACCGGTCTTATTTCTTTCATTTCACAATGACCCAAACTTGGTCTTTTCAATGTCAATAATCATATTTCATCACTTTTCACTTGCCGGTGTGAGTTTTGACTACAAACTAATTTTCAATTTCATTTCACAAATTCATATGTTTGAGTTGTCAAACCCAAGAACATTTCTCTTTTTCAATCACATGATTTCCAATCTTTTCATGAGTCAATAATCATACTCGAAGTTCAATTATACATCACACATTTCTTAATCCACATGTATTTCCACATTGAAAAATCATATCACAAAATATCTAGTCAAAGTGAAATATTCACCACTCACTATTGTCACACTATTCTTTGATAAGAATAACTCATACAAACTTCACAACAAATACTTTCTTTCTTTCAAATTTTTCTTTCCTAATACTTATCTTAATTTCTTCGCAAAACACATTTTTACGAATTATACGAGTGTAAAACTATAGTTCCAATTCCATTTTTACTCCCAAAATATACTTTATTTCATTCCAATAACTCCCAATTAATTTTCATAAGTCACAAATGAATTTAGAACAATAATAGTATTTTTTCCCGAATTTTTACACATCAAGAAACCCAAAAATCACTTTTTTATAAAAAAAAAATAATATTCTTGCCAAGCCAGGATTCGAACCAGCGACCCAAAGGAACCCAACCGCACGCACTAGCCACTCGGCTGCTTGTGCTCATCGATATAAATAGAGGTCGGGGAGTTAAATATTCTCGGATTGAAAACTGATTAAATTTCAAAACGCATAAAAAAGAATGGTGTGCTCAAGTATCGAACCAGCGACCTCGACCATATACACCTGCACCACTATAGAGCTAAAGAGCCCACCGACCACTTGAGCTATAGGCTCAAGTTGTCTTGACTACAACTCGTATTTTATTTTAATCAATTCTCTGTTCAATTGGAACATTTCGATGTTCAAAAGCTCTTATTTTAGTTTGTTTTCACTAAAATTTTTGTAAATCTCCAGAATGTTTATTTAAACATAATGTGACACTCTAGTAATTTAAAATTAATTTTTCCAGTAATTAAACACATATTTTTCATACAATTAATTTAAATTGTATACTACTACTACCATATCTCATTTGACATTTCTCATACGACTTAATATTAATACTTCCTATATTAATTCTCTGTTTATCTTCCTTTTATAAACTCAAAAACATATTTTAAGTAACTCATTCTAAACATTATCACGAAAGTCCATCTAAGCATATAAATCAACAATTTCATCTACTAGCATTTGTACTTAGTTTTGATACTAACAACAAATTTTAATTCACGCATTCCATGGCTACAAACAATTCACATACAACTTAAGATTCATGACGGAATAACATGCAATCTATTTAGCATCAATTCAATCAACTAATAAGCCCTTTTTCCAATTAAGTGTACTCTTCTTAGTTTCTTTCATGCATTATCGTTTCAATCAATTAATAAGCCATTTTTTCAATTAAGTGTACTCTTCTTAGTTTCTTTCATGCATTATCGTTTCAATCAACCTTAGCATGATATCTAATTAAAAATATAGAAAATAACCCACCTTATTTGGAGAGAAAAGATTTTGCAACACCTCCTAAACAAAAGAGTCCTTCGCGAGCTTGCCAAAAGAGTGTTCCTCCTCCTCCTTGATGTGCAAAACCGAGCCTTCAAAGGTGAAATCCTGAGCCCTCCTAGGTGATGCCGGCCTTCCTTGATTGCAAGCACACACTCACCCTCAAACTCTCAATCTTTTATCTCACTTCCTTCTAATAATGTACTACTAACAAATGTAGTTTCTACTATAGGTTTTTGGAGAATGAAGAGTGCAAGAATAACTAGGCTAGGGGGGGGGGGGTATTTATACTAGAATTTGGAGCAAATGAAGGGCTAGGATTAATCTAGGAGTTAAATATAAAAGGCTAGGATTTAAGGGGAAGTTGTAGTAACCAACCATGATCCAAACAACTACCACCCACAACTCCACTTCTCTTTTTCCCTTTCCCTCCCATTCAAAACCGGCCACACAAGTGCCCCATGCACGTGTACGTGCAATGCACGTGCATTCATTAGTTCTCCATATAAAAAGTTGTACATTTAATTATTTTTTTTTTTATAAAAATAATCTTATAAAAGTAGTCTACATTACAAGTTGTAATAAAAGAGAATAGCTCATGGGCTTTATTTAATGGGCCAAATAATGGTTACAAAAATAAATTAGATTTGGGCTAAAAAGGACTTGTGCTTATTTGAAGAAAATGGGCCTTTATAAAAACAGTTAGAGAACACATATACTTATATATATATATATATATATATATATATATATATATATATATATATATATACACACACACACACACATTATTAATAATGAAAATGATTATAAGATTTTATACTACAAAAAATATAAAAATGATTATAAGATTTTATACTACAAAAAATTGCACGTGCACAATACGTGAAAAAATAAAATAATAATTTTCATAAATGAAAATTGGGGTATTACAAATTTCATTTTAGTTGGCATGTTTACAATCTACTGATATTTGAGTAACATGTTTTTTAAGGAGTTGGCAATTCATATGCCTAGAACATAGTTTTTGTCATTACATTGTCAAATCTAATCTTCATGTTTTATTTTGTGAACTAGGATTAGTAGACTTAATTTTATTATACTTAAGTCACACTATGGACTTTTGACGGAATTCCATAAGTTGTTCATTAGACTGATACAAAACCTTGTTTAAATTTCACTTGTTATTAGGGAGCCATGCTGCGGTGATGTACTTTCTGTTCGTGATTCAAAAATGCTTGAAAGGTCTTTCTCGAGTAAGAATCCATGGCTATCTTCTCTCCTTCAGTACTCATATGTAGCGCCCAAAAAAGGAAAGGCTGCACCGGTGCAGGGTATCTCAATTTCCATGATTGATGAATATTTTACTTTATATTTAATGTTTGCATCCTTCACTTTTCAACTTAGATCAGGAGAATGTGAAATCAAGAAATGAGGTTATCATGTGGTAAATACGCAAATTATTCAGAAGGATATGGCTCTACAAAATTTAGATCTAGGGTTCCTTCAATACTCTTATATGAATATCTCTTGGCCGATTAAGGACTACTCGAAAACAATTCGAAAGTTGTGTATGTATTCAAGGTTTGTAACTCAACCATTCGCAAGAAGTGGACTTGTAAATTTGCTTTTTTATGAGTGTTATTTTTGTTTGAAACTTAAAGCTTGTATTAGAGCTTGTGTTAACGGCTTGTGCACTCTAAATAGAAAATAAATGGTCTGAACAGTGAAAATGAGATAAAACATGCTTAAATAGAATACGATGATTACTTTTCAGAATTCATGACACTTAAGAAAACTAGTTGCTAGGGAACAAACAATAACCATATAATTTGTTGGGAGCATAGAAATGAACTTTTATACCTATTAAAATGGCTTAGACGATGTTTCTTAAAACACGACTACTATCAATACTTCCATGCAAAAAAGTTATGCATGAAATTACTATGTAATAAATAATTTAAAGAAGAAATCACGCAACAAATATTAGTGATAGCAGTTCTTAGTTAATAAGGTCTATCCAACTTTGAAAATCAACCAAATAGAAAAGATCAATACAAAATTACCCATAGTTGCAAAGGACGGACTATTTTTTGTCAAACTTTTATATGTTGGGTCTCTATATTTCAATTATGTAGTATGTCTATCTTGAGATACTAGGTGTAACTGGATATTATTGTGGGAAGAGAGCTCCTTATATTTGTAATATGATTATGGACATCTTTTTTATTATTTTTCCCTAATGAAATACTTATTATCTCTAAGTTCAATCCTTAGATTGGCTATACTATTTAGTATCTTCAATATATATGTACATGTTTTTTTGTAAACAATATTCAACTTTATACTGATTATCAGGATTCTTGCATGTTCACAACAACAAATAGCACTACAATAAAGATAAATCCAAATATACCTTGTATATTTTATTCTAGAATTGATGTCTTTTGAAATATTATTTACCACTAATTTTTTATTTTTTGAAGATTAGTTGTGAAGCATGTGATCAAATTTCATTGAACAATAATACCTTGAAATTAACTGAAAACAAAAGTAATGGATGTGGAAGAATGGAAAGTGTGAAACTAACTGCTATTCTTGATTGTTTTCTTTTTCATATTTTAATCCAATATACAGAAAGTGACTAATTACGAATAAATTATTTCAGATATGTATTTCAAAGGACACAAGTGCAGAAGCATATTTGACTTTATTTAATGAGGAAGCACGATGCATCATCGGCTGCTCTGCAAAAGACTTGGAACAGATTAAGAATAAGATATAATATTGAGAGCTAATTACTTAATATCCAAAAAAAAATAGTGGCTGGTGCATATAATTAATTTAGTGACATCATGGCATGAATTTTCTCAATGAAGTTTTATAATTTTATGCATATCCCATATCCCATCAGTTCACATTTGTAGGAATTTTTGTGATTGATTTTTTTTATGAGATAAAACGTGTTAAAAAATTCAACTGACGTGTGCACCAAGCCACGTGCACTTGGCGCCTGGCAATTTTTAACTAGTATATATAAAAGTATAACTGAAGCTATAGATAAGCTCATATATCTGGATATTTACTGAACACATATATCTAACAATAACAATTTGGTTTAGTTCACTCAAGACATGAAATGTATGAACTATCTGAAGTCTATAAATATAAATGGATATGTAATCATATTGATATACTAGGTTTGCCCGTGGACACGTGCCTACGGCACGTTTCTATGAACGATGCAGAATATAAAAAGGCCTGTAAAAAGTTAAATATATGCACGTCTTCGTGAAAATTGATTTATATAAATGTGTATTTGGCTGAGACATTTATGTATTCTGAATTTAGTTGTTTATTGGTTTATATCTTGCAGGATCATTTGTCAAGAGCTTAGGATTGAAAAAGAGTACTGTGAATCTACAACAATAGTGGATCAAAATTAGGTGCTATGTGTGACTTAAACATAAGAGATTTCAAACTGCATGAGTAGCAATTCAGTTGGTAATGCAGTTATCGGCTCAAACTGCATGAGTTAATTCCCCGTTGTTATATTTTCATGTAGTTAATCATGTATGATTTTTAAATAGGTTTAAAATGAAAGAGAGAGAGATAGAGAAATAGCTTATTGTAATGTATATGTAAAAACCTTTTGTTAAATGTGATCAAGTACAATATATTTAGTATCCAGATACTGGAGAGCCTACTACAAATTTGATCTGAAACAGGCTTGTTAGCCACAATTTTTGATATATTTCAGTGTATGAGATATTTGGTATTTTTTTTAATCTATAACTTACATCAAAACACATAAGCCCAACTATCAAGTATTTCAAACATTAAGGGAACATGAAGATTGCAGATGGATTGACGACTCAACCCGCCAAAAATCACGATCAAGGATGAAAAATCTATACTATTATTAAGCAAAGTCCCATTTTGGCGGCTTTTTACTATCATGCCCCCATAAACATAAAAGGCTAAAAAAAATATAGGGCTAATATCGGAGGTCAAAATGTTATTTGCATGTATTACGAAAAAAAATAAACACTTGCATGCAAATATCAAAATGAATAAATTTGCATGCAATTACTTATGCAATTACTTTGCTGATGAATAAATTTGCATGCAATTAATTTGCATACAATTACATTGGTAGGAGGAAACTATTCATTTGTTACCATTAATAGTTCATGTTGACTTCAATGTCTAGGAAGAACGATGCATGTATACTAAGTTGATCAAAATTTAAAAAGTAAACAATACAAAAAAGTTACTGTCTAAACTAATATGTGCATGCCTGTAGAAACCAAAATTATGTAAATATCAAAATGTCAACTCTGCATGCAACCTCTTCGTTGACCAACCCCTTCCTCAAAATCCTACACACCTTTAAATATTAGGACGTGCATCGCACGCGTGCAAATAGCTAGTCATTATAATGAAAAAGGAATCAATCAAGTCAAAACCAATGGTCATTTCTATTGTAGAATACTAATAGAAATTTTAGTAAAAATCTCCCTGCATAGCAATTACCAAGGAAAGTAAGTAATTATATGGATATATTTTGCTAATGATAGTACGTGGCAGTCTGCTGTGTAAATATTTTAGTGAGATTTCTTCTGAGTTTTGATTGTGATTGTGATTTCAATTATAATGGTAACATTTATTAACATCTCATGCAATCTTTTTAACAAAGTTAAAGGCTGTGCATTCATTACGTTGACCATCATATACAATTCATGGAAGTAACCAATAAACTCTTCCTTCTGTAGTAAATAGGAAACTAAAAATCAGTTGTCACAGTTAATAAATATGGGCTATAAAGATAGTTAATATAAGTAATTTAAAGATTCTCAAGCACTGCAGTTCTCTCCATCAGGAGTTTGACAATGAACATTTTCTACAGCTTATAGGATGGTTTAAAATCAAATCGGTTTTTAACCTTAAAATTTGTTAGGTAGGAAAGCACTTTCCATTAGAAACCAATTCAACGTATCTCGGTTTGAATATTAGAAGTCATCAATCGGTAGATATATCCAAAGTAGCAATCTTAACTATCAAGCTGTATTCTCGCCCACTTGATCTAAGCTATTGCATGCATAAACTATCTATATATACCTGGGTTATCAGAAGCTTAAACATCACAGCAAAAAAAAAAGTTCCATAACCCACTACAGAAGAAGGAGACGCACTATTAATAATGGCTTCCTCCTACTCTTCACTTCTTGTAGCTATAGCAATATTCTTCTCTCCATTGTTTCTCCATTATAGTTGTGAAGCTCAACTGACCTCCGGCTTCTACAACACCACTTGTAACAATGTGTCAGCCATCGTCAAAAGTGTGGTTCAACAGGCTCATAGCAGCGACCCTAGGATCTATGCTAGTCTCACTCGCATGCATTTCCATGACTGCTTCGTCAATGTAAACTTTCTGTCGTATATATATGCTGATTATTAGTGGATAAATAAAATTCGATCCCTAAACCTTTCACTGCAACTTGAATGATAACTTCAGAATTAAAATGCAGCTCTGACTAAATATGTACATGTTTCAACACGTACAAATTTTTTTGAATATAAATTTTTGTGTTCATGAAGTACGTAAATGTTTTGTTGTAGGGTTGTGATGGATCGGTGTTGTTGGATGATACGGCCACCATTCAGAGCGAGAAGGGTGCAGGTCCCAATAACAACTCACTTCGGGGTTTTGATGTTGTGGACAACATCAAGACTGCTGTAGAGAATGCTTGCCCAGGAGTAGTCTCATGCGCTGATATTCTTGCCCTTGCTGCGGAAGCTTCTGTCAGCCTAGTATGTACCACTGCATGCATTCTTTCGCTCTACCTTTTTGCATGCATGTTTGGACCTAAATTTTACCACACAAATTACTAGATGGTTGTATATACCGCTAGCAATTTCATTCTTTCAAGCTAATTAAACATTATGAGATTTTTATTGCAGGCAGGGGGACCGTCATGGACTGTGCTACTAGGAAGAAGAGACAGCACAACTGCCAACCGAACAGGCGCCAATAACCTTCCCAGCCCCTTTGACACCTTAAGCAATCTGCAGTCTAAGTTTACTGCCGTTCAACTCTCAAACACCGACCTCGTCACTTTGTCGGGTATGTAGGAGATGCCAGCTTTATTTGTATGCACCGGGGATGGATTGATTCAGTTATTAGTCTTCACAGACTTAGCTTTCATTCATATGTAATCAAATTTAGCTCAACTGATGCAACACATACCTACACTTAGTATTTAATTAGTACTAATGTCACATCCATTATTACATAGAAGTACAAGCAGCATTAATTCGAAGTTGAAACCCCACCATGTAGTACAAAAAGATAGACAGAAATAAAACAATCTCGCAGATTTTTTTCACAGGATCGAAATTACATTCCCATCACACCCAAAAATCTCTTAAATCGAAGAAGAAGGAAGAGTGGGAAAGAAAAATGCAGAATCAAAACAAACCAAATAAGTATACTTATACCGAAACCTACAAATTCGAAACTTATTACACCCTCAGTTACCAACCCTGAAACTGATACTGCGGTGATGATCTTTGAAATCAGTATCCATCTAAAGATCAAAGCATGTTTTTCAAAGAGAGCTAACTAAAAGTGCAATTTAGTTCATTCACATTAAAAAATTAAACATAATTTCTCTCTCCTCAAAATCCTCCCAATATTGGAGGGGAGCCAAAATTGGCTCAAGAGGGATGTTGCAACCCCCCATCCTAAAAAAATGAACCAAACATGAAAAGTTTTAAATTTTAAAAAACCCCTCCCCTGCAACCAAACACTCCCTTACTTATCCTTGGAATGTATTCTTTTTGGCATTAATTAGTTCAGAATGCAATTATTCCTAATAACGAATCTTCTGTCCTTCCCCTATTTTTCTAGGCTTGAAGGAATAAATTTCTCTTCAAAACTTGGTTTTTTGTCCTTATCATTACTATCATCTCAACTTAATTATAATAAATAATTATGGAAACTAATTTGTCCTTCCCCTATTTTTTGTCCTTCCCCTATTTTTTGTCCTTATCATAGGATCACTAGAAGTCCATTGCTGAGTCTTACAGCCTTGAATTAGTTGCATTACAGCTAATTTGATGTCATCAAAATTTGATGTAATCAAGCATTGGTATATCTTGTCTTTAAGATTGCATCATTGTCTTTCTCAAAAAAAAAAAAAAAAAAAAATTCCTTTTCAACAGTAGTAGTGCTGCACATGACATGACATGTATTCGTAAATCTCTAATGTCATAACTCCAAAAGAACGAACGCATACATTTTCATAAGCCATATATATCAATGAAAAGTCAAAACTAATAACCCTCTCAAAATTATGCAAATGCAGGGGCCCACACCTTTGGCCGAGGTCAGTGCATGTTTGTTTCCAACCGGCTGTACAACTTCAGCGGAACCGGAAAACCTGACCCCAGCATGAACTCATCCTACGTAACCACGCTCCAATCCAGCTGTTCCCAGTCCGGGAGCGGGACCACATTGGTTAACAATGATCCCACTACTCCTGACACCTTCGACAACGCCTACTACACCAACCTGCAGAACCATAAAGGCCTCTTCTCGAGTGACCAGGAGCTTCTCTCCACTACCGGAGCTTCAACTGCTTCAACTGTTAACAGCTTTGCTGGTAGCCAGACCAGTTTTTTCTCAAATTTTGCAACGTCGATGGTTAATATGGGGAATATTAGTCCATTGACTGGGAGCAGTGGGCAGATCAGGAGCAACTGCAGGAAGGTTAATGGGAGCTAAATTAGTTATAAATCGATCATGAACAACAACTCTTCTAAAAGAGAGAGTTGAGTTGTAAGCGAACGATGTTAAGGGTTATAATGTTTGAGCGAAGTGCTCATGGAGTATGATAATGTAATTTGGGCTTATAGTGCTTAATTGATGTTACCCACTTTATCTGTATTATGGAAACTAATTAAGTGCAAATAAGAGAAGTATTATAGTAAGCCTTTTCTGTGTCAATTTCATTTCTCCATTGTTTATTTTTCTCCTTTTTGTGTGTGGTTTTTGTTAAACTCAAACATAAAGCAAAAGACCAAATAGCAGAGAGTAGCAACACAATAGCAAGGGAGAATGTGTTCAGTTATTTTTTATCAATGCTCTGTTATTTTATTTAATCGGATACAAGCTTTAAATAGACTAAGAAGAGAAACAAAAAACACTAGAATTTGGGAGAAGCTCACTCCTATTTACTTGGTCCTTACTCCTACCAATAAGCATAGTCATACAATTCAAAAGTTAGTTTTGAATCAAACTCCAACACTCCCCCTTGATTCAAAATCTACTACACCAAGAAGCTTTCTGAATTTGAAAAACTTCTCGTAAGATAGTGCTTTAGTAAATCCATCGGCAATTTGATCATTTGTAGGACAGAACTTCAGTTCAACGACACCTTTTGTAACAGCTTTGTCGCAGTATACAAGTGTTGGAGATGTCTGAATCTCGAACAAATCCTCCATGATTCTTCTCATCCACATAGCTTGACAGACAGTAGATGTCGCAGCAACATACTCAGCTTCTGAAGACGATAAGGCGGTACTTTCTTGCTTCTTTGACATCCATGAAACCGCACCCGAACCAAGGTTGAAAATGAATCCACTTGTACTCTTCCGGTCGTCTAAGGAACCTGCCCAATCACTGTCAGTAAAACCAACTAAATTAAAATGAGAGGAAGGATGATACCAGATCCCATAGTTCGTGGTTGCTCGAACGTAGCGGAGAATACGTTTTGCTGCTCCAAGATGATGTTTGGAAGGATTATGCATGAACCTTGATATCAGACTTACTGCAAACACAATGTCAGGACGAGAATGAGTTAAGAACATTAATCCACCAACAAGCCCTCTAAAGTATTTTTCATCAGCTTTCTCTGTGCCATCTTCTAGAACCAGCTTCTCATTTGCATTCATTGGGGTTGAACATCCTTTACAGTTTTGCATCTGAATTTTATTGAGAAGGTTGAAAGCATACCTCTCTTGAGAAATAAAAATACCATCTGATGTTTGTTGGACCTGAAGACCAAGAAAATATTGCAACAATCCAAGATCTGACATTTCAAATTCAGTCATCATAATGGTCCTAAAGTTTTCAATAAGAGATAGAGAAGAACCCGTGTAGATTATGTCATCCACATATACACAAACAATAAGTATTTTATCTTTACCTTGTGTCTTCACATATAGTGTAGGTTCATTATCACTTCTATGAAATCCATGTTTAAGAAGATAAGAGTCAAGACGACTATACCATGCCCGTGGTGCTTGTTTCAGTCCGTATAGTGCCTTCTTGAGTTTATAGACTTTCTCCTCCATTTCTTTGACCACAAATCCTTGTGGCTGCTCAACATAGACATCCTCATTCAAATATCCATTTAGAAATGCAGATTTAACATCAAATTGAAAAACATCCCATCTTTTTTGAGCTGCAAAAGCTAAAATTAGTCTAGCAGTTTCTAAACGAGCAACAGGTGAAAAAGTTTCATAAAAATCTACACCGTAGACTTGCACATACCCTTTAGCAACTAAACGTGCTTTATACCTTTTAACATTACCTTCTCCGTCATATTTTATCTTGTACACCCATTTTACCCCGATTGCATCTTTTCCAGGGGGCAAATCTGTCAACTCCCATGTTTGGTTCTTTTCAATTGCGGTAATTTCTTCTTTCATGGAAGTCTCCCATTCTTCTTTACCGTATGCTTCTTCATAGCAAATTGGCTCTGCAACCATTAAAGCAAATTGACATGATGCATAAATCTCTGACAAGGATTTTACCTTTCTTGGGAGGACTTTCTTCATCAGAAGGTGGAGAACTTCTATTTATAGGAGAAGTACTTGTTGGACCTGCAGATGTAGATGCGATCGATGTCGAAGATGTTGGAGGGCTTCTATTTATAGGAGAAGCACTTGCTGATGGAGATGCGATCGATGTCGAAGATGTTGTTTGAGTCACAACTTCTTCATTTGAAGGATGTGGTATGGATGAGTTTTGCCCTTCACCAATCTTCTGAACCTGTTGGCTATCATTCCACATCCAACTAGCATTTTCATCAAATATCACATCTCTACTAATAATCAACTTCTTGGTTATCGGATTATATAATCGATAAGCTTTTGATTCACTACTATAGCCAAGAAGAATGCATTTTTCACTTTTATCATCTAACTTTCTACGAATTTGAGGGTGAACAAATGCATAAGCAATACAACCAAATACCTTGAGATGACTTACTCCTGGTTTTCTTCCAAACCATGCTTCATATGGTGTCATATTTTGTACAGCTTTTGTTGGCGAGCGATTTAGAAGATATACTGAAGTTGCTACAGCTTCCGCCCAAAAATCATTAGGAAGACTCTTTTCTTTCATCATGCTCCGAGCCATCTCTACAATGGTTCTGTTCTTTCTCTCGGCGACTCCATTTTGTTCAGGTGTGTACTTCACTGTAAGCTGCCTGCATATACCATTTTTCTTACAAAAAATGTTAAACTCAGTTGATAAAAATTCTCCCCCTCTATCAGTTCTGAGGATTTTTATAGCATGTCCACTTTGATTTTCAACTAATGCCCTGAACTCTTGAAACTTAGCAAATGCTTCAGACTTTTTTGTTAAAAAATATACCCAACTCATTCAAGAAAAATCATCAATAAGGAGCAAAAAATATCTATTCTTATTTAATGATAAAGTCTGCATTGGACCACAAATGTCAGCATGAATAAGTTCTAAAGGCTTAGTAGATCTCCATGATTTTACGACAGGAAAAGATGAACGATGTTGTTTTCCATAAACACAACCTTCACAAACATTATTAACACATTCAATTCCTTGTAAGCCTAGAACCATCTGTTTTTGACTTAACAACTTTAATCCATTGAAATATAAATGTCCATAATGCAAATGCCATAACAGAGATTCATTCTTTACATTAGAGACTAAAGCATAATCATCAAGACATGAAATTTCAAGAGGAAACATTTTGTTCTCAGCCATATGAATCTTCAACGTAGGTATATCTGAATTTTTAGACATAATCAAGCATATATTATCTTTGAAAGTAATTGAATAACCCTTTGCAATCAATTGACCAACACTTATTAAATTATGGGCAAGGCTAGGAATATAAAAAACATCATTGATTATTTTTTCCATACCTGACTTTGTTTTTACTGTAACCGTTCCTTTACCTTCAATTTGCATAACTGCATTATTTCCCAGCCTAACTTGTGTCTTAACAGATTCATCCAAATCACAAAAGAGTTTTTTGTCCCCTGTCATATGGTTACTACATCCACTATCTAGAAACCAAACATTACTTCTATTTCTTTCAGAATTAAAACAAGTCATAAAGAGATTACCATCTTCTTTACCTTCATCACCTCTCTTTTCTGTGTAGTTCACTTGTTGTTTGGCTTTGGCATAGCAATAAGCTTCAGTGTGCCCAAACCTTTTGCAAAAATGACATTGTTTTCCCTTGTGGCTTTGGTGATGATTGCCCCTATCATTGTTGCCTCCTCTTTGATTGTTCCAATCAGATCGTCCTTGATTGCCTTTATCACTGTTCCATTCAGATCTTCCTCTGCCTCTACCTTTGTTATGTCCTCGATAGACACCTCTTCCAAATCCTCTTCCTTGATGTGTTCCTGTAGGCTTGATTGTGTTTTCAACTCTTGTTTGAAATGCACTTTCAGCGCTCTTTTCTGCAGTCCTGTTTAATCTTTGTTCATGGGCTAGAAGAGAACTTGTTAGTGCAGTAAAAGAATAAGTAGATAAATCTTTTGATTCCTCTATTGCAGCTACTACATGATCAAATTTAGGAACAAGAGTTCTCAAAACCTTCTCTACTACTTTGTTATCATTAAGTTCTTCGCCAAGAGTTCTTAACTGATTAACAATAGTAGAAGCTTTGGTACAATAATCGTCAATTGTGTCAGTATCTTTCATACAAAGATTTTCAAAATCACTTCTAAGAGTTTGTAATTTGACAGACTTTACCTTGCCATCACCTTCATATTGTTGCTTCAAAATTCTCCATGCATCTTTTGACTTCAGAGCATTAGCAATTCTTGGAAAGATGGAGTCATTCACCGCTTGTTGCAATATGAGTAGGGCCTTCGCATCTTTTTTACGAAGATCCTTCATTTCTGCTGCCTTATCCGTCTCTGCAAAACCATTCTCAACAAGCTCCCAAAGATCTTGTGAAATGAAAAGAGTTCTCATCTTGATACTCCAAAAACCATAATTTTCACCATTAAAGACAGGAATCAAAGTTTGTGAAAGTTTGAGGCCATTTCCAATATTCATTTTTAAACCAAAAAAAAACTTCAAACAAACAATGGTGTACAAAAAAATAAATGTACCTTTTCTCCAAAAAAATAACTTACTAGAGTATCATGCGTCAAACCTTCAAATGCAACGGTA
Organism: Hemerocallis citrina; assembly: GCA_017893485.1. Classification (NCBI taxonomy): domain Eukaryota; kingdom Viridiplantae; phylum Streptophyta; class Magnoliopsida; order Asparagales; family Asphodelaceae; genus Hemerocallis; species Hemerocallis citrina. Next base: position 214,229,895 of record CM030363.1, read on the forward strand.
GCAAGCTTCCTACAATGAAGATTTGCTCCGAGCTTCAAACGAACCCAAGCTCTGATACCAATATGTTAAACTCAAACATAAAGCAAAAGACCAAATAGCAGAGAGTAGCAACACAATAGCAAGGGAGAATGTGCTCAGTTATTTTTTATCAATGCTCTGTTATTTTATTTAATCGGATACAAGCTTTAAATAGACTAAGAAGAGAAACAAAAAACACTAGAATTTGGGAGAAGCCCACTCCTATTTACTTGGTCCTTACTCCTACCAATAAGCATAGCCATACAATTCAAAAGTTAGTTTTGAATCAAACTCCAACAGTTTTCACGCATTGGTTTTTTACAGAGACATTGATGAAGATGGGTGCAGGGACTCTAAGAAACTTCCGAGAGCATTAGGATAGGGTGATGAAAAGACTACTTCCTATATGGAACAATATTTGTGTTGCTGCCTTTTTTCTGAGTGGAAGCAATCAGATGATGCGTTCAAGTTTTGAGAGTAAAACATATAGTCTGATCAGATCTAGAGTTGGTTGGCTGTGTTGTGCGGAATACGAATCAAACAACCAATCAAAGAGAGAAATAGCGAAGAAAAACCAGAAAACAAACAAACACAATGACACACAGATTTAATGTGGTTCGGCAAACAAGTGCCTACATCCACGGCGCGGTTGGGGTTTCTTCTTCAAATAATCACCAATGGGTGAAACAAACCCTTACAGAGATGACGGCTACAAAATCCGAATTAGAGGTCTCTATTTTACAAAACCCTAACTGGTGTATTTATAGGAAAACTATTGGGCCTTTCGAAATGGGCCTTTTCTAGTTCACAAACCCGCCTACAGTCGACTGGTCTTCTTACCAGTCGACTGGTCTTTAGTTCTGGACAGTCGACTGAGACACATCTTCAGTCGACTGCTGCTGCTGTATCCTTAGCCTTTGAAACTTCTCTGGACAGTCGACTGGTTCCCATAGTCAGTCGACTGATGTGCTACAGATACGATGGATATAAACAAATTGAACCAGAATCGAGCCATTATCCTACAATCTCCACCTTGGCGAGATCTTCCAAGTATCCAACAATCTCCGCCTTGGCGAGATCTACCAAGTAGCCCAAGCAATCTCCAAAAATACTCCAAAACAAATGCTCATCACCAATTGTAACAAAAACAAACTCCACCTTAGTATGATATCACATACTAACCAAACAAATAGCGAAGCACCATTCCAACCGCCCATGCCAAATCATCAAGCATGCAAAATATTAGCCAGGTTCATGCAATGCTTGAACTTGGCTGCCCCAACAATTTTGGTCAACATATCAGCAGGATTATCAGCTGTCCCAATCTTTACCAGAAGAATATCACCATCCTTTATCAAATCACACACAAAATGATAACGGACATCATTATGTTTGGTCCTCGAATGATGAACTTGGTTCTTCGCTAAATGAATAGCACTCTGACTGTCACAGTGTACCTCCACCTTCTCCCGATGAATTCCCAAGCTCTTCAAAAGTCCATGAATCCAAATAGCTTCCTTCATGGCCTCAGCAACCGCCATGTATTCAGCCTCAGTAGTAGACAACGCTACAATGGACTGCAAATTGGACCTCCAACTTATAGGTGCTCTAGCCATAGTAAACAAATAGCCTGTAGTAGACCGCCTCTTATCTAGATCACCTGCATAGTCAGAATCAACATAACCCACCAATAACCTGCTAATATTGTCATCCCTTTCAAACTTCAAACCCACATCTGTGGTGCCACTTATGTACCTCAAAATCCATTTAGCTGCTTGCCAATGCTCTCTGCCTGGATCATGCATATATCGACTAACCATACTCACCGCCTGAGAGATGTCTGGTCGAGTACAAACCATGGCATACATCAAACTGCCAACCACACTAGTGTAAGGTACATTAGCCATATACTGTCTCTCTTCATCTGTACTTGGAGACTGAGAAGCACTAATTCTGAAATGAGTGGCTAAGGGTGTACTGACTGGTTTAGTTTTCTCATCTATACCAAACCGTTTCAGCACCTTCAAAAGATATTGCTTCTGTGTCAAACTCACTATGCCCTTTGCTCTGTCTCTAGCTATCTCCATCCCAAGTATTTTCTTGGCTTCACCAAGATCCTTCATCTCGAATTCAGAACTCAGCTGATTCTTCAAATTTTGAATCTCCTTAGCATTTTTAGAGGCAATCAACATGTCATCCACATATAATAACAGATATATGAAAGAGCTATCCTGCAATTTTCTGAAATAGACACAATGATCATACTCACTTCTGGAATATCCCTGCGCTTTCATAAACTGATCAAACCTCAAATACCACTGCCTTGGAGATTGCTTCAACCCATAGAGAGACTTTTTCAACTTGCAAACACAATTTTCCTTCCCAGCAATCTTAAACCCATCTGGCTGCAATATATAAATTTCTTCATCTAGGTCCCCATGTAAGAATGCAGTCTTCACATCCATCTGTGTCAATTCAAGATCAAACTGTGCTACCAAAGCTAACAAAATCCGAATAGAAGGATGCTTCACAACCGGAGAGAATACTTCATTATAGTCAATTCCTTCCTTTTGAGCATACCCCTTTGCAACTAGTCTAGCCTTGAACCGAACACTGCCTTTTGGACCTTCTTTCTTCGTATACACCCACTTGCAACCGATAGCTTTCTTCCCCTTTGGCAATTGCACTAGATCCCAAGTCTTGTTCTTATGAAGAGAGTTCATCTCTTCATCCATAGCAACTTTCCAATCTGCATTTTCAGAACTTCTAGTAGCTTCTTTGAAGTTGGAGGGAACTTCATCATCAACAATGGGAAGGGCAAATGCAACTGTTTCTGTAAAGCGAGATGGTCGTTTGATATCTCTTCTTTGCCTTCTTGCTGCAATTGATTCTTCCTGCTGGGGAGGGTCTTGGATAGGAACTTTTTCCTCATCCTCAGTATCAACCACATCATCTTCATTTTGGACAGGAGTAGGATTTTCAACTGAAAGCTTTTCTAACTCCACCTGTTGGAGAACTCTCGCACCAGTCGACTGAGAGCACCTACCAGTCGACTGTCCCGAGCTAATCTTCTGCTTCTCTTGATCAGGATCACCAGTCGACTGCACATGAGGACCAGTCGACTGTCCCGAGCTGATCATGCTGGTCTCATCAAAGGTGACATCCCTGCTGATTACTAACTTTTTCTGTTCTGGACACCACAACCTGTAACCTTTGACACCAGTACTGAAACCAACAAATATAGCCTTTTTGGCTCTTGCATCAAGTTTAGTTTCAGTTACATGAAAATAAGCAGGACAACCAAATATATGCAATAAACTATAATCAGATGCAGGTTTACCACTCCATACCTCAATAGGTGTTTTGCTTTCAAGTGCTGCTGATGGTAAACGGTTGACAATGTGGCTTGCATATATAACAGCTTCTGCCCAAAATGTCTTCTTCAATCCAGACTGCGCTAGCATACATCTCACCTTCTCAAGTAAGGTTCTGTTCATCCTTTCTGCAACCCCATTTTGCTGTGGAGTCTTCCTAACTGTGAAGTGCCTCTGGATCCCTTCATCTTCACACAATTTCAGAAACGGATCGTTCTTGTATTCCCCTCCATTATCTGATCTCAGAACCTTAATCTTCCTTCCAGTCTGGTTTTCAACTTTCTTCTTCCAACTTGTGAACAATGTCAAAACTTCATCTTTGTGTTTCATGGTATATACCCAAACTCGTCTGGAGTAGTCATCAACAAATGTAACAAACAAGTGTCTACCACTCATAGAAGGTGTCTGAGTAGGGCCCCAAACATCTGTGTGCACATAATCGAGGATACCCTTTGTCTGATGTACAGCTGTACCAAATTTCACCCTAGTTTGCTTACCCAAAACACAATGTTCACAAAATTCCAACTTGCACCCTTTAGCATCTTTAAGCAACCCTTGCTTCACAAGCCCCTGCAAGGCCTTTTCTCCTGCATGCCCGAGTCGCATATGCCACAACCTAGTAGAGTCGGGAACAACCTGTTTAGGCCTTTCAGTTACACTGGCAGCCTGACCCAAATATGTTTTTCCCTGCAAGAAAAATAAGTTCCTTTTCCTTTGCTCTTTCATCACCACAAGTGCTCCGTTAGTTACCTTCAGAATGCCACCTTCACTAGCAAATTTCATTCCACTGGCCTCCAAAACACCAAGTGAAATCAAATTCTTTTTCAAATCTGGAACATACCATACATCTGAAAGCTCCCTAATAAGACCATCGTGCATTAGCAATTCAATCTTCCCGATTCCTACCTTCTTACAAGGCGCATCATTTCCCATCAAAACTACCCCACCATCCATATACTCCAAAGAAGTAAACCACTCCTTTTTCCAAGACATATGATAGGAGGCTGCTGTATCAAGAAACCATACTTCTTGATAAAGTGAGGGACTAGTAGCAAGTGCATAAGAAAAATCATCGTCACTATCTACATTATCAACAATCACATTTGCAGTCGAATTTCCCTTATTTCGTAGCTTAGGACAATTCTTTTTCCAATGCCCCCTTTCATGACAGAAAGCACATTCATCTCTGGCTGGTATCTTTCTGTCCTTTAAAACTTCTCTCGATTTGGAACGAGATTTGTTTCCTTTATTCCCAGATTTGGTCTCAGATCTAGTCTCAGTTCTGTCCCTTACAATCATTGTCTCAGAAGTTTCTCTATCAACCATTTTATCCCTTCTCCTAGTTTCATTATTCAACAGAGCATTTGTAACATCTTCATATTTAACAGTGTCTTTTCCATATATTAAAGTTGTTGCTAAATGATCATAACTTTCGGGTAATGAATTTAACAGAATTAGGGCTTTATCTTCATCTTTAATTTGCTCATCCAAATTTAACAAATCAGCCAATAATTTATTAAATGATTCAACATGAGCGTTCATAGACATACCTTCAGTATAGGTGAAGCGAAAAAGTCTCTTCTTCAAATACAGCCGATTCTCCAAACTTTTCCTCATGTATTTGTCTTCGAGTTTCTTCCACAACACCGCAGCAATGGTATCCCTCATCAAATCATACTTCTGAGCCTTCGCGATAAAGAGCCGAATAGTCCCACACGCAACTCGATTCAACTTCTTCCAATCTACATCGGACATATTCTTTGGTTTTTCTTCTTCCAAAGCAACATCTTGTTCTTGTTGAACCAGAACATCCAACACCTCACACTGCCACATCCCGAAATTGTTTGTTCCATCAAATTTTTCAACTTCAAATTTTGCGTTGTGAATCGTTGTTCTGGACGAACTCGATCCCACAACATCCTTGGTTGCATCCGCATCACTCGCCATCTCCTTCTAGGTCGAACCGAAAGCTCTGATACTACTTGTTGTGCGGAATACGAATCAAACAACCAATCAAAGAGAGAAATAGCGAAGAAAAACCAGAAAACAAACAAACACAAGGACACACAGATTTAATGTGGTTCGGCAAACAAGTGCCTACATCCACAGGGCGGTTGGGGTTTCTTCTTCAAATAACTACCAATGGGTGAAACAAACCCTTACAGAGATGACGGCTACAAAATCCGAATTAAAGGTCTCTATTTTACAAAACCCTAACTGGTGTATTTATAGGGAAACTACTGGGCCTTTCGAAATGGGCCTTTTCTAGTTCACAAACCCGCCTACATTCGACTGGTCTTCTTACCAGTCGACTGGTCTTTAGTTCTGGACAGTCGACTGAGACACATCTTCAGTCGACTGCTGCTGCTGTATCCTTAGCCTTTGAAACTTCTCTGGACAGTCGACTGGTTCCCATAGTCAGTCGACTGATGTGCTACAGATACGATGGATATAAACAAATTGAACCAGAATCGAGCCATTATCCTACAGGCTGAAGGTGTCCGACAAACTTGAACAAAGTCTAATCATCAGGGTTGGCCCTAGCGAAAGACCCTCCGACGCTCAAGTCAGCACTCAAATGATAATTACGATTTTACGTCGAAAAATATTGATTACGTGAATTTGATGAAGGTGGAGGGTATTTACAGCTTATGTGTTAGTTCCATAGATAGACTTAAAAGAGTATCTTTTTGTGCTAAAACCCCTGATTCTCATGGTGATGAGATATAATTAGTTACTAACCATGTTTGAGATAAAGGATTTGATCTGACAACTTTTAATTAGTTGGGAATCTTTCTTGTTGGTTGTTAATTAGCCCGAATTGCTAGTCTGGTTGAGTTTATGGGCCTTGGTGACCCATATTTGCCTAGTGGGCTTGTAGTCGCTCCAAAATCATTGTTTTGCCCTCGAGAAGTATTATGATGTGTGTCAGGATTGTGTGCTCCTATTTTAACCATATCATAAGCCCCTCATTCCTGAAGGCTGGGTGTTTCAGCCTTTGAGAAGTAGTTTGTAGTTTTTCAGGTGATCGGTAGAACATGTTGGAGATTCAGGTATGCCTGGAATCTTGTTCAGAGTTTCATTGGGTGCTAGCATTTTTGTAGAGCTTCCAGTAACTTTTTTTGGATTTTTACAATTTTTATTAAAAATTTCAAATTTTTTAAGTGTTTTTTCATAATTTTTAATCAACTTTCCAGAATTTATAATTACATTTTGGAATTTTTAATTAAAATTTCTAAATTCATAATTATTTTTTAGAATTTTTCAATTATTTTTTCAAAATTATAATTATTATATAGAAGTTTTAATTTACTTTTACAAATTTTAATTATTTTAAAGAATTTCTAATTAACTTTTTGAAATTTATAATTATTAATTGGGATTTTAATTTAAAAATCATACATGGGCGCCAATGTTGGAGCATATCAAATGGCTGGCACGCTTTTCAATCAGACAGCGGGGATCGGGTCGAAAGAGCAAGGCAGCTCGGACAGCAGAAATGTTGTTGAACTGCTCGAGAACACGTGCGAAGCACGTGGTGCATGGTTCGTTCACACGTGACTGGGTGTGATTCGTCACGTACTCCGCACGTGGATTTGGCACATGATATGTGCCTGGCATGCTATGGCGATCTGGACAGTTGAACAAGGTGGCACGAGTTTTGAGACGATTAGATGGTTATAAATCGGCAAAAATGATGACTAGCTCGGAATAAAAGATTTACACCGGGCTGGTTACTGACGTCAACATTTTTCATTTTCTTTTTGGCTTTGCTTTTCTTTGCTTCTTTTCTTCGCTTCTTCTTTTTCTTCGTCTTCTTCTTCTTCTTCTTCTTGTGTGCCAAGGAGGTCTGCACGAAAGTTAAAACAGACGGACCGCTCCAATTGGTAGGTGCGAATCAAGAGGCAGATGGACGGTGCTGATTGGTCAAAAGCGTCGAACTTCTCCAACGACGAAAGCGCCACCGAGGAGCTGAGAAAGGAAACTCTGCAACTGAGGAGAGTAGTGGTATTGAAAAGCATTATGGTGTCGAGGACCATCGTGGCACCAAGGAGCTTTGGGGCGCCGAGGTGTTTAGCCGTGTCGAGGAGCTAAGAAGAGGAGCTCTGCCACCAAGGAGATTAGTGGCGCCGAGGAGATTTGTCACCGAGGAGATTTGCTATTGAGGGGCTAAGAAGAGGGGCTCTGCTACCAAGGAGATTAGTGGAGCCATAGAGCATTGTGGCACCAAGGTGCACTTAGCTTTCGAGCTCTGTACTAGAGTGTTGATGTGAAAATAGAGATAATCCATTGTGTCTTTGTCTTGAATCTTGCCTTCTTTGTGATACCACCCACTGAATTGAGTCAGTGCGTTTAAGGGAGGAGCTCTATAGAAGATGTGAACTTTGCACTTGTCTTTGAAGTTAGCGAGTTGTAGAGAAACTCAAGCTGGACTCCGAACTTGTCTTTGGAGTTAGAGAGTTTTTGGAGCAGCTCTAGCTTGACTCTGAACTTGCTTTGGAGTTAGCGAGTTGTGAAAGAAGTTCTAGCTGGACTCCGAACTTTCTGGAGAGTTGTGAGTAACTAGTGTAACTCGGCAAAGGGGTTAAATACAAAAGTCATTGTTTGCATCCAGAAAGTAGCACAGGAATTTGGTTTAGGAAATGCTCGTTTTGTTGGGGGGGAGTAAACCTAGATGGCAGTCCTGAAGGGAAGCACTTATTACATGCATTGACCTTTGTGTGATTGGTCATATTACAAATTGAAAACCTACTGCTAGCTAGTGGAGGGTGTTAAACACTGTCGTTCAACTTCCGCAAATGCTCTCTTGATACCTCCTAGCCCCTAAGGCCTTCAGGTCGGTAAGCTCCTGGTCAGACGACTTTGGTGACCCTGTGAAAAGTTGTTCTCGGACTTGGTAAGAGTGAGATTTGCTTACTTGAAAACACTTGGTTTGATATTCTTTGGAGAAAGGAATATCTTTTAATTCATCCACGACTCAGAGTCACCTCTCTTGAGGGAGTTCTACGGCATCAATAGGGAAGACCAAGCTCCCTATTGTGGCTGTGCAACATGCGCAAGCCTCCCCTTGGCTTCCCTTAACTACTTCTGCCCTTGTTGATGTAGGGAACTTCATCTTCATGTGGAAGGCTGAGACAACGGCGTGAAAAGCTCCTAGGTCGATAAAACCAAGGATGGCATTGTTGGCAGCTTTAATGTTGACGACTATGAAGTTCATGGCTACAATTTGAGTAACTGCGGTGTTTCAATTGGTCACATAAAAGGTGGTTATTCCTTCAATCTTGATCGGAACCCCGGAGAACCCATGGAGGGTGTACCCGAGGGTTTCAGACGGTCCCTGGAGAGCTTAAAACCTTTGAAAGCTTCCAAGAAGTAGATGTTAACCAAGATGCCATTGTCCACCAAGATTTGGTGCACTTAGCGATTTTTCATACAAAGGCCGATTACTAGTGCACTGAGTTGACTTCTCAAATAAACGCTTTCCTGGAGGAGTTGGACTATCCACCTATGGGACCTCCGTGGATGGAATGGAGGATGGCTAAAGGCCCGAAGTCCTGGGACTCGGGATCTTTCTCCATGCATTTGTTAGATCCCCAAGCCAAGGGTGGCTCGTGGTTGTACTTGGAGATGTAATCGCAACGAATAAGGGCTTCGATATCTTCATTAAGATCCCATCATTCCTCTGTGTTATGGATGTGGTACTAGTGGAATCGACACCACTAGTTCTGATCCTTTCTTTTCTATTTTTGTTGGGTTCATCATAGGAGGGTGGCAGAGTAGCCCATCTCCTTCAATTTCTATGAATATTGTTGATATGTTGGCATTTAGAGGGATGAAATTGTCGAAGCGACCGACCAGAGGAGGGCGACACTGATCGGACCCATCATTCTGGGACTTCTTAAGCCCTTCCTTATACTCACTTCTTCATTTATTCTCGGAGGAAGGCTCAAATTGGTGTCGGGGATGTGCAGCCTCTCCAGCCCGGAAGTACTTTTCACTTCTTTGTAGGAGTTCGGAGAAGTCATGAGGAGGATTCTTTGCAAGAGATGCTTTATGGGCTTTGTGGGTGATGTTGTGCCTGAAAGCAATAGTTGTTGTCCTATGTTGAGAGTGGGGATGGACTGAGACTCAGTTATGAAGCATCTCACGAAATCCTTGAGCAGCTCCCTTGCCCTCTACTTCAACACGAGTAAGGAAGCGCTCATTTTCTCGATCTTACGACTGGTGACGAAGTATGTGAGGAATAGCTCCTCAAGTTGATCAAAGGAGAAGATAGACCTTGGGGAGAGACGGGAGTACCGTTCCCGTGCTGACCCATTCAGGTTTATTGGGAACGCTCTGCAGAGGAGTGCACCGGAGGCTCTATGGATCATCATGGGAGTTTTGAAACTCTCAATATGAACTGCTGGGTCAGACTCGTTGTCGTATGACTCGAAGGCTGGCGTCTTGAAGTTCTCTGGGATGAGGGCTTCAAGGACTGACCTGGAGAAGGGACGTCGGATGGGGAGATAACTATTGCTTTGGTGACCCTCCACCTAGCTTATCATAGCAAGGCAGTTCTCCATCTCTTGGAGGCGACAGTTCCCGTCCCTCATATTGAGTTGACCTTTCAGACCCTTCTTCTTGCACAGTTCTTGGATGTTGATCGCTTACTTGGTGGTTCATATCTGGGGCAGCCTCAAGGGCTCTGAGGATTTGATCTTGGAAATCTCGAAACTCAGCCCTGGTGATGGGCGCCTCAACTTCTCTATTGCTCTGGGGAGCTCCTCAGCTCAGCAGAATCGAGCTCCTCATGTTCCTTCACCCCTGAGGTGAAGGTGACCGTCGGGACCATGGTCAATGAGGAGAAGGACTTCTCCTGCTTCCTTGGTGCTCTGAGCCGGGAACCACGTATTAGGTATTCTTTTATTCTAAGTGGTGACGGAGGTCTTTCCCTTGCTGTCAGGTGTTGATGACGTGGCGAAGACTTTTTCGTGCCAGGGGCACCACATGGGGCGTCGTAGGAGAGGACGTTGTATGGATTGAGACTTGGTCCTCAATTGGATGAGGTTCAGTGTGAGGTTCGGAGCGACGCCATTGGGAGCCCACTGACGCATCCTTGCTGAGGGGGAGGGTACATTGGCATATGAAGGGTTTGCGACGATGGGAGTGGAGGATACCTGTATGTAATACCCCAGATTTTTAAATAATGTTTTTAAGATTAATAAATGAATTAAAATAATTTTTGGTGATTTAATAATTATTTTTCTAAAATTTACCTTTTTACACGTGCAAAACACGTGCAAATAATTTCTTGGGAAGTTCAAAATAAAAAATTATTTTTGGATCATCACCAGGAGAGGAAGTGTCGTCTTTTGCTCCAAGATGTGCAAGCAGTCCCAGGATCTCAGGAAGTGCTAAGAATCTTAAGTTGCCCGAAGTTCGAACTTCATGCTAGAAAGATGTCATTTGCACGTGTCAAGGAAATGGTGAGCCACGAGGCAGATTGCTGAAGTTATTGAATGCTGATGATGGAGTCTTTCAGATCAGAGTTGCGCAGCGGAAGCATGGTGGGCCCATAACCCACAGGTCCCAGGATTCTCTTGTTTATTCTTCCCTGCATTGTTGCTTCCCTCTGTTCCTCATATTCATCTTCATCTGTTGATTCCTTGATTGGTTTGATTCTTCCCTGTTCATTTTCTCTTTGATTCCAGTTTTACCTACTCCCTATCCTGCTTGTTATCTTGTGTTGTTTCTTTCCTTTTGATACTGTTTATTTTCATGCATTCTATTTGACATTATTGTTATCCACTCCTTTCTTATTCTGGTGTTGCCACATTTCATTTTTGTTTCCCTAATTCTCTGTTTTGATACCTTCCCCACAAGTTTGCTGTTGCCTTGTCCTATGTACCACCTAAGCAAATTTCGAGGATGAAATTTTGTTGTAAGGTGGGTAGAATTTGTAACCCCTGTTTTCGCAAATACGTATGTTCTGTGTATTTTCGATATTTCAAATTTTTGTAAATTAGTTTTCCGCTTTCAAATTTTTTTTGTTAAAATGTATTTTTGAATCTTCCATTAAAGCCTATTTTTTTAACAATAATTTTATTTGTAACTATTTCCTATGATTTTTATACACATCTTATTATTGTTATTATTACCTTGATTTCTATTGTTATTACTATTACTATTATTACTATTATTATTATTATTACTATCATTATTTTTATCAGTATTATTTTAGTCAGTGTTATTATTTGCATTATTATCATTTTTTTTATTGTTAATATTATCATACTCTAATTCATCTAATATTGTTATAATTATTTTCTTATTAGATTTTAAAACCCAAACCCATTTTTATTGTTGGATCTTTTTTTAAAAAATTAAACCCTAATCTATTATTCCCCTATTGGATCCATTTTAACCAATAACCCTCACCCTATATAAAACTACCCGATAACCCATTATCTAATCTATTCCCTAACCCCATCAGCACCTAACCCTACCAATTATATCTCATACCCGTTAACCTACCCAATATATAATACAACCTGTTCATCCCCCCCACCCCCCCAACTTCATCTAAACCCTAATATTCGCCTTCATCCCACTTTCCCGATCCTCTTCCTCCTGCATCGCTCAGCCACCTCCCCGCCTTGCTCCTCCTCCTGCAGCGAGCCACCACAGTGAAGCCTAGTGCAACCCCCCTGCAACAGCAGCATCCCGACCCCCTAGTCCCCTCCCTGTCTCCTGCAACGCCTCCCTCCGTCGAGGCGCTATAGCGGCCAGCGACTACAGCGCTCCCCTGCCATCCAGTCGCGACGCCGACTCACCACCCCGTGCTCCTCCCGATCACCTCCTCTCCATCCCTATCCCCGGCGTTGCCCTACACCTGTGCAAATGCCCTGCATCCCTCCTGCTCTCCACGTCCTTCCCGCGCCAGCCAGTCGCGCTACCTCCTCGTCTCCAACAGCCCCAGGCGACACAGCAATAACTATGGTCCCCCTGTGTCACTCTGTCGATGCACAGCAGGAGACAGCAGCAACAGCGGTCCCCCGATGCTTCCCCTTGGCCGACTGCAGTGCACCATTCCCTGTGCATTGTGTTTCCCCTCTGACGATGCCAGCAGCTAGCCAGTGCCGCCTTGCCGCCGTCCTTTGTTTGGTTGTCAGTACCACCGATCACCTTCAGCCATTCAATCGCAGCCATTCGATCAGATCATCATCCACATCAGCAGCTTTTAATCTTGGCCGTCTGATCTACATCTTGATCATCGTGATCGTGATTGCTTCTTGATCCGTTGATTTTGGTCGTTGAATTTGCATTGATCATCATCACCATCATCATCAAGATCTTGATCTCGACCGTCGGATCTCTTTTGATCATCGTGATCATGATCATCATCTTGATCTTGATCTTGATCTTCAATCTCAACCGTCCGATCATCCGATCTTGATCCCCATCAAGATTCGTACATGATCGTGATCATCGTGATCGTTTGCTCCTCATCGTGTTGCCGAAATTCCGATCCCGTTATTCTTTGCATATTCGTATTAATCTAACGTCGTCCTAAAGGCAAGTCATTTCTCCTCGAATAGTTATTATATCATATTCGAGAATGTTCATTGAATTCCGTAAGTAGATTCAAATTGATTATCGTATAATGCTTATTGTTATCTATCTTTGGGATATTACGGATTTACACGAGCGAATCCAAGTAGTAGTCTTGACTTTATGCCATCTTTTGCCTCCAATGTATAGAGATCTTACATGCATTCATGTAGTTAATTATTGAATATAGGAATAAGGATTATTACTATATTTCATGTCATGACATCACACAACAATTGTAGGTTGCATACTAGTATTGATTGCTTATATGATTGATGTTAGTGTGTTAGTTGATTGTGTTTGGTAAGATTATGGACATCATACATCTTAATACCATATTCACATAGAGGTAACTTGCTATGATTTATAATTGTTAAACCCTAACACATCGTTCATAACTTTTTAATCATTTTATTCAATAAGAATATATTGAAACCCTGAAATTTACTACCAACCTGAACATTACCATGTTGTTTTGACCTAGATAATGTCACCAAAATCAATAACTCTCTGAATATGAAATGTAGTCCCAAATGTCTAGTTTACTACCCCTTTGACGGAATTGAATTCTGAGTTACAGTTTGCGAGATATCACAGATTTACTTATGCTGTGTCGTACAATTCCAGATTCTAAAAACTGCTGCCACACTCTGGTTCACAATTAATTTAACCATGCTACCTATAAGATAATGAATTAAAACTTTTCATTCTGATACTAGACACACTAGAGAACATTCCCTAATTTTCCTGGAATTAATTAACGGATTTTCAGTCCTGTTTCATATGTATTAACACAATTTTACAAGTTCAGACTGAACACAAATCCTGTGTAGTTTGTGTTTTGACACCTGATGCCACAACTTTTATGTATCTTATTTATATACATTGGAACCGGGCAGGAGTCTAGTTTCTAGAACTTCTGACGGATCCATATTTTCTATCATGTAGCAACGGAAATTCTAATTTTGGTACAACAACCTACTGCTGTCCAGAATTGGGTTTCTATGTTTAATAATATACAATTGAATCTATAATTTTGTATTTGGTGCATTTAATTGTATAGAGTACATTGCATGATCTTAGGGTTGTATTGTCATCTTTCTAGTGTCCCTTATTAATCGCATTATTGTATGTTAATGGAATAAAGAATGTTAATCAAGCCAGGGTTAAGGGTTGACTAGGGTAGTTGATAATGTGGTGACTGTACTCGGTATTGTGGGCTTTGTTCCTAAAATATTGTGTTGGATAGTGCTATCGATTTATTGTCAGATTACTGACTACAGTATCCCAATTCATCGTGTATTGTTTTAGGATTATCGTGCTGACTATTGTTATCGTTATTGTGCAAGAAATTGCTATTGTTATCGTGCGAGTACATGACCTATAGAATCTACCACCTTAGTCTAAACGAAATTTCTTGTATACATGGAACCTGTATTATGGGATGCAGTAGTACGTGCATTAGTTAGGATCAAAATGAACAATAGACTTAAGATCTTCTCGCATTGTCATTGCATTTTGTCATCGTCATTGAATAGTGTTATCATTATTGTTTACCATTATTGTTATTGTTTATTGTTATCGTTATAAATCATCGTTATTGCACATTGTACTATTATCGCCTTGTCACTGTTCAATACTATTGATTTCATCGTCCATTGAATTCATCGTTATACCGTTATTGTCATTGTTCTCTGTTTCTCTACTTGCTTTCCGCGACTTACTCTAAGGACATATTTTTTCTCTCTTTTAAATGAGCAGATTATAGGTATTCAGGGAGATTTTCCTGATGGACTAAGGGAACAACAATCGTGAAAGACTTGTGTTGCTGCATCGTTTAAATAATCATTGTTTCTCCTTTTTTTTAAACTTTAATAATTGAACATTGTTGTATTTGTGGGCTTTTGACCCGAATATTATTGTTGTTGATTTCAGATGTTGGATTTATTTTATGTTGGTTATTTTATACTTAAATTTCAAGTATTGTTATTTATGTGATTAGTTCTTTTATTGCATGCGTGGTTGTTTTACTTCCTGTTTTATATTGTTGAGTTGAATCGATGACAGCCTATGAATGATGCAAGTCATTCGCTGGGCCATGTCACATGCTTGCATTCCGTATTTTTGGGAAGAGGGGCGTGACACTGTAACTCTTTGTTTCATCTATATGTATTGTATTACGTATCTTATATTTCAATTTTCAGATCAAATATTTTTTTGATCTATTCTAAATATTTTGTGATTTTTCTGAGTTTAAATTCAAAATTCAAAACCAAACTAATCCTAATCTAATTCCCTAATCAAACAGTCAACACTTCAACCCCCAACTTATTTTTGCGGCATTTAACACCTCCCCTACTACCCATCGCTATAACCCTTATATATATATATATATATATATATATATATATATATATATATATATATATATATATATATATATATATATATATATATATATATATATATATACGAGTTTAAATTTACCGTGCACCAAGTGCACGTGACTTGGTGCACATAAATATTGAAATTTTTATCTAAACACACTTGCATGCACACTCATATTATTCAAACTACAAATTCGATTTGGTCAATCATCTTAAGAAGCAAACCATGAATTCAAAATTACTTAACAAGCTCATTGAAATCAGATTTGAAGCAAGCATCAAGAACCCAAAGCTAGACAACAACACAAAGATATAATCATTGTATTTTTCATAAGATTAATAATCATTTTCGACTTTAACTTTCTTGGACATAAAACTGATATTAAGAAAAGATATTAAAAAAGAACAAATTAGTAAACCATAAACTGATAACATCGTATTTTTCATAAGATCAATTATCGCTTTCGACTTTAACTTTCTTAAACTTAAAACTGCTTGTAACTTCTTGTTAATCCATATGTGACATCTTGTGATTTGATCAAAAAAATATACTCATCTCCAATGCATTTCTTGGTCCTTCTATCAAATTTTTCAACATTTTTTTCGTGCATATAGAAATAAGAAATTAGCTCTTAATTATTTTTAACACTATGAGAATAACATATTATATACCTTATTCTTAATATGTTCCAGGTCTTTTGCGGAACAGCCGATGATGCATCTTGCTTCTTTATCAAACAAAGTCAATTATGCTTCCGCACTTGTATCCTTTATTGTGATTTTGAATACATATCTGAAACAGGTTATTCTTAGTTTTTATTATTATTATTATTATTATTATTTAAAATAATTTGATTGAAGAATCGAAAGATGGAAAACTAACAATATGTTGTTTTGTATACATTGGCTCATATTCAACATTATTCTTTTTACATTTTCGACAATAAGCTTCATCATTTTCAATATTGACTTTTGTTGAACAGATTTTGCATGCAATGTACCATGGATCTCTAATGTCTTTGACACCTTTGATCAAAACTTTGCAATAATAGTATTTTACCTTGAAATATTAAAAAAATTTGAAGCCATCAAAATATTTATAGACATAGAGAGTTGAACAAAATATTTAAAAATAATTTCATTATTTATAACACCTCAGAAGAATTCTCGTCTACACAATAGAGAATGTCAAATAGTTTCACTTCTTCCACATCCATTACTTTTCTTTTGTTTATTTGCAAGGAATTACTTTTTAATATATTTTCATTACATTTTATCCTAAACAAACAAAAAAACTATGGTAAATGATACTCCAAAAGGCAACAATTAAAAAAATTAAATATACAAAATAAATTATACCATTCTCGAATTTTATATGCTTCTGGTTCATTCAGATTTATCTCTATTGTGGTGTTGTTTGTTGATGCGAGAGAGAATCCTTCTTTAAAAAATTAGTAATAAATAAATAAAATATATAATAAATAACATTATTAATTTTTGTTGTATATAATTACCTCCAAGGTTTGAGATTTTTATAGAGGTAATTGAAATAATTGGCATGTTGGGTGATAATTCTTTCAGAGCTTTTCCTTCCTTGATTGCTAGTTCTCCCACCTTAGTCTAAGATATTAACCCTAATTTATTCTCATGTTATTATATCTCATAATCTCTAACAATCTTGATATATTAATTTTTTAAAATTTTGAGATTGAAAGAGAGAGAGAGATCATCGTAGCCGTCGAAATCACCGTTCGTCGGGATTTCATCGTCGTCGTCGCCGTTGCCGTCGCAGTCGCCACCATCGCTGGAGGTCGTCGTCCCCAGCCGCAGGTCGTTGTTGCCTCTTCCTCTACTTCTTCTCCATTGATCTTCATGTGAGATCGAATTAGAGAAGACCCAATCCAGATCTGATCAGAATTTTTTCATTGGGTGAAAATTGGTGTTTGGTGTTTGGCGTTTACTCTTAATTAATTGAATCCTATTTACTGTTTATTATGAAGTTTTATAGAAAAACCATTTCTTTTACTAAAATTACATTGATTGCATTATTAAGGTTGGTCTAACAAAGGAACTACTTATCAGGTGTCTCCACATTAAAGAAACTAACATATAATTACAAACTTGTGAAGATAACAAGTAAACATGTTACATACATATTTGTTTCATAAAAAGTATCCAAATTTGTGTATCATATACCAACCAGAAAGAAAGCATTAGCTAGTAGCAAAAATCTAGCATACCTTGAGGTACTCTACTTTCTCTGCTTGTGGGAAGGTATACTCAGTTGCTACAGCAACAACAAGAACATTCTTGTATCCCACTGATACATAATGAGTGCAATAATGAAGCGTAAATATGGACCTGAAAGAAAGAGGTCTGTGAGGGGTCCAATCCAGTGTTTCCAGGAGGGACAATGACATCAATAGAAGCAACAAGACCAACACGAGTAGGAGCTACAACCTAATGTATGATAGGAAACAAACAAGGAACACTCTTTTAGTGGAAATAGAAAAAACACACATTTGAGTAAAATTTGTAAGTGATAATATGCTGAATGCTTGTAATGCTAATAAAAGGAAAATTGGCAAACCCATCCAGTAGACAACGTAACAGTTAAATCAAGTTTATTAGAAGAATCTGTCATACTATAATTTGTTGATGTTTTAAGTTAAGAAAACAAATAGCATAAAGACAGAACCATATAGAAAGCTGAATTCACATCTCATGACTAATGCAGCCTTCTTAAATTGTATTGTTGAAAAGTCAAACCATGAAAAATAGCATAAAGACAGTACCATATAGAAAGCTGAATTCACATCTCATGACTAATGCGGTCTTCTTAAACTGTATTGTTGAAAAGTGAAACCATTTATATTGTATCTATTATCCAACTTAATTGTTGCAGAAATGGTATGCATTCCTGTGACAGGAGTTGCAGGCCACAAGCCAGAGTTAACTGCCATATCCTTGATATTCTTTATTCCTTCAAGGGTCTCAACTATTTGTCTCACTTTGGGCCTGCCTTTAGGGGTTGGGCTGATGCATTGAAGTGCTAGAGATGCAGCTACTCACGCCCCTTGACAGAGTATTGACCTACAAGTCTATGGTCCATAGTGTAGTGAAGCTTCCGGCTACTATTCAAGTAAGGTTTTGCCCAGTCTACGAGCTTCTGTTCACTCTTTGGTTTGCTTCTATCCATCGACCTCCTTCCCAGAAGTACAATTCCAAAGCTATATACATCACTCTAGTTGTCAAGTACCCTCAACAAACAAAAATCACTCATTAATGGCAGCTCCAAAAATCTTTAAAACGGCCGAGGAAAAAAAATCCAGTATATTCTCTACCTTTATTTTTATTCATATATAATTTCAACTTACTGTTATCTTCTACATATAAGATCCTATAGATCGGTGTTTTGTTATGTGCATAACAATACTAAGCTTACTGCAATTATTGGGTAACAATTTAGTTATTGCTAAATTATAATAATTGTCATGACATACTCTTGAGCTGCATAGCCATGAGTACCCATCACTCTAGTAGTAACATGTGTCCTCGCCTTCAGGCCCCATTTTTGCAAGCCCAAACTCTGAGAGCTAATCAGTGAAGTTACACATCTCATAGTGTAATAATCCATCTGTAACGCCCCGCACTCAACTCGTACGCATACAATTAACTAAATTCTAGCCACGCCCACCACAGGCTGCCTCAAAAGGGTGTCCGGACTGAAGGTAACCCTTCATCCTTGGCTTCCTAATATATCTCTCTTTTCTTCCCCTTGTACCACCGATATGGGATTTATTCCCATGGTCAAATCCAGTCAACACACCACACACACACATTCCTTTATTCATTCATTTAATTAATTCCATATCTAGCCCCATAGGAAATCACCTAGGCTCATCACTTCATCCAAGTCCATAGGATCTTCTATAGTCCACCAATTAATACCTTCTCATTCTTTTCCTTCTTTTCCTTACACGTCACCATCTTCCATTCTTTTTCTTTTCTTTCTACTTAGTATATATACTATATATATACTATTCCATATACTAGTATATATATATACTCTCTAGAAATACGGGGTCTCACACCATCCAACTTAAATTAGATCAAATTTTATAATCCAAATAAGATCCAAGTGCTACTACAGTAACTTTTCTTGGGTATAGGTTAGCTTGTTCAACAAGATAAGCATCAGCAGACTGATCGATTGGGTATCCTTTTGTTGGAGAGAAATTTTGGTTTCCAAGTCCATCCGAACCATTAACAAAATAAGCAATTTGAAGTTTTGTAGCTTTCTTTTCACACATGTAAAACAAAGTGGAGTAAGTTATAATGCTTAAAATTCACTAAGAACATATATGATTCTATACAAAGGCGAAAAAACATGATATCAAGATAGCAGCCAATACCAATATGCATCATGCCACTTTTCCAGTAATTGCCTTCTGATATTTCTTATATAGTCGATATTAATATTACTGAGAAATGACAGTTGACATGGTGATATCTGATACTGATACCAAGTTTATGCAATATGAGAATAAGACAATTGATCTTTCATAACAACATAAACTAAACATGCAAACTAATTAAAGGAACTTAAATGCCATGGTGTAGTTATCATGACAGGAGAAAATGCAAGGTCCACATAATAATTATTTCATAGAGGAATATGATTTTGCTGATTCGGCACAGGAATCTCATAGGAGGGAGAGCCTAGGGACCTAATAGTAAAAAAATTCATATCCTATGATTTTATTAATGATCATGGGGCCATGGTGCCTATGCACCTAGTAGTGAAAGAACAATAAAACTTATAGACTCATATAGCTTGATTCATAAAACCGGAACTTCTAAATTCCAATCAAAGTGCACAAAGGGGAGAAAAAAAAAGCAATTTTATTAATTTAAAAATCAAGTTGGTAAAACTATGGTGACGAAATTAGTTCCATCACGTACAAGTGAGGAGAGACCCTAAATGCAACTTCATGACATGCCACATTAGTAATAAGCTAACCTCACGGATATAATAGCAGTGAGTGAAGGAATTTGGTTTAGAAGCAGATTTAGATTAGTTGTATTTCATTTTGAACTCTAAAGAATTAAGAAGAAAAGCATAACGGGTTTTCTCTTTTTTTTCTATAATCTAGAACATACATGACTCTGAATGAAATCCGCAGTAGCTGAAGAGATAAATTTAAATTCTTTACTTTAAAAGCTGGAGTAACTCCATACTTGTGCTTAAAATCTTATTTGTTTCCACTATCAATCCTAATCCAGGATAAAAAAAAAGGATTGCATTAGGTAGCTGATGGACAGCATAAGACCAAGTCGGTTTTATACAAGAACTGAATCCTGAACACTTGGGTAACTCAATGAACAGTGCCTAAATCTAGACTGTAATCTTCTTAAATTTAAAATTTGACTTTTCTTATGTAGGAGCACGAAGTTTACGTTGAGGTGATTTCAGCACTATGTGAAGATCGCATAGTTTGGAGAGAAGATGGTGTTCCTCTTATAAGAAGTAGAGATGATCCTGATGTATATACATAAAACCTTCAACTTCAGATGTAAGCCTAACATAGTTGGGGAATATGATGCAAAACCTCAAGATCTAACAGTTCATTAACAGAAAATGTTGTGGATAAAGCTTTTCACTGTAAATTTCTTACACGAAATGAACAGGAACTTCATTCCCTGATGTACTACTTATAGGGCCATTTTATGTCGATTTTGAGTCTGTTGTAGTCACCTACATATTTGTGTTCATATATCATAACATCACAAGAATCAATTCTGTAGTGAATACATCATCTTCCTTTCGCCCCACTTTTAATTCGACTTTGTTATGTTCGGCTATCTCAAGCTGCCAGTGAAAACTGAGCCTTTTGGTTATCTTGTACTGCGTTATGTTTGGCTATCGGTTGTATCTATGCCTCAGGACTGGAGTGTACAATCCTGAGTTCACTTTTATGTGTATCCTTCTGAAAATTAAACTTTTGTATAAACAGACAAATAGACAAACGCATCAAATTTAAGGAACAAATTATACATGTACACTGTCAATGAATTACATACAACTGAGTGATGTTGTTTGTAATCACCTGTGAAGTAATAGAACCCGATTAATACGAACTTAGGAACTGAAGTCTTACAAACTAAGCATACCGACAATGTAACGCACCAACTTGTCAGCAATTACAGTGACTCTACTCACTTATGGTTGAATGGTTTATATTACTATTGCTTTTAAGAACTCCAATTCAAAGTTCTGGAGGCTCAAAACAAGGTATACTATATACTATGAGTCGATCAGTTGAAGATATTTAACGAGTTTGGGAATCTTCTGAAATTGTAGTAGTAGTAGCAGCAGAAGCGACCGGAGTAGCGGGAAGAGAAGCAGATTGGATGTCCTTTTCCAGCTTATCCCTTATGTAGTTGCTGAAATCAAATAGCAATCCTGCATCCGCATCCTTCTTCATTCTCTCAACCAAACTCGTCAGCACCTGAATGCATGCATATTCACGCGGCATCGTGTTAATTTCATTATTATCTCGCCCACAAAAGAACTATATATATTCTATCTAAAATCCAAGAATTGTATTCTTAACTGATTCAGTCACGACTTTGAGTGCATCCATCGGAATCAGAGCAAGAGCGGGAGGAAGAACCAGACTGATGCTAATTTCTAGGTTGCCTTTAAGACGACACTAAGCTCCTCTATTGACTGAATACAGCGTTCTTTGTACTTTCAGAGTGAATTTCGACGGCATTGAAAGTCCTTCAAGTCCTCTGAGCTCCCATCTTGTCTGCAAAAAAAAATTAATATTAGCAAGTTCTTGCTATAGTCCCCGGGCCTATTTATAAATAAAAGCTTACAGCTTGTAGTTCCAGGATCCTGGTGACATGATGAGGGACAGATGGTGGGCAATCCTCGCCGTTTGATTTGCATCTTAAGCGCATATCGATAACAGGACTTACAGACGCAAAGAAGAACTTTATAGGTAGCATCTTATCATCCATTCTTCCTGCAATCAAAGTCAAATTCAATTGTCTCAAGCCCTGTATCATAAGGTGTCTATCTATTGTTTTTTTTTTCTTAGAATTTCGATAAGAAGATAGTTATGGTTACATCATTTAGTTGCTTGGTTCTGTGATTGTCCAGAAACATTGCTCGGAAAATTCGAGGCCGATCGTTGATGTAATCATCGAAGGAGACCTGCATATCGTAATATAGTAACAATCAATCAAAATTCCTAATGCGTGTGTGAAATTGACAACAAAAATGTGCAGACAACTCTCAATTGTATAACTGTTGCGCTCAAGCAGGCATGAACTCTCCCACCCACATCTTGTAGGATGTCTTAGGTTCGAAACTCCCCAATATGTACTGACATTGGAGATTATGTGGTAGAATATGCACATATGTACCACACTCGAGAATGCTGATTACACGTGCACGATAAGAAGGAAAGAAACTGAGCTCAAAGAGTTGGATGCCTACCCCGGGAGGCTGGTATAGGGGAATGTCAGTCGAAATTTTGGAAGAGAAAGTGGCGATATCTTCGTCATCGCCATCCCTATAACTTCCATTTGAAGAAGAGGAAGAAGAGGCCATGGAGTTAGTCCTACTTCTGACGGACTCTGCACCTTGAAATCTCAATAGCGATGATGATGAATCCGAGAAAGAATGCAGCAGTGTTCTCCTATCACTCCTCATTGCTTTCACTATATTCATCCTCATCATCATCCTCATCATCTCTTTCCTTCTCTTCCATTTTCTAGCTACAGTTTCAATGCTATAATTCTCGTGCCCTCCACTGCCAAATGGCACAGTTGATCCCCAAAAGCAACATGCCATGGCTCTCCCTGCATCCAAATATCAGAAGCAAATGATGACCACAGACACTACAAATTTTGCCCATCCCTATCTTTCTGTCCATTTCTCTATTTTACACCCTGTAATGTTTTTCTTATCAGTAGAGACAAAAGCGGATGCATTTGGTTTCAATACATGCAATAGAAAAAATTACATACAGTGTAAATTGTAAAACAGGCCATTTTACAAACAATTTGCACCGTTCATCATGATGTTCGTGTTATGACTGAGTGTCAGCAAATTTGATCAAACAAAACGAAATTCTAGATCTCAAAATCATATTTTTGAAGAAGAACGAACACCACACAACAAAGAATTCGAAAAAAAAAACAATGGACAAATGAAGAGAACTAACATCAAAGAATTCTAAATTCTAAACTTTGAGCAGAATTCATATGGATGGCTAAGAATCCTAAGAAACTAAGGAAAACACGCAACAAAAATGACAATTATTTAAGATTATAAATGTCGAAGCTATGATCAAGTCTAACCTTTTGAAATGAAACTCCTTGTCTTTTTATATCCTGTAGAAGAAACTCATTGTATGCTTTGTAATCTTGACATACTTGTTTTTATATTGACGCAGGAGGGAAGAGAGGTGGGTGGGTGTTTGTTAGGGATTACGAAAGTAAAGGGCACATGATTAGAAGAAAGGGGAGGTGCATTACGCATGACATGCAGAGTAACAAATATATGAGAACTAAGGATGTATTGCGTGTTTGAACCATGAATGTATTATTCAGCATGTTCATACCTGTATCATCGAGCAGAGCATAAATAGGCTTATGCAAGGAACTCTCTCCCCAAAGCTTTTTGCATCTCAATTCATAGGTGTCGTACAAATAAAAAGATGAAATTTGATCTTGAAGAATGCAGCGAACCTTCGACACAATTCAGAAGAATCTACTAGAACTGAAATTGCCTCTTAATGGTTAAGGGTTTTCCAATCAAAAGATCAGAAAGGGTCCGAATACACAACAAACACTCACTCAGAAAAAACAAATGACAACAGGGAATACCAAAGCTGCATATATATATGAAGGTCATCAACAAGCTATTCAAACAAATATACATAATCGACAACTTTAGTTTCCTTTTTGCTATCGTAACAATACAATTTGTGTTCCTGTATGCGAAGAACTACCAATCTTTTTGCCACAAGCCTAATACCAGCATTCTATTTCTGCTAATAATCATAAATGTCTATAGTGAAATAAGCATCCATTATAGTTCCTGCAATAAATAGCTGCTTGAGGATAGCTATCTTGATATAAAAAAAAAAAAAAAAAAAAAAAAAACAAGCTTCACAAAGTCCCCCAGATTGTTTGTTGTTGTATATCTCTAGGAAGTTAAACAGTTGTGTCACGGTTTGCTACTTGTGCAAGAGATCCCACCTATAATTTAAAACCTCACAGATCCCACCTATAATTTAAAAAACAAAAAAAAAATCCAAAAAAATATACCTTAGTAGGGGAGTGATGCAAGCATGGTTATCGAATCTCCCTCACAAACGAACTCACTCTCTGCAAATTCACCATCCTCAATCGACCGCACATCCACCGGCTCTCCTCAAAGTCAACCGACATCGTGAACTCCTCTTGATTCGCACAGATCACATCAAGATAAGACCTTGGTTGAGAATCCGAGATCCAGTTGGATTGAGAAGGAAGAAAGATGATAGATTTATGAGAGCGATCGAAAAATCTGAGTCGCCATTAAGTGAGATCGAGCTTGACTCCGCAGTTGGAGGATCTCATCGTGGCTCAGCGGCGAGCGGAGGAAATTAGGGTTTGCGAAATTGGGGGAGACATTGGAAAGAGAGAGACGAGAAGACGGAAGAAGATAGAATAGATGGAAATCATGTATAGAATGGAGACAATTGCACGTGTAATACACGTTCTCATTATGTTATTTAAATTCAGCCTTTAATCATCTGATCAATACAATATATGAACGGTTAAGATCGCCTCCTGACAGATTTATTTTTATTGTGGCTTTTATAATAGAAATATATATATATATATATATATATATATATATATATATATATATATATATATATATATATATATATAGGGGTCGGTTCGGGTGAGAACCAACCCTGGGGTGAGAACCTAAGGGCCTATCCCAGCCATTCATCTGTGTAATCTTAACGGTCAAGATTTTTTAAAATTAAACAATAAGATTAATTAATTTTTGCATTAAGATGTCAATCCCTTTAATTAAGGGATGGGGACCGCGTAATAAAAGGAATAATTATAAATTGCCTTTTTTTGTGTGCGACAGTTAAGGCAAATTTGGTCAAAACTGGAGAGAAAAATAATTTATTCCCGTAAAATATTGGAGAAGATTTTGTTTCCCAAATTAATAGCAACTGCAGAATCATTCACCATTTCGTTCCTTACAGTTACTGTTTATTACAGTTGCTATTTATAATTATTACAGTTGCTGTTTAAGTGGTCAGGTATTGCTGTATAATTATTTCAGTTGCTATTTATAATTATTACAGTTGCTATTTATAATTATTACAGTTGCTATTCGAGAAGATTTTGTATCCCAAATTAATAGCAACTGCAGAATCATCACCAATTTGTTCCTTCACCAATTCGTTCACTATATAGCAACTGACTGTATTGTAAGTAGATACAACTAGTGCATATTTTAGTAGGAATATATATATATATATATATATATATATATATATATATATATATTGTTTGTTTATCAATTTGCAAACTTATGTTGTACATGCTGTCAGTTTCCATATAGCAACTGAATGTTTTTTGAATAGCAACTAACTGCATTGTACGTAGCAGCAAAAATTTCATATTTAGCAACATTGTACGTAGCAAAAAATGTTGTTCATCCTGATGAAGATTGTGGTTCGGCTGAAAATAAAATAAAAAAGGCAATATATGTTGCCTAATAATCTGTGATCTACATTCCTTTTAAATAAAATAAAAAAGGCAATATATGTTGCCTAATAATCTGTGATCTTTCATTCCTTTTATTACGCGGTCCCCATCCCTTAATTAAAGGGATTGACATCTTAATGCAAAAATTAATTAATCTTATTGTTTAATTTTAAAAAATCTTGACCGTTAAAATTACACAGATGACTGGCTGGGATAGGCCCTTAGGTTCTCACCCCAGGACATGGTTCTCACCCGAACCTTCTCCTATATATATATATATATATATATATATATATATATATATATAACCTCACAAAACACATTTTTCCCCCCAAAACTCAAATTCAAATCCCCTCACCAAAAACAACTCCTTTATTTATTTAATTATCTCTCTCTCTCTCTCTCTCTCTCTCTCTCTCTCTCTCTCTCTCTCTCTCTCTCCTATTTAAAAAATTAAGAAAATAAAAATTTTATAAAATTAAAAAAAAATTAAAAATTTAAAAACTAAAAAAATTAAAAACTTTGAAAATTTTTAAAATAATTCAAAAAAAATCAAAAACTTATAAATAAATAAAAAATTTAAAATTTTGAAATTTTGAAAAAAATAAATTTTTAAAATTTAAAAAAAAATGGAAAAAAATTAAAAAATTTAAAAAAAATTTAAATTTAGAAAATTTTGAAATTTGAAAAAATTTGAAAATTTGAAAATCTTAAAGCAAATCCAAATCCAATGTCGAACCCCAATCAAGAGGTCGTCGCCGATATATGATTCGCTACTGATTCCGTATCAGTGACTCCCCTCCACCAATTCGAGCGCGAATATCAATAGACTCCGTATTGGCGACTCCCCTCCACCAAATCGAGAGCCTCTATATGCGATATGACGACTCTAATTTCATCTCATTAACCGAATTCTCATTCTAATTTTTAATTTTGTGTGTGCAGGGGATTACTCAGTTTTCTGCTCACTCGAATTTTGTGTGTGCATGGGATCTAAGTTCAGAGAGGTATGATTGTTTTATTTTTGGGTTAAAAAATATTAATTTGGTGATTTATTTGATGAGTTTTTTATTGGTTTTGATTTAAGGTGTAAGCAAGTGAGAGATGGATTATTTGGTGGCCTCAATTTGGGCTTCCAAACCATAGCAGAATAGGTAAGCTAACGAGCAACCTAAAATAACTTGGCAAATATGCAACATTAATTTCTTTACTACATGAGAAAATACTATCGTGAAATGTTCCCTTTACTGGTTATTAGAAACCATGGATAACATAACATATAACAACTTTTAGTATATGTTTGGATATATAGGATTGTGATGACTGGAGTTTACCAGTGAAGGGTGCAAACTCTCCACTCAAGAAAGACAACTAAAGTAAATTTGTTATTTATCCATTTTGATTTTTTTTTTATATAAATGTGCAATGGAGAGACAAAGTGGAGATAAAATAAATGTTTAGCTTGGTTTAGAGTTTTGAGAACTTCATGTATTTCATTTTGGTTGAAATAATAATAAGAGGTATTTCAATTGCAAACTGAGTCTCAGACAAACAAATGTTTAGATTATTGGTATTGTAAATACTTTCACATCTGCACTTGCGTTACCATTTTATTTAGACATGCTCATAGTGGTTATGGGATTAGAGTAAGCTCTATAAAACCTATATGATAATGCCCTTGCATAACCATTACAAACATCTGAAAGTGATGTTGAAGTTAAAAAAAAACTTTATGCAGTGTTTCTAACAAACTATATGCATTCCAGGTAAGTTCAAGCTAATGATCAAGAAGGCGATGGTTGAGCTTAAAGGTAGATATACTGCTTCCTCATATAATATGTTTACTACTTCAGTTAATTTGCTGGACCTCCAAAACTATTTTATATAATCAAATCAGGTGCACCATTCCGAAGACGTGCCGTAGGCACGTGTCAACAGGCAAACCTAGTGTGTGTGTGTGTGTGTGTGTGTGTGTGTGTGTGTGTGTGTGTGTGTGTGTGTGTGTGTGTGTGTGTGTGTGTGTGTGTGTGTGTGTGTGTGTATATATATATATATATATATATATATATATATATATATATATATATATATATATATATATATGCAGCCTAACCCAAAGAAATACTCCACCTCCCTACACTCTAACCTACACTCTATATTATTGTATATATATATAATATATATACAAGCATGCAGCTCTCCCACCTCACTGCCTCTCCTTCTTCTTTTCTTCTTTAAAACCCAATCCCCTTCTCACTGTCCCCTACCTCACGTGCAGCCCTACGCCACCTCCTTTTGCTGCTACTCGACATCACCCCGACCACATCGCCAAACACCACAGCCAACTCCTCATCGCCACGTTAACTTCAGCCCGAGCTCCACTCCATTTTCGCACTCCTCTTGCTGTAGTTGCTCGCCGAAGTTGACGTCTCACTCACCGTTGCTATTTTTACTGCTGATGTCGCCGTTCTATTGCCGTACTTGCATTTTGATGCCATATCCATTGCTGTGGTGCTGCTTTTCGCCATGTTTTTCTTCCCACATTCATAATCATCACGTGAAAAGCAAGCGTTTCTTGAACTCCATTTGTTGTTTTTGGTTCAAGAAAATATTTATTGAACTCCGACAAGTAGTTATTGAATTGATCATCATATCTCATTGTTCCTCGGCGAATTTGAATCCTAGCTTCCTTATCATGCAATGTTATTGATTGGATTTTAGAGCCATTAATTCATCATTTTATCGAACATCTAGTATTTTGTCTTGTTAATTACCCAAACTTGCACTGCAAATTTAACCCAGTTCCTGAAACTGAATAGAAAAACTTTATACATGAATCTTGTATCCCTTCAAGTGTAAAATCCAACACATCTTACGGTTTCACAATCTGATTTATAGATTGTGAGATATCACAGGTTTAGTATTGTCATATTGTAATTTCCAGAACACCAAAACTGTACATGAACCCATAAGAACAAAGAGATTGACCTAGTTCCCGATACTGAATCCACGAACTTTGTACATATGAATTGTAGCCCTCTGAGTCTAGATTACAAAACATCTTATTCTTTCTCAATCTAATTTATATATTGTGAGATATCACGTTTTTAGTATTGTAATATTGAAATTTCCAGAACACCGTAACTGCGCACGAAAACTACTGTCATGTCTATTGTACTGAGAATTAGACCATGTTCCCAATACTGCAATTAATTACTCTGTACATATGAATTGTAGCCATCTGAGTCTAGATTCCATAACATCTTCAGTTTCTCATTCTGATTTATAGTTTCTGAGATATCGCTGTTTTAGTAATGTGACTCTTGGATTTTTATAACTGAGTCTGTGACGAAACATTTTTTCATATGAATTGTAGCCCTCTGAGTCTAGATTCTAGAACATCTTACAGTTTCTCATTCCGATTTATAGTATCTGAGATATCGTTGTTTTAGTATTGTGACTCCTGGATTTCCACAACAGAGTCTGTGCACGAAACATTGAAACCAATAAAGAATTAACTTTTACGCATAGCTACTATCCCAAGAATATATTTTGTGAATATGCGTGGGAACCGGAAGGGAGTCTACTTTCTATAATCTCTTACGGAATAGGATTTGCTTTTTTGTAACAACGAGGAAGTGAATTTGAACGCATATAGGTGCTGCTGTCTAGAAATTCATTTCTACGTTTTTGCATATAAACTCGTTATTTTCCATATTTAATAAACTGAACTATAAATATTTTTCATAATTTGTACCGATATAATAAGTTGATAGATTTTCTTTATATTATGCATTGCATCTACCACATGATACTTTCTTGATTATCATCATGACTCTATATCATGTATTGCATCATCTCTTGATAATACTATTCCTTTTACTGGTTATACCGACTGCATGTTCCTGATTAATTATTGTAAAAGAATAACAAGTCAAGGTTATAAGGGTACGACTTAATAGTGGAAAATATAGGGGGGTATACTCGGAAGGGGGCCCGTGTTTCCCAGAATAGTGGTTCTTGATTCTTGATTACATGTCTTGTTTATTGATACTGTCACTGGAAGACCCGAGTACATAATCTTATAGAATTCACTACTTAAGTCCAAAGGTTACATGATTGATATGTACCCGAACTTGTGGTATGGGACACAGGATTGCGTGCATTAGATAAGTTAATAAAACCGATAATCTTAAGACCAACACTAAGCATGATTCGTGATTACACGATTCTTGATTCTTGATTACACGATTCCTAATTCTTGATTACATGATTCATGTTTACAAGTTACATAATTCATGTATACAAGTTTACATGATTTCCGTTTATATGTTTACATGATCCAGTTTACAAGTTATAAGTTTACATGATTCCTGTTTACATGATTCATGTTTACGCGTTTACATGATTCCTGTTACATGACATGTTTTTTGTTACATGATTCCTCGTCACTGATTGATTATACATTGAAGTCCTGTTTCCATGTTTCTCGTTTCAGTTATAAGTTTACATTTGTTACTTGTATCGCACTTGATCATATGGTTCCTTATTTTTGTTTCTTGTTCCTTGTTATATCATGCTTTATTGTTTCCTTGCATGTTACTACTTGCTGCCCGAAGCTTGCTCTAACGGGTATTTTCTCATTTTCTTTGAGTTGATGTTTGTGGAGGACAGATGATGATTTACAGAAGGTTCTTGATGATCAGACTCTCTAGACGGAATTGTTATAGCTATTTCTCTACCACCTCATTGTAATAAATTTTTTATTACATTGTTTATTCACGGGTATTTTGACCTAATTTCTTGTATCTCAGATATTGATTATTGTATTCTATCATCGTTCATGTGATTATTATTGTTACCTGTATTATTGAGCTTACTTGTATAATACATCTTATGGATAATATGAGTTTGTATATTTATATCATTTGTTGGGCCTCAGTTGTGTGTCCGTACTTCTGTATAGTGGGAAGCGGGGCGTAACATGCCCCGGAGAAGGAGGAAGAGGAGCCTAGGCTTGATGGCTAATGGCCGAGGCCTTCCTCTCTTTTAGGGGAATGGGTGGAAAAGGTGGTTTTTTGCCAGCAAGATCTTATCAGAGAAGAGATTTGTGTGTTTTCCTATAGACAGCACCAGTACGTTGTTGTTTTCTCGATGTGGGAGCAATCAATTGATGAGTTCATATTTTGAAAGGAAAACTTACAATCAGAGCTGTCGATCAGAGCTAGAATGGGCCGGTTGAAGGCATTCTACGAACCTGATCAAAATCTAAACACCAGGGTTGGCCTTGGCGAAAAACCCTCCGACACTCAAGTCTTATCTGAATGAGAATTAGGGTTTTGAATCGAAAAAGATTGATTACCTGAGTTTGATGGAGGTAGAGGATATATATAGCCTAGGAGTCAATTCCACAAGGTAGACATAAAAGAGTATCTTTCTGTGATTAAACTTCATATTCTCATGATGATGGGATTGAATTAGTTATTAACCCTACTAGAGATAAAGAATTTGATATGACAACTTTTAATTAGCTGGGAATCCTTCTTGTTTGGCTGTTAATTAGCTGAATTGCTGGCATGGTTGAGTTTATGGGCCTGGGGCGGACCATATTTGCCTAGTGGGCTTTTAGTCACTCTAAAATTATCATTCTGCTCAAGAAGCTTTTAGATCGTGACGAGATCGTGTGTTCTGATTTTACCCAATATCAGTTTGGTTGGTTATAATATTTGTGGAAGGATAGCATGTGCAAAAGTTTTGGGGGGTAACATAAGGAGAATAACAAATTTTGATCAGAAAGGATTTGAACCACCTATTATTAAAAGTCAGGATTCGGATTAGAATCACTACAAAAATAAATTAATGGAGATAGCTATAAGCTTTTCTATAGAGATAACTCATTTATCTCTTAAAAGACACAAGGTCAACCTATATATTTTGGAATCAGGGCCGGCCCAACGGAGAGGCAGCCGTCTTGGACCTCCAATTTTTAGCCATTTTTAGGTATATATATATATGAGAAATGCTCCAACGAAAACGGGTCTGTTTTCACAGACCCGTGAAAACAGACCCGCTTTGGTTGTATGAACCTAGGTCGTTGTTTGAAACAACGCCCTAGGTTATAAAAAATTGAATGAACCTAGGGAACAACGGCCTAGGCTATAAAATTTTATAGCCTAGTTTGCTTGAAACAACGAAATTTTATAGTCTAGGCCGTTGTTATAAAAGGTCGTTGTTCCAAACAATGGCCTAGGTTCATTCTATTTTTTATAACTTAGGCCGTTGTTTCAAACAATGGCCTAGGTTCATTCTATTTTTTAGAGTGAATGAGGCAAAGAGTTATTTGGGACAAAATTCCCAAATTACCCCTCCGCCACTTAAGTGAGATGGATGATGGGCGGGCTTGATCTGATCCGTTCATCACGATCAAGAGCGATCCAACGGCTTGAATCGTTGTTTTCACGGGTCTGTAAAAACATACCCATTTTTAATGGAGCATTTATATATATATATATATATATATATATATATATATATATATATATATATATATATATATATATATATATATATATATATATATATATATATATCGGTTATTTTCGTAACTATAGTGACAGTGCATATTTAAAATGCCAATAGAAATGTTTATAAACAACATAAAAGAGTAGAAAAAATCGGCCTTGCCCAGTGATACATTATTATAATAATAAAATATCTTATTTTGCTTTGAATAGTGTGCAATTATATCGGCCCTGCCCAGTGATACATTATTATAATAATAAAATATCTTATTTTGCCTTGAATAGTGTGCAATTATATATATATATATATATATATATATATATATAAGCAATGCTCAGTTGCAAACGGATCTGTTTGCACAAACCCGTTGCAAACTGGCTTGCTGGTCATTGGACAAGATCGTTCTTGATCCAACGGCCAGGATCAGCTCCGCTCATCAGCCCCCTCTCTCATTTAAGCTATGGAGGGGCAATTTTGGTATTTCATTCCAAATAACTCTCCGACCTATTCACTCTTTCACACTATCTTTCGCTCGCGCTGATAAACTTGTATTTTTTGGCCAAAGTTGAACCTATGCCGTTGTTCCCAACAACGGCCTAGGTGCTTCGTAGTTTTTTTTAAACTTTGGCCATTGCATCACACAACGGCCTATGTATAACTTAGGCCGTTGTGTGGAACAACGACTTAGGTTATACAAGTATTTTATAACACTTGTACAAATTTCGCTCTCCTCCTACATTCTATCTCTCACTCTCACTCTATTCCCCCTCTCTCTCGCTCATTCCCGAACCCATACTCGAAACCCTAGCTCCTCTTCCACCTAATCCACCCATCCTCCTTCACTTCACCCTCTCACTCTCACTCTATACCCCCTCTCTCGCTCATTCCCGAACCCAGACTCGAAACCCTAGCTCCTCCTTCACCTAATCCACCCATCCTCCTTCACTTCACCCTCTCACTCACTCTCTCCCTCTTCCCGAACTCTCTATATCTTATGAAGGATCTCCCGAACCTAAAACTGTATACACGTGTATAAATGTAAATGGTTCAACTATTTTGATATTGTTAAAATTGTTATTGTGATGAAACTATCTTGGGTTATCAACATTAGCTGTTGTTGGAAGCAACGGCCTAGGGTTAGAAAATATTCAAGCTCTTTTCTGGCTTGAACTTTCCGTTTTATACCAATTGAAGTCGTTGTCTAAGACAACGACCAAGATTGACTTAGGCCGTTATCTGAGACAACGACCTTCGCTATAAAATATTCAAGCCATTTTGGTATGCTCTCTGACTTGAGCATGCCAATCTTTAGAAGAAAAAAAAAAACTAACCTTAGTCGTTGTTCCAAAGAACGATCTCATTCAACCTTGGCCGTTGTTGGAGCCAGTGGCTTTAGGTTAGCTAATTTTCGAAGAGATTTTTTTTATTCTGTAAATGTGAAGAGCATGAATGAATTATTTTGTTGCGATTCTCGGACTCCAAATAAGGGCTAACAGTCCTTTTTTTAAGTTTTCGTATTGTAGGGGTTTTTCTTTCTTTCTCCTTAAGGAAATACTTCCCATTTAACGAATGTCCTTAAGTTGGTGAATTTTTTAATGCGGAGTATTTTCTATAATAGTTACATAAATTCAAAATTTGTTATTTTTTTACTATGAAAATGAATGATAAATGATGTAAAGTTAGGAGTATGGATAGGGGTATCTTAAGGGGTAAGGTGAAGGGTAGGGTTGGAGGGTTAGGGTTAGGGTAGATTGTACACAAACGATCCCATCTATTGAATAATAAATAATTTTGGTATTGAACGATAATAGTTGCGAATAGAATACGGAAGAGATGAATTCCAACTCCCACAATCATAGATAAGTATGAACTATTCTTTTCTTTTGGTTTAAAACAGGCAAGTACTACTCATTTGCACATATAAATCCTATCTACTATAAAGTGTTCCATAAGTTCAATTTTATATGGTTAATTGAGATTTGTGTATATTTGAAATGTCGAAGTAATTTTAGTTTAAATTTATTTAAAAACCATTCAACACTTTTAAAAATTGTTCCTTACGTTCTGCATGATCCCAATAGATGTGTTCATCCCCTTCATTAGAGATATCATCACATTTTCAAAATCAATTAAAATCTTAAATTTTATGGTTCACCTTACTGCTGCACTTTAGTACCCAAAAAAACTTACACTATAGTTTTTTTTTAAATAAAGTTTTCCAAAAAAAATTTTAAGTTAGGGTAGGGTTAGGGTTAGGGAGGGTTAGGGTATGATAATTTTTTAAATTTTATTGGGGGAATTCTACGTAAGTATGGATAGGGATAATGTAGATGTATTGTAAAATAATTTAGAAGATCAAAAAAAACTAAAGTTTTCCATTTCCAAAAAAAAATAGTCAAAACAACAAATTCCTATTGGGCTACCCTTAGGCCGTTGTTGCAAACGACGACCTAGGTTATAATAGGTCATTGGTTGGAACAACGGCTTCTGCTTAGTATTTAAACATGTATGAATTACCTTTCTACACTTAATGGACGATGTACATGATCTCAATAGATGAGTTCATGCATTTCCTTATTGATATGATCATATTGCCGTAAAATATATGTTCATCGTCAAGTAGGAAATTCCCCTTATTATCATTATCAACCAATAAAAAAATAATTTTCTCAAAAAAAGAGGTCATACCCCCGAAAAGTCTATAAAATAGTGAGAAAATGAACTTAGGTCGATGTTGGGGACGACGACCTAAGTTAGGGAACCTTTTTTGGATTCAAAATTTTTTTTGTTTTTATTCCAAGCAAAAAAATTCAGCTATTTACTCTTACTGTAAAAAATAAAATTAATAAAATATTGAAATATTAAAAATATGGGAATTACCTTTCTACACTTAAAGGAGCTTTCCCTTATAATGTACATGATCTCAATAGATGTGTTCATGCACTTCCTTAGTGAAGTCATCGTATAATTAATTTAAAAAAATGTCTTACAATATAAGTTCATCGTCTAGTAGGACATTCCACTTATTAACATTATAAACCAATGTTTAAAATTTTAAAAAAAATCCCCCTAAAAAAAGGTACATACATAGAATTCCCCCAATAAAAATAAAAAAATTATTATACCCTAACCCTACCCTAACCGTCCCTAACCCTAAACCTAACCCTACCCTAACCCTCCAACCATACCCTTGACCTTATCCCTATCCATACTCATAACCATACGTCATTTCTCATTTATTATCATTATCTGATATGATCCTTTCTCTTTCCTAAAAGTCCCACTTTAATTTGTTCTTCAATTTTATCTGTACCAATTTCTAAAAAATAGTATGTTCTTGTGTCTTGGTTCTTGTGTAGAATTGAGTTGTTTGTTGAACTATATGTATGAATTTATCCTTTTCTTGGTATGGAATTAGTAGTATTCAAATAACAGTTTTACGTTAGCTAATTTAGTAAACTCTTGTTTTTTTTTTTACCTTTTTTTGTTTTCTTTACCATTGAATTTTAAATGAAAAAACTAAAGGAAAATGAAAATAAAAAAGCCATTGTGTGGAACAACGACTTTAGTTTTAGATGAAGTTCATCCAGATTAAAGTTGTTGTAACTCCTGTTTCCCCGTATTTGTATTTTTATACTATATTTTGCTCAAATGTACTCTTTTTTCTATTTTAGATCCTGTATCTTGTTTCCATTCAAATAAAATCATTATTTCGTTTCGACTCAAATTTTGGTCATTTTATCTAATTCAATTGTATGTACTCCTTGATCCTTCTTCATGAAGAATTGGCTGTTTCTTCTTATTTATCTCTTTGTCCCCATTTTAATACAATTTGACCAATTCTCCGGTTGGATCCCTCTCGAAATGGATAACCTAATACCCGTTAACCCAAAACCCTATCTATTTAAACCCCTTAACCCTAACCCCCCATTTACTGTTTTGACCCGAAAAAACACCGCCGCTCCCATCTTCTTCTCCCTCCGGTTTCTTTTCAACCTCTCCAGACTTCGTCTCCACGATCCATTTTCCCTACTCCGATCGTCCCCTTCACCTTCGTCAGCACCATCACCACCAACCACCATTCACCGTCGCCTTCACCATCAACCCAAACTCTCGAACTCCGAAACCCATTTCCGCCATTACCCACCTCCATCATCTCCACCATTCCCTCACCCTTTCAGCCTCATCGCCTCGCCGTCGCCTCCTCAATCCGACCTTCCTCCATCGCCTTCAACATCCTCGAGCCATCTCCACTCTCCTCCCCTGTATCGAACCCAAAAGCAGAGCACGCCATTTCCCCCTCGCTGCTCCGCCCTTCGCTGTCGACGCCTCTCGACGACAGCACCGCCACTCGCCTCATCGCGACGCCCTCGCAGCCGCATCGCAGACGTCGCGCGAGACCGTCGTCACACCTTCCCTCTCTCTCGCTCTTTGTTTCGACGAAGAAGAAGGAGGATTGGACGGGATCAAATCTCAGCCTTTGGATCGCTTCAAGATCCGTGCAATCGAGCTCTGTTTGATCGTTGTCCCGTGTTCACCCACAGCAGATCTGAAGATGTCGTTCCGTGTTCTGGCCAGATCTGCTGCATTAGAGCGATCTGATTTGCTGCATTCGGTGTTCGCTGTTTTGCCACGCCGGATCGAGCTTGCTGTTAGCTGTTCTGGGCCGATCCGGTGTGGAGAAAAATTCGATCTACTGTTGGATTTTTGCACGTGCTTTTGGGAGACTTCGCCCGGAGTTTTTCGATCCCGTTTTCTTCTATTAGCGGATCTAATCGTCGTCAATCAAGGCAAGTATCCCTTGTACAATTTATTTGTTCTAGTACACGCATCCCTTGAAAAATACTACAAATAGTTAGAATTGTGACTCCTCTTTGACTATCATTGTTGATCAATATTAAACCTCCAAAATTTTATGATTCTAAGAGTCACAAAAATTTCATTGTGTTAAATTATAATTACTTGGACTCTTTTACCCCTGAACATATGGACACATGAAATTAAGGAGCCCTAAATTTGTAGACACATGGTATATTTTGTATTTGATGAACTTGCAACCATTTGACTTGGAAAATAATTATTACTTGCTGTTTAGACCACCAATATCATGTATTTATATCACACAATAACTTAGACGCCTAATAACAAATTTCCATGAAATCTATACTAATAAGTTATTCCCACATGTTGTTGTCCTGAATCTTCTTTTGCTGTTTCGACCCATTTAAAATTAGATTCTGAACCCGAGACCTGAATAGAAAATGTAGCCCTGGATGTCTAAATGTCGTTAGACTCCGAAATTTTCAAATTTGGAGTTACGGTCTAGGAGTTATTGCAGTTTCACTACAGCTGTGCCGGTAGGCACAGATTCGTAAAACTGCTGCACACCTTTACTTTGCGAATTAGTTTATCTATGTAAACAGCAAGCGTTGGACATAAAATTTCATATGTAGTTGCTGGATACCCTATAGGACATCCCCAATTTTTCTTAGAATTAATTTACAACATTTCACACATTTGCATGCTTGCTTGATAAGAATTAATAAATGTAATAAGCCGGGGTTAAGGGAAAGACCATAGTAGTGGACAATATAGATAAGTATACTCAGAAGGGGGCCCGTGTTTTCCACTTGATACATGTCTCATGAACTAGTATATTATTATTCGATTCATGAAACTAGTATATCATAAATCGATTCATGGACTAGTATATTATTGATCCATGAACTAGTATATGTATGATTCATGACATGTCTTGCTATGACTCGACACATGAACTAGTTATATGATTACCCGATTCATGAGCATGACTTGCTTGATACTTGATACTTGATACCTGAGTACACCGCCCTATAAACTCCATTACTAGGTCTAAATGAAATTGTTTTGACTGTAGCAACCATGTAGTAAAAAGATGGATGCATGAAGTGCTACCTAGATAGTAATCACCACAAGACTTGAACATGAAACTTGAACTCGACACATGTTTACTCGATACTTGATCACATGATACATGAAACCTGATACATGAAACTCGAACTTGATACATGTTTACTTGAAGCTTGATGACTTGTTACATGAGACTTGATACTTGAATAATAACATTTGACATTTATAACTTGATACTTGAAACCTGACAACTTGATACTAGACTTGACAACTTGACACCCGACACTTACTATATACTTGTCACTTGAGGTTAGGTACCCCTACATGTACACTTGTCACTTGCTTCACCATTAGTGTTTGTTTACCCAATCTAGTCTCTTGAGTTGTCCTTCCTACTAGTTAGTTCTTGAATCTCTATTACTTGTTGTAAACCCTATTATATTCTTGATTCCAATTCTTGTTTCCCATTACTTGTACTCGTTTTTACTATTTGTGGCCCTAGCTTGCACTAAGGGCATTCTCTCTTGTTTTTTCCTGTTTTTTCTTTTTATATTTATTAAGCAGACTTTGGAGACGAGCTACCCGCTGGAATTGGTGAGCAAAGATTCTAGCCTTCAAGTGGAGAAAGGACTTAATTAGAATACTTATTTCTTGAATTATTTGTTCTTCTTGGATTACTATTTCTTGCTACTTAAGAACTTATAACAGGCTGATGTTCTCGAGTTTTAACTTGATCCAGACTTGAAACTTTGGATGTTATTATTATATTTTCAATTGTTCTTGTTGCTAATAAATTGTTCATGCATGCTTGGTTTTACATATATCTCTCTTGTTATATTCTTGTTGTGATGCTGAGTCGATCCTACAGCTTATGAATGATGTTAAGATCATTCGCTGGGCTTCGTCACGCACTCGTATTTCGTATTTTGGGGAAGCGGGGCGTGATAGTTGCTCCGTGCCATTAATTTTTCCATTTTCTACAACTGAAGCCGTCGTTTGAATCAACGACCTAGTCTCACCTAGGTCGTTGTTTCCAACAACTTCAGTTTATATAAAAAAATTTAAGCAAGTTGCATTGCTCTCTGACTTGAACCCTCCAAATAACACATCAAGTCAGGGAGCAAGAGTTTTTTCTTCAATTTCTTATTGAGTGTGGATCGTTGTCTGAGACAGCAGTCAAGGTTAATGTAGGTCGTTGTTTGAGAAAACTGCTTCAATTAAGCAAAAAAAAAATACAACTTCAATTGGTATATCCCAATTTCGTATAAAATAATTAGCAAACCTTAGGCCGTTTTGGGTTCGAGAGAATCTTCGTAAGATAGAGAGTTCGAGAAGAGGGAGAGAGTGAGTGAGAGGGTGAAGTGAAGGAGGAGCTAAGGTTTCGAGTTTGGGTTCGGGAATGAGCGAGAGAGAGAGAAAGGGCAGAGTATGAGTGAGATATAGAATATAGGAGGAGAGCAAAATTTATACAAGTATTTTAAAACACTTGTATAACCTAAGCCGTTGTTCCACACAACGGCCTAAGTTATACATAGGTCGTTGTGTGAAGCAACGACCAAAGCTATAAAAAAAATAGTACCTAAGCCGTTGTTGGGAACGACGGCCTAGGTTCAAATTTGGCCAAAAAAATACAAGTTCATCAGCGCAAGCGAGAGATAATGTGAAAGAGTGAATAATTCAAAGATTTATTTGGAGCGAAATACCAAAATTGCCCCTCTGTTGCTCCAACGGCCAGCAAGCCAGTTTGCAACGGGTCTTGCAACTAAGCATTGCTATATATATATATATATATATATATATATATATATATAAAACGCTCCATTGAAAACGCTACTATAGTATTGAAAACGTGAAAACAACCTAGACCGTTGTTGGGAACAACGACCTAGGTTATAATACATTTTCAAGGTTATAAGTGGTTTTGACGAGTTTTCACAACATTTGCATTTTCAAAACCTGTGCCTCCTTGCATTATGTACAAAACTATGGAAATAGATTACTAAAGGCAGATTAGGACTTTGCACAAACTCTATTCGTTAACATATCAAGAACTAGTCGAATCATTTCAAAGAATATGTACGCGAAGAACCATCAATTCATGCACATTTCTTATTCGGCACAAAAGCAAACCTTACCTGATGGTTCCTGTCACATAATATATAATATACAGATTTGATCACACAACATAAACACACAACATAAACATCAATGTACATCTGAGCTGAATTCAATCTGTTTCAATCCTGACAGAAGATCAGCAGCCCAATGGTCACATGACATAAACAACATATAACTTTGAAGTCGAATTATCCCAGTTTAGTCTCGACAAAGAACAGCTCTTCACGTGCTTATCATATGCTACTCAACCATCATATACTTGTAGAGCAGTAGCAGCGAAAACCCCACCATTAGATTAAATCAATCATCAATCATCAATTATCTGATTCGTCACACTTAACAGGGAAATTCTAAACTACTACGTAGAACGAGAAGTGCTATGTTAGACATGTAACAGCTTCCAAATTGAAGCGTGTGAGCTTCACATTCGGGAACATTATCATTAAGCCATTTGCACTGGATAATTCTCTCATATGTTATACAATTCTGGGGTTACACATGCACATATTCAATTGGGGGGTTCCACCTAAAGTAAATGGATCAGGAAAAACGGGGAGAGATTACAGCTTTGATGAGACCAACGATGAGTTGGAGTTGGCATCAGCTACCAGGAGTAGCTTCATTTCTTCCAATTAGCTCAATCTGGGTTGGTAAGAGAAGGGAGAGCCTGTGTTTGTACCGTTCAATTCTTAAGAGTCTTTCTTTTCTTAACCTGCAAAACAAAGAAATATGATTGCCAGGGATTTTACAGAGGAAGACTTTTCTGAAGAGTGCCAATTTATATCCACCTTATCAAATTCATTCGAGGTGAAGGGACTCTAGAACCAACGGAGTAAAGGACCTCCCTTTTCATTCCTAATTTTATATTGATAAGCAACCACGAGACTCCATTCCTTACTTCATTTAGACCACATAGTATTCAATGGTTTAATGATAGAAAATTTCAGACAACTCACAAATTCTTGATGAAATAATGGAAAATGGTAGAACAGCAAAAAAAATTAAACAAAAAAAATTAAATAATACAGAAACTAAGAGGCTGATTAAGACAATAACGTCAGAGAGTGACAGTATGGAAGAATCTCAAAGAAAATTCTTGAGATCAGGGTGTTGGTGTCGCTAATTGAAACAACATACAGGACTGAATAAATGTCTCTACAACAAAGGCAAGGTTAAACTTGGAAGAACAAGAAATAGCGGGTTGAATAACAAAGTTCCATGAAGTTCAGTATCGGATATTTCAGGATGGCAAAGAGCAGCACGGGATATTTTAGGATCAGGTTCGGAAGATATTGTAGATGGCATCACAAAGTTCAGTATTGGATCTTTTGGCATCAGGTTCAAGAAGTCGAGAGAAGGCTCTCATATTTTCATGTATCTTTGACAGTTGGATAACCCTGTGGAAACAAACCACAACACAGGAAAGACTTGCATTCTCGCTTTTGAATTTTAAAATGTTTTTTGGTTTCGCTTTAAGGCATTAGTGATGTAAGTGTATCATGTATGAGCCCACAATAGAAGATATTTAACGGTTCCTAGTTCCTTTCACACAACCACTCTAGCGAGATGTACGATAGACTTTACGTTTCCTAGTAATAAAATTACGTCTTTAAGCTAAAAATGGTGACCATGATGATAGGTTAATGACCAGATGAGAAAAGTGTTCTCTTGAACGCAGTGAATCATGCAACAGCAGAGAACATCAAGAAAGACTGAGGGTGAGAATATTACAGAAATCTCCTAGAATCTTTGCATAAGAGGCAATTATGGTATAAGCAGAGCTGGTGATAGACGACGTAAAGCGTAAAAGAAACCAAGTCGAAGGTTCACAGAAGAATTCACAGGTAAATAATATGTACTCTAGGTGGAGTTGGGGCAGAAGCGAGTCACACAACCACAGGGGTACACATACAGAAATACTGAACCTCATCTAAAGACACAATTGACATGGCGAAGGTATCAGAAAACCTTCTTGGAGATCTTCATAGAGATACAGAGACCAAGTGGTATAAATGAAGGAGGCCATAAAGGAGGTACAAATACACCTACTAGGTTGGAGATTTAAGGACTTAATAGAATTCAAATCATCCTCTATTAGAAATTGAAATGAAAATATTGTCCATGTTCCAACTGACCATTACTTAGGACCCTTGGGCACATAATGCAAAATGATTGGTGAGACAATACCTTAAAAGCAAAAAAACATATTGCAATTAGAAAGGCAACTGAAGATAGCAAGATGAATAGTTGTGGGTGGCAGGCTTGCAGCCCACGAAATTAAGGCTATTATGGATATCACTAAATCACTATAAGCAGGTCATGATTTATAATTTAGATACTGGAGTTGTCCAAACTTACTGTGCGCGGACATTTTTAGCATGCTTTATATGTCTTTTTAACAAATCTTGTGCAGATAATTGCTCAACGGAATCTGCGTCCTGCGTAAGATTTTTTACATTGAATAAATAACATATATATGGCAAATTTATTAATGTTGTAAATTTACATATAAATAGCTAGCATAATAAATAATGTCTGCATAGAAGCTTCTTGAAACACTATAACAGATACGAAACTATTAAAAGATTATACAGCAAAGATACAAACAACTTCAAAGTGCCAACACAGAAAGTTAATTGTAGAACTGCACGACAGAAAAAACCTTCCGGCAATGTGGTTTCTGATAAGTACAACAGCCTACAATAGTAAAATCTAATTCAACTTCATTGCATCAATAATGTCGGCCACAGTTGTTATGGCATAATATAATAGCAAAATGCCAAAATAATTGTCATTATTTTTTGTACAGTGATATGAATGATTAATAACTAAAACGACAATAAAAACTTTACTAGTGAAATAAGTAAATAAATACATTACAAAAATAGCACAATAAAAGAATTTAAAGACATGGATTTAGGTAGAGGAAAG
The DNA here is from genome assembly GCA_017893485.1 of Hemerocallis citrina. Taxonomy (NCBI): domain Eukaryota; kingdom Viridiplantae; phylum Streptophyta; class Magnoliopsida; order Asparagales; family Asphodelaceae; genus Hemerocallis; species Hemerocallis citrina. The sequence continues at coordinate 214,273,528 of CM030363.1, forward strand.
AAGAACAATCCACCCGAGTTTGATATTACATGGTGAATATAAAAAAATTAACTTTTCAAAAAATTCATCATTCCATGACTATACTCATCCCTCAATGAACTAATCAGCTAAGAATAAATTACTCTTAGACTTGAATTAGCAACATACAAATCAGAGTTTCTAGCACCACAACTAGGATTCTAAAGTTAAAACTATAACAACAACAACAACAAAGCCTTTTTCCCAACTAGTTGGGGTTGGCTACATGAATCCTGGTTATCCTAGTGCTTTATATGATGCAAAGAAAATTTAAAAAGAGATACTTGACCAACGTCACATATTCAAAGTTACAAAAGTCCTCAAACAGAAATTCCCAGTGATCACAACTCTTGAAAAGATCAGAGCAACTAAAAGCTAATTCTGGCCCACATTATCAGATACAAACAAACTGTATCTTAAATTAATAGTGCTGCAAGCAGCAGTATTGAGTCTGATCCAGTTACTATTACCCCTGGAAGATTCTTCACAGGCAACAGATAAAGGCAAAATATTTTATTTCCTTTGTACCCATATCTAGAAGTATTTACTATGAGTACCTGGATCCTAGACATCATCACAAGGTCTGGTCTAGTCCCAAATCCTAAGAGATCAATTTTATAAGTACGAATGAAAGAAATTTTGAAGTTGTATGATATGTAATGTATGATTACTTTAAATGAAATGCATCAGGCATAGAAGTCTTTTGACATACATGGACTCACAAAAATAAAGAATAATTACCTAAAGCCAATCCTTGGAATATAGAACTCTTGGTTCAGCGAGGAAGAGTATATACTACTATATACTACCGGACTATAAGTTATAATAAAAATAAATTCCTCACTGATAAACAACAAAAAAGATCCTAATAGTGGTCTAAGAAACAGCCTTAGTCATCTAGGTAGGTTTAGAACATCATTCAAAACATTATTCTCAAATGCAAGTACTGTATCTTGATTCTGACACAAACTCCTATCATTATCACCAAGAACATAAATGGCTTGGGTAGAAATATTCATTTCCCATACCTAAGTCAAATGTAGGCCTCACAAGGAAACACAAATCCGACAAAGAAATCTAAACATAAATTGGATTCAGGTCGAGTAAGGTACTAGATTAAGTAGCAACACTAATTGTAAATTGTCATTGATATATACGGCCAGTTAACAGATTTGGAGAAGACGACACCCATGTTAAGAGAGTTACCAAATATATCAAGTTACAAGAAATAGGAGCAGGCTAGACTAAAACAAACCTCTTTGTCAGAATTTTCTCCACCGTTAGCATCTGCACTTTGTTTTATTATGCGCGAATTAACCATCGATTCTGGCAAGGGTTTTGGAAGAAGCTGCAAACCATCCCCTACAGTTGGCTGCATGAAGGCAAATAAAGAGTCAAAATAACCTGGAGAGATACAAGCATATATGTTATCCTGCTAAGAGGCTGTAGCAACTAGCAAATGTCATTTAATTATAAGTTGAGATTGTGCTAAGAAGCTAACATTAAAAAAATCAAAGAAAAATATAGTAGTGATCTGGTTCAACTAAAAGATGAAGTTAGTAGAAGGAATTCATTATTCTGATTGATTAGAACTCTACTAGACAACTGACTTGCTTAAGATCTATATGCATCAACTCCAAAAAATCTCATTATTAGTTAGAATATGTGATCTTAAGAGCATCCACGGTCGTGATTGTGAAAAAATGCATAAATGCATATTTACATATAGCTTTTTTAACGTTTGCTGCAGTCGTCGAATGGTATTTTATAGCAAATTATAAAAAAAATCAGATGGAATGTGTCGTTGCGTCGTAGGTATTTAATTATTTTTTTAATATTAGACGGAAGTAGAAGTTGCGTCAGAAGGAAAAAAAAAAGTAAAAATGGACAGACGGACCTTCAAGGTCCGTCCCCACGATTTTTAAGTAATTTTTACGATTTTTTAATAATTAAAATGAAAAGAAATGTGGGCCCCCCATTGGACGGATCTTGAAGATCCGTCCAAGAAGTAACCCATATATGAACGCATTTTCAATTCAATTTTTAAAAAAAAAAGACGTCGGAACCGTCTGACGAATTAAAAAAATATTTTTTTTAGTGGGACGAACTTTCAAGTTGCGTCCTTTATAATATGCATTTCTCTTATTTCTACTCTCATTTATAGCAATCTACTGTTGCTATTTTGTCAAAAAATGCATAAATAGCAAACGACTGCAGCTGGTCGTTTGCTATAAAATGCATTTAATGCATGACTAGCACACGACTGTGGATGCTCTAATAAAACCATAGAGCCAACTTTTAGATCAAGAACTTCGAAAAATAATTTCTTTTAATGGAAGTCCGAGAGCAACCTTTGCTCTGATATCAGTGTTGGTGGCAGCAAAAGAAATGCAGTATAGAATACAAATTTTAAAATATGTAACCATCTACTAAGAAGAGTTACAAAGAAGCTTATGTTGGACTGCTGGCTCATTTCCCTCCAATGGCCTACATTTAATTTGGGCATAGGGAGCGATAAGCTTCACTCCTGATCAGTAATATTATTTAAATTATTTTATGTTATTGCAGATCTAATCCAATATGGTTCATGCAGTCAATATTCTTTGAATATATTGTGAATGTTTTGTCATGGCAGATCTTCTTTGCTACAATGTGTATTATGTGGTAGTTTGTATTATGGTTGTGATGGTTATGTATCCAAGCCTTAGAATCAACTACAAAAGTTCAACTGTGGTTGTTCTACAATATGTATTGTGGTTGTGATGTTTATGAATCCAAGCCTGAGAATCAACTATAAAGGCTTCAAAAGACTTCTAAAAAAATACACAGAAAGGGGAAAATGCAATAAAAATATATTACCACTTTAAGAAATGCAAGTTTAGTTACAGGTGAGCCAAAGTATATTAACATCCCTGTCTGTTGTTTTTAAGGACAAAGTTATTAGTTCACTTAGGTCCTGTTTAGACAAGAGGAAAGGAAAGAAACCTAGAGATATCCGGAAGTGTCTGAGATGCTTCCAGTATCTTTGGTATACTCAGAACCCATCTGGACTTGATACACAGAGGTATCTGAACTCGACCCAGAAGGTAAGATACACAGAGATATCTACACTCCAATCTGATTTAACTTATCTCTTCTACTATAATGTCTTTCTATCTTCCTATCTCAAAACTATATTCCAACAAATCATAAAAGATAATTGTAGTCAACTTTTCAATGGAGGCAAAGCTATGCACACTATCTTAATCTCCAATAAATAATAATTCTGGTTATCCTACATCTATAATCAAACAAAGCCTAAATGTTTAAGACAGAATGCCCTATGCACAACATGAACAAAGTAAAGCACGCAAAAATTGATGTAAAACGTAATCCTAAATAGAGAATTTCCAAGAATCTTAAAGAATTAATTTTACCAACATGTAGTGCGGATCAAAGTTAGAATTTAAACAGTTGATCGGTTTGATAGATTTTCAAGAATTGAATTAAGTTTAACAAGCCCAATTAATAATTCAGTTCTAACAATCAATAATTAAATTCCGAAGCGTTCTTAGCAAGTAAAAGATTCAATATTAATTTGTACTCTAATTAGGTAAGTGGAACACTCAATCTCAGTATTTGTGGACGACAGATAAATCAGATAATATAATAGAGATGATAAGACAGTATAACACATATTTGAAAAATAGATAGAGTATACCGGGGTTCGAAGAAACCGTTAGATCTCGGGTTGGCAGCAATGCAGAACACAGCAATCAACAAACACAGTATGAGAGAGACAGCAGCAACAAAGTCAGCAATGGCAACAGCAAGGGCGACGGCGACGGCGGCGCTGGCTGAAGGCGGCGACGGGGCTCGATGCGGCGAGGTGGGTCGACGGCGACGTCGACGGAGGCAGGAGGAAGGTCATCAGGATTTGGGAGTTTTGGCTGTGGCTGGCGATCAAAAACAGGAAGGGACGAGGAGGTCGGGTTTTTGGGTGTCGACGGGAGTAGCTGACAATGAAGGTGTGGTCGAGGTGGGGTAGCGGTGGTGGAGAGTCTCACCGAAGATGGCGCCAGAGAAGATGAACAGTGAGGGTTTTTGGAGTTTCGGCTGAGAGGGCATCGGGAGGTAGAGGAGGGAAGGGGAAGACGGTGGTGGATTTTGGGGTCGGGATTTGGAGAAAGAGGAAAAAGGGATTAGGGTTTTGAGTAATTTTTCTTTGGGGATTAAGGTTTGATTTGAGTTGGTTTGGGGATCTAGGGTAGTTTTAGAGATTATCACAAACCCTAAAATTTTATTTTTATCACAAATCCTAACAAGTTGGATCTCAATTGTATCACACAGATGAGAGATGAAGAACAAAAACACAATAATTTTTTTAATTAAGAATGACATGACTTCTCATTAATCTCAAGGCCTATAAATAGACTCAAAACAAATCTTGATACAAATCTCCAAAATATTCTAAAAATCTCAAAATTCTAATGCATAAAAGAAAGATTACATATGGCTATAATTACCAAAAACAAATATGGTACTGAAATAAAATACTAAACTAAATAAAATGGATGTCCTCATCATTCTCTCCGGGTGGGAGAGAGCTCGACCCAGTCGAGTCAAAACCAGTTATCCTATCATGGTGCTCCAAAAGATCTTGATCCAGTTGCGGGAGCTCCTCACGATCACTGCAAGTGTCATCGGACTTCGGCTTATTCTTCCACCTCACCAAATACTTGTGCATACCACCATCTCTTGTAGAGATTATCTGATCATCTAAAATATTATTCAATTCTTCTGTCGGTGGGTAAATAGTATCAGGTAGAGGGGTAAATGTCGGAATCTCACCATTCGGCTGCATAGTAGACTCATCTATAAGAAAATTTCTATGGTTGAATTTTGAGCCTTCATAGTGTACTAGATCCTCAATATTGAAAGTCTTACTTATGCCAAAACCTTCAGAGAGGTCAACGACATAGGTATTATCATTGATTGTATGTAGAATCTTAAATGGGTCTGCAGCACGTATGTTCAAGTTCTTAACGGATCCAATTGGAAACCGTTCCGGGCGAATCCGAACCATCTCTTCGTCACCAATATCAAAAGTAATAAATTTCCTTCTAGTATTTGCTATTAACTTGTAGTTAAAATTATTCTCATTAAGTTCCTTGAAAATTTCTCTATACAAGTCATGAATGTGATATGCAAATGAGGGTGCAGATTCTGTGACCTCTAGGATGTTCTAACACATTAATAAACTCTATAGGCTACCAAGTGACTTGGAAAGGGATGGGTGACTCAAGTACACTCAATGGAGGTGACTGGACAGACTGAATACAAATGAGAGACTGATCATCCTCTTTTTTATCAAATTCATCACTTACATTAGGTTCATAGGTAAACTCATTGTCGGGCTCATCAGCGATGACTACGGTACCCTCTACTATATTGATCCTACTTGGGCCGGAACAGTTGCCAGCAACATGGCCGTATCCCTTACATTTATGGCACTTAGTAAGAGGATCAATCTTAGAATAATCTCTGTTAGTGTTCTTACTCATGTTGTCATTTCTAAGTGGATAGAAATTTAAAGTATGTTTGTTTGGGTAAGACTTGTTAGGATACTGAGGAGAGGAGTGCTCAGGTCTAGAGGGATCAGTAGGATTCATTCTGGAGGAATGATCCATCGAATCGATGGACTTGTAATGGAAACTTGCTTTAAGGGAATCCATATCGAGGACAGGAGCATAAGCTGCCGCTAATGAGTCCACATTTCTGTGAATTAGCTCGTTCCTCAAATCGGCTCATAATCCAGCTCTGAACCTAGAGAGAGTTTGTTATTCACCTCTTTACTTAAAGCATTGCACCGAATAAGGCAATCATCAAATTTATCAACATATTCTTGTGTGGATTTACTTCTTTGATAAAGTTGGTTCCACGAATCTAGCAATCCGGTGTGGAACGATAACGGTACATATCTCTCAATGAGTCTCTTTCATGGCTTCCCAAGTAGCTATGGGTGCCAGGTCTCGGCCTCTGCGGGCGTATTCAAGATTGATCCAGTGTTGTTGAGCTTTTCCAGTCAATTTCATCGTGGCAAATTTAACTTTCAGGGCTTCGCTCATGTCAAACCACACAAAATAGTGGTTCATCGCACGGATCCAATCAAGATAAGCTTGAGGTTCCATGTGGCCTTCAAAATGGGGAACGTCAGCCTTAACGTTCTTTTTATATTATTCGTCAGGGTCACGTTCTTGACGTCGATCGTCACGAACATTCCCTTGAGGGATCTGACGATTAGCATAAAGCTCAGGGACAACAGTTTGATTTAATTCCACTTTCTTTAATCTCTGATTGATATTGGCAAGAGTTGCTTAAATGGCAGCTAGGGTAGCGAAAATATCAGAGTTGCCCATTTCAGGTCAGGAAGGTCTAAGGTTTCTAATTGGGTGATGTGGGAGGGATAAGAAAGGCTCGTCAAGATCTGTGATGGTACTGCGAAGACGCATTCACCAAAAGAGGGAAAATATGAGGTCGTGTGTGTGCTAGTTTTTTTTAATGAATATCAAATGATCTAAAACAAAGAAAGAAAAATAAAAGACTACACGATCCTAAATGAATGCAGAAATTGAAGCATAAATGATGCAAGAACTAGGGTTTTAAGAACCTTCGTTATAATATCAAAATGATGTAAAACGTAATCCTAAATAGAGAATTTTCAAGAATCATAAAGAATTAATTTTACCAACATGTAGTGCGGATCAAAGTTAGAATTTAAACAGTTGATCGGTTTGATGGATTTTCAAGAATTGAATTAAGTTTAACAAGCCCAATTAATAATTCAGTTCTAACAATCAATAATTAAATTCCTAAGCGTTCTTAGCAAGTAAAATATTCAATATTAATTTATACTCTAATTAGGCAAGTGGAACACTCAATCTCAGTATTTATAGATGACAGATAAATCAGATAATATAATAGAGATGATAAGACAGTATAACACAAATATTTGAAAAATGAAAAGAGTATACCTGGGTTCGAAGAAACCGTTAGATCTCGGGTTGGCGGCAACGCAGAACACAGCAATCAGCAAACACAGTATGAGAGAGACAGCAGCAACAAAGTCAGCAATGGCAACAGCAAGAGCAACAGCGGCGGCGGCGCTGGCTGAAGGCGGCGACGGGGGTCGATGCGGCGAGGTGGGTCGACGGCGACGTCGACGGAGGCAGAAGGAAGGTCATCAGGATTTTGGCTGTGGTTGGCGATCAGAAACAGGAAGGGACGAGGTCGGGATTTTGGGTGTCGACGGGAGTAGCTGACGATGAGAGCGTGGTCGGAGAGTGGGGTAGCGGCGGTGGAGGGTCTCGTCGGAGATGGCGCCGGAGAAGATGAACAATGAGGGGTTTTTGTAGTTTCGACGGAGAGGGCATCGGGAGGTAGGGGAGGGGAGGAAGGGGAAGACGGTGGTGGATTTTGGTGTCGGGATTTGGAGGAAGAGGAAGATGAGAAAGGGATTAGGGTTTTGAGTAATTTTCTTTGGGGATTAGGGTTTGATTTGAGTTGGTTTGAGGATTTGGGGTAGTTTTAGAGTTTATCACAAATGCTAAAATTTTATTAGAATTTATCACAAACCCTAATAAGTTGGATTTCAATTGTATCACACAAATGAGAGATGAAAAGCAAAATTCAATACAATAAATTTTTTAATCAAGAATGGCACGACTTCTCAAAAATCTCAAGGCCTATAAATAGGCTCAAAACAAATCTTGATACAAATCTCCAAAATATTCTAAAAATCTCAAAATATTTTAATACATAAAAGAAAAATTACATATGGCTATAATTGCCAAAAATAAATATGGTACTGAAATAAAATACTAAACTAAATAGAATGGATGTCCTCATCAAAAATACATTTGGAGTAAACACAATATTCTAAATTGGATGCAAAAAAAAGCACATTAGAGTATTCACACTAGATTAAGGAAATGAATCTAAGTTCGGTGGTCGAGATTTAAAAATAATATACCTGAACATCTTGAGGCAAACCATTCCGTACCCAAGACCGGCAAAGTGAGTAAAGAGAACCTGAACTACCTTCAGATAGTCTAACCTTCAATACAAAGAAAAAGCAAGTCATAAATACGGCCATGCAGCTTTTAAGCATTAGCAGTATTATAACTATTGTCAATTGAAGAGGATAAAACCAACCAAATACAAATCTAATTTTCACGCTCTCAGTTACTGCAATAGCTGATGTTGTGGACTATATATTAGTAATAAAGTTACATTATAATTTAAAAAGCATAATTGTACAACCATCGAGATCATCAGACTCTTAATGAATATCTAAATAATCAATGTCAAAGTTCCAGCTAAAACAACTCAAACTGATCCCACACTTATAATAGGGAACTTGACAAAACTATGTTCCTAATCTTACTAATGAACAGGACATGCATTGTTGAGTAACTGTAACTCAAAGCTTTAAAACCTCAAATTTTGAAGAAAAGGCAGTTTCTGGTGAACTTATTTTAAACTCATAAAAGAACTTATTCTAATAAGCATACATCAATCATACAGTTGCAACGTGGATGAATTTAGAGCAAACGTAAACAGTTTCAATAGGCTCTAACACAGATAATTTACTTGGGGTATACATGCTTTAAAGCTCTATAAGAGGGAAAAATTATAATAAATGTTGTAAACTCCAACTAAGGCATGTATATTATGGATGAGCATTTAACATACACACAAAGCCTAATGGGGACTAAATTATTTTCTAGAACCTAATAAAAACAAAAGAAAAAAGTGCAGCATCTTACAAAGTTTGTGATCACATTTGGCAAACATGGAACCTTACGGACAGTAAAACATAACATTTATCAAGAGAATAGTTCTAAGCTATACAGTATACACAACAAAGGGCATAAATAGCTTAAAAGAAGGGAGTGAAAAAGAGCTTTCTCATAACTGATACATTATGACTAGCAAAAAGTGATGGATACATTACACCTTAAACCAAAAGAATCACAGGGTATGAACATAGAAGATATAAATATTATGAGAAATAATACATCATATTTATCCTTCATTTTTTTTGGATATCAACTCCAAATGTATCCCAGTGAACCAACCTCCGACCACTTTAGTAAACATCTAACTATCCTAAAAAAGTTATCTGCAATATGTAATAACACTATAGCATGAATCAGTAGTATAAGGAGATAACAAAAGTAACTTACTTTTCTGTCATGCATGACCACAACGGTGTCTTCCCTATTTTTGTCCCTACAACTCAATACAAGGACAAAGTTTACGCTTACAGTAAAACAAAACAAATCTAACCACAAAACAAATTGCAATTCACCTGTCATTTGAGTTTTTGTTTTCAGGAGTTGAAGAGATTGGAAATGTCACAACCTATACAATCCACCATCCAGGAGAAATAAGCAAAATTTAGATATCTAGTATTTAGATGAGAGAAAAAACTCTAATGTTCTAAAGAGAAATTATTAAGTATCAGCTAAATTTCAGAAAAGCCTCCTGTCTTTTCATCAAAATTCATTTAATCTTCCTCGGTTTGCAAATCACTCCCCTAACTTCTGATATCTAAATCACACACACAACTTGCCTAATCTCTTGCCTTACTCTTAACTGTTTTTATATTCCAACTTTTTACTGTGGTGGCACTTCATTTCTTTGCCAAAAGTGAATTCTTAACAAATATCAAAATTCCCTGGAATGATTTGCAAAATCCAAAAGTGAACATAGCTAATTACTCTGGTCAAAAGTCTGGGGGGGGGGGGGGGGGGGGGGGGGGTGGGGTGGGGGTTATGAAATTTAGCCTAAATATAATGCAAGTATACAATCTCTACAGACTACAAAACATCTTGAAATGGCATCTACACAACCAGTTATGTATAAATTCCACTACAATATGAACAAAACTACTAGCCCAACTTACATTCTCACTTTTTCAATTAGACCCATATACAACATTGCACAATATAGACTACCATTAAACTATACCACAAAATCATGAGCTAAAATTAGCCAACCGTTTCACTATATCATCCAAGATTAAATTTTTCTTAGACCCAACATACATTCCCACTTCTTCAATCAAACCCACTTACCAAATCACACATTTTCCAACCCAAATTTCACTAACGTTTCATCATCAACCTCTATTTTTTTACTTCACAACCAAAACTACCAAACCAATAACACCACAAAAAACCAGACAGAAACTGCGAAAAAAGCACACAAGATCTCACCTTGGGGTGCGCAGTCGCAGCACCGTTCTTCTGGGCCGCACCCCCACCCATCTGACGTGGCACCACAAACTGCTGCGGCTGCTGCTGAGCTGGCGGCCTCATCGCGTGGGCCCCATCGGTGAAAACGTACGGCCTGGATTGAGCCTGAGCTTGATCTTGAGTTTGCGTCAGCGTCATAACGGCGGTGGGGTTCGCGTTTCGGATGTAGCCGGCGGGGTTCGCCACAGTCACCACCCGATCCGACATGGTAGGGCGTGTGGGGATGCCGCGGGCGGCGGCGGAGGAGGAGAGGAAGAGAGGGGGGTGGGATCGGGAGGGGCGGATGAAGGAGCAGGAGGGGGAGGGTTTGTTAGGGGTAGGGTTTGGGGCGGGGTCGGAGGAGGAAGAAGAGGCGGTGCTCGCCATTTGATGCGATCAGATCGAAATTTGAAATCGCTTCCCTCACTCTTTCTGCGTTGTCTAGGGTATATAGCCTGGTTGCCGCGGGCCAGGGGGGGGGGGGGGCGCGTATCTCAAAGCAAGGGGTTTTTTTTTCCAGGTATCAAATCAAACAAACGTATTGCAATGGAATTTTTTTTTCTAATGCCACTTTTCCAAATTATTTGCAGAAAGATGACATTTCCCAAAGTATCTGTACTCGTAGACTCAGTAACTAAACTCGTCGTTCCCAAAGAAGAGTTTAGTTGTTTCATGCTCAACGTTGGAACATGGCGAGTGTAGTTGTTTTTTTTTTTTTTTGTTTTTTTTTAACCTCATCATTCCCAACGGCAGTGACACTTATACTAGAATCCCTCAATATTCCCTCATTCGATGCCACTTTACATAGACCGTATATGATGTGGTATCGGAGAATGACTCGGCTTTATATATCTCCAACGTCCCAAATGCCAGTAGGTGTGCAAATACCAACTCGGCGACGAGTTGCTGATCTAGCTAATGATCATTCTGTTCATTTACCGATGTTCCAACCTAAGACAACATTGATTCGGAATCTCGTAAGTTTTATTTTATACCCATTCATTTAACATATACATTATGCCTTCATTTTCAGACAAAAATCTCAAGTATGTGTTGAATTTTAATACAACATGTTCTGTGGTTGAGTGTAGATGGCCCAAACATGGATTCAGGTTAAAGAATGCGCAAAAGTGTTAAATAGCAATGTTGCCGAACCTATGAAGGTGTTTGCACGGCAAATTTTTCAGTCGTGTCAGGCACAAGCTGACTTTGTTGGCGGAAGAAATAGATTGGAGTCTATATTGTCGGGTCTGGTGCACCGAACAGGTCTTCGAAATTCTGTGGTATCATGACCTTCATATCGTCAGAGAGTATTATAAGAACGCCGAAGAGAGGAGGAGCACATCGATGAGCCATAAGAAGATCCAGATGATGATGATGATGATGACGTTCCCCTATCCGGATTAACTCAAGCAACTCCAAAGCATCTGAAACGAAAGAGGAAACCCCCAAACTTGTTCACCCCAGACCCATGAACCACTACCTTTAATGTTTAACATAATCGAGGGCTAAATATTGTCATGTATAAGTTTTACTTCAACATGTTTCTTTGTTTCAGTTTGTTTGTTTAAGTTTCTCCGATATGCTTCAGGTTGTTTGTTTCAGGTTGTTGTTTGTTTTGTCATAGTTTGTTACAGGGTGTTTGTTTGTTTTGTTGCATTTTGTTTGCTTCAGTTTGTTTGTTTCTTAAATTTGGCCTCGCTATAATTAAGGGTTTGATGATACGAGATGTGGGATGTTTGATGTGGAATTGTGATGGTTATATAGAGGGTAGATGCCATGAATATGAGATTATATGTATATAGGGAAGAGTTGAGATTGTTGAACAATCTGGATTGTCATTATAACTAGGCTCGCTAACTCAGATAGTGAGCCTGGTTCAGAGAAGCTCGCTATCTCAGATAGTGCGCCTATGATTTTGATTTTTCCAGAGGCTTTGAAGTCTCAAGAAAATCTCAATTCTCACAGTCACTATCTCAGATAGCGACCCTGGTTCAAGTAGGCTCGCTATCTGAATTAGCGACTGTGTGATTTAAGATTTTTCCAGAGAGATTTTTCCAGAGACTTTGAAGACTCTGGAAAATTGCATAAGACTAATGCGCTGTCTCAGATAGCGACCCTGGTTCAACTAGGATCGCTATCTGAGTTAGTGACTGTGTGATTTGAGATTTTTCCAGAGACTTTGAAGACTCTGGAAAATCTCAAACCTCAAACTCGCTGACTCAGATGGCACGCCTAGTTTAGCCAGAGTCGCTATCTCAAATAGCGACTGTAAGATTTGAGATTTTCCAAATCGATCAAATCCTGAACTCTGGGAGCAAAATTTTTTCTTTCACTTATAAGAGTATTGGCTAATTGGCGACGGGTAACAAAGTAAGAATTAAGACAGTAAAAGATCAGTTCCAACAGTGCAGTTACAGGTAAACTACGAAATTATTTACCGTACTGACCCAGTTTTTGAAAATATTGAGCGATCTGACCCACTTTCAAAAATATTTAGCGACATAACCCAGTTTTGGACACGTCAGCATAAACCGTTAATGAAAATAACAACATAGGTTATTTATATGTTGTTGTTTCCAATAGCGGCATCTGTTTAAAAAAAATCGTGTGCCGCTATTTGGAGTAATGGCTTAAATATCTCATTCTCAATCGTGTACTTTCTTTGACTTGGGAAAAATTTGCAAGTGTGAAAAAAGGCCTATAAATAATGCCATTGTTTGGAACAGCGGCAACATCATTACAGATGTCGTTGTAAGGAATAGTGGCATCAGTTATAATATTCATTGTTAGGGATAACTGATGTCCTTGTTTGGAACAGCAACAACAGTTCATTTTATAATTTATACTTGGCTAATCTATTTTTGTGAACTGTTGCCGGTATTTCTAAGAACGACAACAATTATCTCATGTCGTTGTTTGGAAGAACGATTGTGGAGGAAGAGAGTTTAAAGAGTATTATAACTGATGTCGTTATCTCCAACAACGACATCAATAATGCTAATGTCGTTCTTGTGGATAACGACATTGTTTATAAGTTGTTTCAGCACTTGGAATTTTTAAATCAGAAAGTTCATACTTGTATAAGAAATGTACTGATGTCGTTTTTCCAAACAGCGGCATGCTAAAAAAAATTAAACTGATGCCGCTTTTTTGAAGAACGGCATGGTATTATCCTATGTCGTAATTTCCAATAACGGCTTATGCTAACGTGTTCAAAACTGGGTCAGATCACTAAATATTTTCGAAAGTGGGTCAGAATACTAAATATTTTCAAAAAGTGGGTCAGTACGGCCAAAATTTTTAAAATACGTACACTTTTCAATACTGAGTTGAAAACTTCTGATAGGTTTGTAGTCATTACGCCATATCGTCGACCTTCATCGTGATAAAGAGCCCATTTCTCAACTGATTTCTCTTTCATCCAAATAGTCGCCTCCACATTGATATTTTCCAACTCAGCAAGTTTGCTATGGAACCTTTTGGGTTGGTTTTGATATGCTATAATTTTTAACTTATTCCCTCATATCTTTGCTACCAAATTTGATGAAGAAATTTATAGCGAAATGTCGCATACAATAACGATGATATTGTAACCCTTGTTTCTTGTTAAACATATTCATTTTTTTTCTTTCTTCGTATTATTGCATTTTCAATTTTCCGTAATTTTTTCTATTCTTTTAAACTCTATTGCACATATTTGAATAATTAATTATTTTTCAAAATCCAACCTATTTTGTAGTTTTAAGCCTAGTCTATATTTAATTACAACTAGTTTTATTTATCCTAGCCATTCTATAAATTATTTAAATCTTATTATTGATTGAAGTCCAATCTTATACTCCTTCTATTTGTATTATTTATTATCCTGGAAGCCCAAACAAAAAGAAATCCAAACTCATATATTATTTGACTCATTATTATTATTATTATTATTTTATAAAAGCCCAATTTTAGCCCATCCTATAAATTAATTTGATTTTTTTTTGTAAAGCCCAACTCAAGCCCATACTCTAATACAAATCCAACCCCAACAATTCATGAAAACATTGTTGGATCCTGTAGGCGAGGCAACAAACACTAGAGGGGGGGTGAATAGTGTTAATTAAAATAAACTGCGGAATAAATAATTTTTTCTTCGGTGCAGTCGACTTAGGAGTGAACCAGTTGACTGATATGAAAAAATAAAAGCAAATACAAATAACTCTGTGCGGTCGACTTAAAGTTGAGACAGGCGACTGAAGACACAGTTAATATACAACTTATACGAGTCTGACCAGTCGACTGATATTGAGCTGAGTCGACTGTCCAGACAAGTTTCACAGAACTTAAACAAAAACAAGTAAATGCAAGTTCAAGAGGAACAATCACAGAGTACACACGATAAATCCTGGTTCGGTCCTTCCGACCTACATCCAGTCCCCAAGCAACCCACTTGAGATTTCCACTATTCTTGAAAAATAAATTTACAAGAATACCCTACGGCGTTCAGACAACAACCTTGTCTAACCCGTAGTCTTTTCTCTCAACCAGAGAAAGTAGACCCACTCTACTACCAAGAGTGAAACGACCGACTCTACACCCTAGAGTCTAACTCTCCAACCGAGAGCAAAAAGAAAACAATAAAAATTTACAGTCAACCTATAGCCTTGTTGGTGTTATGTGTTGTAGAACGTGGCTAAAAAGAGGTCGACTACTATACCCAGTCCAGAACGAATTCCGATGTTATACTGGACTGAGTGTAGAGAACCAGAATTTTGAAACTTGAAAGCTTTTTCTCTTTTTCACTTAGAAATGCTCAAGAATGCTCGGAAATCTTAAAAAGTGTTGTTAGATCTTTTTCAGTGAGTTCTGAACTCTATTTATAGAGTTAGAACTCCTGGACGTTGGGAGACAGTTATCTCAACTGTCAACCAACGGATCTAAAAAATTGATTTTGAAAACAGAAAACGGTCAAAAGCACTCGAACAGTCGACTGGGTTGCCATAATGAGTCGACTGGTCAGAGTTTGAATAAATTTAAACAGTTTTGCACTGCCAGTCGACTGATAGAAGCATCGGTCGACTGGTACTCAACAGTTAAATTATTTCAAACTGTTTTGACCTTATTTTTGATGTTTTAAAAAACTCATATTGTAAAATAGTGAGTGTATGTGTGTGTGACAAGGCTTTACATCATACTAAGACTCAAAAAATAAGATTACATTGTTTACAAGACACAACAATTTATTGACACTTTTGAGCTTGAGATTTTGGCTTGAGTCTTGAGTCTTGACTTGAGTCTTGAGTCTTGTCTTGAGTCTTGAGTCTTGAATGAAGCTTTAACCATTGTCTTTATCTGGAGCCTTTGTGCTTGTTCATTTGTTCAGCTGAATAGTCTTTTGTGTGTACAACTTGTAATTTTAGCTGTATAGCATAGACACATATTGCAGTGTGTTGTGATCATCAAAATCAAGAATCAACAAACATACCTTCCCCTTCATCTCCATAACAGAACTCATTTTCCTCTAATTACTGCCCACTATCTTTTCCAGTAACCCCCATAATCAAATCTCTTTTAATTAGCCACTTATTCAACCTATTATTATAATTATACTATTAAACACACTCTCTCTCTCCCCCACCCTGTAATGTCCCAAACATAACCCCCCCCCCTCCCCTCCCCCCCCCTTTAACTATAACTCCAAATTCAATTCTTTCAATTTCTATGTCACTTTAAACATAAAATAAGATAGTTATATATCAAATAAAAATTTGGCAAAGTTTCCCCTAAAATTTCTGACCCGAAACACAAAAAACTTACGGAATTCTGCTCTAAATTCCGTAACTTACAACACAAACAATATTTTCATGGGCTCCCCAGGCCAAAATGAGCAGAAACACACAGGCAATATAAATATCATGCTATGGGGGCCAAACTCATAATAGAATATCAATTATCAAATAAAAACCATAAATTTCTTTGAAAACGTAGTAAAGTTTTTAGAAAATGACTTGTAAAACACACCACAGGGCATGGTACTTCACAACGAGATGGGTACGGGTCAAAAACATAACATATTACCCCATACTATACACATCATCGTCATCTACATGTTTATACATCAAAAATACAATTTAAACCACAAATATTACTATTCATACCACTAACTTGTACAAAAATTTCAAGTAAAAGAATCCACTCGACTAAATCTACGCCTCACCTCTGCACTACTGAGGACCTGCAACAGTAGGGGGTCTAAGGTAGTCCAGGGACTCCCCTAACCCCCCAAACACTAAGGGGATAGCCATTTCTGGTGTGACTATAATTTACTAGTCTAACAAATAAATTAAAATGTATGAAGAAAATAAATTGAACTTACAAATATCAAGATAATAAGATTCAACCTGAAATCATAACATAAAAACATCATAAATACGACTTTATATCAAAGTACTCTTCAAATCTGCACCCATCTATATATCCATAACTTAACACACATCACTATATGCATCACACTAATATCACATATAACTTTATTTTACAGTCACATAATATTATATCATACATACACACTTTCTTTATTTCTTGTACTATTTTCCATACCACAATTTGTTTGAGTTATTCACATAAATTATAACATACGTAATCCTTAATGAATAATCTCATAAACACTGCATCATATTAATATATATAAACAACTCCTTCACTTTATACTCATATACAAAACATTAATTCACGTATAACTCTGCTACTTTTCATTTTTAATCACATAACACAAATATTCTTCTTATCATAATTATCTTCACAGCACCCTTTCTTAATTTTCGTTTATAATAACACAATGCAATCACCACGTTTTTCATATGTAGTTAACCACCCACTTCATTGACCATTCATTTTCATTTACACTACTCATAACTCATATTCTTTCATACTCATCTTCATTCATCGTCATCTTCTTTCTCCTTCTCATATTACATAACATCACACTCATCAACCTTACAACATATTGATATTTATTATATCATATTTATTCTCATCATAAAACTTAACATTTATTCAATCTTATATTATCGCATTCCTTTTAATCGCATTTTATCACATATATTTGTTCTACCGAAAATTATCATATTCATTCGTTTTCATTGCATCTTGTTCACATGCAGTCAATCTCATAATACTACATTCATTCATATATTATAACACATATCATAATATCTCATAATACACCAACTTTCATTATGATTATATTTTACAATTTATCTTTTCTTCATTCTGATTTTATCTTACAAATTACTTTAATACACATTCTCAATTTATCACATATTTTGCTTTATAACTCATTCTCATCCCATCATACAACTTTCATTACTTTTCATTATTATCAATAGTATATCTTACTTTCATTTTCAATTACATCTCAGTTTACAATTTTACTTTAACTTTCCTTCCTATCCGGTAATACACCGGTCATATAACACCATACCCAAAAGCCGATAGCCTAGGTAATAATCACCACACCCCAAGTAGAACTTGGGTAATCTAACATCACATCTCAAGTCGATAGCTCGGTTATAATTTTACTTTATTTTTCCTTTTCATCTTACAATTTCCTTTACTTTCCTTTCCATCTCGCAAAACAACAATTATATCTATAACCTACCAAGTCACCCTGGAAGTTGTGCCGAGGCAGGTAGTTCCCACTATTCCCATGGAAATAGCAGGCGGGTAGTTCCTCGACACAATTCCAAGATGCATTAACTCTTATTATACATATTTTTTTCGTTTAGTAACCATTCTCATAATCATCACATAATACACCTGACTTCATGCTTTACAATCGTATTACATATTACTATGTTTTCATTCATTAGTATTATATCAAACATATATACTTTCTTTACTTCTCATATTTAATCTCATAACACAATGTTCTTCATTTCATAAATATCTTTACAGCATCACCATCTATTTAATTTTTCATATATAATTATTATAATGCAATTAACTCGTTTTTCATACTTATTTACCACACACTTCTTTTACTATTCATTTACATTTGCATACTCATGAATCACATTCTTTCATGCTCATCTTCATATATATATTCTCTTTTACTCTACTTATTCATTTCCACTCAGATACTTACTTCACTTTCTCATTTCACTTCACATCAATTACTTTCTTTTCTTTCTCATTCACATTTCATATCTATTTCTTTCTTTCCTTTCTCATTCACATTTCACATCTATTTCATTTTATTAATGAGTCGACCAGTGAGCCATAGTATCCCAATATACTGAAAGCCGACAGTCCAGTAAAACACGCGGACCAATGCTCACACAGAATCTTACACGTCCGAGGCTACGTCTTCCTCCCAGCCTATGCCAGCGAGGGAAACACCGCACCCCAAACATAGTTTGGGTACTTCCTCATGGAAAACTAACGAGGGAAAGAAAACACCGCACCCCAGCGAAGCTGGGTACTTCTTCGTGGCATAGCCAACGAGGGAAAGAAAACACCGCACCCCAGCGAAGCTGGGTAATAATCGGGCCTCAAGCCGATAGTTTAGGTGATAAAAACACCGCACCCCAAGCATAGTTTGGGTAATAAACACCGCACCCCAATCCGGTCCTTGGGTATTATGAGGTCTAGCCCAAACCTCCAGGATTTTCTGTAGGTACTTTTCAACCGAAATTTATTTGTTATTATCAGTTTCATTTCATCACTTTATCTCATTTTATCACCACACAACATCTCATCTTTAGTTTCAATAATTACCACATCTTTAACTTTAATAATGCAATTCTATTAACACGTTATCTCACATATTCACGTACATCTGGTTATTTCATTTTTAAAATTATTGCCTCATATTATTCGGTATCATAAACACACCAAAATATTTATTTACTCATACTATAATATCTTAGGGACATGCCACACTAAGGTAGTGTTCTTTTTCTCCTCTTATAAGAGATTTACCTCTTGTAAGAGGTGGTCCACCTCTTACAAGAATTTTTTTAGCGTTCTTTTTTTACCTCTTATAAGTGATTTTTTCCAAAATCTCTTATAAGCCTAAAAGACTTCTAGTAGCCTCTTTCAAATTCCTATAAGTCTTCTATCACTTAAAAAGTCTATATTACCCCAAAGTCTATATTATATGAGAGAGGAGGGAAGGTAGTCGCAATTGGTGATGTCTCAGGTGCAATAAGAAATTCAAATGGAATTGATATTCCTGCACTTGTTAAGCACAAAGCTGGGGGTGGTGCCTTGAAGGATTTCGAACATGCAAACCTTATGGATCCCAAAGAGTTGCTTGTGCATGAATGTGATGTTCTCTTGCCTTGTGCCTTGGGTGGAGTCCTCCACAGGTTCTAACTTCTTATCTCGGACTATACTTTGTTTATTAGTAACTCGATTTCATTCCCTCGATCCTTATTTCTACAGATTTTGAAAACTATTTCGAACTCTCTTTGTTTGTGTTGAAGGATATCAACCTCGTTTTACTAAATTAGTTAATATTAATTTATTGTGCCCACTACTATCATTTTTATGTTATAATAATTTACTTTCATTGCAAGTGAATGTCTACCCTTTCGGGTATGCTATAAGATGACAAATACATATATATAAATTGATGGGCACAAACTAATGTTTAAACACAAATTTTATTATTATAATTGCTTATGATATTTACGTTAGGCTAAAACTTAACCACTCTGTTAATTGTTATATTCCATAAAAACTAGGCAGTTTCCAATAGTTTATAAAATATCAAAGGTATTTCATTGTTTTACAGTTGCATGTCAGTTTTTTAAGCCAAGCCTTGTGCAGTTTTGCGTGCAAGATTTATCCGTTTTTTGGATTCTAGTTAGAATAAAGATCACGGTAAAGAGGGGGTGGTGATGGCAATATTCTGAATGGACCCTATGTTATCCACTTCCACTTGGGGGAATTGGAATTGGATATTGCATATCGAAATTCTATTTATAATAATCTTGAATTTACTAAATTTTCTTTCTCATATAAGGGTGTGTAGTTACTACTTTTTAGGAAAATTAGCCATATCTTAATATGACCAATTAGTATAATGTCATGCTCTATATTGAAAAAGAAAGAAAGGCAGGGCTGACAAACCTGGAACTAACAAATCACATAAATATGAATTGGGTTCTTGGTTTTGATTAGCTAGGAAACGGTATCTATTTCTATGATACAGACCCTGCCGATAAGCTTTTGCTCTCACACTTGATTATAAGGATCCAAACACTAAAAGCTTGGATAGGGTTTGAAATTGTCAGGTGTTGACTTGAGTCACTTGACAGTATCCATAAATATTAAATCTATTATACAAGTTTTATCTGTTACTAGTTACTGATAAGTTTGTAATTATATGCTGCTAACATTATACACCTTTTATTGAAGGGGGAATGCTCCTGACGTGAAGGCCAAATTCATTATTGAAGCAGCCAATCATCCAACCGACCCTAAAGCAGATAAGGCATGTTCACTCTGAAATAATACGATATAAGAAGCTGTACTTCATCCAGTTACTCACTATTTTTATACTTAGGGGTAATATAGACCTTGGGGTAATATAGGCTCTTGTAAGAGGTGAAAAAAGAACAAAAATCTCTTATAAGAGGTTCTTATAAGAGGTTATTTTTATATAAAAAGAACATCTCAAAAAGAGGCTCTTACTGTAAATCTCTTATAAGAGGTAACCTCTTATAAGAGGCAAAAAAAAAGAACAGTACCTAAGTAGATAATTAGATCATATGACCGCTCATTAGTTTCACTTTAAACATCATTATATTATACATACGCTCACTCATTAATTTCATCGATTACGATACCTCAATTCATTACCACCCATATATGTCACACACATGCACCAAATAGGTCAATACATCAAACAATATATATATATGTCATTTTCATTGGATTATATACCCAAAATTTATAATTAAAACAATGCATATAGCTATCCTTCATTATATAAACAGCATATCACATATATATAGCCAATATTATACATATTATACATCTACAGCATATTCCATCTATTTCATATTCTACAACACCTCAACACATCATATTAACCTAAATATCATGCTTTATATATCCAAAATCATTACTATCTCAAAATCTCACAAAAACCCATATAGCACTTTAAAAATCCGTATTTTACTTTTTAAAATTTAGCTTGGCCATAATTAATACTATATAGGTCGGAAGACCCCAAAATTTCTACAACATAAAGAATATAGAGTTGTATCATACTCACTTGATATCCCGCGAAGACTCGAAGCACCACCTCTCCATCATGCATCCGAAGTCGCTAACATCTCCTATTATCAAATTTCAAAGCCAATTAGGGCTCAAAACATCCAAACCAGTCATGGGTAAAAATAATATTAATCCTAATGTCACTCAGGCATTTTATTGAACGTCTGACATGCACACGTGCGATGCACATATTATTCAAGTTGCTACAGGATTTTTATCTTCATAAAATTATTAAATTTACCCCCGAATTAATTCTAATGGCTCCACTACAATTTCTACTGCCATGCATGAGATAATTCTTATATATTTATTTCCCTTTTTATAAACCCAAAACCCTAATTTATATGCAACTTGCAAAATCTCCAATAATTTACTAACTTTTTGCCTCTATAATATCCAACACCTCCTAATCTCCCTACTACCATATTTCTATTCAATAGAAGTTAAAAACACTTAATCCCATACAAATAAAATAAACTGTGGTATACCTTCCCACAGTTATTTCTCCAAATTGACGCTACCACGAGATAGAGCACCCCTTACTTAGCCTGCCCCTCAAATTAATTTAAGAACCACTAAGAAAGGGAAAAATCGGCCGAAGTGGGTTTCGACGCTACTGCTTTCGGTCGGGAAGAAATCAGGAGGAAAAGAAAGAAGGGGGGGTTGGAAGATAAGTAAAAGAAATATAAATATATAGATTTTTAAAGTAATATTTACATATAAGCCCCTCATCAACAAAATATTATAAATAAACCCTAAACTCTACACTTTAATAATACTAACAATACAAAATACATTAAATATCTCATAATAATCCTCCAAAATTATAACCTAAAAATAAACAATATTTCTTCACATAAAACTCAACTCATAATTCCAATATATCAATAATACTGATCCAACACAATTATCAACAAAAATATCAATATTTAAAAACAAAAATATATTAAAAATAATTCTCACCACTCTAGAGTATAAAAACGGGTATTTTCAGTATTTTATAAATTTGAGGTGTTACACACTCTATCTCTCTCCCCGACTCTCTCTCTCTCTCTCCTCCTTCTTCTTCCTCTGTTCCGAAATAGAGCACCCCCCTGCCCCTCAACACCATCCCGAGTGCCTGCTCTTAAACGCGTCGCCAGTATGACACCATGCCCTCGACGCCACCCCTCGCCTCACCACTGCGACTCCATCGTAGACCCGAGCGTCGCCTTTGCAGCCCCACCATGACCTGCTCAATGCCTTACCTCCTCCATCTCCTTCACCCTCATCGTCGTCGCCTGCTCCATTACCGCATCTCCCCTGCAGTCGCCTCGAAACCCACCATCGCCCTCCTTCCCTCCGCAACTTCACCGCACACCACCTGAACCCATCGTCGCCGCAACCTCCGCTCGAAAACCACTCGAGAACCCATCACTGCAGCCCCTCTCGACTGTACCGTCCAGACCCCCCGACGCTGCCGACTACCACCTCGTTATAACCCCTCGTCGGAAGCAACCAGCCTGCACCGCCTTCACCTCCACATCACAGTCACCTCCTTCACCATCTCCTCGCTGCTCCTCGCAGGCTCCCCCTTCCCCGACTTGCTGCTTTGCCACCCCGCTGCACCATCCCGTTCACCTCAGCACCATCGACACCAAGCCCCCGCAGTGCCACCCCTCTCCACCGTAGCTTGCAGTTCCCCGACTGCACTCCCACTATCCCGAGGCCCTCCACTGCCGTCATCCCGAGCTTCAACCCCACTGCACCTATCTCCTACCCGCAGCGATGCCAAAGTCCCCTTGCTGCCATTTCCTGAGTGCTGCTCACTGTCGCTGTTGTGCCATTGTCCCTTACTGTGATCGTTGTTGTCTCCCTGTCCCCATCGCGTGCACGTGCTGTCGCTGATCGCTATAGTTTGCATGTGTTGTTCTTGTACACCGTGTATTGCATGTGCCTCGTTGTCATTGCGCCGCTTGCCATGTGTTGCCATCGGGACTCTCGTTCCCGTTATTCTGTTATATTCGAGATCGTCGTAAAAAGGCAAGCATCTCTTGTACACTCTTTTTATTTCGTGCAAGCATTTCCTTTGAAATTCGGTAAGTAGTTATTCAATTAATATTGTATTTAATAGAATTTCATTATTGATTCATTATTTTCTTGATAGTACCATGTTATTGATTCATAGTCTTCTTATTGTGCTATTGTTATTGATTTAAAACTTGAACCGTAAATTTACCGTATTATTGAACATTCAAATATGCTGCCATGTTGTTTGCCGGAGTTTGTACTGAGGCTTCGACCCAGTTCTTGATATCGAAGCTTAGAACTTTGTACATAAAAATTGTAGTATACTGAGTCTTGAATCCGGAACATCTTACGGATTCTCAATCCGATTTATAGATTGTAAGTTATCACCATTTTAGTACTGGCATGTTATAATTTCTAAAACCGAGACTGTGCACGAAACCCGTAAAGAATTGATTGAACGACCTAGTTATTGTGACTATAATGTATTGTGTGAATATGCGTTGGAACTAGCAAAGAGTATACTTTCTAGAATCTCTGACGGAATCAGATTTACATTACCGAGACAGTGAGAAAGTGAATTTAACTAGTAATAGGTGCTGCTGTTCAGAACTTGCATTGTTATATTTTTTGCATATAAACCCACTATTTTTCATATTTAATGAATTGAACTATTCATATTTCATGTATTGTATAGCCTTGATATCTTCTTGATATTGTATTGATACTACCATTCTCATCAATTATACCCATTGTATAATTCTTGATACTACTGTTTTCATTGATCGTATGGATTGCATGTTCATATCTGGTTTAATGAAAGGCTAAATTTATAAAAAAAAAAACACACTAAGTTTTGGGCCAGTTTAAAAAAAACTGCACTAAGTTTTTTTTTTATTTTAAAGGACACAAAATTTCAAAAAACTCCACTGGGTTAGGGTTAGGGTTAGTTCGAGGGGGTTTATTTATACATCTGTTTAGTTAAGTGATGTTTTTTAAAACACAAATGAAAGATGAATGTGGTTTTTTTAAACCGTACCCTAACCCAACCCTAACCCTAACTAACCCATTGGAGTTTTTTGAAATTTTGTGTCCTTTTTTAAAAAAAAAAACTTTATGCGGTTTTTTAAAACTAGCCCAAAACTTAGTGTGGTTTTTTTAAATTTATCCTTAATAAAATGACAACAAGCCGGAGTAATAAGGGTCGACTTAGTAGTGGACAATATAGGAGAGTGTACTCGGAAGGGGATATTGCTCACAACCTATATTGGTCATTATTATAGGTCATATTGGTCATCGATTGATTACGAATTACTGTCTACAGTATCCTGATTCATCATGTATCGGTCATTGGTCATTGATATGCAAGCCCTGAGTACATGATTCTGTAGAATTCACCACTAGAGTCTAAACGTTAACTTGATTGTATTCACCTGAACCTGTGGTATGGGACGCAGGATTGCGTGAATTAGATATGTTAATAAAAAGGCTGATAGACATGAGATGAACACTAAACACTGACACTGATACTGAATACTGGTTATTGGACATTGAAACCCATTTACTGAATTATTGATTATCGACTTTTGATTTTGTTATCGTTTATCATTTATTGACTCTGATATCGTTTTAATTTCTTGCCCTTGTTATATAATCCTTTATTTT
The DNA here is from genome assembly GCA_017893485.1 of Hemerocallis citrina. Classification (NCBI taxonomy): domain Eukaryota; kingdom Viridiplantae; phylum Streptophyta; class Magnoliopsida; order Asparagales; family Asphodelaceae; genus Hemerocallis; species Hemerocallis citrina. The sequence goes on from CM030363.1 coordinate 214,298,772, forward strand.
TTATTTTACTGCTTGTTATTACTTGTCGCCCGTAGCTTGCTCTAACGGGCATTTTTCTCATCTCTAGAGGCTGAACTTACAGATATCACGGAGGAAGCAACTAACAAACTTGGAGAACTGATCTTCTAAAGATTGGAGTGAAATTAATAGTCATAGTTATTTCATTCATGTTATTTTATTTCCAACATTGTGTTACTTTCATACTTTGTATTTCGGACTTTGTTGACCTGAAGTTATTTACTTTCCAGATGTTGGTTATATATGTATGAGACACTTCATGGATTATTCATGTTTTGTGATATTTTATTACATAAGTGGTTACTGTCATATTTTATATTGTTGAGTTAAACTGTTATAGCTTATGGATGATGTACCCATCATTGCCTCAGTTGTGTGCTCGTGTTTCCGTATAATGGGAAGCGAGGCGTGACAGATATGCATTTGGTTTGTCTCATACTCCGTTTTTTGATTCCATGACGGCCAAAATACCTGAATGAAGATCGGAGATAACACATAACCCAAACCAATTGGTGAAAAAAAAAAACAAATGCAGCTCATGAACCATGTCCAAGTATATACACTCTCTCCATCAACTACTGAAAAGGCGAACAGAAATAGGCTATCGTCTGTGTCCGGTGAAACGGCAATGAACAAACAATCCTTGTATTTTCCATACCAGTGTGTTCCATCAACACTTATAACTGATCTGCATGACTCGAACCCTTCAATCGAAGCACCAAATGCCCAAAATACTTCTTTCAATGTTCCTTCACCAGGACCGGACTCGTACTTATCCTAATGGACAACGGTTTCTGGATTTGTTGCTTGTATTGCTGATAGTAGATCAGGCAACTTAGTATATGCTTCTTCTAATGAACCGAACAACCTCTCAGTAGTTTTTCGTTTTGCAATCCAAGTCTTCCTATATGAAATCTGATAATTGAATTGTAGTTTCACTATCTCAATAATGGCCCGTGGTGTTATTCTTATCTCAGCCTTCACGACATTTACAATCAAATTGCATACAAATTTAGCGTTAACTTTATAGTGGTCTTGATTCAACGTGAGATTCAAACATGTATGCGGCCCTACAATTTTCTTCACCACGAAATTTGTCCCACCCTTTGGAACGATTGCACGTAATCTCCACGGGCAACCGCCCTCACTTACGACTGGTGGGATTTGCACCATCTTCTCAAGGGTATGTTTCCTAGGACCTAATTTATATTTCATTTACATCTCCTTAATCTGACAAATTCTCGATGTTTCTTGATGGAGTATTGCTTCACCGCATGTTGGATCGATTCTTTCCTTTGAAACCCCTACCCAATGTACAATTTATCTATGTTCGATGAACCAGACGACTCTTGTGGAACTTGATTTACTTTCGCACTTTGTGATATCTCCTCGGTAACATGAACATTAACATTATTGAAGCCATCATTAACGTTCACGTCATTATCGTTCCTCTCATTTATATTAACATTTACATATTCATCTTTTTTCACTTCGTCGTCATTTTCTACACTCTCATCAACTTCATCGTCTGTTTCTTCCTCTTCTTCATCATCCTTTAATAATTCGTTGTTCACGGTAGCATTTTCAAATATTAAAAATACATTGTCATTTTGAACATAATCATAAACCAAACTAGGTTGACGAGGCAATTCAAATTTTATAGGATCTGGGCTTATTGTATTTATGAACGTGTCTTCTTGTCGGGACGGTGGGATTGCACGTGATGTTTGAATTCGGTTAGAACTCATCTCATGTGTCGGTACTTCTCATACAAAGCTTGAATTAGGATTAGCATGTGGCTGAGCATTAATAATTTGGATTTGTTGAATATATAACTCTAATGTAGATCAAGTATAATTCGGATCAAGTGTCATAGCAATCATGGACTTTAGAGCATTATCATTTGCTACCAGCACAGTCATAAAATATTGACCTTCACATTTTTCCATTGCATAAAGAGCTAAAATTTTAATATTCCATTGATCTCTAGCCCAATTAGTAACCTCATAAATTTTCTCAACTAGTTTTACCATTGTAATTGTACGAGGTGCCCAAATTATTTCAGAATCAACTACACTATAACAACAGCCTAGCTTTGCGTCACGAATAATTTCACTACCAAAATAAAACCAAATAGGAATATTGTAATTCATACCTATACATATTTTTTAAAAAAATGAGAGTCATTATCTAATCTACCCAAGTGTATACGATAAATGGTTATACAAATCATTCCTTAAAATCAATGATCGGGAAGATTGAGCAGTTATGAGCATGGAGAAGACGGCATAAAGAACTTGCTTCTAAACCAATCCGCTTTACACTATCCTGAATTCAACTTAATTGGGGTTCTTGGATGATGGGTTTAGGGTTTTGAGAGTGGGGAAGAGAAAGAAATGTGAGTGGATGAAAAGGATCCCTTGAGATTTGGAGAGTTTCTGTGGGTGAGAGCACGAACTTGGAAGCTATGATTTTGAAGTTGGGAGATATTGTGGAGAGAGAGATAAGTGAAGAGGAGAATGAGACAGCGAGAGTTTGGGTTTGAAAAAATCTTCAATCGACACTCGCTGTCTTAGACAACGAGTCTAAAGTAAATATTTTTCGAGTTTTTCTCTAAACACTTCAAGACTACACTCGCTATCTCAGATAGTGAGGATCGTTTCGCCAAGCTCGCTATTTGGGATAGTGAGCAGATCATTTTGGCAAATAGTTTCAAAATGGGTTAATTTGATAATTACTTTCAAAAAGTGGGTCATTTTGGAAAAGAAATTCGTCAATATGATTCTCCCACCCATCACTCCCGATTTTAATGCCCCTATTATTAATCCCACCTTTTCCTCACCTGATTTAACCAATTTATTTGCACACATTAAATCCCAGCCATTTATAAATATATTTTACTTAAAAAACCTCCACTAAATCTGCCTTGGAAATTGTGCCAACTATCATTAGAGGAAATTGACTTGGTAAACCCATCTTCTAATATCTCCTTGTCCAAAAATGACCCACTTTTTGAAAGTATTTACCAAATTGATTCATTTTCAAAACTATTAACCAAACTGATCTACTCGCTATCTCAGTAACGAGTTTGGTGGAAAGGCCAACTTTCATATAGCGAGTTTGTTGGAAAGACCCTCTCTGTTTGAGATAGAGAGTGTAGTACTATGGTTTCTTCCAACTATAGGGGGCGTTTGGTACGCGGTAATGTATATGGGAATCTAGGATTACCCTCTTAATTACCTAATTTGGTAAGACATAGGTATAGTTTTGTAAATAATTTTAAATTCTCAGGATTATCAAAATAATTAGTTTGGAAGGATAAACATTCCCATTGAAAATGGTAGGATTTGTGGATTTCTCCACATAAAAAATGAGTGAGATTATTGCATACCCAAAACACCCTTCAGATTTCTGGCTTATCATATACCCGCTCTTGTTCCCTCCAACCAAATTCACCCACTACCGCGTTCATCTCTTCGTTTATAAAGGAGATCTAGAGAAACTTCCTTAAATTAGAGATTGAGGAATTAAGAATTTGATGGTGGTTGAAATTTTATCATGAAGATATTGAGGAATGCAAACTTTTGAGATTATCATGAAGATCCCAACACCAAAGAATGAGCAATAGTAGGTATATCATATGCAACTCGGTTGAGTTCACGCGTCGGATATGAAGGACTTGGATGGGTGTCCATGGCCGTGGGAAAGGATGAGGCATTAATTAATTACATGTGTTAAGCACCATGGCCGCACGTGGCGATGCTATGGTTAAGCGCCATTAGGATCTTTGGATGATCTCACCTCCAATTGTTATAAAACCCAAATGTCACCATTATTCACTTTGAGAATAGGGTTAAACAGGGACTAAAGGAAATTAATATTTAAACAATTTGTTTCCTTTACTTAAAAAAGAAAATTTGGGGGTGCAAATGTCCAACTGCCTAGCGTATTCTTAGTTCAATTCCTTTATGTTATTTTTTATTTAAAACTTGTAGAAATATGTGGAGTTGAAATTTGCTTCTATGAACTTTATTGTTTCATTTGTATATATTTAAGTACCTATGTCTCGTGTTAATAAATACATTTCATTTTTCCTTTTTGTTATGTTCTTCATCTAATTGGTTGAAATATATTTGACTCATAGTGTAATTTTTTTTAGTAATCTATTTGTTAATTTACTGAAGTTTTATAAGATATATATCAGTATTGCTTTTGCACAATCATGCATATACATCAATTACTAAATTAGATAACTTTTATATTTATTTATTTTTAAATAAAGCCAAACGGGTATTTTCGGTAATGTCTACTATAGAGATGGATTGATGGGAATGAATTGTTCTATACCAAACACGGTAATAAAGTATTCCCAGGCATGTAATGTCGTATACCAAACACAGTATTGCAACATTTCCGAGAATCTTCATTCCCACCCTCATATTCTTGGGAATCCACCAATTTCTGGAAATTTTTCAATCTACATACCAAACACCCCCTAGGAGAAATCCTGCGAAGATACAAAAGTCTAAAGACAGACTCGCTATTTGAGATAGCGAGTTCATTTGAACTAAACTAGCGAGTTTAGTTATATTCATTTTTAAGAGAAATTTTGAACATGCAATTTCTTAATTGAAATGTATATAACTACACTTGTTATCTGAGATAGCGAGTTCATTTGAACTAGACTCACTATCTCAGATAGCGAGTGTAGTTGTATACATTTTTTCAGAGAAATTTTGAAATGCAATTTTATTCCTGAAATGTGTATAACTACACTCGCTATCTGAGATAGCGAGTTCATTTGAACTAGACTCAACTCGACTCGCTATCACAGATAGCGAGTTCATTTTAACTAGACTCGCTATCTCAGATAGCGAATGTAGTTGTACTTATTTTTTAGAGAAATTTTGAACATGCAATTTCTATCTGAAATGTATATAACATTCGCTGTCTGTGATAGTGAGTTCATTTAAACTAGACTCGCTAGGGGTGGACAACTATTATCCGAACCGACCAATTCGAACCAATCCAACCCGAACCGACCGGTTTTTAACCGAACCAATTGGCGGTTTGGATTGGCTCGGTTCTTGATCTTCAATAACCAACTGGATCGGTTCGGTTGTTGGATGGGCCTTTCAAATAACCGATGAAACCGAATCGACCGTACCTCTATGCATAAGTCCATAAAAAATTATAGTTCTCCTTTAATTTCTTGAATATAAAAATAGTCATTTCTCATTTTCTTAGAGATACAAACAGTCTTTTTTTATTTCTTAATACAAACTGAGCAACTGTTCTACCTACGTTTTGATTCTCTATAATCCTGTGTGTTATGTTGTTGAGAAATACTTGATTTACAGTGTGGCCCAACTTAATAGAATCATGAAGTTGATGTAACATCTAGTAGTTACTTTAATCAAGTCAAGCAGAAATTGTTTTCTAAATCTTTTTTTAATGTACCTGAAATTCAATTAGCTACGATTATTAATGTTTCTTTTATGATAATAAACTAAGATTACAGAAGCATGCAAGTGAAAAAGTAGTTTATCTCACCCATTTAAACGTCATAATCTCAAACAATTAGTACAAAATTCATTAACAACTTGTGGTTTAATAAATATTCATTTTAAATTCATTTCTGAATAATAAGTAGCAGGTTGTTTCTTAAGTTTGATTGAAGTTGATCTTTTATATTTCAATAAAATTATGAATGATGTTGAAGGTGAAAAGTAGCACGCCAAACCGACCATCCAATCCAATCCAAACCGAGCTTAATTGACTTGGATGGAAACCGATCCAATTAAGGTTCGGATTGGTTGCGGATGAGAAAAATTAAAAAACCGATCTTCTTTGGATCGGTGGTGGATGGTTCATATTAGGTCGGATACCGACCGATGCTCACCCCTAAGACTCGCTGTTACTCCTTTTTTTCAGAGAAATATTGAACATGTAATTAATAATTAAAATGTATAAATCTACACTTGCTATCTGAGATAGCGAGTTCATTTGAACTAGACTCGCCATCTCAGATAGCGAGTAGGTTAGTTTGGTAAATAGTTTCGAAAGTGGGTCAGTGTGGTATATACTTTTAAAAAGTCGGTCATTTAAGAAAAAGGTTCTATATACTCTACAAGAAACTAAACCAATTCACCCACAAAATCACTTATTGAAACCATTCTACCACCATCACATGCAATTTCGTGCAAATACAAAACCCATCTTCTTGGTAAGGACAACTATGTTGTTGGATCAAAGTGACCGAACCAGCCCCGCCGGGCACAATAAAACCCCTTTCCAGGAATTGTCTAGGTTTGCGAGGGCCCTCGACAATTTGCCACCTCTCTGCCCTCCTCCACTCCACCTCTCCCATTTCCGAAACTAGGTGCTCAGAACCTCAACTCTCCCTCTCCTCCTCAAAACCTTCCTCTCCAACTACTTTATTGTCCATTCAAATGGTCTCTTAGGTGGGTGGGCTACTGTTACTCTCGAACGACTCCACTTCCATCTCTGTCACAAAATCCTCGCATAACCTTATCATCGATCAAGTTTCGGTGGGATCTACTGACCCATAGACGTGTGTTTTCCTATATGATGAACCCAATAAAGAAAGAAGACGATACTTCTGGACAACCTTCTCAGCAACCATCTCCTCCCTCCCCTTCCCTGCTCTCCCTCCGAGAAATATGGTGGAGCTCCTTTCTCGTATGATGACATCTCATATTTTAACTGATTTTCTCAACTTTAATGGCTTGCTAGATGCATGTGGGCTATGTTGGTGCATCCTACACATGGGCTAATGGCCAAGATGAACATACACATACTCAAGAACGGCTAGACAAAGCATACATCTCAACTGGGTAGCTCGAACACATTCCTAATACTTCACTACATCACCTCCCTGCCCTTGGAAGTGACCAATGCCCGATTTTATTTCATACTTGTCGCCCTCCCCGAAAAGTAAAGTGATCGTTCAAGTTTGAGTCCATGTGGGTCGATCATGTGGGTTATAATGAGATTCTTTCATCGAGTTGGTGCATCCTAGGAGATGACTTCTACAGAAAGGTCAACTCTTTCAAGAAAAGAGTCTCCCGATGGCATAAGGAAGAGTTTGGTAACTTGAAATCGACGATTGAAGTAACAGTGATTGATATCAAACTGGCACAGTCAAATCCACCCTCTCTGGCCAACCTCGGCACTATTCGCAAACTCTCTATGATCTGGATCAGTTAAAGGCAGCTGAGGAGTTCTTTTGGTTGGGCCCAACGGGAAAAACAAACTTGACTGACTCTCGGTAATCGCGACATGAGTTTTTTACACATTGCAATCTTGCAACATAGGAGGACAAATTACATTGTGGGTATATTTAATGACACAGGCGTCTAGGCCCAAGAAATCAATGGCATGAGATAGGCATGTTCATCAATTACTACAAGGAGATCTTCACATGCGAACCATCAAACATCCCACTCCCACAGTTATCTGCCCCACAAATCGACTGCCCGACCCATCAATTTTATGCATTGCCCCCACTTGTGAGGATGTATTTAAAATAATCAAATCCATGCATCCAAGGAAAGCACCCGGTCTAGATGGCTTAACAACCCCTCTTCTTTCGGAATGGTTGGCCCACTATCTAAGAGGAGGTTATGGAGGTGATATGTTCCTTTTAAAATTCTTGTTATTTTCCGAATGGGTTAATCATACCATTCTTACTTTAATCCCTAACAAAATCCCTCTTGCTTGTACCCCACTGATTTCAGACCCATTGGTTTATGTACTTATAAAATCATCACCAATAGGATGAGACCCTTTATGCCCAATACTATCTTACAAATTCATAGTGCGTTTATTCCAGGGCGACAGATTGTGGATAACTTTACCACCGCTTCGGAGATTTGTATTCCATGAAGACTAATTAAGTAGTGTCGAACTCATTACTTCGCTCTAAAAGTTGGCATGGCAAAAGCATTTGATTGAGTTGAATGGAACTTCCTCATAAACATGATTTGTGCTTTTGGGTTTGACAATCAATTGTCTGATCATATCCTCATGGGCCTATCCTCCTCTTCGGTCTCTGTCAAAGTAAATGGAGATCATGATGGTTTCTTCTCACCAACATGGGGTCTTCTCCAAGGATATCCTCTCTCCCCCTACCTATTCATCCTCATCACTGAAACTCTCACTTTTATTATTAATAGGGAAAAGTACAAGATGGCAGCTTCTGCATCTTTAAATTAAACCACCAAGCGCCTATAATCACACCCCTCATGTGATATGGCTAAAAATAGAACCAAATAGGAATCGTTCAAATCGGGCACAAATATTAAAGCTCTCAGGGGTAAAACGGTAATTTCCACCACAAACGGGTCCGAAATGGGAACTGGATTTTTCTTCAAAGTCCAATAAATCAAAAACGGATCTGTCCTATTGGGTATGGATAGCAACCCATTACAAACCAATTCAGATATTTAAAGAGTAATTCAAATTCATGGTTATCTCTAAGAGACGGTTTAAACCAAATCTCTTATCATGAAACGATTTAAACTCTACATCTTATCCAAAAACACCGGGACATAGGGATAAATGATTATCTCTAAACTGTCTCTAAAGACAACTATAAATACCCCTCTCCCCCCACCATTAAAAAGGGTAATCAATCTTTTTTCCACAAATGTTCATTCATAATCTTCCTGATTACTAACTTGAGCATCGGAGGGTTCGTCGCCGGGATCCATCCCGATGTATTGAACTTTTTGCAGGTTAACGGCAGCGGCGAGAAATAGTCAAATGCCGGTGAAAGTCAACAGATTTGCCTTTATTGTTTGCAAAAGAATCCACAAATACATCTGTTTGCTCCTATACCAAAATTAGTAGCAACAGATTGGCGCCGACTGTGGGAAACAGAAAAAGCAATCCAACCTTACTTCATCAGTGAAAGTAGTTTCAAACCATGCCTCCGAAAGAGAAAGGGAAGGCAGCAGCCTCCAACTGAAGAGCCACTCCTCTTCTTCCTCCTCCTTCACTCCAAGATGTCCTTCCTCAACTCAATCAGCAAGTTCAGCAACCGTAGCCTGAACAGCCTCTTCCTCAACAGGTCCCTCCAGGGTCTCGAGGAGCTACCCCGAGGGGCTCTCGTCGAAGTCGTCCAAAGCAACACCCTCATCATGACCATGTTTCGGTCCACAATTCCTTAACTGACTCTATGGCTTCTCAAAGTTCTCCAGGGCCGGATCTCCGTCAAGTAAATCTTAACCACCAGCAGGGGGTCAACCTCCGAACTCGCCTGAATGAATGGCGAGCCCTTGAGGGAGTCCCTCAACCTGAGCGCCCAGGGCCCTCGAGTGTCCGGACCCCCCGTAAATCGAGGACCAGAAGATCCCCTCCCCCAAGAAGGCGAAAAGAGTCCCCTCCACGTCGTCGGTGAAAAAGTCATACTCCAATAAACCGAGCCACACCTTGGGACCGCCAAGCGGGAGGGGCACCAGTCACTCAGACCGAGCTCCAGAACTTCAAAGAAGACATCATGCGAGCTCTTAATATTGTCACGAGTCAGGGCTAGCGTACACCTAGACCTCGCCATATCGCCACGCATGAAGAAGAGTCCCGAGGGTCGACTATGTAATATCCCAAACGAATATTATATTGTAATAATTATTTTTTTTAATTAAAATTATTTTTGGAAATTCTTGGTTTTTTTGTAAATAAAAAGTTACCTCGACCTATATACTAGTAAGTATATACATGTATTGTATCAATTTGTGCACTTGTACAAAATCTTGAAAAACACATTTTTTGAGAAAATGGCCGGAAAATCTCGGACAGGTATTTAAAATTATAATTTTATTTTTATTTCCCAAAATGAAATATTTTTGGTGGATATCACCCGGTTTTGTTAATAAGCATTATCTGTGTGTATGTACCGGTCTGTATACATCTGTATTGTATCAAATTGGTACTGGAATCTTCCGAGCCGATAATAAAATTTATTTTATTATTAATTTTGGAATTAAATTATTTTTGTACAGATTGAGCAGTTTTATAAACGGAAATTATCGGTATATAGATATATACATACGTTAGCGTATTGTACCGATTTCGTACGTTTGTACAAATCATGTAGTATGTGTTTTGGACAAAAATATCTTATTTTTGTCATGATTAATCAAATTTTTGATGGCTAGAATTTGTTTGGAGGCTTAAATCTAGGGTTAAGATTAATTAGGGACACATATGAGTTAATATGTGTTTTCTACTAAAACAATCTCCTCCACCTCACCATGCCACCTCACCCCTCGACCTCCTTACTATTCTTGGCCGGCCAAATGAACCCCAAGGGGTTTTGTGCAATTATGTTGATGCATTTTGCACTTTACACCCTCATTTTGTCCTATAAAAACCCATCCCCTTCACCTTTTGCCTCATTTACAAGAAAAAAAAATGATAAAGAAAAAGAAAGAGAAGGAAAACCCTAAGTGTTCTTCATTTGGGGGCTTTTTCCATAGGAGTGTTCTTCATTCATGTTGTAGTAGAAAGCTAGGAGGAAGGAGAAGGAAAGCTAGCTAGTCCTTCCTACAAAGAGATCTAAGGTGGGGATTCTCTACTTCTCATTTTTAGGGTGTTTTGTTCTCTTTTATTTTTTTTATAGAAAAGAACCCATATTTAGGGTTATTTTTGGTTCTATGTGAGTAAAGAACCCATCTTTGATGATTATTTGTTGTAGGATAAAAAGAACACATCTTTTGATGGTGGATGTTGTAGGTGTATATTCTAAATAACTTGGACTATTTTTCTAAGCATATAAATGGTTGTAGGTTAGAAAGAACCCATCTTTATGATGTGTTGTTGTGTTTTTGTGTTCCTAAATGACTTGGACTAAATTCCTAAGCATAAGCATGTTTTTAGGGATCAAAATGATCCCATGAAAAAGATGGATGGTGAGACCTAACTAAATGGCATAAAGGTTGATTTTTGAGACCTTGTATGGTTAGTATTGTTGTGATAATTATTTTGGACTAATTGGACTAAGATTTGTGCATAAGAACGGTGGAAAATCAAGATGAAGTTCTCTCTTTTTACTTGTGTGGATTCTTGTCCACTTTTGTTGTATGTGTGTTCTAAAAATGACTTGAACTAAGTATTAAGTATAAGGTGGTTGTAAGGATCAAAAAGGATCCCATGAAAAAGATAGGTGGTGGAACTTAAATAAAAACACATAAAGGTTGTTTTTAACCTTGTTATGACTATTGTTGGTATTATGGTTATTTTGTTAACACAAATGACCACTTCGACTATAGCTATGTGCATATAAAGATTAGTGTGGTAAAAATATTTACTTACCCATTCTAGGGTTGTAGAACTCATCTAGCTATTTTTAAAGATAAATTTTTATTGTATGTTGCTCTCTACTTTGTTAAGAAATCAATCTTTACTAACCTTTGTTCACAAAAGGTTACTTTTTTTGTATGTAGGAACTTGTAGGATTGAAGAAAAAGTGGGTTGTAGTATGCACTAATTTGTAGACAAATAAATGTAGTCTTTGTAATATATAGGACTTGTAATTTCCTAAAGAAGTAGCCTTTGTAATAATTTATATTAGTCTTTAATTTGTAGCATGCCCTAAATTATTCTAGGTTGCTAGAGAAACCCATGCTTGAGATGAATGTCGTAGTACCATGTACTAAACTATTCTAAGTTGCTAGAGAACCCATGCTTGAGTTGTGTAGTAATCCTAGATTAAAAAGAACTCATTCATGCTCATGAAACCCATGAACCCATTTTCATGCTTATGAACCATAAACCCACCATGCTTAAGTTATATACCATGCTTGAGTTGTTGTAGGTTGATGTAGTAATGAAACCCATATTAAGTTGTATACCATGCTTGAGTTGTTGTAGATTGATTGTAGAAAGATACCATACTTGAGTTGTTGTAGGTTGATTATAGTGAGAAACCCATGCTTGAGTTGATTATAGTAAATATACCATGCTTGAGTTGTTGTAGGTTGATTATAGTAGGTATACCATGCTTGAGTTGTTGTAGGTTGATTATAGTGAGAAACTCATGCTTAAATTGTATCCATGCTTGAGTTGTAGAAAGATACCATGCTAAAGTTGTATGTAGTAAAGAAACCCATCATGCTTGAGATTTATAGTTATTCTAGTAAAAGAACCCATCATGCTTGAGATGTAGTAAAGATACCATGCTTTAGCTGTTGTAGGTTGATTATAGTGAGAAACCCATGCTTGAGTTGATTATAGTAAGGATACCATGCTTGAGTTGTTGTAGAAGGAAACTCATGCTTAAATTGTATTTATGCTTAAGTTGTAGAAAGAGACCATGCTTGAGTTGTTGTAGTAAGAAACTCATGCTTGAGTTGATTATAGTAAGGATACCATGCTTGAGTTGTTATAGAAGGAAACCCATGCTTAAATTGTATTTATGCTTGAGTTGTAGAAAGATACCATGCTTGAGTTGTTGTAGTAAGAAACCCATGCTTGAGTTAATTTTAGTAAGTATATCATGCTTGAGTTGTTGTAGGTTGATTATAGTGAGAATACCATGCTTGAGTTGATTATAGTAAATATACCATACTTGAGTTGTTGTAGGTTGATTATAGTGAGAAACCCATGCTTGAGTTGATTATGGTAAGTATACCATGCTTGAGTTATAGAAAGATACCATGCTTGAGTTATTGTAGAAGGAAACCCATGCTTGAATTGTATTCATGCTTGAGTTGTAGAAAGATACCATGCTTGAGTTATAGAAAGATACCATGCTTGAGTTGTTGTAGAAGGAAACCCATGCTTGAATTGTATTCATGCTTGAGTTGTAGAAAGATACCATGCTTGAGTTATTGTAGTTGTTCTAAGTAAAGAATGCATGCTTGTGTTATTGTAGTGGTTCTAGTAAAGAACCCATGTTTGAGATGTGTAGTTGTTTTAGACTCAAGAATCCATGCGTGTTTAAGTTGTATGTTGTAGTGGAACCCATGAGTTTAGCTTGCATGCTAATCCAATGGAACTATTGAAATGAACCCATGTTCCATAGTTGTTCTAGTTCAATTTTTAAGAAGAAACCCATGAAACTAGCTCCATGATAGTTCTAGCTCGAATTGGCGAGGAACCCATGCAATTAGGTTCTAGGTGATTCTAGCTCAACTTTGAGAAAGAACCCATGAACCTAGTCGCATATTATCCTAGTTCAAATTTGGGAAAAGAACCCATGAGTTCTAGTTGTATGCGTTTCTAATTGAAATTGGACCATATGATGTGCACATGCTTCATCTTCAATATATGGTAAATAATGGTTGGAAAAGTCACTAGTATTGTTAGCTAGATAAAAGCTAGCCTATGGGTCATCGAACATCAAGACTCGCATCTTACTACCTTGGAAACTATGGATAAATCACACCTCGAGCACCGACGGATCTTAACTGATGTGGGTTGATCGCGGGCCGAGAGTGTTGACGAGATCCGAGTTAGGGGTAGTGATAGGGTCTCATAATTGCCGTAGGGGCCATCGACCATCAAGAATCGCATCTTACCACCTTAGAAACTGTGGATAAATCACACCTCGAGCACCGACGGATCTTAATTGATGTGGGTTGATCATGGGCCGAGAATGTCGACGAGATCCGAGTTAGGGGTAATGATGAGTGTGAGAGATTTCCGTCACCGGTGTCTTGGATCGATAGGCCATGAGTTGGATCGGGATAATCATAAGAAAGTTATTGAAAATCCCGTGAGATTATTTGGGTTTAGTGACATCGTTAGGGTAGTAACTTATGGCTATTACTACTTAACCTTTACTTATTATCATTTTTGCCGAAGGGAAAGAGTTGGTGTTAAGGGTGATTAGTTATAATCCAACCTATCCTATAGGCCGACACTAGGCGGTGTTATTGGGTTGTACCTTCCCGTCAAAGGGATACGTACGGTGTCATCTCACGAGTTGGGAGCACGGGTTGCGTATCTCGTCTGTTAATTCCTGAAATACCGTGGCTTGGGGTGCCACAGGATGCAATGTGCAGTCCTGCGCTTGCGAGACCCCAGGGGTGCCACAAGGTAGGCTTTGCGCTATCTTGCACAAGCGAGACTCTATGTTCTTTTGATTTTTGAATGAGGCCCGATACGCTGGGCAATAGTGGCAAACATGGACACCGCTATATGACTGCAGTAACGGAACTAGGCCGTACCTGCAACCTTGTTTTTGAGTGAGGTCCGGCAGGCCGGGTAGTAGTGGCAAACAGAGACACCATAATCGTACTGCATTGGTGGAACATGACCCATCTGCAACCTCACAGTCATGTTGTATTATCAGGAACAGGATTGTGTACAATGTAGAAATCTTAACGAGGGTTCAAATCCCTATATATGAAGAAACGGCTTGAGAAGGGGCGAATGTAGTATGGGTTGCATACTGTTCTGGAGACTTGCTTGCATTAGAATAAGTGCATCATTGCATTAGTCAAACTTGCATTAAAGTCTAAGGCATATCATACACTGACACATCAATTATATATACATGTTTCTCTTTTCATTAATCTGTTTGCTTAAGTGGAGAATTGCTTCTAGTTATCAGCCTTAAAGCGTCAGTGAATACTGATGCCCCCATTTCAATAGGTACTGGATTGCAGAAGTACACGTATAGGATTCAGGAGGACTCAAGACGAGAGAAGCAAGAGTTGTTTCCATTTCCGCTGCATTATATGTTGTTACTATTGTTCCATTGTAACAGTTTTGTAATCTATTTATTTGTTGGAAAGCATCCAAGCGAAATAACAAGTGTTGTTCTTTATTCATTTGTACTCTGATGTAATATGTTGAAAGTTGTAACATTTAGGATTATAAAAGTATTATTGTAACACTGTTGTAATGTATTACAATTTTGTAACATTCGGATTTGTAATACATTTATGTTGAATAAAAAGTTTTAAATTTTCCTGTTTTTCTGTGTATTATGGCTAATTGAAGAAAAGATTTTGGCTTATGTCACGATTTTCTAGTTACCGAAAATCAGGGCGTTACAGACTAGATCTGACCGGAAGGATGACTCGGTCCACCGCCATCTCCACGAGATGGAGAGGCGCTTCAACAAGATCAATCCTGAAGAAGAATAGCGGACCAATAGGTTCCGCCCAAGCAGACCCCCCTTCTCTAGTGCCATCATGGAAGCTTCGGTCCCCGAAGCCTTTAGGCCGCCCCGCTTTGAATCCTGCAATGGGGAGTCAGACCCGGCCGATCATATCGAGAGTTTTAAAACTCCCATGATGATTCATCAAGCCTTGGATGTGTTCCTCTACAAGGCCTTTCCAGCAACATTGAGGGGACCAATGCGAGAGTGGTACTCCCGTATCCCTGGCCTCCATCTTCTCATTCGAACAGTTTGAGGAGCTCTTCCTCACCCACTTCGTGGGCAGTCTCCGAGCCGAGAAAATGAGTGCGTCGTTGCTAGCGCTCAGCCAAAGAAAGGGTGAACTTCTAAAAGATTACGTCTAGCGCTTTACTACCAAAGCTCAGTCTATTGCCTCCCTCAACCAATCAGTAGCCTCTGCGGCATTCAGGCACAACGTCACTAACGCCGACCTCAGGGCATCTCTTGCCAAGAAACCTTCTCGGGACTTCTCAGAACTCCTGCTTAGGAGCCAGAAGTACATCCGAGCGGAAAAGGCTCTCAACCCCCCCAATCTTGATGAACTGTCTCCCGGAACAAACAGAAGGATACAAGCGAAGAAGGACCCCAGAAATTCCAGAAAGATGACAATGGCCAATGCCGTCCAGCTCCTCGTTTTGAGAAGTTCACCCCCCTCAATGCTAGTATATCAACAGTTTTTATGGAGGTGGACATGGAAGGGTTACTCCGCGGTCCCCCTAGAATGAATACCCTGGCAAGAAAAGAAATAGGGATAACTGGTGCCGCTTTCATAGGGACCACGGCCATGACACGGATGATTTTCGGGCTTTCAAAGAGGAGATCGAAGAACTCATACAGCGGGGACACATGACCAAGTTCGTCAGAAAGGACGGGGCCGATTCTCCACCCCGAGAAGCCAACAAGCGAACCGAGAGGCCCGCCGAGTTCCAAGACTCCGAACCTGGGGCCATCCTCCAACTTATCCATGGAGGTCCAATTGGGGGGAGAACCAAAATCCTCCCAAGAGGTCCTTACCCTATCGTAGAAGTAGGTTTTCAGTTTCAATAAGGCCAATTCTTGTAAACACGGCCAAAAGCATGTAATAATGGCTCGCCCCATTAAAGTGACCACATAGTTTATTTCAATAAAACTTAGCTTTTTTCTATTAAAAATTATTGCATTTGCCTTATTTCTATCTCTCTGAGTCACATCTACGAATCGTTAAATGGCAAGTTCGGAGTCCAGCTTGTCCTACAGGGCTGCTCCCACAACTTACTAAGCTCAAAAAACAAGTTTGGAGTCCAACACTTGGTTCGATGCCGCTTTAGCCGCTTGCAAACAAGCAAATGCGGAGAAGCTCACCATTCGGAATTGCTCCTACAACTCGTTAACCCCCTCAAACAACAAGTTTGGAGTCCAACACTTGGTTCGACGCCGCTTTAACCACTTGCGAACGAGCAAGTGCGAAGTAGCTCACCATTCGGAATTGCTCCTAAAACTCATTAAAATTCTTTAAAACAACAAGTTTGGAGTCTAACCTTAGTTCGACGCCGCTTTAGCTGTTTGCGAACGAGCAAGTGCGAAGCAGCTTACCATTCGGAATTGCTCCTACAACTCCTTGATAACCCTACAACTAGTTCAAAGTTCACAATCATGGTTCGAAATTGCCCTCACGGCTTACAAGTATGCGGTTTCGGGGCTCAAAATGAACATTCATACTACTCCCACTACTGGTTAAATTTTTCAATAAGCAAGTTCGGAGCTCAACTCTTCCCTAGAGTTCTCCTCAAACTCGTCTCCCAAACGGCTCTCTCCTAGAGCCTGACTATGCTCCTCCTCCCGCTCGCCTCCCGAGCGGCCTTCTTCTGAGCGTGTTCGGAGCTCAACTCTCCCTTAGAGTTCTCCTCAAACTCGTCTCCCGAGCGGATCTCCCCTAGAGTCATACAAAGTCCTTCTCAACTTCATGAAGGCAAAGATGTTGCGGGACTATTTTGACCATGAAGAAGGGTGATTCTTCAACTGACTTCTGAAGAGAAATTGTAGATCTCCCAGTCAGCTTCGAAACGAGGGGAGACACCCCAATCCGACCCCCGTAGCACCGGTAAAGTTGATTACAGTGCAGTTGCGCCAAGCGTTCTTATCACCGACGTCGAAATGAGAGAAAACAACGTTGACTGGTCAACTGTCAACGGTCAAATTCGCCACGTGTCGCTCTCTCGAAGTGTCTCTCAACTTCGGCAAGTGGCTCCGTGCATTCTTGTCACCGACGTCAAAATGAAGGAAAAACTCTGCCTCCCGATGCGTGATCGATCGTGATCAACGAATGTGATTAAAACAAAAAATGAGAGAGTCAACGGTCAACCATTGACCGCCACGTGTCAAGCTGCCGAAGGCTCTCTTGAGTTCGGAAATGCGATCCGAGCATTCTTGCCACCAAACTGGAAATGAAGAAAAAACTTCTCTCGATCCGCGCTCAAATCAAGATCAACGGATGTGATTAAAGCAAAAAAGAGAAAGTCAATGATCAATGTTGACCGGGTCAATGGTCAACCATTGACCGCCACATGTCAAGCAGCCAAAGCCGCTCATGGGTTCGAAAACTCGATCCGAACATTCTTGCCACCGACCCTGAAATGAGAGAAAAACTCGCTCGTCGATCCGAACATTCTTGTCACTCCGTCGAGCACCCCTCTCCCGTGGTGTCCAGCTCGACCACAACCCGCTCGTCGAGCTCCGAACCCATCACCTCAAAATCGCTGCTGAGCTCCATCGTCAACCTTACTCGCCCGAAGAAACCACGCCATGCTTCTTCCCTATCGTCCCCTTCGCGAGCATCGACCTCCAAGCTCCGCCTCAACTCCTCGTCGAGCCCCACCCCCTCCCCCCCCAGTGTCGAGCTCACCACTACCATTAACGAGCTCCAGCTCACTCCTCACCTCCGAGCTCTATCTCCTCCATTCACGGCCGAGCTCCACACTCCGAGCTCCCCTCTTGTGTCGAGCTCACCACTGCTATTAACGAGCTCCAGCTCTCTCCTCGCCTCCGAGCTCTGTCTCCTCCATTCACAGCTGAGCTCCTCACTCTGAGCTCCCCTCTACTATCGAGCTCACCACTGCCACGTCGAGCTCCAGCTCTCTCCTCGCCGCCCAAGAGAAGAGCTCCATCAACGAGCTCACCTCCACTGACTTCGAGCTCCATCTCTGTCGAGCACCTATGCCGAGCTCTCTTCCTCCTCACCAAGCTCGACCGCAACTCCGTCGTCGATCTCCACGTCGCGAACACCAACCTCCAAGCTCGAGCCATCTCCTCGCCGAACCCCTCCATTGCCGAAGCTCAAGCTTCTATCCTCTCCATGTTCCTTCAACACCGAATGACTCCATCACCCAACTCCTTGCCAACCTCCCTTCACCGCCAAGCTCCAGTGGCACCCTCGGAGACAGAGTCGGAGTCAGAGTCGGAGGTGTGGTCAGAGTCGAAAGTGTGGTCGGAGGCAGGATCGAAGTCGAAGTACAGGAGAGAAGAAGAAGAGAAAAGAAAAAAAATCCATGATTGCCACGTGTCAGCGATCCAGGGGGTCGGTAGCGTGATCCGAGCACTTTTGGCACCGATGTCCAAATGGGAAAAAATTGCATCCTTACGATGCGCACTTGCTTGATCGTGATCAACGCATAGAATTTTGCCATGTCACCAGGTTAATATTTATTTATTTAATTGAATTAATATTTTAAAAAATTCGAAAAACTAATTAAAAATCGAAAAAAATAATTAAAAAATTCTAAAAATAATTATCAATTCAGAAAATAATTTTAAAAATTCTGAAAATATAATTATTAAATTAGAATAATTACTAAAATTTTTGAAAATTAATTATTCAAGTTTGAAAATTGTAACTCCTGTTCCCCGTATTTGTATTTTTCTACTGTATTTTCATTTCTTGTACTCCATCCATCAATTTGAGATCTGTATTTTGTTACAGTTCTAATAAAAATATTTCATTGGTTTCAACTCAATTTTGTGTCAATATTTATTTCAATTGCATCGTTCTTATCAGCTCAGATTTGCTGTTCTTCATGAAGAGTTGATTATTTCACCTCATCTATTTCATTCTCCCTAATTGTGATGAATTTTGACTCAATCGCCTGTTGGATCCTACTCAAACCCGCTATCCAATAACTCAACAACCCAAAACCCTTCTATATAAAAACCTAACCTAATTAACCCTAACCCTAACCTAATACTGTTCAACCCCTAAACACCCATCCGCCAACTCCAAATCTCCTGTGCATCTTCTCCACCTCGCCACCCTATTTCCGCACCTCGACTCCCTCATCTCGACCTCCGCTCGACACCGCTGTTACTCCACCATCTTCCCCGTCTAGCCTCACCACCGTCATCCTCGTCATTGCCTCCCGACCACCAACTCATCCCCGCCAGCCTCCGCCCTTCAGCCATTACCGTCTCAACCCATCACTCCCGAACCCATTAGCTTCGTCACCACTGAAACCCATCCCCTGGTCACCCTCGTCATCATCTTCACCATAGAACCTCCTCGTCTTCATCCCCCTCCGTCGCCTCCTCCAAGATCGAACAACCGTCGCTCATCTCCCCTGTTTCAGAAGCGAAACAGAGCGCTCGAGCGCTATTGCCTCCGACGCTGCCATCACTTCTCGACCGTGGTGTCGTCGTCGTTCCGTGCACCCCCGTCGCCAGTTCCCCCCGCCGCTAGTCGCCTCCGTCAGAGTTCCCCCTCTCTCTATTGCTGTGAAGAAGGAGGGAAGGAGAAGAAGGGACTGATTTAATCTCAACCATCGGATCTCCTCAAGATCAGATCCAGATCTGATCATCACCATCACCATCACCATCAGATTGCTTCTCAGCCGTTGATCATCTTGATCTTGATCATCTCATCAACATCCGTGCTGATCGTGCTCGTCGTCGGGATCCATTTACATTACTCTTTCGTCGGATTCATCGTCTACATCCTAAGGCAAGTATCTCTTGTACATTTCGTTTTCTAGTACAAGCTTCCCTTGAAAATACTGCAAGTAGATTATAAATTGTGACTCCTATTTGTTTATCGTTGATGATCTTATGTTTTGCCTTATCTATTACATGATCTAAGAGTCACAACCCTTCGTTGATACACTTGTTCACAACTAGTAAGATTTTGATTCATTTCATACAAAAAGTGTTTTAGTTGGTTTCTGTTTCTGTCTTGCCTTGCTGTTTCGACACCGATAAAATCAAAATCTGAACTTAAGTTCTGAATATGAAATGTAGCCCTAAGTGTCTAGTTGCAAATAACATCCAGAATTTTTGAATTCCGAGTTACCGTCTAGGAGATATTGCAGCTTTACTGCTGCTATGTAGGTAATCGCAGATTCATAAAAACTGCTGCACCACTTTGGTTTACAATTATTTTAACTATGCTACCAGTATGTAAATGACTTGAAATTTTACATGCTGATACTGGACACCCTAGAGAACATTCCATAATTTTCTTAGAATTAATTAATAATGTTTCAACCCTGTTTCATATGTACAAACTCAGTTTTAGCAATTCTGGCTGAACACAAATGTTGTATAGTTTACTGTTTTGACACATGTTACCACAACTTTTATGTACCTTAATTATATGCGTTGGAACCGGGTAGGAGTTTAGTTTCTAGAACTTCTGACGGGTCTACATTTGCTATCTTATAGCAACGGAAATTACAGTTTTGGTGCAGCAACGTCATGCTGTCCAGAATTTCAATTCTCGTAGTTCTTGATAATCTTAAATTGTGTTGACCCTCGAATATGCTTTTTAATTATCTTAAACTTGTCCCATATTCTTTATCATGTTTACTTGACCTGTTGCGCACACTTTCATGCTTGTTTGATGATAATAATAAACAATAAGCCGGGGTTTAAGGGAAAGACCATAATAGTGGACAATGTAGGTAAGTGTACTCGGAATGGGGCCCGTGTTTCCCACTTGATACATGCTTCATGAACTAGTTATATTATTAATCGATTCATGAACTAGTATATTATTTGATTCATAAACTGGTATATTATTATTCGATTCATGAACTAGTATATTATTTGATTCATGAACTAGTATATATTTGATTCATGACTTGTCTTGTTATGACTTGACACATGAACTAGTTATATGATTACTCGATTCATGAGCATGGCTTGTTTGATACTTGACACCTGGGTACACCGCCCTATAGACTCCACCACTAGGCCTAAACGAAATTGCATTGACTGTAGCAACCATGTGATAAAAGGATGGCACATGAAGTGCTACCTAGATAGTAATAACTACAAGACTTGATACATGATACTTGAACATGATACATCCTTACTTGATACTTGATTACATGTTACATGAGACTTGATACTTGAACATAATACTTGACACTCGCTACTTGATACTTGTACTTGACAACTTGATACTTGAGACTTGTTACTTGTTACTCGACACATGTACGTGATACTTGTTACTTAATGCTTGACATCATTACATATTCACTAGCCACTTGTTCTACTACTAGTATTTGTTACCCAATCTTGTCACTCGAGTTGTCTTTCTTGCTAGCTAGTTTCTTAAATCCCACTACTTGTTGCATCCTATTACATTCTTGATTCCAAATCTTGTTCTATATTTCTTGTACTTGTTTTCATACCCTTGCTTGTACTATTTGCGACTCTAACTTGCACTAGGGCGTTTGTCTTGTTTCCTCTATTGTTTTCCTTTTTTTTATATTTATATATACAGACTTTGGAGGCGATTTGCTTGCTGAAATTGGAGAGCAAACGTTCTAGGTTTCGCTTGGGAAAACTGGTTTAATTATTATCTTGTATTTGAGTTATTTATAATTATTGTTACTTGAACCTTGTAACGGGCTTATAGTCCTGAGTTTTATCTTTGGATCTAGATTTGAAAACTATTTGGGATATTATTATTTTTTTGTTTCAATTGTTTTCTGTTGATTAATAATTTATTCATGCATGCGTGGTTGTGTACATTTGTTATATTCTTGTTATGATGCTGAGTTGGTCCTACAGCTCATGAATGATGAAAATCATTCGCTAGGCTTTGTCACACGCTCGTATTCTTTGTTTTTGGGAAGCAGGGCGTGACAGAAATTGAATACAAAATACAAAAATGATTAAAAATCGGAAAAAATTTAGAAAAATCTGGAAAAATCACTAAAAATCGAGAAAATTCTGAAAATAATTTTGGGCATTTTACAAACTTAGAATAACACCATTACACCTCGAGCAAGATCCAAACTCCCCCGAGAACTCCGATAAATTCTATAAGCCATTAAAAACGGGCGAACTACTCATCAAAGACTGTAAAACTCAGTCCCCAGGAGTGGGGGGCTTGTGATATGGCTAAAAATAGAACCAAATTGGGACCGTTCAAATCGGGTACGAATCTTAAAGCTTTCAGGGGGTAAAACGATAATTTTCACCACAAACGGGTCCGAAATGGGAATTGGGTCTTTCTTTAAAGCCCAATAACCCAAAAACGGATCTATCCTATTGGGTATGGGTAGTAACCTGTTAAAAACCAATTCAGATATTTAAAGAGTAATTCATATTTATGGTTATCTCTAAGAGACAGTTTAAACCAAATCTCTTATCATGAAACGATTTAAACTCTACATCTTTTCCAAAAACACCGGGACATAGGGATAAATGATTATCTCTAAACTATCTCTAAAGACAACTATAAATATCCCTCTTCCCCCACCATTAAAGAGGGTAATCAATCTTTTTTTTACAAAAGCTCATTCATAATCTTCCTGATTACTGACTTGAGCGTCGGAGGGTTCGTCGGAGGGATCCATCCCAGTGTATCGAACTTTTTTCAGGTTAACAGCAGCGGCGAGAAACAGTCAAATGCCGGTGAAAGTCAACAGGTTTGCCTTTATTGTTTCCAAAAGAATCCACAAATACATCTGTTTGCTCTCACACCAAAATTAGCAGCAACATCATGTTTGTTGATGACTTGTTCTTCGTCGGTGAAGCGCTAAAAGTATGGTCCTTAAGGTGGGAAGCAAACTCGAAGAATATGGTTCATTCTCGAAAGGTAAATTTCCTCAAATCAAGGACGTTTTTTTCTTTAAAAAGTTATCCACTGATATATTTTTTTCTTTAAAGAGTTATCCACTGATACTCAAACTAGCCTAGCTAGTTTGCTTGGTGTCTCCCTCGATTTTTTTCCCAAAATAGACCATATTTTGAAACTAATTTCCAAAATATACCATTTTCCAAACTAATTCTCAAAATGGACCACTCGCACTATCGAACTGCGACCTCTTCTGTAACAAGGTCACAGTTCCCTACTGTGGCCTACATACATACCAAAAAAGTTCAGATTCCAAAACTTTGTTTAAAATTTCTCAAGTCCAAAGAAGCCCAGGAGAGATATAACTGAGGCTGCAGTTGGGTACTGCGGCCTCGATAATACATAGGCCGCAGTTGACAACTGCAGCCTCCGTTATTTTAATTTTTATAAATGCTGGAAACTGATTACATTAATTCAATTGAAATTACAGTAATGCATACATTACAAACTAATTACATATAGATTTGATTAGAGGTAACAATCACTTTAGTATACAAGTACATGCTGGGTTTATTCTCAAACGGGTAGGAAGGACTACTGATTTTGCATTTTTTCAATGCAGAAGTAGCAGTTGTACTTCCTGCATACACTTCCATGCACCACCAATAGACAGAGACATTAATTATCTGGTTAGGAGGTTGAAGTAGTAGTGGGTATAGCAGTGTATTTATAGTACTTTACAACTTCTTAACGAGCACTCCTTCTATTCATGCTATTTGGTGCATGAATAGAAGGTGTGCATGTCAAGAAGTTGTAAAGTAGCATGAATACATTGTGACACCCTCTACTACTCCATCCTCCAAACCAGAGAATTTTTGCACTCTGTCTAATAGTGGTCCATTGAAGTGTATGAAGGGAGAAGAAGCTGCTACTCATGCATTTACAAAAGAAAGAAAATAGGCAGAATGAGAAGTCTTCACTATGAGGAAAACCCAGCATGTACTAGTATACTAGTATGAACATGCATCTATCTCCCTCCTTAAACTCACATAAACTCAACATAATCTCACATATTTGAATACATAATCCATTACTATTCACATAATTTTATTTTTTTTCATCTCTGAAATGTTTCTCTTTTTTTCATCTCTTTTTCATCTCCCCCCTAGATCATGTTCAAGAGGAACATGATGTTCAAGAGAATACTTCACTCTTGTATATATAGGAGTTGAAGATAAATTTAAAATTGATTTGGCATTGTTCATTGATTTGGCATGTGAATCATTGATACACATTCTAACAAAATACTGTTTTGGCAGTTTGTATTGATTTTTCATAAACATCATTGATATACATTCCTAAAAATCAATATTAGTACATAAAAAGGTATCAGCAGAAGCCAATATCAGTGAGGCCGCAGTTGGCAACTGCGGCCTCGACAGTACTGAGGCTGCAGTTGGAGGTATTTTAATTTTTTTAAAAAACTAATACGTTTGGCAGTTTGCGTTGATTTGACATAAACAACATTGATATACATTCCAACAAGTCAAGTTTGGTAGTCTGCATTGATTTACCATTGATACACATTTCAAAATAGACCACTTTTGGCATTTTGCATTGATTTGGCATTGATACACATTTCAACGTAGACAACTTTCAACCCATTAGAAACATCAGCACAAATAGCTAAAATAGGCCGTAGTTGGCAACTGCGACTGTGAAACTTTAAAGTTTTCAGACAGTAGACAACTCTTTGGACATTTGGAAGTTTCACAGTCATAGTTTCCAACTGCGACCTAGTTTTTACTGAGGCCCCAGTTGGCAACTGCGACTATGGAAACTTCCAAATTTTCAGAGAGTTGAATCTTTGATCTATAATGTGCAAGAAATTTAAAACTTCCAAAAAAAATAAAAATAACGTAGGCCGCAGTTGTCAACTGCGGCCTACGTATTATCGAGACCACAGTATCCAACTGCAGCCTAAGTTATATCTCCCTTGGACTTCTTTGGACTTGAGAAATTTCAAACCAAGTTTGAAAACCTGAATTTTTTTGGTATGTATGTAGGCCGCAGTAGGGAACTACGACCATGTTACAGAAGAGGTCGCAGTTCGGTACTGCAAGTGATCCATTTTAGGAATTAGTTTAGAAAGTGGTCTATTTTGAAAATTAGTTTCAAAAATGGTCTATTTCGGAAAACAAATCGTCTCCCTCATGGACCCGGAGGCTACTACATATTTAGGCAGCCCCATAATCATAGGTCGTGCATCTACAACAAGTTAATATTTTCTCATTAAAAAGGTTGATAAGGAAACATCCAACAGTGGAAAGCTAACCTCCTCTCCCATGCGGGATGGGAAGTGCTCATCAAATCTTCTATCACCTTGATCCGGGCCGACCCTAATTTTCGGTGGACCAAAGGCGAAAGACCTAAATAAATATTTTTGGAGGCCTTAATTACAATATAATTTTTTTCGCATAAAATACGTGCATATATTAATAAGGGGAATACAAATTTGAGTGCTCCTAAAATTGTAAAAAATTCGGGGATATGAGGCGGCCGCCTCACTTGCCTCAAGGTGGGGACTGGCTCTGCCTTGATCCCGACCTACAATACCTGCTCCGGTATTTTGCCATCTCAAACATCAATCGCCAACGAGAAGCGTATGCATGATTTTTATTGGAGATTCCAAAGCCCAGGCCGTCATATGTACTTGAGAGCATGGGATTAGTTAAGACTTCCAAAGCAAGAGGGTGGCCTTGGTTTCAAGGACTTGAAGGGTACTAATTTGAGTCTTTATTCCTGAGTTGGAAAGGAAGTTGCTTTCTGACAGACTGCACATTGGCTAATTTAATACAGGCAAAATATTATCACGATGGCCACATCTTAGGAACTCTTCGTAATTACTGCACATCTCACATCTGGAGAGGTATCATGAAATTTTTGCCATATTTATTTGCTAAGAGTATGTTTAAAGCCATTTTTTTTGCATATTTAGCATATAGCAATAGCAAAATTGGCTTTCGTCCGTAGTCGTTGTTAGCCAACTTTTGGCTTTTCGAAATATGGACGGACGGTAAATTATATTCCGTCCGACGTTTTTTTTATTAAAAGAATCCTTTAAAAAATTTCAACCCAGTCTTGATAGTGACATTTCCACACAAAAAATCAAAAAAATCTTCCCCACAAAATAGGACGGGAGATATTAACAAGTCCTTGAAATTTTGTTTAAGGTTTTAGTTAGAGCATCCACAGTCGTTCAATGGAAAAAATGACAAAATGCATATTTTGACAATGCATTTCGAAGAAACGCTGCAGTCGTCCAATGGTAAAAAAATGCATAAGTTCGTTAAAAAATGCATGATGTTTCGTCTGTTAATAAAAAATAATTTATACTGGCTGAAACTTAGAAAATAATATAAAAAAATACGGGACGAAACATTTCGTCCCAAGGAAGAAAAAAATTTCAAAATAACTGGACGAAACATGATGTTTCGTCCGGATTTTAAGGAAGCTTTTTTTGAAAAAAAAATTGCAAAAACAATTTTAAAAAATAGTTTGTAAAAAATATTTGCAAAAACAATTTATAAATTTGCAAAAACAATTTAACAATTGCAAAAACAAATTAAAAATTCACAAAATTAATTTTTAAAAAGAAAAGGGATTGGGACAAAACATGATGTTTCTTCCCACATGGGACGAAACATCATGTTCATTCCCACCCTTAAATTCATTTCACCAATTAATTTATTTCGTTTTTAATATTTTTTTTGATTCCATGTTTCGTTCGATCAATTGAAAATATAATTAAATAATCCAGACGAAGCATGATGTTTCGTCTGCTATAATATGCATTTTGCTATTTCGAATGCTATTTCTCCCTTTCTACTGTAGACGAATTGCCAAAAAATGAAAAAATAGCAAACGACTGTGTGCACTACAATAACGAAAAATGGCAAAATGGCAAAAAAGCAAACGACTGTGGATGCTCTTATGGGTCCAAATTTTTTTTTTAAAAAAAACATTTTCGGACGGGAAATTAGCCCCCGTCTGAATTTTTTAATTAATTTTTTTTGACGCTGTATAATATCCCGTCCGATTATTTTATTAATAAAAAAAATTCTGACGGTAAATTATTTACCTTCCGATTAACAGACGAGAAATAATGTGTCGTCGGGCTATTTTATCCGTTTAGCCAAATCGTCTGCCAGATATAGCTCGCGACTGTTCCCCAAATGCCAAATTTTGGCAAAATAGCCAACGACTGCAGTACACATCGAACCAAATTTTTTATATTTTGGCTAAATAGCCAACGACTACAGATGCTCTATCTCACATAAGGTTCCCATTTCAAGGATATTGAGGGGTGTATACTTTGGTAAATACAGTATATTAGAAACTCCACTTGGGTGGGATCTGTTAGGAATTTATTACTGAGTTTTCCAACACGATCAAAACAAATCACCAAACAAAATAATAGATTAAACCAAACTCACCAAAGCACATAACTTTGTCCTGGTTGGGGCAAACCCTCATCCGGATGAAAGATAATCGAGATAATATTTAACTAGAGAAAATACAAGAGTTACAACCACTCTCACCAAGAATTTATCTATCTCTCAAGCCTCACTAGAAGATACTTGTTGTTTACAATAGAAAAACCTCTCAAACTCTCTTCAATGAAGTACTCACTCTCTTGCCTCTCCAAGGAAGTCATTACAATGTATATATAGAGATTTAGAGAAACCCTAGTTTGATATCTTAATACAATAACCATCCAATGTATCCTAAAGAGATAACCATGTGATGAGAGCCGTATGATTTAACTTGGAGAAGAAGTTAGGTTTTAATCAGATCACCCAGACCTGAACCCACTGCTGTTGCCCGCAAGTTGCGGTCGACTGCCCCAAAGTGCAATCGACTGCAATGAAACCCGACCAAATAGAATGCAAAGTGGTTGACTGTACAGTGGACTGCACAAGCTATATTTGATGTTGTTGTTCCACCCATTCCCACTATGACTTTGATCTCTTCACGCATCAACCGTCTTCTCTTCACTTGGAACATATTATGGAAAACATAAACCCAACTGGATCCACCAATAACTCATGTCCATCACCTCATCAACCCCGCATGCAACCCGAGCACATGGAAGATGAATCTCATTCATTCTCTATTTGACATGACATGAATACCGACAATGATATCATTTCTGTCCTGATTGCCACAAGCTCTGGGGCTACAGATTTTCTGGTTTGGGAGAGATCTAGAGATGGTTCTTTTAATCCACTCTCTGCCACTAACCCACTCTGACAACACCAATCTCAAGATGGCTTCTCACCTTCGATCTTTGGCGGGACAAGGCATCTCAACCACGAGTACAACACTACTTCATATGGCGTGCAATATCGATCGCAAGCCTTACCGACAAATAAGAGAAGAGCTAGCTCAAATAAATCCTAATATTGATCAGCTAGCTAGCGTTGTCCACTGTGCTCGATCGCATCTTCAGGAATCGCGATTGAGCACTTATTGTGCACTTGCCCCATCAGTATTGCTTGTTTTGCTGTCAGGCCCAACGCAACCCACCCCTACTGCAGTTGATCGATGGTGTTCCTTTGTGGTTGAAATCGAATTGTAGTAGTGACCCACACTCAGGTTAGCTTAAATTTATGAGTCTTTCAAGGTGGGTGTATTTGGAAAGCCTAGCTAGTTGTGACGTAATCTTCCATCAGATTCATCATATATTTCTTTCTGCACTCATCGCTTGCCAATCTCAACATGTATATGTTCAACCATGCTTGCGACCAACCACGTTCACCTTTGTACAGCTAGCAAGCAATAATAACGATAAGTTCATTTTTTTTCTGATTAATGATAACAGCAGTGGCTTCTCTTTGAACTTACAAACAATGAAATTGTCCAATATATGCAAGATAAAAGTGGTAGTTGCCCAACATAAATCAATAAAATTGCCCACATATATAGGATCAGCTACAATTATTCATTTATTTTTAAAACTGGAAGGCTGGCACGCCTTGTAATTAAAGTGAAATATGGTGGGCCGGGGCTTTATAAAATCTATATCTACTATTAAAAGAGTTGGGGTTGTAAACAAACAAATACTAATTTTGTAACTAAGCAAATCCGTACAATATACGGCCAAACTAAATTCACCAAACATATCCGTGTGATGCACGTGCAGCCCCGAAAAAAAGAATATTTTAACAAATGTCTCCATTTAAAATGTGAAAATTAGCATATACCCCCACTATTTTTAAAAACTAAGAAATACTCCCATCTCTAATACTATAATGGGAGAAGGTCTTAGTGCCATTTGTAAATGTTTTGTCAATCTACCAACCCGTGCAATACACGTGCATAACTACTATAAAGAAGGTTCTAAGTTCAAATCCAAATTAAGTCTAAATTTTATTTTAAAAATCTATATTTATTAAGACGTGCATCGCACGTCTAAATTACTTGTATCTAAAAATGACAATTTGGTAATCCTCCCAAATTCTATTACCACTGGCACTACTTCTCATTTCTTCTCTCTCTCTCTCCTGAAATTAATATGGAAGAAAAATAAATATAACTAAAAAAATGCTACGGCCTCTTGGACTTGTTCTTCTGCTTCTTCTCCTCTCTAAGCTCATCTCCTTCTTCACCGCGCGCCACCACTACTGGTCCCTTCTACTCTAAATGTAACTGGAATCTTAGGGAATCCAGTCCACACAATATAATTACCTCCGGCCGATCATTCAAGTAATTTATTGATATTTTGGAAAATCATGGAAACCCCACCTCATTCATTCATTCATTCATTAAGTAACTAATAATGGGTTTTAGTTAATTTGATGCGCGCGGTTTTAGATGATAATTTGAGCCCTCAAGTAATTTCAAGCACATAGCTAGCCTAGCTGTACTTGCTACCATGATTTAAGGAAGATGTGGGGCCGGTGTTCAATTGGAGAGTTTTGATTTGAGTGTGAAGGGAAAATTCGGGTGTTCAATTGGAGAGGTCGAGGTCGAGGTCGTGTTACATCCGGGAATTGTGAGAGACGGAGGCTTAATTAATTTGATTGGACCTTTGGCGATGAGATACAGCGGCTGGGTCTGCCTGATCAATGATCGATGCATGGAGGCAGAGTCTGCATAGGAGCTCCATAGTGAGAAGCATGCAGCAATTGTGTTGGAGCCAGCCAGCCAGCCAGCCAGCCAGCCAGCCATGGTGGTTGCGTCATATTACAAAAGGAGTCGTCGGCGAATATGGAGATGGTGCCAGTAAGGGTGATAGAGAGAATGGAGATTGTGGAGAAATTAAGGAGTTTATTTTTTACTTTCTTTCAATCAATGAAATTAAAATGAAAAACGTGGGGGTGTGTGTGTGTGTGAGCAAATGCCGTTATACCCCCACTTTACCTTTACTAATGAAAGTCTCAATAGTGCTCTATATTTAAAAAAAATTTAAAAAAACGGGTTGTCTTAATACAGTTGTTGGGCTAGTTGAAGGTTTGCATCATAGACTCTATAGAATGCCTATCCTCACTTTTTCCGGAAGCTTCCAGAAAAACTCAGTTCTGAGACCGATCGATTTTGTTATTTAGGTCTCTTAATAAGTTGATGCAGCAAAGGAGATCGTACATCATTATTTTATTTTATTTCTGGGAGGTTGGGGTCTATCTAAAGGTTCAAGTAGGTCTAGATGCATCCCTCAGTCAAGCATAGGTCTAGCTCAAGGAAGGTATTAGCAGTCCTCCCACATGCCGACGTTGCGATCCACCTACTACTAGATCCATCAGCCGAAAATAGTACTACCCCCCGATGTGACCCTCAGTCAATCGTAGGGCCAATTTCAATTTCTTCATCATCATGTTCCACTACCTGTAAGGTACTAGCAATCTTCTCTCTAGGACCTGTTGCTGCAGCAGAAGCCCAGAAATATATAATATCAATGATTTGTGTTAAATTACAAGAAATATTGTTCCTAGTGCCACGAAATATAAAATTATTTCTATCTAGCCAAAGTACTCAAGTCGTTGCAACGATTGCAATATATTAGGCTTCTCTCACATTTCTTCTTTCAGTAGCGAATTTTGGTCCAATCCAGAAGGCCTCGTACTTCATTGGATAATCATTAGAACCTAGGGCCCTGAGGACCTCCACTAGAACTGCTTTGCTTCTGCGACAGTCCAAAAATGGTGGGTCTCTGGTTTCGATAGATGGGTTGCAAAAACCACAAGATGTATCGATATGCAATTGACGTTTTACCAGTTCTCTATAGTCAAAATCGTATCGTTTAGGACTAGCCATAAGAAGACTTTCACCAACAAACGGGTCTCAGCAAAAATAAACTAGGACTGAATGAGAGTATGAGTGTCAGTCATCTTTTACCAACTTGAGTTTGTTTAGTCGTGTCTTTCGTTTTCCCCTCCTTTGGGGTTTTTATTCTTCCTCCACTCGCCCTCCAGTTGTGCAGAGAGTAGCACTGCAAGACTTTTTTGAAACTCGGGGCAAATGTATTAATCGCCTTTTACGAAAAGATTCTTTTTTCTTTCAAGAGGAACACATTATAGTATACTAGTTGCCAAAATTTGGGTTAAAAGTTCATACTGTATTCATTCATTCATCAGCTTACTTATACAAACTCATACAAACTTAATCAAATCCAGATCCTATAAATTATAACTCAATCAAATCCTATCAGATCCAGATCCTGTAAATTAGGACTCAATCAAATCCTATCAGATCCAGATCCTGTAAATTAGGACTCAATCAAATCCTATCAGATCCAGATCCTATAAATTAGGACTCAATCAAATCCTATTAGATCCAGATCCTATAAATTAGGACTCAATCAAATCTTATCAGATCCAGATCCTATAAATTAGGAAACAACATTAACCTCCCTATGGCCTATCAAATCTTTCCATAACACCCCCCCCCTCAAGTTGGTGCATGCAAATCACAAATGCCCAACTTGCAAAGTAAGTATAAAAATTAGCACTTCCCTAATGCCTTTGTAAAGATATCGGCCAGTTACTCATTTGTGCACACATGACTCGTAGAGATAATTCCTTCTGGAATTGCATCTTGTACATAATGACAATCCACCTCTATATACTTCGCACGCTCATGGAAGACAGGATTTTGAGCAATGTGTAGAGCCGATTTGCTATCACAAAATAAATTCATAGCACGTGAATGATCCACCCCAAGACTACCAAGAAGCGCTTTCAGCCACTTGAGTTCAAATGTAACCGAAGCCATAGAACGATACTCTGCTTCTGCAGATGAGCGGGAGACTGTATGTTGTTTCGTGGTTTTCCAGGAAATGGGGGAACAACCAAGAAAAATTATCCAACCAGTAAGAGAGCGACGAGTCAAAGGACAACTCGCCCAATCAGAATCACACCAACCTGATAAGGATAGATCACTGGCAGAATGAAGGAGAATACCTTGCCCCGGACAGCCTTTAAGATAACGTATAGTGCGAGTCGCCACATCCCAATGTTCTTGTCTTGGTGCCTGCATGAACTGTGCCAAAATAGAAATGGTTGAATAATTGAAAAATGAAATTATTCAGGAATACACATTGAATGCTGAGATTACGCATTGAATTTCTGGTAGTAGATCCATAATCCAAAAAGTTTTTGTGATTGTTCCAGAAGAAATGAAACAAAAGATACGGTAGAACTAGGACAGTTATTGTATGAGGTCTACCCAATGCTAGATGCCAAGTCAGGACGCGTGAAGGAGAGATAAATGAGACGCCCAACAAGACGTCAATAACTTTCGGGATCCTCTAACAACTCACCATTTGTGCGAGCGAGTTGATGGTTTTGCTCCATCGGCAATCCGGCGGGCTTTGCTCCCAAAAACCCCGTCTCGGTGATGATATCAAGAGTATACTTCCATTGACACAGAAAGATACCCTCTGGACTACGAGCAACTTCAATGCCGAGAAAATATTTCAAGGTCTCCAAATCCTTCATATGAAAACATTCACCCAAATATTTCTTGAATGAAGCAAGAGCGGGAGAGTTATTACCAGAAATGGTCAAGTCATCCACATAAACAAGAACATTGATCTGGACAAGTCCCTGATGCAACGTGAAGAGTGAGTAATCTGAATAGGACTGAGTAAAGCCATAGCTTTTCAATGAAGCCGTCAATTTAGCAAACCCACACCTCGGGGCTTGTTGTAAATCGTACAAAGATTTCTTTAGACGATAGACCATGCCGGGTTGATGAACAGTAAAACCTGGTAGTAATTTCATGTATACCTTTTCATCGAGATCGCCATGTAGAAAAGCATTGTGAACATCTATCTAATGTAACTCCCAGTTTTTCGCTGCTGCAACAGCTAGAAAGGCACAAACCGTCACCATTTTAGCAACTGGAGCGAACATCTCATTGTAATCAATTTCCTCAACCTGATTATTCCCAAAGATAACATGGCGAGCTTTTAGCCGTTCAATCATACCATCTGCATGATATTTGATCTTATATACCCACTTGCAACCAAGAGCCTTCTTCCCGGGAGGTAGTTCTTCCATAACCGAAGTCGCATTAGCCTCTAAGGCACCGATCTCCTTTTGCATTGCCTCACGCCATCCAGCATGTTTTATGGCCTCATGAAAGGTTCTAGGTTCAATCCCTGCAATTACAGCTGCAAGAAATATATGAGTCGCATAGAAAATTCATTACAATTCACATAGTGTGCTATAGGATAAGGGGTACCGGAGGAGCTGGTAGAGGATGGTGAACTTGAGGAAGGACTCTTTTTCAGAACTGGTTCAGCTACAAAGTATCGTAACAAAACTGAAGGACGTTTGTCCCGCAGTCCACAGCCCAAATTAGCCTCGGGTGCACTGGCCCCCTCCAAATCATCCAGAACAATGTTATCAACTCCCACCATGTCACTAGAAGAGGAAATAGGAGTGTCAACCATAGTAGATGCATTCTCAGTCAGATAGGGATACTCATTTTCATGAAACTTGTCATCGCGAGACACAAAAATTCACCTGTGTCGAGATCATATAATTTCCAACCCTTCTTGCCATGAGGATAGCAAACAAATACACACTTCCTACTCCTTGGTGTAAATTTATTTCCTTTTGCTTTTTGATTGTGAGCGAAACAGAGACATCCAAACACCCGTAGCACATCAAAATTAGGAGTTGTTCCGCATAAGATCTCAATAGGTGTTTTATTGTGGAACAAACCTGATGAAGTACGATTTATTAAATACACCGCACTAAGTACACATTCCCCCCAAAAAGTAATTGGAAGATTGCCCCGGAACATTAAAGCACGAGCCACATTAAGTATATGCTGATGTTTCTGCTCCACTCTTCCATTTTGTTGAGGAGTTCCAACACAGGAGGTTTGAAATAAAATACCCTTCGCATCAAAATCATCAAGCATGCACTTAAATTCCGTGCCATTATCACTTCGCACAATCTTAATAGTTTGCTCAAAATGACGTTCCACAGTGGCGAAAAAAGAGGAAAAAGCTTAATAAACCTCAGTTTTATTACGCAACAAATATACCCAGACTGCTCTAGAGAAATCATCAACCAATGTCAAAAAATAATACGCACCACACGAAGAGGGTGATTAATTATTTGGCCTCCACAAATCACAATGGATGAGTACAAGAATACGATTGGTTTTGCTATCACTAACAGGGAAACGATCACGAGTTTGTTTTGTCTGAGGACAAATAACACAAGCTTTATTCAATTTCTTCCCAGCAGTGTTAGTATTAGAACTGATTGCAGGTACTAACTTGATGACTCTATTCGACGGATGACCCATTCTTCTATGCCATAACTCAAATTCAGATAATTCAGGAACTGTTACCGCGTGCACTGTAGGAATCCTTCGGAAAAAATAGAGTCCATCCTTCCGTTCACTGGCTCCAATCAGGCTTCCCAAACGTTGGTCCTAGATAGCACACAAAGAATTAGTGAATCGAACAAAACAGTTTGCATCATCAATTAATTGTGATACCAATATTAAATTGCATTGTAATGTTGTTACAAATAAGACACGCTCAAGCACTAAACCATCAGCAAGAATTACACGCCCCTCCATTGTGGCGTATTCCTGTTGCCCATCAGGTACACCAACGGGACATGGAGGAATGTCTTGTGCTTGAGTCAAAAATTGTGAGTTGCCGGTCACATGACGAGATGCCCCTGTGTCAAGTATCCAAGATGAAGGTGAATGGAACTCACCCATCATTTGATCTTGCTGATGATTACTAATCATACTCAACAAAATTTGGACCTGTTCAGGTTTGAGATCTGCCAATGTTGAATCACTGGCCCCTGTGCTTACACTTGCGCCGTCACCTTCGAGGATGGAAGCACGATTACCGCCAGCGATGGCATTGGGATCGATTTTGCGTTCGCCGTCCGCCATTGATGATCAACGATACACAGCTTCAGGGTGTGGGTGAGTGGCCGGTTGTGGATGATTGGCCAATTGAAAGAAAAAAATAGGTTTTTATGGTAGGGTTTGCTTAGACGACTGGCTCTGATACCATGCCAAAATTTGGGTTAAAAGTTCATGCTTTATTCATTCATTCATCAGCCTACTTATACAAACTCATACAAACTCAATCAGATCCAGATCCTATAAATTAGGACTCAGTCAAATCCTATCAGATCCAGTTCCTATAAATTAGGACTCAATCAAATCCTATCAAATCCAGATTCTATAATTTAGAAAACAACATTAACTTCCTTATAGCCTATCAAATCTTTCCATAACACCAGTATACAATAGGCAAAAAAGAAAGGAAAGAGAGACTAAATGCTGACCGTTATTTACTTAAATGTAACGATCCAAGCATGAAATGGAGTAGACTTTCAAGGACAGAACTGAAGACTTTTGCAACCGAATGGCGTTTTTCATGCTTCAGTGAGATTCCGTTCCCCAAACTGTCTTTGATTTATAAGAGCATCGGTAGTCGTTTGCTAAATAGGCAAAAATATCGCTGCAGTCGTTTACTAAATATGTATATTTTGCATATTTTGGTACAATAGATTGCTATAAATGAGAGCGGATATGAAAATTATGCATAATTTAAAGGATGCAACTTCGAGTTCCGTCGCTCCCAAAAAAATTAATTTTTACAAATAAAAAAATTCGGAAAATACAAACCCCCTCGGACGCAACTTCATGTTGCGTCCCTCCACTTCCGCATGGGTTTTTTTTGTTTTTTTTTTTAAAATTGATCTGAGTGCATGTTATGTCTGGCAATTTTTACTTATTTGTTTTTCCTCCTCCGACGCAATGTGAAGTCGCGTCTATCAATTTAAAAATATTTTATTTCCTACGACGCAACTTCGAGCTCCGTCTGATCTGAGATTTTTATTATTTTAAATTAAATTGGTATAAAATACCAATCAACAACTGCAGCAAAATAGCCAAATGCTATATGCATTTATGCATAATTTAAATTTAAACAATGACGACTGTGGATGCTCTAACAAGTAAAATGTATTATTGAGACAGCAACTCATGATTATCGCCAGCATACTTAATAATATTAAGAAACAGGGAAAGAAGAAATCTTCAACAGATATTATAAAGAACATGACAAGTGACAGGATAGATAAATATGAACAAAATGACCTATTAATTGATTGATAATAATTTAACATTGAGGGTTGCTAACTGTACTATTTAACACGTTATTTCTTTTGTACTACTAGGAGATCCTTGAGTCGACTTCATATACACAAGTCCGCAAAGAATAAATACAGCGAACTCGCTATCTTCATTTGCAGTAAGCACTACAAATTGAGCAGTACAGTAACAGTTTTCCAAAACGTTCTCATTCAGGTCATTCAGTAAGCCTCCCAAAAGCAACTGAATCAGAGAAGCGAAGAACAATCAGAGCTGCCACTAAGTAGTCTATGAACCAGTCTCAAATTAGCCTTGTAACCCTGTTAACATTAGCACTCAAACTTTCCTAAAGTTAATCAATTCTACTACTATTAAGCCGTAGCTTGGGATCTCTCTACTGCCTATGTACTAGAGTCTATAGTATTATTAAAACATTTACACAGCAAAAGTGACGTAAGCATTTCCGGATTTTAGTCTTCCCTTGGCTAATTCCTCTAGTAAATGAATATACACAGTGACCAGTAAATAGAGCAGCATGCATGTAACCCTGCTCCTGATCTTCTGGAGAAACTTGCTCTTGAGGATCGGTGAAGGTTGGCTGAAATAAATATCATGATACAGTGCGTCCATAGCAAACTCCCGATAGGTAGAGGTTTCTGGTCCATTTGTCCTGCAAATTGAGTCGATATCGCTGTTATAAGTCCAGAAAGGCCCAAAAAACTGAAAAAGTAGCAAGCTATGCAATTGGTATAAGAATTGGTATAAGAGGAAAACAGGAATTGGACACTGAAAATTGCTTGATGGAAACAAATAGCCAGAGTTCCGCCAATCATACTGATATTGCAGACAATGTCCTATAACATAACTGAATAACTGAATGACATCTGTAAAGCTAACCTTGAGCACCAGGATTAAGGTTATCTTGTTGTGGAGAAAAAGTCATTCGAGTCCTTTCAAAGATTTATCTCAAACCACTCTTGTCAATATGACATTAATAACATAAGCTCAAGCTGTCCTTTCATTAGGCACTGACTCGAGAGGACCAGCCTCAGGTTGATAACCCGTCATAGGATGTTGGGTATTTGGACCTTTTGACTCAAGTTTTCCCCAGTTTACTAGATTAGAGCATCTGTAGTTGTCTTGAGTCATTTTTTGGGTATTTGGCAAATAGAAATGAAAAAAATGGGTTTGCGCTGTAGTCGTCAAAAGCCAAAATTTGGTTCAGACGAAAGATTATCTTTGATTATAGGAGCACTGGTACGAACATTATGATAATTGCAAACCTAAATTTATAACGTTGTGAGTGCAGCCTACATTTAGTTAATATTATTTTAAACAATCTTGCAGGACCAATTGTTTAATCTTTTTTTGGAGTCAAAAGGAAAAATTAAGGAATCCATAGAACTGCGCAGTGTGAATATCCGGAGGCTGGGTATGCCTTGGAGAGACGACACGAACAAGGAGGATTGTGGAGTGTTTCTGATGCGCCACATGGAGACATATCATGGCAGGGTGCAAAGAATTGGAAGAGTGGCTTGAAGAAGAACAATAAGAGACAACTTAATATATTGAGGGTAAAGTACTGTGCTGCCATCTTGAAATCTGATGTTAATGCCTTAAAGGATCAATTTGATGCAGCATCGAACCTCCACTATCAGCAGCAATGCGTGGATGGGCCAATAGATTTGGGGCCCATTCTGCTTAATTACAGGCCGCCGGCTGAATTGACCAAAGACTAAAGTGGTCTGAGTGTCGTTAGGTTTTAGTAGCCAGACGTTGGGAACGTGTGTTAGAGTTTGAAATTGCAAAACAGTATGGGTTCTTTTGTTTACTAATGAATGATATTGTTTTGATCGACTGAGACTCATTTTGAACATATTTAAGGCATCGTAGCCCTTGAGACTCATTTTGAACACATTTGTGATTGGTTTATTTATTTTCATGTCATTAGATTATTAAGACTGCAAATTTTGTGTTTATTTAACAAGATGGTTAATTATTATTTTTTTATGTAGCAGGTAATCACGCACAGGTAAATAGTAATTGATTATGTACTAATTAGCAACATTGTATTTACTTTATTGATATGACAGTCAATATTCAAACAGGTAAATAGCAATTGATTTTGTATTAAATAGCAATATTGTATGAACTAAATAGCAACTTAGGATTTCTTAATTAATTTATATATATAACTACTTATCAATTATATCAAAATAAATAGCAAGTTCGAACTAGTTAATTAGCAACTATATTTGAAGGGTATGAATTATAGACCAATTAACTTGGATGGATATAATATACCAGCTAAATATTAATTTTATATTAACTAAATAGCAATTTCGTACTGACTAACTAGTCATTGTATATCAAATGAGTATTTACATTGCAATGTACTATATAGCAATTATAATCAAATTAATCAGCAATTGTTTGACTTGAAATAAGCATTACTGAAACAGAACTAAATATGTGCAAATAAATAACAATTGAGCATTAAAAACATAAATTGTAAGAACAATTTATGTTATTTATTTTGAACTCAATGTAAATATATAATTAACCTTAAAAATTTGATATTAAAATAGCAATTCCATAAAAACAAAATAGCAATCGTAAGTTATTAAAATAGTAAATAATTAACAGTAAATGAGGAACATAAATTGAGTTCAAAATAGCAATTCCATAAAATCATTCGACTCCGATGTCTTCTTCAACGAGAACTATTCGGTCAGGACAAGTTCTAGCATCATGTCTAACCTTTTTCGTGCATATGCTGCACGTACGCAATGGCTTCTTGTTGCGCTCAATCGCAACTTCTTGACGAGAAACAAGCCTACTACCACTTCCTTTGGTGCTGACCTAGGTTGGTGGATGCACCGAGACTTGTTCAGGAGCAGGAGCTCCGAAATGCGTTTCGAACAACCTATTCTTGGTAGACGGACCAGATTGTGGGTCTTCGTTGGAATTAAGCAGGGCCAATTGTTCTTTGATGCAGCGGTGGAAAGTCGACATCTTCGCGATATTTCCTTCAAGAAGACCAACGCACGAGTAAAAATCTGAAATCAAATTATTCATGATAGACTTTAGCTCATCGATGATTGCGTAGTCGTTAAGCACATTGTCGTCAAGTTGGTGTATTGGCTTCGATTCAGCTGTTTTAGTCCATCGGCCGGGAACATACTTATCAGGTATAGCTTCAAGTTTTTGTTCTTTGAACACCCAAAAAATATGTCGACATAGTAAGCCCATCATCGTAAACTTCTTGCAGGTGCATGTCACATCCTCAGCAATGTTGTCGTGTGTGACGGCTGCTATATCGCTACTGCCACTAGTTATTTCATATGTGGAACTTAATAAGCCTTTTGTGATACTGACAATGCTACAGTGATAACATGCAGAAACGATCTCCTTTTGCATTTCTTTGAAAATTGTTGACGTGTATACCTTGCTAGCATGCCTCTCGATCAACAGCTGGGTGATGGAAATGGAGACAGATAAAATGTTCTTGTTGTTCAACTTGTCGTATTCATTCCGCTGTTTCTCTAAAGCGCCTTCAAAAAACATGAAAAACTCAATCAAGTTTGATCGAGGGTTGAACTGTATTTTGAAGAAGTTTTCGCTCTCAGACATTGACGTAGTTCGTAGCAAGCCGCTCATAGGGCAGTCCCTAAAATATGCTGGGATCCAAAACCGACGTATATGAAACATTGACTTCAACCAATTGTCGACTTGAACTCCGTACTCGGTCATCAATGTAACCCACTTATCTTCAAATTCTGATGGCTCAATGAGGCTTGTCCAAACAATCGACCTCAAAATCGATTTGAAAATGTCGTCATCTTTCACTTTATTTGGTAGCCTCAACGGCAACTTCTGCATGATGTGCCACATGCACAGGCGTCGCCTGACACCAGGGAAAACGCGTTCAAGTGCAATCTTCAATGCAGGGTCTTGGTCTGTAATAATCATTGAAGGGCAATGACCCATGCAATCTTTAAATTTCTGAAGCACCCAAGTGTAAGAATCGACATCTTCCTTAGTGAGCAACGCAGCAGCAAAAGTTATACATCCGCCGTGGTTGTCTTTTCCCGTGAACGGAGTAAAGATCATGTTATACCTATGGATAAATAAAAATTAGCATAACCTTGATTGTAGACATATTTATTAAAAATAATATCTAAAAGTATCCTGTTTTGTTTGACAAAATGATAAATACATTTAATTTTATTGATATGACAGTCAGTTTTTATTGTTGCTAAATATGAAATATTTGTTGCTACGTACAATGCAGTTAGTTGCTATTCAAAAAACATTCAGTTGCTATATGGAAACTGACAGCATGTACAACATAAGTTTGCAAATTGATAAACAAACAATATATATATATATATATATATTCCTGCTAAATATGCACTAGTTGTATCTACTTACAATACATTCAGTTGCTATATAGTGAATTCACAGCATGTACTGCATAAATTTGCGAAATGAGAAACAAACAATATTTATATTGTTTCCAGCTAAGATATGTAATATTTGTGGCTACTTAAAATCAGAAAACAAAAGTATGCTCGTACCTATTGGTTGAATAAGTAGCATCAAAGTTCAGAACATCACCAAAAACGGCGTAATTTCTGCGGCATACTGAGTCAGCCCAAAAGACACGTGTCAGCTGGTCTTTCTCATTGACATCGTACTCCAAAACAAAGGCTGGACTTATTTCTTTTTTCCTGTAAAGCCTGTCCAAAGCTATTTGAGCATCAACACCAAGCGCATATGCCTTGAGGTCGCGCGAGAAATTTTTGAACTCAACACTTGTGCGTCCGATATTGGAGTAAGATCCAACAACCTCTTTGAACAACCTGTAAGACTTCATCGGACCTATATTTGCTCTAGCGCAATTAAGAATGAAATTCTGATGACCAGGGTTTAATTTTTTATTCGCGTCGAGGAATTGTCTGTGAACCAATGGAACTAACGGGTGCAAATGATGCTCGACAAATTTAGAGACAATGTAGTGCGAAGGTGTTTCGTGTTTTAAAACCATAAGAGCCTTGCAGTCTAGCCGTTTCGACACCCGACGCCTCTTCTTTTTTGGCTTATCGACCGAATCATTCTCCTCTACAATATTCTCCTCGACAATATCACTATCGGGAGGGTTGTTTGAAACATCAGACTTAACGGTATTCTTATTTTCCTGCCTATTACAGTAAAGCCACTTGTGTGTAATTAAACCACGTTTTCTCTTGTCGCCACCCCGCCGAACATCAAAACCACAAGCTGCGGCGTATTCTGTATAAAACTTTATCCCATCATTCATATCAGCAAATTGTTTGCCGACAAAAGGCTTCAAGTCACTGTCGCAATGAGGTATATGGCGTTCAGTTAATCCGGGCGATACCGACAAGGTACAACCGTGGACTGGACTACTTTTATTTCCAACTACAAAATTAATATAAACGCTGTCATGAAAATTTATATAAAATAATTATAACTCAATGCTTTGTTTATTATCTTATAATTGATGATTATTATACAGTAGTATAGATTATGTTTCCATTTATAAAATTTAAATCTGCAAACAACTGGAAAAAAAAAGGAGATAATTAATGACCTGATCGACGTTCTATATAACAAGAAATTCGGTATTCAGAAACATGAAAACATAAGAGAATGAAAACCTGGTGTATCCACCTTCTTCACTCATTGGAGGAGACGGGAACGGTGTTTGAATATTAATCGGATTGTTAACACCGGAAGTTTTGGCGGTAGGGTTACCGTCGTCGTCGTCGCAAGTGTTGTTCATCCTGATGAAGATTGTGGTTCGGCTGAAAATAAAATAAAAAAGGCAATATATGTTGCGTAATAATCTGTGATCTTCATTCCTTTTATTTCGCAGTCAACAGCGCTTAATTAAAGGGATTCCCATCTTAATGCAAATATTAATTAATCTTATTGTTTAATTGAAAAAAATCTTGACCGTTGAGATTAAGTAGATGAGTGGCAGGGATAGGCCCTTAAGATCTCACCC
The DNA here is from genome assembly GCA_017893485.1 of Hemerocallis citrina. NCBI lineage: Eukaryota > Viridiplantae > Streptophyta > Magnoliopsida > Asparagales > Asphodelaceae > Hemerocallis > Hemerocallis citrina. The sequence continues at coordinate 214,341,675 of CM030363.1, forward strand.
CAGGACATGGTTCTCACCCGAACCATATCTTATATATATATATATATATATATATATATATAAATGTATTGAAGTGAGGGACAAAGGACAAATTTTTAAAAAAAAATAAATTGGCAGTGGAGTGAGTGACAAAAGGACAACAAAAAACTATAAAAAAAAATCAAAAAACCCAAAATTGCCTGGGACGAGGGATGAAGTCCCGTCCTTGGCTTTTGTCTTTAGCGTGAATTTGTGTTGGACGGTAGATTGTCTACCGTCCTTCAAAAAAATTTTTTTTTTTTAAATTTAAATTTAATTCATTGGACGGGGAATAATCCCTCCTCCGATGTGCGCGTGAAAAAAACCTCTCTGACGGAAAATCATCTTCCGTCCGATCTCTCCGACGAAAAATCATATTTCGTTAGCTATATTTTGGCAATTGCCATTTCGGCTGCCAAATATAGCCGGCTACTGTAGCGTTGCAACCCAAATTTTGGGTATTTGGCCAACGACTACAACGCCTTCTTTGCCAAAATTTGCAAAATTTGGCAAATTGGCCAACGACTACAGATGCTCTTAACGGGGAAGAGGTGAAGAGGTCCCGTGGGCTTTTGGTCCTTTGGATGCATTCTATGTAGGAATTTACATGCTTAAATCTGATAAATTAATTCTTGCGAGGTGGCGAACATTTAGTTTAACATTACCTTGATATGAGCACTTGGGAAAGCAGAGGTTCTGAGAGTTTCCTGAGTCTCATCTCTGAGCTGGGACCTAGGCGTGCTTAGTATAAGAGCAGACTGATCCCAAGTGGCTGCCATAGAAGTGATCCGATACCCACTGTCCCAACGCTTATGGATGCCCTCACTTGGATACAAAAAGTCTAACTCAACAGCCTGTTGATAGAGAGAGGCAAGCATTTAGAATTTAATTGCAAAAATGTACTCAGTTTAATTAGCTGGAAAGAGGACAAGCCTCGTTTAAGAAGATTAAGAAGAGGCTAGTGTGTGTGTGTGTGTGTGTGGGTGGGGTGGGGGGGGGGGGGGGGGGGGGGGAATTGACCTGATTGCTGAAGTCTGCATTGCGAGACATGACTATACCCCATCGGCAACCAGAAGTTGCCATTGATGTAACAAAAAATCCTTCTTTCCACTTCTTGCTTATCCACTTGAAGGGGAAAGATTCGCTGACCTTGTAAGACTGTTGTGTGTATACGGTACCTGAAACACGATGGTCTTAGAAACAAAAGATGAGACTTGAAAAACAAAACGAGACAAAAATAAAGGTGCAACAGAAGGAAAAGTAACCGGAAATTCCATGCATAAATACATATATAAAAAGGAATAGTCACAAGACAGAAGGAAATGAAACCCTTAGAACTTAACAAACAGGTTGAACAGAAAGATTTTAAAGATGGCATAACATAAACTAGTAACGTAAAATACTGTAAACACTCAGAGAACCCACTGACAAATGTTCTATTGTGCTGCAGTCCATGGCTTGGAGTGACCATTGGAAGATTTGAGAGAAGATTTAAGATACAAGCATGTAGACAATTTGGACAAAAGGAATAAAAGAGCCACATACACACAAGAGAAGAGAGAACTTAACAAACAAAATGAACAGAAAGATTTTTAAGATCGCATAACATGAACTAGTAAAGTAAAATACTGTATTTAGATGACACTCAGAGAGCCCACCGACAGATGTTCTAATCTGCAGTCCATGGCTTGGAGACACTTTTAGAAGATTGAGAAGAATAAGATACAAGCATGTAGACAAAACCAGTGATACAAATGCAAACCACAATATTGAGTAATTATCACGCAAACTGCAATATTGAGTTGAGTCACAATAACATAATGTCTTGTCATACAAAACTTGCTGAACAAGAACACCAGGAAATATTCATTATAACTTGTCAACCCAAGAACACCCAGTTGGATAAGAGAAGGCATCAAACTGGTAAAGTGGTCACCTCCCATGTCCCATTCTTCTTAATAGCTTTGATTTCCTTTTTGCAAGTTTTGTATGACATAAATTCCTATCCTTTTTGCTCCAACTGGTAAAGTGGTCACCTCCCATGTCCCATTCTTCTTAATAGCTTTGATTTCCAACTCCATTGCTTCTCTCCACCTCGGGCTCTTGGCAGCTTCTTCGAAGGACATAGGATCACTATAGGCAATAAATATCATCAAGTTAGTCTCTTCCTCTTCGGATAATCCCTCACCACTTACGTAATCCTCCAACCAAATTAGCACCCTTCTTTCCCTCCTTTGAACTGGACTTGGAGGGTTGTGTTCAGCAGCTTCATTTGATGACGAACCAGAGCCAGTAGCACCATCTTCAACCTGCTCTTCTTCTTCATACACACTTTCTTCTTCATTCTCTTGCAGCTCATCTACCTCTCCCCACTCAAGGACTGCACAGCTAGTTCCTTCAACTGTTTTACTCCATTCCCACTTCTTGTCCTCTTCAAATACCACATCCCTGCTTATAATCACCTTCTTTGACACAGGATCATACAACCTATAGGCTTTAGATTCCTTGCTTAAGCCCAAGAAGACACACTAGAGGCTCTTATCATCAAGCGTCCGCCTCCGCTTGTCGGGAATGTGCACATGTTTGACACAGCCGAACACCCTGAAATGGTCCACTGAGGGTCTGAAGCCACACCATGCTTCCTCTGGTGTCTTATCCTTCACGGAAAGAGTAAGGCATCAGTTGAGCAAGTGAACGGTCCAGTTGACGACTTCAGGCCAGAATTCTTTAGGGACAAGCTTCTTTGCCAACATGCATCGCACCATGTTCATGATCGTTTGGTACTTTCGCTCTACAACCCCATTTTGTTGTGGGGTGTAGGCTTCAGTGAACTGCATAGCAATGTCATTTGAGCTGCAATACTCATTGAATTCCAGTGAGGTAAACTCCCCACCTCTGTCAGTTCGAAGACAACATATAACATTTCTAGTTTCCTTCTCTACCAGACTTTTGAACTTTTTGAACACCATAAATGCTTCTGACTTGAGATTCAAGAGACAGGTCCATAACTTACAGCTATAATCATCAATGAATGTGATTATGTACCTTTTATGGTTGTTAGATTCGGGTGTGATTGGGCCACATATGTCGGCATGTATGAGTTGCAGCTTCGGAGTAGCTCTCCACAAACTCTTCTTAGGAATGGTTTCTCAATGTTGCTTGCCTACCATACATATTGTGCATACTTTTGAGGAAGCATTGAGAAAAGGAATGCCTTTCACCATCATTTTGTAGGACAAGGTTCTCAAGCCCTTGAAATGTAGGTGACCAAATCTACGGTGCCACAAGTCAATTTGATCTTCAGATGTGGTCTTGAAGCATACAGGAGCTGGAGCTTGAGCTTGTGTTTCCATTTCAGCAAGACGAATAAACATCCGATAAGCAGACATTTGTGTCTGCATAATCAGCTCTCGTGCAGGATGATAAATCTTCCATACTCCATACTGTACTAGAATAGCTAGATTTCGTTCTTGCATCTGACAAATACTAAGTAGATTATTTTTAAACTCAGGCAAATAAAACACCTTGGTAATCACCTGATTTGTTCCATTGACTTGTAGCTTGATGCTTCCTTCCCCATCACTGCCATTTTGGTGTTGTTGCCGAGTTTCACAACCTGCCTGAAAGTCTCATCTAGATGAAGAAACCAATGCTTATCTCCAGTCATATGGTTGACTGCAACCTGAGTCCAGGAACCACACTGCTTCTCACTTTGAATTGTGAAGATCCACATGATCCATCAGCAACATCTCTTCTTCTTCGTCAAGTTCTGCATAATGAGCTCCCCTTTCCCAACTAGGACACTCATATTGGAAGTGTCCTAGCTTGTGGCACTTGTAGCATTCTAAAATTGCTTTGTTAGATCTCTGTGAGCTTCTATCTCTTCCACGACCTCGGAATGCACCTCGACCACCTCTGCCTCTTCCTCCTTCAAATGTGACCTTCAAAGCCTGTTCTTCACTACTAGGGCTTCGAAACTTCGGTTCATGCACGACTAAGGAGCGTTGCAACTCATCAACAGAAAGACAGTCGATGTCCTTTGATTCCTCTATGGCGCAGACAATGTAGTTGAACTTCTCAATTAGAGTTCGCAGTATCTTTTCCACAATCTTGACATCCTGCATATCCTCCCCATAAATTCTCATCTTGTTTGCCACCGTCATCACCCTTAAGAAGTATTCTGTAACCCCTTCATTGGATTTCATCTCAAGAGTTTCGAATTCTCTTCACAGATGAAGATGTGACCTCTTAACTCTTGCACTTCCTTCGAATTTCTTCTTCATAGACTCTCAGATTTGCTTGGAGGTGTCTTTCTGAAGTATTGTCTCCAGAATAGTCCGATCTATTGCCTGAAAAAAGGTAGTTCTTCACCTTCATGTCTTTGAGCTTCATCTCCTCTAGACTTCGTCGTTGTGCATCTGTAACTTCTGCAGCATTCTCTAGTTCAGTGTATCCTACCTCCACAAGACCCCAGTACTCTTTCAATCTGAGGAAATTCTCCATCAGCATCGCCCAATGGTCGTAGTGACCATCGAACTTAGGGATGGAGGGCTGAACGAAACTGCTTCCTTCAGTTTCCATCTCTCAATCACTCTCTCTCCTTTTTTTTCTCAGTGTTTCACTCGTTCTCACCAAGTATTTCACTCCTTCTAACCTTCTTTATTTTCACTCTCTCTCTTGTTAGGATACAGCAGTTCCTAAGTTCTCTCAATCAGCTCTGATACCACTTTGTTGTGCTCTCAAGCTCTAAATAATCAACTCAAGTAAACTGGAAGTTCAAAAGCATGTTTATTCAAATGAAAGATACTTCAGCTTTATACAAGCCTTACAAAACAGAAAAGCAAAAATAAAGCTACCACTAACCACGATCTCATAGTCTAATAGTCTAAAGACGTGGTCAATTTGTTACAGGAATGAATCAAACCTAAACTAAATCCCTACAAACCAGGGCAGTATTTAACAGAAGCAACAACTAATAGTTAACAACCCTAACACCTTCTCTATTTCATGCCATCTCAATGTGGTACATTTCTTCTGAGATATAATGCATTCAGGAAAACCTTGAATGTGGATTCTGAAACAAAAAAAACATAGGGAACCATCCTTGGATCTTCAACAAAATTTCAATTTAAAAAAAATAAAAATAAAAATAGAAGAAGGAATTAGCATGTGAAGAGGCAGAGAGGACCAAAAATGTCATCAGTGTGGCCCTTCAATATCCATATCCTCCCAACATTCAATAAGCAAGAAAAAGAAAGTTGATATGGGTAAAATTAGAACTAAATCGAGACTGTTCAAATTGGGCACAAATCATAAGGCGCTCAGGGGTAAAACGGTAATTTCACCTATAAACATATCCGAAAATAAAAATTGGGTCTTTTCCAAGCCCAATAACCCAAAAAACGGGTCTGTCTCACTGGGTCAGGGTGACAACCCATTATAAACAAACCCAGTACATTTAAAGAGTAATTCAAATTCATAATTATTTCTAAGAGGCGGTTTGAACCAAATCTCTTATCATGAAACGATTTAAACTCTCTTTGCTTATCCAAAAACACCGGGACATAGAGATAAATAATTATCTCTAAACTGTCTCTAAATGCGACTATAAATACCCTCTACACCCACCATAAAAAGGTAATCAGTATTTTCCTCACAAACGCTCTTACATAATCTCCTGGATTACTAACTTGAGCGTCAGAGGGTTCGTCGCCGAGATCCATCCCAGTGTTTCGAACTTTTTTGTAGGTCAGCAGCAGCATTAAGAAACGGTCAACGCCAACAAGTCAGCAGATTTGCTTTTATTGATTCTAGAAGAATTCACAAATCATCTATTTGCTCCCACACCGAAATTAGCAGCAGCAGATTGGTGTCGTTTGTGGGAAACAGAAAAAGCAATCCAACCTTACTTCACCGGTGAAAGTAGTTTCTAGCCATGCCTCCGAAAAAAAAGGGAAGGCAGCGGCGTTCAGCCAAAAAGCCACTCCTCTTCCTCCTCCCCCACTCCAAGATGTTCTTCCTCAACCAGACCAGCAGGTTAAGCAACCACATCCTGAATAGCCTCCTTCTCAACAGGCTCCTCCCAGGTCCAGGAGGCTACCCTGGGGGGGCTCCCATCAAAGCCGTAAGAGACAGCACTCTCACCATGACCATGTCTCGCTCCACAATCCTTCAACCGACTCCCTGGCCTCTCAAAGTCCTCCAGGACTGGGAGATCTCCGTCAAGTCATTGTTAACAGTCAGCAGAGGGTAGACCTCCGTACTTGCTTGAATGAAAGGCGAGCCCTTGATGAAGTCCCTCGCCCCGAGCACCGAAGGGTCCAGAGAGTCCGGTCCTTCCACAGGCCAAGATCTGGAAGAACCCCCTCCCCAAGGAGGCGAAGGAAGTCCCCTCCACGTCGTCAGCGAAGAAGTTTCACCCCAACAAGTCGATCAGCACCAAGAGACCGCCGAGATGGAGGGGCATCAGTCACTCAGGCAGAGTTCCAGAACTTCAAAGAGGACATCCTGCAAGCCCTCAGCATTACCCCAAGTCATGATCAACATGAACCTAGCCCTCACCATGCCACCCCTCACGAAGGAGAATCCCGAGGGTTGAGCCGACTTGACTAGAGGGACGATCGCCGTCTCCGAGAGATGGAAAGGCGCCTTAGCAGACTCAACCTAGAAGAACAGTGAGCCAAGAATTTCTGCCCGAGCAGGCCTCCCTTTTGCAGGGCCATCATGGAAGCTCCAGTCCTTGAGACCTTCAAGCCCCCCCCTACTTCGAGTCCTACAACGGGGAGTCAGACCCCGCTGATCATATCGAGAGTTTCAAAACTCATGATGATTCACCAAGCCTCAGATGCGCTTCTTTGCAAGACCTTCCCAGCCACATTGAAGGGACCTGCGAGAGAACGGTACTCCCGACTGTCCCCCGCCTCCATCTTCTCGTTCGATCAGTTTAAGGAACTCTTCCTCATCCACTTCGTCAGCAGCCGCCGAGCCAAGAAGACGAGCGCATCTCTACTGGCACTCAGTCAGAGGAAGGGCGAACGCCTGAGAGACTATGTCCAGCGCTTCACCACCGAGCTCAGCCTATCGCCTCTCTCAATCAGTCAATGGCTTCAGCAGCGTTCCAACACAACATCAACCATGTCGACCTAAAGGCATCCCTCGCCAAGAAGCCACCCCGGGACTTCTCAGAGCTCCTACTGAAGAGTAAGAAGTATATCGAGGAGGAAGAAGCCCTCCATCCTCATGATCAGAAAGAATCCCTGTCCGGGAACAAATGAAAGGGAGCAGATGAAGAAGGCACTAGGAAGCTCCAGAAAGATAACAGCGGTCAGCGCCGCCCTCCTCCCCATTTTGAAAAATTCACCCCTCTCAATGCTAGTGTCTCGGCTATCCTCATGGAGGTCGGTAAGGAAGGGCTGCTCCAACCTCCTCCAAAGATGAATACCCTCTGGCAAGAATAGGAACAGAGATAAGTGGTACAGCTTTCACAGGGACCATGGCCACGACACAGACGACTTTCGGGCCCTTAAGGACGAGATCGAGACCCTCATTCAGAGAGGGCAACTGGCCAAGTTCATTAGGAAGGACAGAGTTGATCCTCCTCCACCCCGAGGGGCGAACAAGCGAGCTGAAAGACCTGCTGAGTCCCCTAACTCCGAACCTGAAGCAATCTTGCACCTCATCCACGGAGGCACAATGGGGGGAGAGTTGAACTCCTCCTGAAAAGCCTTCATCCGAGAAGTAAACGCAGTACAGAACCATCCTCCGCCCAAAGGCTTTGGGGTCCCCGTGACCTTTTCAGATAAAGACTTAAAAGGTGTCCGAACGCCTCACTGTGATACTCTCGTAATCAGTCTCCACATAGCCAACCACGAAGTGCACCAAATCCTAGTCGACAACGGCAACTCTGTCAATATCCTCTTCCTAGAGACCTTCCAAGGCCTCAAATTGTCCCGAGACAGCCTCAAACCCGCCGGCTACACTCTCCACGGATTCTCTGGTCTGCCAGTGACCATCGAGGGAGTTATCACTCTCGACGTAACCACCGGCAAAACCCCAGCCACTCGAACATAACCAATGGATTTTATGGTTGTCGATGTAAAGGCCGCATACAATGTCATCCTTGACCGATCCGGCCTGGCCGCGCTCAAAGCCGTACCCTCCGCCTTCCATATAAAGATGAAATTTTCCACCTCCGCAAGGGTGGGAGAAGTCGGGGGAAGCCAGAAGACTGCCCAAAAATGTTACATGCCTTCGGTAGGGGGTCCGGTCCTCTCTCTCGAAATCCTTGAGCTCCCCCAAGGGAGCAACCAAGCCGTCTCGGAGCCAGTCGATGAGTTAGAAGAAGTGGCTTTTTCCAAAGAAGACCAAACCAGGACGTTCCAAGTGAGCAAAGTCCTCCCCCACCGAGTCAAAGCCGACATCATCCAATGCATAAGGGGGAATCGGGACATATTCGCATGGACCGCTACTGATAAGCCCAGTATCTCGGAAGAATTACACATGCACCACCTCAACATAGCTCTCGAAGCTAAACCTGTCCAATATAAGCATCGCAAGTTTGCACCGGACCGCCAGAAAGCCATCAAAGAAGTAGATAAACTCTTGGCAGCTCGGTTCATCCAAGAGGTTAATTACCCTAGTGGCTTTCCAACGTCATGATGGTGAAAAAGGCCAATGAAAAATGGAGAATTTGTATCGACTTCACAGATCTGAACAAGACCTGTTCAAAAGATCTGTTCCCGCTTCCTAGTATCGATGCACTAATCAACGCCACTTCCGGTCATGAACTCTTGAGCTTTACGAACGCTTTCTTCGGGCACAATCAGATCAGGATGTTCCCCCCTGATATTCCCAGGACTTCTTTCACGACAGATCAAGGCCTATATTGTTACCGCATCATGCCCTTTGGGCTAAAGAACGTCGGGGTAACATATCAACACCTCGTCAACAAGGTCTTTAAGGAACAAATCGGGAGGAACATTGAGGTTTATGTGGATGATATGTTGGTAAAAAGCCTCAGGAAACAGGACCATGTGGTCAACCTCCAGGAAGCCTTCGATGTCTTGCGAAGTCACAAATGAGGCTCAACCCGTCTAAATGTGCCTTCGGGATATCGTCTGGCAAATTCCTAGGGTTTATGGTTAGCCGGAGGGGCATAGAAGCCAACCCAGAGAAGATCCAAGCTATATTGAATATGGTCGTCCAGTGTTAAGGAAATACAAAGGCTCACAGGGCGCATCGCCACCATAGGGTGTTTCCTCTCTAAGTCAGGGGAGAAGTGTCTCCCGTTTTTCAAGGCCCTAAAGGGAACGAGAGGCTTTGAGTGGGGCAATCGCAGTAGGAATCCTTCGACCAACTCAAAGCGTATCTGGTCAACCCCCCGCTCCCGAGTAAGCCCAAGCTTGAAAAAATCCTCTACCTTTACCTCGCCACATCAGAACTCTCAGTGTCGTCCTAGTGAGGGAAGAAGACAAAGCCCAGAGGCCGATCTATTATGTGAGTAAGGTCCTCCGGGATGCCGAACTCTACTATTCCAAGATAGAAAAGATGGCCTATGCCCCGATCATGGCTGCTCGAAAGCTCCGCCCCTATTTCCAAGCACATTCGGTTGTCGTTCTAACCGGCCAACCCCTCAAGCAAGTGTTGCACAAGCCTGAATGTTCGGGGCGCCTCATGAAATGGTCCATCGAGCTGAGCCAACATGATATCAGCTATCAGCCAAGGGCCGCTATTAAGGCTCAAGCCCTAGCAGAATTCATAGTGGAAAGCACTATCCCCGACCCTTGCAAGGAAGGCAAGGAACCCCCGTTCTAGAGCATTTATGTCGATGGGTCTTCGTGCGCTGAGGGAAGCGGAGCCGAGGTCATCCTAACCGACTCAGATGACTTTGTTCTCCAGTATTCGCTCCGCATCAACTTTCGAACGTCAAACAATGAGGCAGAGTATGAAGCGCTCACAACCTGAATTCCTGGCACGCAAGGCTGGCACTCAATGCGTCAAGGTATTTAGCGATTCCCTGCTGGTGGTAAACCAAGTTTCGGGGGAGTACGAGGTTAGAGAAAACCGCATGACCAAGTATCTGGCTAAAGTCAAAGAGCTGCTAGCCACCTTCCAAGGAGCAGAAGTCCTACGGATCCCCCGAGAAGAAAATGGGCAGGAAAATGCCCTATCAAAGTTGGCTTCCTCTTCTCTCCAAGGGCTTGAGCGCACTGTTTTGATCGAAGTTGTTTTAAGACTCAGCATTGAGGAAGGAAGCCTCGAACTAATGGAGATACCACCCCCGGCACATGGAGAAAATTGGATGAAGCCCCTTCTCGAATTCCTCAAAAAAGGAGTCCTCCCTCCAGACCCTAAAGAGGCTAGGAAAGTCAGAACCGGAGCCGAGCGATATACGTTCATCGAGGGAGTTATGTATAAGAGCTCCTACACCCAAGTAAAGGGCATACCCTACTTGCGGTCTCTCCCCTGAGGAAGCCCAGTACGCCCTCAGAGAGGTTCATGAAGGAATCGGTGGTGCCCATATAGGAGCAAGGTCCCTTGCCCGCAAAATTCTGAATCATGGCTACTTCTAGCCCACGCTCCATGGTGATGCCGAACAGCATGTTCGCCAGTGCGCCCCCGTCAAAGGTTCTCATCCATTCAGCGTACGCCTCAAGTCGAGCTATCTTTCCCTATCTAATCTGATCCCCTTTGCCATGTGGAAAATGAACTTGCTCGGGACTTTCCCTCCGGCACCTGGTCTGAAGAAATTCCTTATTGTTGCGATCGATTACTTCTCGAAGTGGATTGAAGCCGAGCCCTTAGCAACAATTACGAAAAACAGGGTTCAGCTTTCTGGAAAAACATTATCGGCCGATTCGGCATCCCTCAGATCCTAGTGACCGATAACGAGACCCAATTCACAGGGGCGGCCTTCCGCAACTTTTGTGAGGATCACGGCATCCAGCAACGATTCTCCTCAATATCCCACCCGCAATCCAACGGTCAGGCAGAGAACGCCAACCGACACATTCTCACTGGCCTAAAGAAGAGACTCGACAAATCTGCAAAAGGGTTGTGGGTTGAACAACTTCCTAATGTGCTTTGGAGCTACCACACCGCTAAACGGACCCCGACAGAAGAATCTCCGTTTAACTTGACATACGGTTCAGAAGCCGTCATCCTACTTGAAGTTGGCCTACCCTCTCCCCGCTTGTTATCCTTCAGTGAAGAACGAAATTCCAACCATTTCAAGGGCAATCTTGACCTCATTGACGAGATTCGGGAAAGATCATCCATTTGCCAACACATCTACCAGCGCAGGATCGAGCAGTCCTACAACAAGAAGGTCCGCCTCACGAATCTCAAAGGAGACATGGTCCTTAGAAAGTTATCGATCTCCTTCCCGAGCAAGAAAGGAAAACTGTCTCCAAATTGGGAGGGATTGTACAAGATCTCCAGAGTTATCCGCCCTAGTGCATATCAACTTGAAGACCCAGGGGGGAAGAAAGTGCCAAGAACTTGGAATGCAGAGCATTTGATGAAATTCCAAGAGAGCTGGATTCCTTTGTTTTTATTCACTTCCATTGTTTTCTATTCATTGCCATGTAATAAAGTTATCTGCCTTGGTGCATATCAACTTGAAGACCCCCCTGGGGCCGGGGGGAAGAAAGTGACAAGAACTTGGAATGCAGAGCATTTGATGAAATTCTAAGAGAGCTAGATTCTTTTGTTTTTATTCACTTTCGTTGTTTTCTATTTATTGCCATATAATAAAGGCTCGCAACTTAGAAGCAGCCACTTAGTTTTCTCCTTTATAAAAACATAGTTTATATTTCAGAAAAACTATTGTCAAAAACTGATTGTTTTACCCTGAAAGCGTACACACTAAGTACGAAAACTCTTAAACGACAAGTTGTTGAGAACTCCCAAAAGAAACTCGTGACGTACCAGTGATCCGACCCAGAAAAAGTAACACTCAAATACTTGGCAGATTTTTACTCCAAAAAGAAATCAATCACAAGATCAGAAAGGCACAATCAACAAAAACATTGTTAAGTCCTGAGAAGTTCTTATTTTATAACAAAAATATGGATTACAAGTTTAATTGAGACACAAGCTCCTACAAAAAATACAGGTTGCGTTTGTTTTGTTGTTTTGAAAAGAGTTTTCTGAATAGAGTTTTCTGAAAACTGTATTCTGAATAGAGTTTTCTGAAAATGAGTTTAAAAGCTGTTTGGTTATATTTATTTCTGAAAACTGTATTCTGAAAGCTGTTTTTCTGAAAGAGTTTAAAAGTTGTTCTGTTATATTTCTAGCTGAAAACTGTTATCTGAAAGCTGCTTTTCTGAAAAAGAGAGTTCAAAAGCTGTTCTGTTATATTTCTAGCTGAAAACTGTTATCTGAAAGCTGTTTTTTTGAAAAAGAGTTTAAAAGCTGTTCGGTTATATTTCTAGCTGAAAACTGTTATCTGAAAGCTGTTTTTATGAAAAAAGAGTTCAAAAGCTGTTCGGTTATATTTCTAGCTGAAAACTGTTATCTGAAAGCTGTTTTTATGAAAAAGAGAGTTCAAAAGCTGTTCGGTTATATTTCTAGCTAAAAAAAGAGAGTTCAAAAGCTGTTCGGATATATTTCTAGCTGAAAACTGTTATCTGAAAGCTGTTTTCTGTTTTTCTGAAAAAGAGAGTTCTGAAAACTGTTATCTGAAAGCTGTTTTTCTGAAAAAGAGAGTTCAAAAGCTGTTCGGTTATATTTCTAGCTGAAAACTGTTATCTGAAAGCTGTTTTTCTGAAAAAGAGAGTTTCAAAGCTGTTCGGTTATATTTCTAGCTTAAAACTGTTATCTGAAAGCTGTTTTTCTGAAAAAGAGAGTTCAAAACCTGTTCGGTTATATTTCTAGCTGAAAACTGTTATCTGAAAGCTGTTTTCCAGAAAAAGAGAGTTTAAAAGCTGCTCGGTTATATTTCTAGCTGAAAACTGTTATCTGAAAGCTGTTTTTCTGTTATATTTCTGACAATTTTGAAAATCAATTTGCATTCATCATTTGCTGACATTTTTTTAATTGTTGCAGTTAGATTGCAATGTTGTACAAGTATGAGAACAAGAAACCTGAGCAGCATGTGAATCGAGCAAAAATTAGACGCCATCATCTCCACGGTTGATTCGTCATGTTAGAGTACAAAATTTATTTCAAAATCTTGTATGTACATAATATAGATTCAATGATGTTTTGTGAAGCAACAAATCTCAGTTCATGTATCAGTTATTCTATTTGGATACAAAATAATAAATGACATACAACAACCAAAAGTGCAACTAAAAGCAACCAACAACATATTCATCAAAAAAAAAGCAACCAACAATACGCTTAGGATACCAATTTGTATACAATATCCACATTCGATTTCTCATTTTTTTTCCAGCATAATTTTTCACATTCTCAAAACCCGAACAAGTCTATTCATCGTTACAAATTTACAATCTACCAAATTACCTGCAATTGCATATTATATATATACTGCATATTCAACATTACGATCTCCCATAAGGCCCATACCCGTAGGCATCACTCGGCATCGGAGGAGGATAACAGCATGCCGCTTCCGACGAGCTTATCGCCTGAGAGGTTGAGGACGCTTCCCTGAGCCATGACGTCGATTTCGAGGGCGAGAAGATCGAGGCGGTCGGTGGCGAGGTTGAAGCAGAATATTCCGTCCCACTCTGGGTTCTCGCCGCCGTCAGAATCGACGGCGGTCTTCTTGTCGCGGCGGTCGGAGTTTGACGAATCGGCGACAGACATGATGGCGTAGAGGGAGGGGTTCTGGAAGAGGGTGAAGGACTTGATGCCGCGGCCAGAGATGGATTTCAGATCGATCGAGGTCGGTTCCATTCTCTCTTGATTTCTTGATTTTCTTTTTCTTTTTTCTTTTTTCTTTTTTTTTGGTAGGGGATTTTTTGGGAGGAAGAAGATGGAGGGTAAGTTGAGCCGCGGGAGTATTTTAATGAGAGGAAAGTTGAGCCGCGGGAGAGTTGAGAAGTGAGAGAGGAGAGTGCTGTTTTCGAAAAGAGGGGGTATCAGTATTCTGAATAGTGTTTGGAAAAAACACTTAAAACAAACGCCAACTCAGGATATTATTTCAGGAAAAAAAAAAACTAAAACAAACAGACCCACAGTGATCTTCCTAACTCTTTCTAGAAAGAGGGACACTCCTATTAAGAGATAGCGCGGCCGACGAGCACTATGCCGCTCTCTCGACCCTCCTGAAGAAATTTCTAGACCCGCAAGCGGGTCGTACCATCAGGGCCCATTGTTCTAGCGGCCCCTCCAACCGATGCCCCGCTGGACGAACCAGCTACTCCACTCTGAGCGTCCCCTGGGACTCAGGGGACTTCGGGCAAACGGAGAGCCAACTCCTGAAATGACCTTCCTTGAGCACGCTCTTCTCGCGAGCGCGACGTGCTCCTGAAGTTGCCACCATCAAGAAGCCTCTTCAATCGGTGAACTTCCATCTCTAGCTCAACTATTCTCTCTTTGAGAGAAGCATCCTTCACCTAAAGCTTCAAACGAGGCACTCCCTACGGAAAACTCGAGAATTGTCCTCTTAAGATGGGAAACCACCATACTCCTCTCGAGCACCACGTTTTTCAACCCATCTCGTTCAGAGGTAGCCGAAAGTAGGGAGTAACGAAGGAGTTTAACCCGTGAAGACTCTCAAGTAGGTGTCTCCCCTGAAGGACTATCTTCTACCCCAACAGGGGGTACTTCTCGAGAAGCCTCATCGTCGCCCCACGCTGCTATCTCTCGACGGGATAACACTCTTCTCAAGTGACTGAGCTCCGCTTCGACTTTCGAAAGCCTTTCCCAAGACTGAGCAAGTCCCAACTCAGTAATACAGAGCTTGGTATGAAGTTGTGACGTACCGCTGTCCTGAGAAACACGTATGGGGAGTACAAAGACCTACCAACCAAAGAAAGAGACGTAAATCACTCCAAGTTAAAGTGTAAAAGCTACAAGATAGATCTAACTTAAAGTATGAAAGCTACAAGATAGCTTTAAGTTAAAGTGTGAAAGCTACAAGATAACTCTAAGTTAAAGAGTGAAAGCTACAAGATAGCTCTAAGTTAAAGCGTGAAAGCTACAAGATAGCTCTAAGTTAAAAATTAAAAAAAACAGGAGAAGAGAGCTTCAGTGCCATACATAATAAGGACGCCCAAAAAGAAGTTTTTCATTGCTAAAGTAAAGATACAAAAGCAGTGGCCAGTCCGCTATTAGGCATCGATACTAAAGCATTAAAAAAAAGAAGACAAAAGCAACGAACAACAGTGTAGTTACAGAAGAAGTTAGGGGTCCACCTCGACAGACTGGTCTGCGGGGGGTGGGACAGACAGTACCCCAAGCAATCGAACCCGGGGACACGCGCTTCTACGTGCTTAAGCGCCCTCGCGTACAACTGCCCCATATTTGAGCGCAAGTGCCCCTTCGCTTTGGCCTTTGCCGCCTCCACAGCCTCCTCCTCCTTGGTCGTAGCCTCTATCAACTTCGCGGGAAGCTCTCTCTCTCTGTCCGCCCCCTCCTTCTCCAAGGCGATTTGCTCATTCGCCTTCGCCAACGCGGACTCAAGCAAACTTATCTGAGTCGCTCGAGTCTCCGATAGGCACTTCGCCTCCTCATACGCCTTTGCGGTCTTCGCTCGCTCAGACCGGTCCCTGTCGCTCACCGCCTTGAACTCTTTCTCTTGCTCGGCGAACTACTCCAGTAGGTGGCTAAAGTGGCAAGTAATATACAAGAACAAAGAAGAGATTCTAAGTTAGAAAGGCACAGGAAAAAATTCTAAGTTACAAAGGCAAAAGAAAAAATTCTAAGTTATGAAGTTCAAGACGGAACTTACCGACATGTTCGCCCTGGCTATCTCTAGGACGTTATCACCTACTGACCCTGCCTTCATGGCAGCTCGGTCCTTCGGAGTCGCCAAGTGTTGCACCGCCTGCATGCATATGGCGGAATCCCCGAGGAAGGCATCGTGTTTCATCACACGCCAGTCGGGGACGAAGAGCTTCTTGTGCTCTTCAGTGAGAATCGCCTCCGCCGTTGCAGTAAGAGACGGAGCTTCCAAAGCCAGAGCGGCACCGAGAGTGAACTCCCCAGCATACGAGGCAGGAGAAGCGGAAGGGGGAGACTCCAAGTTAACCAACGGCGTGGTGGGCGCCGAGCCACGTGTAGCTTTGGTAGACGAGGGCCCCACGGTCGTCCTCTTCCTCTTCTTCCCATCTGAAGCCTTGCTACTTAGACCCCTTCGATCGGACAACATCGATTTGAAGTCCATGTTCGTTGCTTCTGCGAAGTGAGACACGAAGGAATTAGCATATGAAGATATGTAAGTCTGCACACAAAAAATGAGAAATATAAGATGCATACTAGGGTCGATCGG
Source organism: Hemerocallis citrina (assembly GCA_017893485.1). Taxonomy (NCBI): domain Eukaryota; kingdom Viridiplantae; phylum Streptophyta; class Magnoliopsida; order Asparagales; family Asphodelaceae; genus Hemerocallis; species Hemerocallis citrina. The sequence continues at coordinate 214,358,098 of CM030363.1, forward strand.
ACCGAGACCTCCACCGAAGAGAACCTCCTCGGTTATATCTTTCCAACACAGAGGAGGACGGCTCAGAAGTTTTAAAACAACCTCATCCTCCTCCAGACTCAACACCGGTTCGGCTTTCGCCCACTTCGGCACCTCCTCTCTCCACCTCGTGGGAATCCCCCACGGTTCGCAACTCCAAATCAGAAAGTACTTCTCCTTCCAAAACTTGATAGAGTCGGGGTTATCAATCAGCTTCACCCCCCCGACACGGCGACAGATAAAACTTATACTTCGTCTTGCTCTTTCGATGGTATCTATAGTCTCCGGAGAACACTAAGCTGAGGCTCGACCCCCGCTGCCTGACATTGAAGAACGAAGTTGTTGACATGTCTCCACATGTTCGACATATATTGGATCGTACTCAAAGAGTACCACTTCAGTACCTGGGTCACAAACGGCGGAAGGGGCAGACGAAGGCCGGCGTGGAATGCGTCGAACGGAAAAAAGCACGTGTCAGGGAAGATTGGCGAACAGGCTCTAACACCTGGACCTGGAAGGAGAAGCCCGAACTCCATCGGTATCATGAAGCTCTATCAGACACGGACCAAGTCCCTCTCCGAAAGTATTGATGGGGTGTCGTCGACTTCGGAGTGCTCCCGTGGTCTATCTCCTTGTACGAAGCCGACATTCCGTATACTACCCTGGACAGAAGGTCGTCTGAATAATCTCGAACCCCGCTGAGGCCCGTCAAGGGGCACGGAAGCCTTCCAAACTCCCCCGCTTCCCTCACCTTCTCTACTACCGTCTCGGCAATAACCGACCCTACCACCCTCTTCCCCTTATCCACGCTCAGGGGAAGGATCAATTGTCGATCCCCTTCACGGTCTGAAGTGGAGGTCTCATCCCCCAAAGAAACCCTAGACATCTTTTGACGAAATATATAAGCATAAATATATATATATTTACCTTGATGTGACTGCTACGGTCAGAATAGCTCGTCGGAAAATCAAACGCCTGGCCGCGACCGCTAGCAAACCACCCAAGACAGAAAGAAATTATTTTCAAGAGATAAAGAAAAGAATGAGAAAATGAGGGGGGTGAAGTCTTATAGAGAAGGGGGACGTCGTTTGGGCATCTGAGACCTTTGGGCCCCCAAAACCGTAGAAAAGCCCAAACTGTCGTGAATACTGAGCAGCAAAACTTGAAAAGGAGGGAATCTCACACAGCGCAAAGGCCGTTGACTGGTCAACGATCAAAGGGGACACGTGTCACGCTATCGAGCCACCATAGCTCTTCGGTGGCGTACTCCGAGCAAATGCATCCCCGAACGTGAAATCACGCAAAAGCCATAAATTGGTCAACAGTCAACAGTCAAAGGGGCACATGTCATGCTGTCGAGCCACCATAGCTCTTCGGTGGCATACTCCGAGCAAAAGCGTCCCCGAACATGAAATCACGCAACAACCATTAATTGGTCAACGGTCAACGGTCAAAGGAGGCACGTGTCACGCTATCGAGCAATCATAGCTTTCCGAGCAAACACGTCCGCGAACGTGAAATCACGCAAAAGTCGTTGAACGGTCAACGGTCAAAAGGGACACGTGTCATGCTGTCGAGCCACCATAGCTCTTCGGCGGCATACTCCGAGCAAACGCGTTCTCGAACGCGAAATCACACAAAAGCCGTTGACTGGTCAACGGTCAAAGGGGACACGTGTCACGCTGTTGAGCAATCATAGCTCTTCGGTGGCATACTCCGAACAAACGCGTCCCCGAACACGAAATCACGCAAAAGCCGCTGACTGGTCAACGGTCGACGGTCAAAGGGGACCCAAATCATGCTGTCGAGCAATCATAGCTCTTCGGTGGCATACTCCGAGCAAACGCGTCCCCGAACACAAAATCACCCAAAAGCCGTTGACTAGTCAACAGTCGACGGTCAAAGGGGGCACGTGTCACGCTATCGAGCAATCATAGCTCTTCGGTGACATACTCCGAGCAAACGCGTCCCCGAACGCGAAATCACGCAAAAACCGTTGGCTGGTCAACGGTCAAAGCAGACACGTGTCACGCCGTCGAGCAATCATAGCTCTTCGGTGGCATACTCCGAGCAAACGTCCCCGAACGTGAAATCATGCAAAAGCTGTTGACTGGTCAATGGTCAAAGGGGATACGTGTCACGCTGTCGAGCCACCATAGCTCTTCCATGGCGTACTCCGAGCAAAATCATCACTGACTGTGAAATCATGCAAAAATGGTCAACGGTCAACAGTCAAAGGACATGTGTCGTTCACGCCTTTCCTGACCGTTCGATCTTCCAGATCATCGAGCCGATCATGATCGACGGCCCAGATTGTCCACGTCGCCAGATAATTTAATTATTAAATTAAATTTTTTATTTAAAAATTCCGAAAAATAATTAAAAATTCAAAAAAAAATCTTAAAATAATTATTAATTCAGAAAAATATTTTTTAATTCTGAAAAATACTTATTAATTTAGAATATTTTAATTGAAATTTTCAAAGATTAATTATTAAATTTCAAAAATTGAAGAAAAAATTCAAAAAAATGTTTTAAATTGGAAAAGATTCACAAAAAATCCAGAAAATTCTAAAAATAATTCTGAGTATTTTACAAACTCAGAAAAACATCTTTACACTCCAAGCGAGTTCTAAACATCCCCGGGAACGCCGATAAATTCTATGAGCCATTAAAAACGGACAGACTACTCCTCAAAGACTGTGAAACTCAGTCTTCGAGAGTGGCGGGCTTGTGATATGGGTAAAAATAGAATTAAATCGGAACCGTTCAAATCGGTCACAAATCATAAAGCGCTCGGGGGTAAAACGATGATTTCACCTACAAACGGATCCGAAAATGGGAACTGGGTCTTTTCCAAGCCCAATAACTAAAAAATGGGTATGTCTCACTATGTCAGGGTGACAACCCATTATAAACAAACCCAGTACATTTAAAGAGTAATTCAAATTTATGATTATCTCTAAGAGGCGGTTTGAACCAAATCTCTCATCATGAAACGATTTAAACTCTCTTGCTTATCCAAAAATACCGGGACATAGAGATAAATGTTTATATCTAAATTCTCTAAAGGCGACTATAAATACCACTCTACCCACACCATAAAAAGGTAATCAATATTTTTCCTACAAACACTCTTTCATAATCTCATGGATTGCTGACTTGAGCATCGGAGGGTTCGTCGGAGGGATCTGTCCCGGTGTTTCGAACTTTTTTGTAAGTCAGCAACGATATCAAGAAATGGTTCGCGCCAACAAGAAGTCAGTAGATTTGATTTCATTGTTTCTAGAAGAATTCACAAATCATCTGTTTGCTCCCACACCAAACTTAGCAGCAACAAAGGTTAAGAATCGAGCAGTGTGACTCTTCAATGCCCGTTGCTCGAGAGCAACTTCTGATGCGCAATTGCAGATCTTACCTGCAACCTACACACACAATTACTTGTGCAGCTTTTCACTCAGAGCTGATTATCAGCTAGTCTCCCTGTACCAACCTAGTTGTGATATCTCTGTTCCTCCAGGCTATTAATTTTATTGGGACATTAGTTGAAAATTTTGATCTACATGACTAAATTACTCAGAATGGAAGATCAAGTCATTTGAGATTTGTTTGTCCATGCATTAAAGTGCTACAAATTGTATACTTGAATATAGTTACCTTGGTAATGACATGATCAATGTGAACGGTTCGGATTATCCACGTGATGGCGGTTCGGATTATCCACGTGATGGCTATGCCATGGAGTTCTCACAAAGCTTTGCGTGAGAACCATTCTCACTCGATCACCTATATATATATATGGAGAGAGGAAAAGGAACCATAGACTTATATGAGCATATTACCTAATATAGAGTAATTATACACACGACCCATTATGGACGATTGGAATTGTTCACATTGATCTTCGTGTCACAATATCTACGAATATGAAAAATCAACTTGTTCCAATGATTTTTTTATCATGTTTCAAGTACTCACAAGATGAAAAGTTTTTTTAATAAAATAACAATCGGAACCAAGCAATGTATGGGTAAGAAGCCTCAGGTTCAATTTTTGCAAACGTACGTCTTACGACATAAGGAACATGATGAACAGTGTGGATCATCTATGTAGAGTTCCACTGTGTGTACTACTCTATATAAGAGAAATTTTCTCCTGCAAGTATGAGGCTTCCTTTCCTTCCATATATATATATATATATATATATATATATATATATATATATATATATTGGGAGAGAGACCACGCTTAGGAAAGCAAATATGCCAAGCCATGTGCAAATTGAGCATAAATTTGAAATGTTCTATATAACCAAAGGGCAGATTAAAAAAATCCAAAAAGAATAAAATGAGACCAACCCTTAGACATGACTACAAGTGAGCTCCCATTATTAGCACCAGCAATCGTGCTAATATAGTAGTTTTGCTCCCACTGTTCCATGATCCATTCCTGCGCACAAAAAGCTATTGAAGTAAGCATATGGAATCAAAGTTCAAAAATAAAAAACATAAACAAGACAATAACAATAACAAAAACGATGATGATGATAATATTAATGATAAATAAAACAAAAACAGGTGAAATCCAGTTCGCACCTTGTGGAGAAAAACTGGTGACCATTTATAAACTTGAGAACTGAATCCAGTCCCAGCATCCATAATGAGAGCCCACAGATTAGCACTATTTGCAACACAGCTCAACAGTAGACCATCCTCATTTCCTCGTTGAATATGTTGTGCCAGACGTGAGGCTGTCACATTGTAATGGTACCTGAACCATTAAAAAAGATTAATAAGGTGTAGACTATAAAATAAATTCAACATCTAATATGCGGAGAAAAGAATTGGTTATGATTATATAATAAAAATAAATGCACTGATAACCAAGTAAACATGCTAAATAATTAACACAAGATGCACTAGCCTAGCACTTTTTCTAATGTTAGTTGACTAAAGTGAATAAGAAGGAATAATAATCCTGATTAATTGAAGATAATATTGCGAGGAGAAGAACTTCAAGAAAGTTGCATTCCAACAAGAATGTTCCATGCAAAGAAAAGCATTTTGCTAAGACCAAATAAATACCGATGTTATACACACCTGATATAAGCATGTCATTAAGTATGAATGCTACAGTGTGTGCCCGTGTAGCATAGCTTCCACAAAAAAAATGGCTGCATTATCCATATTCAGGAGCAAGGTTCAAAATTTCGGTATCGGGATGCTGCCAGGTTGCTATAATTTTTTTATATCAGGACCGGTATTGGCCAAATAGACAGTTAGAATAAAGTGTTTTTTCAATAAAAATAATATTTTAATGTTTAAATTTTTTAACTGAAATATTTTAATATTTTAAGAAATCAATTGATCAATTTGTCATATTTAAAATTTGTTGGACCGGTGGTATTGTCCTTGGTCGGCCCGATTCGGCCAATCCCGCATCCATCTCGGCCGATCCCCGAGTTGGACTGCGAATCCCGATTTTTTGGAGGATCAGATCGCCCCTCCAAAACCAATCCAATCTGAATCCGGATCAAACGATCATTTAAACTATGCATGGGATATTCCACCACACAGAATCTGGGAATCAAAAGTTATTAGAATAATCTGCCCTTATCTCGCTTGAGAGAAATATGACCATGAGTCCGGAGCCTCTATTTTAGCTGTCTTTCAAGGACCTAACGTCGTAGGGAGCCGACCTCAAGATGAAAACATTTTCTTCTTTTATCTCTGTTGTTTTACAAAGTCGTCTTAGAAGGACTTACTAACAGTCACAAATGTTGTAATGAACAAAATTCTGCCAATGTCCCCAGGTAATACTAAAGAGACTATCAAGGCTAAGGTAACTGTTGCTATAAATGAGTGTATACAAGGTTCAAAAAAGGGAAACAGGTGGAAACGCGGCACCATTTAGGTTTTTACATTTCAACGAGGATTAAATGGAAAAAACAGTTTTCTTTTTTTTAATACAAAAATGTGAAAATTGAATAAAAATACAGAAAAAACAGAAAAAAGGAAGATAAAAATTGGAAGTTGCAAACATTAATGATTATCATTTAGCACATGCACAAAATAAAATAAAATTTCATAGTTCATAAATACATGTGTAAAAACAAGAGGATGTGGAGAAGAAAACGATTGAGATTTTGTTCTGAAATTGGGATTGGAAGGGTAAAACGGGTATTGGGCCGGGTTGAAATAAATTATGCTAAAGAATTATATACCCAAACCCAAAATCATTTTTTAAAAAAAGGTTTAAACCCAGTGACCCGTTTAGATTGGGTATTTGTTGTGTTTTTTGACCTTTTTGACCATTTTTCAACAACAAAAAATTGCGGTTTGATCTTATTGCAATAGCTGTTTTTCATTAGTAGTAAATTTAAGCATTTGGTTGCTAATGTATCTATATTATTTTCATCAGGATACTTTAACTATACAAACAAATTGGAACAGACATGATAATCTGTTTCTTTATACAATATATTTGATGTTGAACATACCAAAATATTGGCATGAATATCAGTCAGTAATTAGTAGATACATGTATTAACTATTAAAACCCGTAATATATTAGCCACTTAGCGAAGTAGTCAACCATGAGGATACTTGTTTGGGACTTCTTTCTGGCAGACAGGCCAGTGCAGCATGTTCCTCTTGAACGGATATAATTTGGGTATACTGAACAGTCACTTCGGAAATTCTGTAATCATGGGCTCTATTGATCCACTATTTAGTATGATCAGGGTCATTTGACATGATTTCGTTCATTCTCTCACAGTTCTATTTTGCAGAAATGTTGATGACATGAACAGGAAGGATTTCTAAGAAGTGGTATTTGATAGCTTGAGAAAATGATTATAAAAAATGTAATTACTGAATAATTGCTTCCCTTGTAAGGATTATGAAATGGTGATTTGATGTTGCACGCTTTGTTCTATTATTTTGATTGTAAAAGCCAATAAATGTGACGAGTTCAGTCCATTTATTAACATTCGGGCTAAGCGAGTAACAATATTTCCCTTAAAAAAAATTAATACCTTCTTTACTTGCTATATCTAGAATCTTTTATTGGTTAATATTAACGCTTCAAAACCTTTCTAATTCATACTCACGAGGGAAAGAATGCCAACCATTCAGAAATCAAACTCTAAACTAATACTAATGATAGTATACCCACCTCAGAATTAACAAGCAATCAGTTAATTTTTTAGCATTTCATCCGCACAAGAAGGTATACTGCGAATTAAGCAGTAACTACACTCATGAATCCAGACAAATTGCTTCTTTTTTCTCTATTAAAGCATGTGTTAAGCATGTTTAATAGAGGTGGCAATACTAACCACAGGACATGCTTTAAATAACATAATTTCTGCAAAAAGAATTACCTCTGTTTCATAGGTATTCTTGCATTATACACAGAAATCCACTGAGTAGCAGAAACACCCACACGAAGCTTCTTCCGCAACTGACCATTATCATCATCATCAATAGTCAACCGACCTCGTTTTTGGCCAACCTGAAAAACATGCTGTCAGTGCAAAGTTCTGCTAGAGATTACAACAAAATATATACATTCCAGAATCCAGACCATATGAAGCTATAGATTACCTTTTGTGCACCATCAATATTGATTGGCCTAATACCCGGATTAGGTCCAATTAACCCATCAAACAATGATATTAGCTTAGAATAATTTGGTTCTTCATCAAACTTCATATTGACCACAATCTCAAGAAATTTCTTAAACGGTGGGGGACACAAGCTACAAAGCATTTCTGGAGATGTTGACATCTTCTTCTTGCAAACTAAATACGATTTAGCATCACCCTGCGATGATATAATACAAGTCAAAGATTCAGACAGATTACCCCTAATGCAAACCCATTTAGAAATTTAAAGTTTATTAGAGTAACAACTCAGTCACCTGGTAACCTTGCCATGGTAATCTGCCCCGCAGAAGAAAGATGAGAGTGTATGCAAGAGATTCTAGATCATCTCTCCTACTTGCAGTTCTTCCCAAATGAGCATGACAACTAGCATATCGAACAGTTCCCCTACAACAAATGAACAGATCAGCTGAAGGTATTTGAGTTTACGACAGTAAAAGAAAGTTTTAAAATACCTGAAGACATCTGGACGTTGATCATATTCTACATGCTCACCACTTGCAGTGTCTCTCCATTTTGTTGCTGCAGAAATATTGATAAGAAACCAATTTTTGAAAGAAAGTAACAGTGAAGAAACACAGTGGAAGTAAAGACCCAAAACTCACTTCATGAGAATGAGATGCCAAGCAATAATCAATTACAAAAAAGCAACATGACAATGAATAAAGGCAGTGAGTTGATTGGAAAACAATCCTCGTCTACCATGATCAACTATTTCTCTCACCTAGTCCCAGGTCCACTAGATATAACTTCCTCTCTTGAGGTGTTGCTGGCTGGCCGAGTAGAAAGTTTTCAGGCTTCACATCACCATGGACATACCTAGTTGCATTATAAAATGAAAATGAATAGTTAAATTAAGAATAATTGAGGATAAATTTACAGTCCAAATCTACTGTTATTGCAAGCATGTGAGATGAATCTATTAATATCTATCTTCTCAATGCAACAATAAGATTAAAGTATCAATGCTTACCCTTTCGAGTGCACCTTCTCTAGTATTGAGATAGATTCCACAGCAATACAAGCAACCATTTCTGAGGACATCCTGTGAAACCACGGAATATATAGATTATACTCCCAATCGAATAAAAACTAATAGGAGTAACAGTTTATGCAATCTTTTAGATCGTAAAGAAACCCAAACCATTTTGCTAGAAATTGTGAAGGTCTGGAGTGCAAGAAGCAAGCATTAGCATTATACATTACTAAAAAGCAAAATGGATTTAATCCCATCTGATGACAGTAGTGCTTATAAATATATTAAAGACATGAAATTAGTTAATTCTGGTAATAGTGCTGAACGATTCAATCATTCAAGAGTAACTACATTGTAGTGGAGTAGGAAATGTAAAAGGTAAGAGTACAAATAACATGCAATTAGAGTGAGCAAACAACACATAATATCTAGGTTGTGTTTGGGTGGTTGCAACTGGGACAATTCTCAACTGAAATTATGCAAGTATTTCAGTTGTAGCTATTGGTACTAAATGAGCAAGAAGGGGTTTTTTGCAAAGAAGGCATTTATTGAGACATGCCACCTGCAACCGAATTTGGCAAAAATGGCTTGCATGCAACACAGTGCACTGCAGTTTACAAACACCCACAAGCCTGAAATGGTACCAGTGATTCCAACAAAGAATGCAGAAGTAGATCTTCATAAAAAATGTGAGGAAGTGGTTTGATATCACAATACCAATGCAATCTAAGAAGTTAAACTATATTGGGATTTTAAATTATTAACACAGCTAAGAATATTGCAACAGAGAGGGAGGGAAGTAAAAAAGTAAATAGCTGATAGAGCAAATCAGAAAAAACATTATGGGGGAAAGGAACATAACATGCTGACCTACATATGTCAGTGAGTACTCAGTTATTACGAGAAGAGGAAAGGATAACTAGAGGTCCGAAGTTTAGAATGCTTATGAACAGGAGCATTTGATTGATTTGCAATTAAATTGGCTCGCTTAAATTAACGAACACTTGACTCCCTAAAACTAGCATCCATCCTCCCACATAAAATAAATGGAAACAAGTTTATGATTAAATCAATCCAGTTCTTATACAAATTTAAACAGTACGAAAAAATCCCTTTGATAATAGTATGTGTTGTTTATGTAAATCATAGATGTAAAAATAAAGATAATTCTTTCTTCAAGAAGAAAGGGATAATTCATCCATGAAAAGGGGGGGAAATCTGAAACAAAAAATAGGCCCTCGAACTCTATATATACCCATGAGGAAAGAGAAACCTCATACTTATAGGAAGAGAATTCAATCCTATAGTTGAACTCAAACGGTTGGACTCTATCTGGATCCTATGTCATAAGCCACGTGTACAAAAGATCGAGTAGTTTAAAGGCTTTTAATGACACACACAACTTGGGTGCAGTGGAGCTAAGTGACACCGCCTCATCGGTTAAAGCATTTTAATCCACGTTCTCAACTTAAGATCAGGGACAGAGACATGTACGGGCCGAACTAGGTCATGGCCCCACCGCATTTTTCCAAATTGTATACCTAATACCCATATATTTATGTAACTGCTCCTCCTATTCATTTAATGGTGGTTTTATGCAAATTGAATATTGTGAAGGATATTTTGAGAAAATAGCCTAAGAATTGGTGGCTGTCACATGGCAGAGATACGGGGCTTAGAAAATAGGGTTTTTCCCACACAAGCCCCTCAATAATATTGAAGTTCTATATAAGTCAATCTATTTTCAAATAAGGCACTCGATCCATACAAAAGTGATGAGTTTAAGCGAGTGCAACAACATGAAAATTATGATCTAATAAATCAACTTTTGGGGAGAAATTTTAAGTAGATTGATCACTTTCAAATTTGGATCAGGAGGCAATGAGAAAATAGTAATTTTTGGGAGACTTATATGTTATTTGGAGTTTGTGGGGATTTGTGTAGAAAAAATAATTTAAAAAACAAAACTAAAATATCTCTCTCGTACCCTACTGCACTTACCTTAGTAACCATTAACTTAATTTCTCTCGTTCCTAGATGATTTTTATGATATGAAAGAATGCTCAGTATTGCTTTGGATGAGTTGATATGTATTAGAAATATAGTTATTAAGTTAATTTTGGTTGTATATTTGAATAAATTAGATGAATATTTATTATTGGAGAATTTGTTTCAAACTAATCCAAAATAATTTAATATTATATATCGTGTGGAATACATCCTCAAAAATTTTATATATTTATGAACTATTGGCCCCTCTTGATATATGATCATGCCTTCGCCCCACTCGGGATTCTGTGAAAAAATGCTTTTTTCTTCTTACCCAGCTCCTCCCAAAATTTGTGATCTTTCTCCTCTTCTACTTCATCACAACTTGAGAGTGACACCACCTGATTGGTTAAAGCAATTTAATCTATTTTCCCAACTTAAGAAAGAATAAAGGTTTTAAAGGTTTTATATAGAGGGGTTTTATGAAAAACACTCTCTTTTACTACATTTTTCTTCACCAAAAAAATTTATCTTTCATCTTTCTCCTCTTCTTCATTAGCGCCTTACTCTTCTTTCTTCAGTAAATTCAACCCGACCTCCCCTCGCTTCCGCTTTCTTCTTCAATCCAGCTCTTCTCAAATTTGTAGGAGGTGATACTTGCAAACAAAGTGATTATAATCATTTGGTGAGTCCCTTCATTGATGACCCACACGGTTCACCATGATTTTTATATCATAAATATTTGAAATAAATCATGTGGTTTACAGTTCAGTAATCATGCTTCCACTAGTCTAACTTGTAACCGTTAACTTTACAAACAAATAGTGATAAAAGAGTGTGTGTGTATATATATAGAGAGAGAGAGAGAATAAGAAAGATCTACATATGATGGTGTTTATAGATCTAGAAAAAGCATATTATAAAGTCCCTAGAGACAGTATGGTGGGTGTTAAATAACAAAATAGTAACTATTCGGTATATTGAGAAGATTAAGGATATGCATGAAGGGACAATAACCACAATTAGAACAACTACAGGAGAGAGTAGTGAATTCCCTATTACAGTAGGTTTACACCAAGGTTCGGCTTTAAACCACTACTTCTTTGCTTTGGTTATGGATGAATTGACACGAGGAATACAAGATGAGGTGCTTTGGTGTGTACTTTTGCCGATGACATCATCTTAGTAGAGGAGACTAGTGCATGAATCAATGCTAAAGTAGAATTGTGGAGAGAAACTTTAGAAGCTAGAGGGTTTAGAATAAGCATAACTAAAACATAGTACATTGAGTGTAATTTTAGTGATATTCGGAACACAAATGAGGCAATAGTGAAGCCTGATGGTAAGAGATACCTAAGAGATGTTTCCGATATTAGGCTCGATTATACACAAAGATGGGAAGATTTGTGAAGATGTTATACATAGGATCAAAGCATGGTGGCTTAAGTGAAGAAGCACTAGTGGTGTTTTGTGTGACAAACGTATACCTTTGAAGTTGAAGAAAAAATTTAAACCAGCAATGATATATGGAGCAAAGTGTTGGTCAACAAAGAAACAACACATCCAAAAAATGAGTGTAACGGAGATGAGGATGCTAAGATGGATGTGTGGTAACAACACATCCAAAAAATGAGTGTAACGGAGATGAGGATGCTAAGATGGATGTGTGGTAAAACTAGGAATCACAGAATTGGAAACAAGTATATACGAGACATGGTAAAAATAGCTCATATCAAAGATAAATTAAGAGAGAATCACCTCCGGTGGTTTAGACATGTCACACTTAGACCTAGTAGTGCCCCCATTAGCAGGAGTAATTTAATAAGTATTGAGGGTAAAGTTAGGAATAAGAGAAGACCTAAACTTACTTGGGTGAAAACGGTGAGAAAATATATGATATCTTGTGGCCTTACAGAAGATATTGTGTTAAACCGAGCAGAATAAAAAACAATAATTCATGTAGCCGACCCCAACTAGTTGAAAAAAGGCTTTCTTGTTGTTGTCATTGTCGTGTGTGTGTGTGTGTGTGTATATACATATAGAGAGAAAGAGAAAGAGAGAGAGAGAGAGCGGAAGGAAATGTGGCATAGGAGGAAACAACCTACCATGGCACCTTAAAAAACCCTACATACACCGTTCAAATGCATAATCCACTTTGTTCAAAGTGTTTAACATGTCATAAAACATAAGAGGATGAAATATTATCAAAGTTGAATATATTTTGCCCATTTATTTAATGATCGCAATAGTTGTATTGCTGAAAACCGTTCATTTTGCAACCTCATGGCACCTTAAAAAATCCTACATCCATCTTTCAAATGCATGGTCCACATCGTTCAAAGTGTTCGACATGTCATACAACATAGGAGGATGAAATATTATCAAAGTTGAATATGTTTTGCCCATTTATTTAATGATTGCAATAGTTGTATTGTTGAAAAACCATTCATTTTGCAACCTCATTATAAATGGGCAAAACATATTCAAATTCAATAAACAAATTTCACACTATGTTTTATGATATGAAGATCAACTTGCACGGTGCGGATCGTGAATTTTGGTTGTGGAGAATGGATTTTTAGTGCGCCAATTTCCTCTTATGGCATAGGACCCCATCGTTTACCCTTCATCATGTGCTTATGCATTATGAATGATAGCCTATGTTTAACGAATACTTCAAAATGGGTTTTGTGTCTGTCTCAGACAAATACCTCACATCGACACTTGCAGGACACCCACATCAAATCTATATCCAAGTCAGAACTTAGAACTGGGGGTCATGTCTGACCCGTGACAAAACCTTGTCTTGGTAACCTTTTTATAATGGCCTTCTTGCAGGGAGAGGTAGACATGTAAGAGACGAAAGAAAAGTGGCATGATATATGGTAGGAGAATGAGTGTAACTTCAAGTTAAAGGTTAGAGATGACAGTTATATAATATATAACCCAAACCACAAAAATGAAATCTAGTATTATAATTTAGTGGGTAATAGACTAATAATAACTTCTATGGTCTAGTTTAGAAATCGGTTGTAAATACATCAAGGCAAATTTACTGTTGGATAAACATATATAGGTATATATGACAAATAGAGTTGAAATGTGCAAATTATATATAAAAGATAATTAGCCATGGTCCATGCATCTATACATATACGTACATTAACATATGTATACATCTAGATGCATATAGTTGTGTCCCGTGTCCAATATTGTTTATAAATGGCATGCCATAATGTCTCTGTCCTATCGCATGCATCCTGTCGTATCGCATGTGTCCCGTGTCTGTATCCATGCAACATCGCTTACGGTTGTAAACTTCACTGTCCTGACAACCACCGGCAATGGAGTTACAAAAACTAGCCTAAAGGATATCATGCTTATTTAGAGGAGCTATGATCTGGTACAAGGTACATTTAAGAAACCATAACATGTAAGATTCTAGCATGTGATTAATAAAAAAGTTAGAAATCTTGCATTCACCAAATAAAAGCCTGCAACAAAAGCATAATTTTATAACCTATGAATCATAGAACAATCATTTGGCAAGATACTAACATTTGCCCTGCAGAGTTCCATGTGTCCCATAAGCTCGGGCCAAGCATATCCATAACCTGGAGTTAAACAAAAATAGGAAAAGATGAAGAATGGATCATGGACATTATCTTGCACAGGCTCGCAAGTTAAGGCGAAGTTTGAAACTACTTTGATGTGGAATGACATATGAACAAAGACCCAATGGTGCATAGAAGACAATAAATGCATATAAAGGGATATAAAATTGTACCATCACATAATAATCGCCTTGCTGCCCTTTATAGTGCACCCTAGGAACCCCATGACTGCCACCGAGGACGCTGTTTGACAAAAAATAAGCAGCAAGTCAATGCAATACATATACACAACAATTGAGATGAAATCTACAGAGAAGAGAGGTTAGACGAACCTATAAACTTGCCATTCACATGGAGAACCATTATTACAGCCTTTGCTGTTTCGGTGCTCAAATTTCAGTGCAACCTGGTCGAAAGGAACAAGAAAAAGAGACCAACAACATACGAATCAGAAGATGAGAAGCTGAAAAAAAGTCTCTGACATAATAAAAGAGAATCTACAAATTACTATTGAGCCAAAGCTGCAATTGCTATCAAGCAGAAATGAAATGACGTTAATAGAAGTACCTCCAGAGCACCAGTACCACCATCGCGATCACTACCTCCAGAAACACGGCGACCAACAAAAACCTGACCAAACCCACCTTTACCCAATTTCCTCTCAACCTTGTAAACAGGAGATCCTCCAACTTGAACCTGAGTTGCATAAGGGAAAAGAAACCACAATTATTATATATATGTCTAGCAAGGGATTACCTGCAAGAAAAAGAATCTTTGCCCACACAGATCCATAAGAAGAAAGAACCAAAGGAAGGGGAAATGCATCAGATAAAATTGTATCCTTTTCTTATCATCAAAGTCAGAGAAAAAGAAAAAGAAAAAAAGAACTTAACGATGGTGAGGAAAAGGCAAAGCACTAAAACAAAACTGGTAACTACGAATAAAATGATTGTTGCTGGATTTTGGAATATGCACATCTTATTCCAAGAAGGAAAAGAGATACACGGATGAGATGACCATACATCACAAATAAACAATAATAAACCACATAAGATATACAAGTTGAAATTCAAGAGGAGTTATGTAACGTAATTGCAGCATGTTTTATGGGAACCATGGGTCAAAATGTTCACAATAAAGACCAACATGCCCAAATATGAGCTAGCTAAAATGAAAATGTTGAGGTGCATGACGGTTGATTATTAAAGACAAGAAGAGAAATGTGATTGTAAGAAATTAGAGGTAGCCAAATTTTGAGGATTAAATAAAGAATAACCTATTGACAGGTTTTCACATGTGCACAAAGACCAAATAACATCTATGGAGAGCAAAATTGAATTTAAAACTTAAAACCTAAACAATCTTGGATTGAGGCAATTAAAAAGTAAATGGTGAGACCAGTCCAATGGATGAGTCTCACAGGTTGTGAATGCAAAAGGTTGGGCTAAAGAGAAAGCATTTTTGTAAGTGCATCTTCTCTGACCTGTTTTCGTATATACATTTTCTGTGACCTGGACCTGGACCTGATGACCTCCGCGTATATCCACTGGTATCCATACTATTAATTGTAATTGTTAACTTTTAATACACAAATAGACTATAAAGGCTAAAGTTGGAACACTAGAGACTAATTATTTAATCTGAATCTCACCAGTATTTTTGGTTTGGATCCTAAATAAATTTAGTGGATCTTGTATGATTCTCATAAATCCCTCTTTATAAATGCTCATGTGTTGGGTTTCCCAGGAGATCATAAAAAACCTTACGTGTGTGTGTGTGTGTGTGTGTGTGTGTGTGTGTGTGTGTGTATATATATGGCCCTTCGGTTACGAACGGACTTGGTGTGAACTACGTGCAAATTATTACTGTTGTCCCAAATAGCAGCATCATTTGAACTGTTGATTTACAAGTTGAAATTCAAGAGGAGTTATGTAACATAATTGCAGCATGCTTTATGGGAACCATGGGTCAAAATGTTCACAATAAAGACCAACATGCCCAAATACGAGCTAGCTAAAATGAAAATGTTGAGGTGTATGATGGTTGATTATTAAAAGACAAGAAGAGAAATGTGATTGTAAGAAATTAGAGGTAGCCAAATTTTGAGGATTAAATAAAGAATAACCTATTGACAGGTTTTCACATGTGCACAAAGACCAAATAACATCTATGAAGAGCAAAATTGAAATTAAAACTTAAAACCTAAACAATCTTGGATCGAGGCAATTAAAAAGTAAATGGTGAGACCAGTCCAATGGATGAGTCTCACAAGTTGTGAATGCAAAAGGCTGGGCTAAAGAGAAAGCATTTTTGTAAGTGCATCTTCTCTGACCTGTTTTCGTATGTACATTTTCTGTGACCTGGACCTAACCTGATGACCTCCGCGTATATCCACTGGTATCCATACTATTAATTGTAATGGTTAACTTTTAATACACAAACAGACTATAAAGGCTAAAGTTGGAACACTAGAGACTAATTATTTAATCTGAATCTCACCAGTATTTTTGGTTTGGATCCTAAATAAATTTAGTGGATCTTGTATGATTCTCATAAATCCCTCTTTATAAATGCTCATGTGTTGGGTTTCCTAGGAGATCATAAAAAACCTTACATGTATATATATATATATATATATATATATATATATATATATATATGGCCCTTCGATTACGATCGGACTTGGTGTGAACTACGTGCAAACTATTACTGCTGTCCCAAATAGCGGCATCATTTGAACTGTTAATATACGAGTTGAAATTCAAGAGGAGTTATGTAACGTAATTGCAGCATGCTTTATGGGAACCATGGGTCAAAATGTTCGCAATAAAGACCAACATGCCCAAACATGAGCTGGCTAAAATGAAAATGTTAAGGTGCATGATGGTTGATTATTAAAAGACAAGAAGAGAAATGTGATTGTAAGAAACTAGAGGTAGCCAAATTTTGAGGATTAAATAAAGAATAACCTATTGACAGGTTTTCACATGTGCACAAAGACCAAATAACATCTATGGAGAGCAAAATTGAAATTAAAACTTAAAACCTAAACAATCTTGGATCGAGGCAATTAAAAAGTAAATGGTGAGACCAGTCCAATGGATGAGTCTCACAAGTTGTGAATGCAAAAGGCTGGGCTAAAGAGAAAGCATTTTTGTAAGTGCATCTTTTCTGACCTGTTTTCGTATGTACATTTTCTGTGACCTGGACCTAACCTGATGACCTCCGCGTATATCCACTGGTATCCATACTATTAATTGTAATTGTTAACTTTTAATACACAAACAGACTATAAAGGCTAAAGTTGGAACACTAGAGACTAATTATTTAATCTGAATCTCACCAGTATTTTTGGTTTGGATCCTAAATAAATTTAGTGGATCTTGTATGATTCTCATAAATCCCTCTTTATAAATGCTCATGTGTTGGGTTTCCCAGGAGATCATAAAAAACTTTACGTGTGTGTGTATATATATATATATGGCCCTTCGGTTACGACGAACGGACTTGGTGTGAACTACGTGCAAACTATTACTGTTGTCCCAAATAGCGGCATGATTTGAACTGTTGATATACGAGTTGAAATTCAAGAGGAGTTAAGTAACGTAATTGCAGCATGCTTTATGGGAACCATGGGTCAAAATGTTCACAATAAAGACCAACATGCCCAAATATGAGCTAGCTAAAATGAAAATGTTGAGGTGCATGATGGTTGATTATTAAAAGACAAGAAGAGAAATGTGATTGTAAGAAATTAGAGGTAGCCAAATTTTGAGGATTAAATAAAGAATAACCTATTGACAGGTTTTCACATGTGCACAAAGACCAAATAACATCTATGGAGAGCAAAATTGAATTTAAAATTTAAAACCTAAACAATCTTGGATCAAGGCAATTAAAAAGTAAATGGTGAGACCAGTCCAATGGATGAGTCTCACAGGTTGTGAATGCAAAAGGCTGGGGTAAAGAGAAAGCATTTTTGTAAGTGCATCTTCTCTGACCAGTTTTCGTATGTACATTTTCTGTGACCTGGACCTGACCAGATGACCTCCGCGTATATCCACTGGTATCCATACTATTAATTGTAATTGTTAACTTTTAATACACAAACAGACTATAAAGGCTAAAGTTGGAACAGTACAGACTAATTATTTAATCTGAATCTTACCAGTATTTTTGATTTGGATCCTAAATAAATTTAGTGGATCTTGTATGATTCTCATAAATCCCTCTCTATAAATGCTCATGTGTTGGGTTTCCCAGGAGATCATAAAAAACCTTACGTGTGTGTGTGTGTGTGTGTGTGTGTGTGTGTGTGTGTGTGTGTGTGTGTGTGTGTGTGTATATATATATATATATATATGGCCCTTGGGTTACGAACGGACTTGGTGTGAACTACGTGCAAACTATTACTGTTGTCCCAAATAGCGGCATCATTTGAACTGTTGTTGCTACCCCCAATGGCGAATAGCGGCAATAGTTCAAATGATAATGGTATATCAAAGTCGTCCGATCATGATCACAAGATCGGACGGCTAACAAATCATTAGATCGTTCGCACACTGTTCGCACCCACTGCGCTCGCAACGAAAGACTCCTATACACACACACACACACACACACACACGATTTAGAAGATACATGCACATATACACAGACATATATACATAGATACATCTATCTATATATACATACAATTTTTAAAATATGTATCCATGGGTACACTGGGTCAATCCAGCCCAGCCCACAAACTAACGAGTCAGGCCAGGCACCCAGATCATTTTATATGGAAATTGATTCTCCGGACATGGTGGCAGTTTTCAGGTCACCTGGTAACCACAAGTTCATGTCCAAAATTGACAGGGTCAAGATATAATATCTGATAATACAAAAGAGGTGGTGGCCATTAGCGGAGCTGAATGAAGAAAATGATCAGCATGGCCAACCAAAAGATTTGGACTGCAGGCTTTCTTATTTTGCTACAAAGATAGAGTGGATACCACGAATCAACCATAGGAATCGACATATGAATTCGCTAGCACAGAGCTATTAATGAAAATTTTGCAGCAGACATAACATTAAGACACGATTCATACATTATTCACAAGCATCAATAGTAAAAAACTGTTTCCATTCAGCAAATCATCTCAAAAACCCCTTCAAACAGTTTTTTTTTCCCACCAATGTAACCTACATAACTCTTCAAAAAATATAGGCTAATTAATCAGAAAATACCATAAAGTTTGCTTCTTCTTTTTTTATTGTATTTCATCCCTTGATCTGCATTCTGTTATCAACAACTACCCTAAATGTTGAAATGTCTAATGCAGTCTCAACCTACTTATTTCGTCTCCTCTATTTTATTTTTTGTGATTTAATTATAACACGATATAAATTCAAGGAAACAAGAAAACCGAATCAAAATTTTAAAAGACCTACCTTTTCAGGAAAAAGCCCAGAACTCCCTTCCCCTTCTTGCACTGCACCAAAATTCGCGCTCCCTCCACCGCTTCCCTCCATCTTCTTGATCTCCACCACCTCCTCTTCCTGATTCTTCTTACTAGGTCTTCGTCTTCCTTTCCTCCCTCTCTTCTCTTCCAAAACCACGACCTCCACTTCCTCCTCCTTCGCTTTCAAAGCCGCCACCGCCTTCGCCTTCGCCTTCGCCGCCCTCGTTCTCACCCCAGCCGCCGCAGGAGGCTGCTGCCGATGCCCATCTAGTTCGACGCCGCTATGTCGCGTAACTCTTCGGAGCTCCGCCATTCTTCACCCATGCAACAATTGATGGAGATTCGGTGGATTGATCGGATCGGAGAAGATGACGCTTTATGATTCGCGCTCGGATCGCGAAGGAATTAATTAATTTAAGAAAAATGAGAAGGAAAAAAAAAAGGATTTTTGGAATTTTGACTGCAATTGTAGAAAAAATATAGGGTTTTATCTGGTAGGGCAATGATAGTGATTTGCAAAAATAAGCTTTTTTTTTTTTTTTTTTTTTTTTTTGTAATGCTACACCTACAACCTTACAATTTTATATGGCACAATCTCATTGGAGATGTGTATAGTAGTGTGTATAACCCACTACAACCTACTCTACAATATATTTCCAACTAGTATTTACACGTGCGATGCACTTCTTTTATATTAGTTATGTATGGACAATATACGTCTTAATAAAAAAATAAAAAATAAATAAATAAACTCTTACGTTGTGAGGACTCGAACCTAAAACCTCCTTCATATTAGTTACTATGTACGTGTGTTACACGCGTTGATAGATTGACAAATGACACTAAGGCGTTCTCCCATTATAATAACTAGTAATTTACACATGCGATACACGTTTTAATAAATATATAATTTTTTTAAGTAAAAAATCAGATGTAGTCTGGATTTGAACCTGATACCTCATTCATATTAGTTATGTACGTACATTACACGCGTTGGTAGATTTACAAATGACAGTAAGGTCTTCTCCCATTATAATATTAGAGAGATATATAATAATAATTTACGCGTGCGGTGCACGTTTTAATAAATTTTATAAAATAAAATAAAAACTCTGACGTAGGGAGGACTCGAACCTGAAACCTCCTTTATATTAGCTATGTACGTGCGTTGCACATGTTGGTAGATTTACAAATGACACTAAGGCATTTTCCCATTGTAATATTACTAGTAATTTTCACGTGTCATGCATGTCTTAATAAATATATTTTTATTAAAAGTAAAAACTTCAACGTATTCTAATATTGAATCTAATACCTCCTTTATATTATATATGCACGGGAAATACACGGATTTGTTTGTCTACAAATGTTTGTATTTGTTGAAATTAATTTGGACGTGTATTACACGTGTTTGTTTAATTACAAAGTTAGGGTTTGTTTGGTTGCAAACCCCAACTCTCCCATTAAAATAGTAGAGATTATATATTATAGAGATTAGACATTATAGACTATTAGAGATAAGATTGTGCCACCTAAGATTGTAAAATAAAATGTTGTAAGAAAAGATTGTAGGTGTAGCATTACCCTAACTAGTATTTTTCACGTGCAATGCACATTTTGATAAGAGTTGGAGGATTTTCACGTAAGATATATTTGATAAGAAATAGTTTTGGAGTTGGACATGCGTTGCACGTAATTGGGAAAAATATTTCGAAGAAAAAGCTACGATTTGTACGTGCAATGCATGTGTTTATAAGTAGAATTTGAGTAGTACGTGCAACATATGTGTATGTTTGGTGTTAAAAAATTTTGAAATTTTATTTTGTACATGTGTTGCGTATTTTAAATAGATGAAATTTTGCTTGTTTGTTAGTTTTTGTTGTAAGTAATGAGAGAGTTTGAGTTGCATGTATAATGCATGAGTTTGTATGTTGACAAATTACAACTCAACCTCTCCCATTATATATACAAGTAGTATACACGTGCGATGGACGCATTATTTTTTTTAAAAAATTTAAAGTAAAAACTCTGATTTACATGTGCGATGCATGTCTTAATAAATAAAATTATATATTTTTAAAAGTAAATGTGAAGACTATAATGAGAGAGTTGGAGTTGCACGTAAGTAAGTAGATTTACAACTCTAACTTTTCCATTATAATAGTTATTATATATTATATTATAGATAGATAGATAGATAGATATAGATAGATAATTTACACGCGTGATGCAAATTTAATATATTTTTAAAAAATTAAAGTAAAAATTATGACGTAATGAAGACTTGAACCTGAGACCTCATTCATATTAGTTATGCATGTACAATGCACACGTTGGTAGATTCACAAATGGCACTAAGGCCTTCTCCCATTATAATATTAGAGACTAGTATAATGTACGTGCGATGCACGTCTAAAAAAAAGTAAAGTCATCAAATTAAATGAATAAGAAATAAAAAAGTTTATATTTGAATGTTTTGATTTTGGCTACACGTGCGGTGCACATTTATATGTGTACATAAACATTTATATTTGTTCGGATATAGTTTGAACGTGTATTATACTTTATTTGTTTGGATATAGTTTGGACGTGTGTGTGTGTGTAAGGAAATGCTCCATTGAAAATGGGTCTAGTTTTCACGGGTTGGAAAACACCAATCTGAGCTGTTGGATCGATCATGATCGTGATCAGCGGAGGGTTATTTTGGGAATTCGTCCCAAATAACTATTCGTTGAACAGATTCTAAAAAAATTGATATAACCTAGGCCGTTGTTGGGGAACAACGGCCTAGGTTATAAAAAATTGAATTATAGGTCGTTGTTCTCAACAACGGCCTAGGTTATATTCATTTTTTGTAACGCCCCGTACTCAACTTGTACGCACACAATTAACTAAATTCTAGCCACGCCCACCACAGGCTGCCTCAAAAGGGTGTCCGGACGTTGGGTACCCCTTATTATTGGTTTTTCCTATATATTTTCATAAGTCCTCTTAAATCCTACCGATATGTGATATTAATCCCCCTTAGGTCAACCGGTCCATATACACCCACAGCACACTTTCCATTCAATCCTTTTTTTCCTTCATTCCATTATTCCATATAAGTCAACTAGTCAACATCCACACACACCACTTCCATTCTTTCTTTTTCTTTCCAATGCCACACACACCACTTCCATTCTTTCTTTTTCTTTCCAATGCCACGTCATCTTCTTTTCCACCACCTTTTCTTTCTTTCTTTTCTACTAGTATATATTTACTATATACTATTCCACTAGTGTATATATATATATATATATATATATATATATATATATATATATATATATATATATATATATATATATATATATACTCTTTCTAGAAATACGGGGTGTCACATTCACCCCCTCTTAATCGAATGTAGACACTTGTCTCCTAATCGCTGCCCACACAGGGTCTTACGCATCTCATACACATATCACTCACTTCCTATATACAAGTCCAACGCCCCGTACTCAACTTGTACGCACACAATTAACTAAATTCTATCCACGTCCACCACAGGCTACCTCAAAAGGGTGTCCGGACGTTGGGTACCCCTTATCATTGGTTTTTCCTATATATTTTCATAAGTCCTCTTGAATCCTACCGATATGGGATATTAATCCCCCTTAGGTCAACCAGTCCATATACACCCACAGCACACTTTCCATTCAATCCTTCTTTTCCTTCATTCCATTATTCCATATAAGTCAACTAGTCAACATCCACACACACCACTTCCATTCTTTCTTTTTCTTTCCAATGCCACGTCATCTTCTTTTCCACCACCTTTTCTTTCTTTCTTTTCTACTAGTGTATATTTACTATATACTATTCCTGTAGAACCCCGTATTTTCAAATATTATTTTAATTATCTGAAAATAAAGTTTAAATGATTTTGAGTATTTGATAAATATTTTCTAAAAGATTTATCTTTTGTACACGTGCAAAACACGTGCAAATGGCTTTTCAGAAGTTTGAAAAATTTAGTTTTCCTTATGAAAAATCATTATTTATTATTTGAGAACTATTTAATATTTTTCCAGATTTTTCTGAAATTAATTATGCCTATTTGCAACTTTTGAGAAAAGAATGACTTATTTGCAAAATTGACAATTTTGAGGGTTAGAATGCAAAACGTATTTACTGGACATTCCGATCAGTATTTGTTGAGGTTTAGAAATATATTTTTCTATTAGATCCTAAATTAAATGATATTTGATTCAATTTTCAAGAAAAGAATTATATATATGCAAGAAGTATTTTTGGAAAGGATTATTTTGCAAAGTGGGAATAAAACCCTAATATACAATCCGGCATATTTAAGGGATTCTCTCTTCCCAGCCGTCATTGAGCATATTCAGATTTTGAGATTATTTTGAGGAGCAAAAAGGAGGATTCTTGGATCTAGCAAGGAGAAAGCTTTTTGTGGATTTTTCTTCGAATCAAAGGTGAGTGGATTGTTTTGTTTGTTTTGTTTTGCTTTGCTTTGTTATTCGATTGATGAATGACGTAAGATCTTTGTTATGCTTGTTTGTGTTCATTATGTCATTATTTTGTCAGTCTCATTGTACGTATGATATGGATCTTTTATTTGGATATGGAGGATGAGAACTCTTATTGATATTTGGATCATGTATGAGAAATTATTAAGTTGTCGAGGAAAGGTTTGATTTATGAGATCGTATTGTTGGGAGACATATTAAGAATGGATAATGTTGTGATCAGATGGTAAACATCTGGATGTTTTGGGCGTAGTTCAGATTTTGATTGAGTTGTGTAAGAAGTTTTGATGAGAAACCCTAATAGAAAGATTAGGAGTCTAGATCATGAGGACTTGATATTTGAGTATTTGATTGATTGAGTAATGTATCCTTGATGGAGATTATTGAGAGTTGTTTATTTGCCTGGATACAAATTAATTTTTATGATCAGTGGATCTTTAGAAAACTCCAGTTTGATTTTTGTGTTCAGACATGTTTTTAGAAATCTGTAGCCGACAGTCTTTGGCCTATAGAGCAGTCGACTGGTACGGGCCTACTGCTGTACTTTTAGTCTTTGAGAATTGTTCGGGACAGTCGACCTAGACTGAGGTCAGTCGACTGGTCTTCTGTTTGTAATTTTGTTCAGTCCTTCGGGACAGTCGACCTATGAACCCCTTTTAGTCGACTGATATACTTAGAATATTTGATGAGAATTATTTGTTTTGTCTCGGGGCAGTCGACTGACTTCTTGATAAGTCGACCGATCATACCTTAGCTTATTTTTGAGAAATTTTGGATTATGTCCTCTGGACAGTCGACTGATGTGCTATACAGTCGACTGGTCCTGAGGGATCTTTGTATTTGGTTTTGAGATCTTCTGTTTAGTGTTTGATTTTGAGATGTTTGTTCAGTCTTTGATTTCGAGATGTTCAGTTAAGAACATGATTTTGAGATATTCAGCTGAGCCACTTGTTTAGTGGAATTTTGTTCAGATAATTGTTTTTGAGTCTTTAGAGGTATGTGACCCTAGTATACCGGTGTTGAGATATTTGTTCAGTTATTTGTTAAGGCCCATTGAGGCAAATTTTCGGTTATTCAGATTTTTAGTCCGGTAGGGTACACTACTCTAGGAGATTGGTTCAGTAACCCAAACTAATAAGGACAGGCATTAGTAGTGTCATGACGAATGGGAACTTGAGTTATGCACCTCAGTAAGGCTTTTGATGTAGGATTTAATCTCCTGAATTATCCAAGTAGTTAACTTGTGATGTGTGATTTATCTCCGGAATTATCCAGGTAGTTAACCTGAGATGTGAGGTATTTCTCCTGAATTATCCAAGTAATTATCTTGAGATGTGGGATTGACCTACGGAATGATCAGAGTCGAGGCGACGCTTTTGGGGTATTATTGTGATGATGAGTCTATGTTTAGATGTGGGATGATCTTCTGAATTATCCAGGGAAAATACCTGTGATGTGGGATCAATCTCCGGAATGATCAAGCATGGGCAAATTATCATAGTTTATCTTCATCTCTTAGTAGTCATCGTTGTCAACATGTAGTCATGATGTTTTCTTGAATCACTTTTATGCATTTGGAATTCCTGTTTTTACCCACACTTGGCTTTTTGGTTTTTGGTATCACCCATTACTCTTTTATTGTTACTTCATACTTTAGTGCTTGATTATTATTTGTTGGATATTATTATATCAGTTCATTTATGATGTTTTGTTTGATTTGTCACCACTCACACCATTTATGGCTGACCCCGTAGTTTGGGGGTTAGGGTTCAACTCTAGCCTCACATGTTGCAGGTTATTGCTTAGATTGGAGGTTGGATGCTTGAGTGGGCAGTTTGAGATAATTGGATTATTTAGTGATTGGTGTAAAACTGTAAAGGATATTTGAGATCATTCTGAGTTGTAAATACAAAGATTAATTTGTGTTGAGATGATTAGACTTCCGCTGGGATTTGTAATAATTGTTGTAATAAAAGAAAGAAAATTTTAGTGGTGTTTGTTGGTGTTTATTGTTGTATTGAAGTGGATTACTGGGATTTCGCCACGTATTTTCTAAGCTCTCATATTAGAAATTCGGGGCGCTACAATTCCATACTAGTGTGTATATATATATATATATATATATATATATATATATATGGGCTATCTTCCATTGCAAACGCAAATGTCGTGTGAACTCGTGCACACCACTTAACCCGTCATTGGGAATGACGGGTTAAGGCAAAACACATAACCCGTCATTGGTGATGACGGGTTATGTGTTTTGCCTTAACCCGTCATTGTGGATGACGGGTTAAGTGGTTCGCACGTTCGCAACTGCTACAGTAGCATTTGCAATGGAAGAAGCCTATATATATATATATATATATATATATATATATATATATATATATATATATATATATATATATATATATATATACTCTTTCTAGAAATACGGGGTGTCACATTTTTTCAGAGCGAATCAGGCGAAGAGTTATTTGGGACGAAATTTTCAAAATAACCCTCCCCCACTTAAGTGATATTGGGTGATGGGCGGAGGCGATCTGAGCCGCTAATCACGATCAAAAGTGATCAAACGGCTCAGATTGGTGTTTTCCAACCCGTGAAAACAAACTCGTTTTCAATGAAACATTTCCCATATACATATATATATATATATAGGGTAAAAGGGGTATGAGCAACTTGCTCATTTAGTAAATAAGCAATTGATGATGTGGCATACATGTGATTGGAAAATCATTAAAAGGGTTAGTTGTCCAATGCATCACATGCATGCCACATAATCAATTGTTCGTTTACTAAATGAGCAAGTTACTCATATCCCTTTTACTCATATATATATATATATATATATATATATATATATATATATATATATATATATATATATATATGGAAAATGTTCCATTGAAAACGAGTTTGTTTTCACGGGTTGGAAACAATAGAACATTTATATATCTATATAATAAAACACAAAGAAAGCTATCAAGTGGCTCTCCTTCAATCCTCCAAAAAATCAAAGGCCCAGTTCTATCCCAAATCTAACTTTACAAAACATAGTTTCCCCGCAAAAGTTTCCCCCAAAACTCAAATCAAAATCTCTCACCCAAAACAACTCCTATATTTATTTAAATTTTTTTCTCTCTCTCTCCCTCCCTCTTCTATATAATATTAAAAAATTAAGAAATTGATTTTTTTTTAAAAAAAATTTAAAATTTAAAATTTTAAAAACCTTAAAAATAATTCAAAAAAATCAAAAAAAAAACATATAATATGTTTTTTGCTCTATGTTTGCTACTTCAATTAATTTGCTGGACCTCCAAAACTATTTTTTATGATCAAACAAGGTGCACCGTTCCGGAAACGTGCCGTAGGCACGTGTCAACGGGCAAACCTAGTATATATATAATTTTTATATATATGAAACTATTTACAATAATAGCTCACTTCACAGACTTTTTGCGATAATATGATGCCACTTGGAGATAATTTTCAAAATAAACCTACTATCAAAATTATATACTAATACAACCTCAAAACTAAATTATTTTATCTATATAATTCATTACTCTATCTTAAAACTAGATATTTCACACAGACTAAAGGAACAAAGATTGAAACACCTTTTAGAATTTAAAATAATATACGTAGCTAGAAGTTTAATAGAAAGAAAACACATAACTGATAACTGATAAAGAAATAATATAGTACTTAGTAATAACATAGAATTTTTTTTCTATAAGACACTTTCTGAAAATATTTGGAGAAAGATGACTGTTGGTAAAGTATTTGCACTCGTTGACTAAACTCGTCGTTCCCAACGGCGAGTTTAGTTATTTCATGCTCGCAGTTGGGACATGACGAGTCTAGTGCTATTTTTTTTGGAAAACTCGTCGTTCCCAACGGCGAGTTCAGTTCAGAATTTTCGATGAAGGCTCGCCGTTCCCAATGATGAGGACATTTATACTAGGCTTGCTGTTGAGAATAGCGAGTTTAGTTCAAAATTTTGAAAGAAGACTTGCCGTTCTCAATGGCGAGGACATTTATACTTGACTCGCTGTTAGGAATGGCGAGAATGTAGGAAATTTCACAGATAGTGAAACATCCTATTGGACTTAGTGAATTTTCGAGAAGAAAACTCCATAGAATTTTTTTTGAACTAAACTCACTGTTCCCAACAACGAACCTAGTGTAAATATCCTCGCCATTGGGAGCGGCGAGCCTTTTTCAAAATTTGAACTAAACACGTTGTTCCCAACATCGGGTCTAGTATAAATGTCCCCACTGTTGGGAACGGCGAGTTTTCCAAAAAAATAGCACTAGACTCACCGTGTTCCAACGGCGAGCATGAAACAACTAAACTCGCCGTTGGGAACGGTGGGTTTAGTTGTTGAGTCCACAAGTGCAAATACTTTACCAACTGTCCGCTTTTTGCAAATATTTTCAGAAAGTGTCTTATAAAAAAAAAAGAATAATATACAGAATAACTAGCATGTTACATAAAGAAATACAGAATATAATAGCACATAATATATTTTATTATAGAAATAAAGAAGCAACTTGGTATTATAAGCGCTTATGGATATACAAAATATTAAACTATAAAAACAAGAATTAAGTTGGTATTAAAATGGATAAAATTCCACAAAAAAGAACCAACAATATATAAATTGAATTCAAAGGATTGATTATGAATTAATATGACAAATATCCAATAATTAGAAAAATATTACTATGGCCCATAATTCATAGTTACACTGAGAAAAGACTTAAAAAATAATAAACAAGAATATATGAAATATAAGTGAATACATAAGTAATGAATCGGAAGAAGAATTATGAATAAAATGAAAAAGAATTAATGAATTAGAAGCTATAACAAAATTAAATATAAATATTTTAGAAATAGAAGAATATGAAATAAATCTGATAACGGATATAACATAAATAGAAGAACAATTTGAAATAGAAGAAAATAATGAAGAAGTAAGAGAAAAACTGAGTTTTGCCATAGAAAAATATGATAAAATAAGAGTGTTGCTGCTTATTTTGGTGTGAGAGCGAATAGATAATGAGTTTATATTTGAAGGAAACTACTAAAGATCTAACATTTGATCGTCGTCGTAAAAAGTAGTCAGAACTCCCGAGAACAGATGTAGATCGTTAATTGAACACCATGATCTGAATCCGACAATTGTTGACACGGCCGATGGACCTTCAAAAAGGCTGAAACACCGAGGGTGGCCACGACGAAAGACCCTCTAACGCTCAAGTCAAAACTAGAGAGAGAAATTACATATTTTTATTGATTACATTCTGACTGGGGGGGGGGGGATTTATAGGCCTGTGAAATAGTTAGGAGAATGATAAGGATAATTAGAATAATATGAATCTCTTATCTCCTGTTGATTCTCCCCTTTAAGATGTAACGCCCCAAATTCCAAATAAGACAGAATTCGAGATTCCACAGGATCTTTACACTTCACTTCATACAATTTTACAAGGAAATTTATACTTTTCATCATACATCAGAGTTCCTTACATTTTTGTACACAGCGAAAAATAAAACGAATTACAACAATGAAAATAATATACAACATGCACAACTTTATCAATGAAATTAATCAAAAACATCATAACATCTTTACTTCTTCATGAAAAAGTCCAGTTCCTGCATAATAAGCTGTGGGCACGTCAGTTACTTACAACTGACAAAAATGTTATACTCGGCCATCCACTCTATGACGTACATATAACAATCTCAATACTTTAACAAACCCCAAATTGAATGCAAAATAAAGTGTTAAATGTGACTACACTAAATATGTAAGTGTATGAGATGCCTTAGTGCCTAATGCAGATATTCTACACTAAGATGACACCGATGCATACTTGTTCGGATTCTATGCTTCGCATACTACATAGGTCCGAGGGCAAGCACCTACGTACTCCACATTAAAGGGTTCGATCCCTCACCATGAAAACTACCCAGTAATAAAAGCAAGATTTAGACATTCCACGAGTACGGATCCCAGTCCCGGAGTACACCGCTCGACTGTTATACAGACTTCTCGTCGTGCGAACCTCCCGCAAGTGCCTCTCTAGCTCCGGTATACGTATATACACTGGAGTACGACAAACTATCCACCCCACTACGCATAGTCCCGGATTTAAAATAAAATCTCGTCTCCATCGAAGCAACCTCAGTCCCGGAGTACATCGTCCGACTGGGTCTATAGTCCCTGAGTACACCGCCCGACTACATAGAGTGCCCCACTTACGTTTGCCCAAGTTTTACTATATCTTCTCTTAGTGCCTAATTTCTTAAGTTCAAGACATAAATAAACATTCATACCTAGAGTTAGTCTTATCCCTTGCCAGACTTAATCACAAAAATACGAGATAACTTCATGGCCATATCTCAAAATTATATCTCAAATCTTTTAATTCAATAGTGCTGGTACCCGAGGTCTCACTAACCCTAAATCACAACCTTTTATGTACAAGAATCTATGGGTACTCATACCCTTCAATAATCATGTCTTAACTCAAAGTATTCTTATCTTCAACTTAATCAAAATGTGATCAATGTCTCGATTTAGCACTATTCATGGTTCATTTATTCATTCATAATTCAAAATAAAATAATATTTCTTTTCATGAACACAAATTCATCACTTGAAATCTTATTAGCAATTTAAGCTCATAAAAACATCTCAACCCACATCAAATATTTCTTAAACTAAATAAGAGTATAATCTCCTCAAGAGAAATCACTTCACATAACAATATTTTACTATTCTTTTTCAACCAAAAAGTCATACTCTTATATAAATTAATTTGAAGTCATCAGCTCATTTTTTTAAATCTCAATTTCTTCTTTTATTTCTCAAAATATGCAAGAAAAATTATAAAACTAATTTTAATAAATTTCATTTTATTTTATAGGAAATCTAGAATTTTTCTCCAAATTTTATTTGCTTTTACACTTCTCAAAAAATATCAAACTTCACAAAAATAAATGTGGTGACCGAGTTTCGAACCTAGGCACACCCAGCCCACAATGACAGAGCACTAAGGCGCCTCCACTAACCCAGAAGTCAATGTGACTTCTTTGTCACAAAGGCCAGACCGAAACCCCAAATGTATCATCTCTCGGCTCTAGGTGATTTTAATCATAAAAAAAACAAAGACAAGGTGGGGTTAATAGGTTTCGAACCCAGGGCCTCGGACCCAAACACAGCAACAGCCCTAAGGCTCGCTCGCTAGCCAATAAATCCACTTGCGACTACTGATTAGAAATTGTATTAAAGTAGTTTTGTTCATACTGTTCTGAGATTAATTATTTTTCACAAAATCGTTTAATCAATCAATCTAATCCTTTGATATACTAAAATACATCGTTTCTCTGACTGAGATAAAATTTAAAATAGTAACCCACGAATTTTTAATTCTATTCTACTAACATATCTACATTCTTTTCAATTAGTTTTTCTCTCAATTTGCTTTTTCTCAAAACTCGAAATTAAGAATTTCATTCGTTACAACTAGTTCATGCACTCATTTATACTAATTAAAATTCAGTAACAAGACCAACCATGCCTCTTAACTGTCCATGAAAATCTCTAAATTTCTTTTATGCAAAAATTTATAATTTGACATATCATTCCAATATGCATAAACTAACACATTTCATGGTAACAATTAAATCAATATTACTTTTTTTCCTCTTTCTAATTATCATGGTATCCAAACATGTATAGAATGCAACATTATTTCTACAATTTCATGGCACAATCAAACAACATGATAGCAATACTACAATAACCACATCAATTAGATCTACATTATTAATTCTAGCATGCTCAACCTACGGATCAGAAAGCACAAAGATCACCCGCCTCTTACGAAGAATGAAAATCAAGAATGAAGAGACACTTCTAGCTCCTAGCTCCAACTAGCACCTCCTTGTCCTTCTCCTCCTAGCAAGCCTCCAAAGCACAGGAAATACTCTATTTCTCTCTTTCTTTTCCTCTCTTTATTTTTTTGTTTAGTCAAAGCGTGACAAAAGAATAAAAATTAGGGGTGTATTTATAGGTCAAAGTGAGGGTTTAAAATGCAAAATTATCCACCTAATAAATTACTCAATTTAATTCTCCAACTCTTCACTATCCTAACTCCCATAACCCCCAACTCTTCATGTCTCCACCTCTTCAAAAATCCAACTCCCATCTCTTCACCTTCTCAACCCCCTACCGGCCCATTCTCTATCTTCATAACAGTTTCCCCTTCTCTCTCGTGTACAGTACTCAAGTCACACAAGAGAAATGGTAGGCCCCCCGGCAATCCTGCCACGTCACAAGAGCAACAGCATGTTCTTTGCTGTTGTTCCATTCCACGTGGCCCCCACCTATCACCACTCCTTTATTCATTTCACAATATTTACCAAACCAGCCAACTTTATATCAATATATATATATACTAGGTTTGCCCGTTGATACGTGCCTACGACACGTCTTCGGATCGTTGCATCTTGTTCGATCATATAAAATAGTTTTGGAGGTCTAGAAAATTAATTAGTAGCAAACATATTATATGAAAAACTTTTGGGGTCCAGCAAAAAACATACTATATGATTTTTTTTTTTGAATTATTTTTAAAGTTTTTTAATTTCCATTTAAAAAAAAATTTTAAAATTTTTAATTTTCTTAATTTTTTTAATAGAAGAGGGAGGGAGAGAGAGAAAAAAAAGTTAAATAAATATAGGAGTTGTTTTGGGTGGGAAATTTGAATTTGAGTTTTGGGAGGGAAAAATATGTTTTGTGAGGTTAGATCTAGGCCTTTGATATTTAGGGGATTGAAGGAGAGCCACTTGATAGCTTTCTTTGTGTTTTATTATATATACTAGGTTTGCCCGTTGACACGTGCCTACGGCACGTCATCGGAACGGCACACCTTGTTTGATCATATAAAATAGCTTTGGAGGTCCAGCAAATTAATTGAAGTAGCAAACATATTATATGAGAAACTTTTGGGGGTTCAGGAAAAAATATATTATATGGTTTTTTTGATTTTTTGAATTATTTTAAAGGTTTTTAAATTTTTAATTTGTTTAGTTTTTCAATTTTTAATTTTTTAAAATTTTTAAAATTTTATTTTCTTAATTTTTTGAATAGAAAAGGGAAGGAAAGAGAGAGAAAAAAAATTAAATAAATATAGGAGTTGTTTTGGGTGGGGGGTTTGAATTTGAGTTTTGGGGAGAAACTTTTGGGAGGAAAAATATGTTTTGTGAGGTTAGATCTGGGCCTTTGATTTTTAGGGGAATTGAAGGAGAGCCACTTGATAGCTTTCTTTGTGTTTTATTATATAGATATATATATATATTATACACTTTTGAAAACTACGGGATGTTACACACAATATATACATAAAAAATAGTTTAGTTAAAATTTATAATGTATCATGCACAAATAAAATAAACACACATACTACAAAAAATTATTTTGAAAACGAATACGCTCAAGTACGCGCACCAAAACACGTGCGTCGCACGTAAAATACCAAAATACGAAAATTAGTTTTATCAACGGAAAAATATTAAAGATGATAAAAATATAAGAAAAATATTTATTAATTTTTATATATTTTACGACGTAATTGTCACGTACGTGGAAAACACGTACAAAATATTTTAATCAAAATAAGGGGAAATGAATTCTCATTTATAAAAATAGATTTGAATACCTAAAATAAATTTAAACATATAGAAAATATTACACGTAGCGGTGGAAACATATAATCGATACGTGCATCAAAAACACGTAAAAGCACGTAAAAATGCAGTGATTGAAATTTAGTATTTTAGTTGACTCAAATAGGATAACATATACGAGAAATTCATAAATATTCAGAAACCGCAATACGTAATGAAAACACGTTATAAATATT
This sequence comes from Hemerocallis citrina, assembly GCA_017893485.1. Classification (NCBI taxonomy): domain Eukaryota; kingdom Viridiplantae; phylum Streptophyta; class Magnoliopsida; order Asparagales; family Asphodelaceae; genus Hemerocallis; species Hemerocallis citrina. The sequence continues at coordinate 214,392,291 of CM030363.1, forward strand.
ACCAGTAATGGTACAAAATACACGTGCGTAACACACAAGGGCAAATTGTCATTTGTCATTTCTAATTTTGCGGGGTGTTACATAAGAGATGAGACTCTCTTGTCGGGGGATAAGAGATTTGACTTACAACCCTCATTGGCTGAGTGTCTCTCCTAGTGGGCCCAGTCGGTTTTAATGAGCTTGAAAGCGACTCATGTCTTGTATATGAGCATGAAGATGGCTCGGACCTATTAAAGCAGCCCATGATGACTAATCTACCTGTAGAAGCTTTAGGATTTGTGCATGAATCGTACAACCCTGAATTACTGTAATTTTTACCATTATCATAAGCCCCCCATTTTCAGAAGACAATTTCCTTGGTTTTCAATAAGTAGTTCACCTTATTTCAGAATTCTGAGATACAATCTTAGCTTTTATGGTCTATTGGAGATACCTGGAACTGATCCGAAGTTTCTGGAGGTGGCAAATATTTTCTTGGATTTTTGTCTGAAATTCTATGAAATTTTCCATAATTTTTTCAGCTTTTAAATAATTTCTCCCCAATTAATAATTGTTTTTTTCTTCGAATTTTTAATTAGTTATTACAATTTTAATTATTTTGGGAAATTTTATTTAATTTTCTTAATTTTAATAATTATTTTTGGAATTTTTAATTAAATTTTCTAATTTTTAAATGATTTTGAGGTTTTTTATTGATTTATCAGACCCGCACGAATTTTAAAGTGATATTGCACGTCAATCACGCAGTGGTTCACTCGTTGAGTGGATTGGGTGGTTGTGATGGCACCGCGGCGTTGAGAGGGACATGGCGCAATCTAGTGCACTCATCAAGCAGGGGCACGCGTATTGGGGTGATCGAATGGTGGGTGTAACCCATGTTTCCGTTTATACGTATTTTTTCGTGTATTTTTCCGTATTAAAAATTCTTAGTATATTGTAACTAATTCTTCTCAAAAGATTATCGTTTTTCAACCTGAATTGTATTTCATTCTATGATTTTAACTCTTTTAAGATTATCTATATAATAAAACACAAAGAAAGCTATCAAGTGTCTCTCCTTCAATCCCCAAAAAATCAAAGGCCCAGATCTAACCTTACAAAACATATTTCCCCCCCAAAAGTTCCCCCCAAAAGTTCCCCCCAAAAGTCAAATTCAAATCTCCCACCCAAAACAACTCCTATATTTATTTTATTTTTTTTCTCTCTCTCCCTCCCTATTCTATATAATATTAAAAAATTAAGAAAATATTTTTAAAAAAAATATTAAAAAATTTAAAAATTTAAAAATTTAAAAACTTTAAAAATAATTCAAAAAATTCAAAAAAAAAACAACATATAATATGTTTTTTTGCTATATGTTTGCTACTTCAATTAATTTGCTGGACCTCTAAAACTATTTTTTATGATCAAACAAGGTGCACTGTTCCGAAGACGTGCCTAGGCACGTGTCAACGGGCAAACCTAATTTATTTATATTATAAAATCAGAATCTTATTTCATCTTATGAACAACTTCTTTATTTTTATTGTATTCATTTATTATTTAAATTATTTAGAACCCAAATTTTGAATCTTTTATTTTTGATTAATTATTTAAACCAATTTATTTATTCGATTACTTATTAGAAACCAATTACATTCCATAATTATTTTAAATATATATATGTATTTCCATTTCATTTAATTATTGCATGAAGCCCAAGCCCAATTGTTTAAGTATTTATTATAAGCCCAATCCTATAACTAATTTATTAAATTGTTTTGAGCCCATAGACCAAACCCAAATCCAAACCCAATACCCATATATATTTGTATAGACTCAATCCTATATACTTGTATTCAAACTCCCATATTTTCTAACTGTTCTGATACTCACCAGCTGATTTTCCCTCACGTTCTCAACTCCCCTCCTATCTATTTGTTGACCAGATCAACAAAAGAATTTTTTCCCAAATTGCCCCACTTTTTGAAAGTTTTTCCCAAACTGCCCTACTTTTTTTTAATTCTCAAACCATCCCACTTGGTCTTTGAAAAACCGAGTTTAGTTAAAACTAACTCTGTTTTTCAAAGACCGAGTGTTAGTCTTGGATTTTTCGATTCTAATACTCGGTCTTTGAAAAACCGAGTTATTTTTAACTAAACTCGGTCTTTCAAAGACCACTAGATTATTTTGGTAAATTCGAAAGTGGGTCATTTTGGTAATTACTTTCAAAAAGTGGGTTATTTTGGTAACAAGTTCTGTTAGGAGATGGTAATGGAATACTTTGTAATTTTGTGAATTATTTTAATTAACTAAGTACTTGTTCGAAGTAGTATTCAAGAAATTAATAAATTAAAATTGTTAATTTCGATTATTCTTTCAATGTAGCACTATGAAACTCATATGTTATTCTAAGTAAATTATTATGTAAATTTTTCATATGAAAATTATGTACTGAGACATGGTAGCTCATTCCATTCACCTTATAAATTGATGGTTTTTATTAGTTAAGTGTAAGGTGATTTTTGTTTTTTTTTCCTTTTTCCTTTTTTTGAATCCTAAAGTGGCCATAAAATAACGACCTTATTCCATTAGGGACAGAATAATGAAAATTGAGTTTTCAAATAAGAAGGTGTATGGGTGCTATAAAACCTGAGAACTAGACTTAGGGGTTTCTATCAAACCGAATCTTAGACTCACAACCTCCCATGCTAGTTTAACCTTAATGCAAGAGAATAAAATATGATTGGTATCTTCATCACCGATCGCACATGCTTCGCATCTAACATCAATAGGTATGTTCCTTGTTCAAATTCAAATAGAGAGATTTGGTGAGCCGTTATCATTGTTCAAATTTAAAAGGGGATTGTACCGAGTGTTTCAAAGGTGAGAGAGAGAGATTGAGAGTTGTAATCTCTTTTGTAATCCTTGTATTTCTTAGGGAATAAGAAGCGTTGGTTATCTCTGCATATTGATTGTGTTCTTGTAAAATCTTGCATATATTGTGGTGTCTTGTTCTTGGTTCATCTAAGTCTTGAGAGTTTCTATTGCTTATGGTGTGTTTCCGCTATTAACACTACGAGTTGTGTGGTAGATTCTTCAACACTATCCTCATGTCTCCTCTAGCCCACACAAAAATAATCTACCATTTTTGGCCCTCAAACCTCCTTCACTGTGCTAAGGACTCATTAGTGAAACTCCACACCTCGAAGGAACGAATGTCCTACTCGAAGCAGGGCTAGAAGGAGGAGGTGAGTAGGCGCATTCCTATTCCATCGAGACTCACACAACAACCCAACACTTGTTGTCAACGTTGCTTGCAGCTACCTTGCCGCTCCTTCAAGCTCAAAAAATCAATGTACAACTTATATTATATTGAGACATCATGCAAATCAAATCTTTTTACAAGTGATGCACATATTTTGGTCAGTATAATTATCATTCTTACTAAATCAGATTCTAAATATTTATTTTTTAAATTTCAGACTAAATAAATTTTCTTGGCATTTAGAGCTTTTAGAAATGTTTATCATCTCCTTTGAACTTTAATTTGCAGATAGTGTGCATTATAAGATTTTTTGCTTAATGTTTATTTGATGATCTTATTTATCTTAATTTGGATATCCCACCTGCATTCTTTTTGCCTTCTGCAGGCATGTGTGCTCCTCGACAGCCTTGCAGTAGTTTGTGCTCCTCCTGAGTATTTGTGTACTTCAAGGACGTGTGCCCCTTCATGGCTTTTGGTGATCACCTTATTGGATGTTAAAAGGAACTTGTTACCAAAATGACCCACTTTTTTGAAAGTATTTACCAAACTAATCCACTTTCGAAAGTATTTACCAAAATAATCGTGTGGTCTTTGAAAGACCGAGTTTAGTTAAAAATAACTCGGTTTTTCAAAGACCGAGTGTTAGAATTCAAAAAATTCAAGACTAACACTTGGTCTTTGAAAAACTGAGTTAGTTTTAACTAAACTCGGTCTTTCAAAGACCGAGTGGGATGGTTTGGGAATTAAAAAAAAAGTAGGGCAGTTTGGGAAAAACTTTCAAAAAGTGGGGCAGTTTGGGAAAAAATTCATCAACAAAACCCCTCACATCCCCCGCTACCTAATGACTAACCCCATGTTTTCACCCATTATCTATTATATTATATAATAACCCCCTGTTACTCTCCCCCCATCTCAATCCCTTTCTGTTTCGAAAACGAAACATAGAGTGCCCCCTTCTTCTCCTTACCTCCCTGCTCGCTGCCTTTCACTTCGAGCCAGCGTCACCTGCTACCCTCCATTAAAAAAAAACCAGTACCCCCATCTTCATTGTCGTACACCGCCAACATCCCGCTCACCTCCCTGCTCCTTCTTCCACTCCATCGCCCCGTCACCTTTCCTCCGAACTCCATTGCCACCATCCCGAGCAGCCGTTGAAAGCACCTCGTCGAAGCCACACCGAAGCATTCATCACCCCTGCCATCACACCGACCGCCTTCCGACTGCCATTGCTGGAGCACCCTCTTCCTCCATTCCTCCAAGTCCCCATCCTCCAACATCTACGCCCTGCCTCCGGCCCTCATCCGATCCCCCTCGTCGAGCCACCTCGACGCACCCTACCGCCACTGTCTCCCTCCAGCCACCACAACTCGAACCCCTTGCCTCCCATCAACCTGCGATCCCCGACCTCACCTTCTCCTCTTCCTCTGTTTCCTTCCGAAATAGAGCCTAGCTGACCCTCACCGCTCCGCCTGCTCGACGAAAACCAGAGCACCACCGAACCCTCGCTAGTTCCGTCGACTGTCCTCGACCACCTTCGACTGTCGCCCAGTCACCGCACCACATATTGCTGCATCCCCTGGCCTCTCCCCTATTTCCAAACCCAACATTAGCCTACATCACTGCTGCACCCTGGGCTCTGGTCTCCACACTGTCGAACGTTGCCGCCCTTGCGTCGACCCCTTCTGCTGTCATCGCTGTCGTTTGAGCTGCACCCTGACCGCCATCAACATCTTGCTCATCATCAAGGTTCCCACCCTCTTGATCATCGATCTGATTATCACCGTTCATCTTTGATCCATTATCAAGATCCGCAACCGATCAAGATCTTGATCATCATCATCATGATCAATCGTGATCATCGTGATTGTTTGCTCACCGCCGTTGCCGCCGGGATTCTTATCCCGTTATTCATTATTTTTGCATTCGAAACCGCAATCAGGCAAGTATCCCCTTGTATAATTTTGTTTGTTCTAGTACAAGCTTCCTTTTGAAATACTGCAAGTAGATTTTATTGTTAATCCATCGTGATTGAATCCCTTTTTCCTGCTTTATTCTGTTGATAATCTTGACCCGTCAATATATCTAGTTTGATTTGATTTCCGGTCAACCCTGCATTCGTAGATAGATCATCGGTTATCTTGTTGTTGTATGCATGACACGAACACATGATATAGTTGTAGAACCCCGTATTTTAAAATATTATTTTTAATATTTGAAAATGAATTTAAATGAATTTTGAGGATTTAATAAATATTTTCAGAAAGATTTATCTTTTTACACATGCAAAATACGTGCAAATACCTTTTGAGAAGTTTGAAAAGTTAATTTTTCTTCATGAAAAATCATTATTTAATATTTGGGATTTATTTAGTATTTTTCCAGATTTTTCTGAAATTAATTGGAACTATTTGCAAATTTTGAGAAAAGAAGGACTTTTTTGCAAATTTGACATTTTTAGGGATTAAAATGTAAAATGTGTAATTCTGGACGTTTTGAACGGTATTGGTTGAGATTTAGAATTATATTTTCCTTTAAATCCTAATTTAAATGAATTTTGGTCGAATTTCCAAGACTAGACATATATATGTGAAGTTGTATTTTGGAAAGGATTATTTTGCAAATTGGGTAAAACCCTAAACCTATTTCCGGATTGTTTAAAAGGATTTTTCCAGCCGTCATTACGGGAATATACAGAATTTTTGGTGATTCGTTTTGGTGAAGCAAGAAGAAGTTTTTGGATCTAGCAAAAAGGAAAGCTTTTCGTTGGATCTTCTCAATTCAAAGGTGAGTGACAATGTTTTGTTTTGTTTTGATGTTGTGAATGATATGAATCTTGTATTGTGGTTTGATTATTGTGATCGATTGTTATCTTGTTGTTTGGCATGTATGTTTATTTAGTAGTTTGCATGGAAACGATGCAATGGTTGTTGTTTGTATCATGTATGTGAAATCTAAGAATGTTGAGTAGATCTTTGTTTATAAAATTGTATTGCTAAAGGCATGTTAAGATTTGAGCATGGTTATGATCGGATGATGAGCATCTGGATCTTATATTTGTAAATCAAATTTGGATTAAGAGTTGTGAAAGAAATTTAGTTTTGAGTAACCCTAATGGAAGAATTAGTAATTTAGAGCATGAGAACTTGAGTTTTGACATATTTGATGTTTTGAGTAATGTATCCAAAATGAGGAATTGTTGAGATTTGTTATTTTTCCTGAATACGAATTATTTCATGAACAAAGAATCTTTAGAAAACTCCAGTTTTGATTTTGTATTCAGACCTAAATTATGAAAACTGTAGGCCGATAGTCGACTGGTCTACTATTCAGCCGACTGGTACGACCCTACTGCTGTACCTTCAGTCTTTTGAAAATTCGTTCTGGACAGTCGACTAGACTCTTATGCAGTCGACTGGTGTCCTGAGATTTTTATTTTGTAAAATTATTTCAGTCCTTTCTGGACAGTCGACCATGACCTCTTTAAGTCGACTTATGTACTTAGAATATTTTCTTGAGAATTATTGGAATTTTGTCTCGATTAAGTCGACTGATGGCTTTCAAGTCGACTGGTATGACTTAGTTTATTTTTGTAAAATTTCGGATATTTGTCCTCTGGATAGTCGACTTACCACAGTATGAGTCGACTGGTACTGATGAGTTTTTTGTAACTTGAGTGTTCCTTTGAATGATTGGTCCTCAGATAATTCAGTCTATACTAGAGATTCAGTTAAGTATTTGATTTAAGATATTCAGTTGAGCCACTTTGTTTAGTGGAACTTTGGTTTAGACATTTGAGTTGAGTCTCTAGAGGTGTGTGACCCTAGTATACCGGTGTTGAGTTATTTTGTTGAGGCCCGTAGAGGCATTTCAATTATTCAGCTTTGAATTTAGGCCGGTAGGGTACACCACCCTAGGAGATTCGTTGAGTAAATAAATAACCCAAAAATAATGAGGACAGGCACTAGTGGTGATATGATGAACGGGAACATGAGTCAAGTACCTCAGTATGGCTTTCGGTGTGGGATTTAATCTCCGGAATTATCACAGTAGATTATTTGTGGTGTGGGATATGTCTCCGGAATTATCACAGTAGATTACTTGTGGTGTGGGACTATCTCCGAAATTATCACGGTAATTACTTGTGGTGTGGGATTGATCTCCGGAATTATCGGGGTCGAGGCAAAGCACATGTGGTATTCGTGTGGTGATGTGTCAATGTTTCGGTGTGGGATGATCTCCGGAATTATCACGGTAAAGTACCTGTGGTGTGGGATCTATCTCCGGAATTATCAGGCATGGGATACTAACCATAGTTTATCTTTATCTCGTAGTAGTCATCATGATAGGATTTAGTTGCATAGCGGGGGATTGAACCCTATGAAGTGAATACATTAAGGGCTTGCACCAGACCTATGTAGAATGGGATGCATAGACTCCGACAAGTACGCATTAGAGAGTCCGCACATAGAAATTGTGTTTTCTTGACTTAGTTTTATGCATATGGTTTTCCTGTTTTCTACACTTGACACTTCGTTTAGTATCACTTATTGTTACAATTCTTGCTATCTCATACTTAATGTATTTTGGTTCACTATATGTTACTTATGAATCCTTGCTTAATGTTCATTTATGTTGTTTGTTTGATTTTATGTCACTCACACCATTATGGCTAACCCCTTTAGTTTTGGGGGTTAGGGGTCATCTCTAGCCTCATATGTTGCAGGTTGTTGCTTAGAGTTGGAGGTTGGATGCTTGGGTTGGTTTTTTTGAGATAAATTGATTCATAAGAATTTTGTGTAAATTTGTAAAAGCAGTTTTGAGATAATTTGAGTTGTAAATGACAGAAAATATTGTTTGAGTTGTTTTAAATTCCGCTGTGATTTGTAAAAGTTTGTTGTATAAAAAGTTTGAAAATTTTAGTGGTGTTGGTTATGTTTAATATTATAATGAAGTGGATTGCTGGGATTGTGCCACGTATTTTCTGAGATATCATATTAGAAATTCGGGGCGCTACAATAGTAGTATAAATATATATAGATATATGTTGAGATTGATGTTATTGAATATTCAAAGTTGTTATCCTGTAAATTTCTTGATCTCGTACTGAGGTTTCGACCCGGCTCTTGACACCAAAATTTAGAACTCCGTATATAGAAATTGTAGCACACTGAGTCTTGAATCCAGAATATCTATCGGATTCTCGATCCGATCTTTTGATTGCAAATTATTGATGTTTTAGTACTGTTATATAATAATGTCCTGAACCGATATTTTGTTGTTTTTAATATTTACATGCTTGTTTCTTGCATTTTGCGAATCCGAACATGTTCCTTTCATCATATAAGCTCTTGATACATTCTTGTCATGTCCTGATTTTGTTCTCGTTAACTGCTGATCATGTTTATTTTGTAATAAAAAGTAACAAGTCGGGGAATAAGTGTAAGACCTAGTAGTGGACAATATAGGAGAGTGTACTCAGAATGTGGCCCGTGTTTCCCATAATAGTGGCATCGGATTTGGTTACATTTGGATGATTTGGATACATAATATGATTTGGTTAAATTAATATGATTTGGTTACGTAATATGGTTCACCACTGCAAGACCCGAGTACATGAACCTATAGAGTTTGCCTCTAGAGTCTAAACGTAACATGTTTGTATGCACCCAACCTGTGGCATGGGATGCAGGATCGCATGAATTAGCTAGGATTGATTAAATGAATAGACTCAAGTTTACACCAAGCACATGCATAATTCTGTCTACTGTTTTTCTAATTTCGTTACAAGTTACATGATTTTGCTTTACAAGTCACGTGATTTCGCTTTACAAGTCACATGATTTTGATTCACAAGTTGCATGAACCCGTTACCGTTACATGTTTCCAGCTACAAGTTGTTGTTTTTATGTTCATATGTTTACAGTTAGTTGCATTATACTTGATTTCATCTTGTTTCATGTTCCTTGATCCTTATCTTTGTTCCAGTATATTTCTTGGTTCTTCTTCCTTATATTTATTCATGTTCCTTTTGCTTGTACTACTTGTGGCCTGTGACTTGCATTAACAAACATCCTCTTGTTTCTCCTTTTGTGATAATGTACTTGCAGGCCTGGAAGGAGAGTTACCCGAAGGTGTTGCTGAACAAGTGTTTTAGTATTGTCTAATTATCATGTTTCCTTAGTTCACATTTTATTCATGCTACTCTTTATTGTATTTTGGACTTGTTTGACCCGTAACTATGTTTCTTTCCAGTTGTTGGTTATGAACTATTTCTTAATGCATTATTATCCTGTCTGTGATTATACATGCTTGCGTGGTTGTTATTGTATTGTTATTGAGTTATGTATACAACTTATGGATGATGTGATTGCTTCATTCGTTGGGCCTCAGTTATGTTTCGTATTCTCGTATAACGGGAAGCGGGGCGTGATAGTAGGGAACAGAGCGAATCTCGATCGTCCATCTAGAGTGCCCGCAACTTTCGAGGAGATCTGACGGTTTGTAGCTGCTTTAGAGCACCCCTCAGCCCGACCTGTAGCTACTATTCATCTTCTTCTTTGTTGCCTTCTTGTTTTCGGGTGGACTCGATGAAGTTGGAGCTGTGAGCTCGGTAGAGGATTTCGGCGACGAAGGAACTTGGCGAAGTTGTTTGAGCTCGGCAAAGTTGGAGCTAGGAGCTCAACGAAGCTTTTATGGGTGAGCTATGAGGTCGATGGAGCTTTGATCTCATGTGATCATGATGACGCAAAGAGGGAGCTCCCCGACATCACTTTGAGTTCTTAATAGCTCGGCGATGGTGGGAAGGAGCTCGGCGATGTTCTGAAGGACGAGGAAGGAGCTCGGCGATGTTCTGAAGGATGAGGAAGGATCTCGGCGAGATTCTTGGAGTTTGGAGCTCGGCGAGCTTCATTTTGGTGAGCTTGGTGATGCTTCTTTTTGTGAGAGGCAAGCTCGACAGAGCTACTTCAGGCTATAATGCAGCTCAGCAGTGCTGCTTTGTGGGTGGAATGAGCTCGGCGAGATGGGTTTAGCGAGCTCGGCAATGCTTCTTCGCTAAGTTGATGGTCTTGGTGAGCTCGGCGGAGTTACTTCGTGATGAGAACGACATTGCTTCATCGTGATCTTCTTCGCCGAGTTGAGGTGCGAATGAGCTCGGTGGAGCTTTGAGCTTCTTTGAAGTTGGGAATTTTGTAGTGGATTTGGGTTTTTGGATTACAGGTTTGGGCTTGGAGTTAAGTTGGGTTTAAACCCAAACCCTAATACCCTTTGAAGTTGAAATTTTTTTGGAGCCTTGATTGGATTTGCCACTGGGTTTGAACTTGGCTTATTGGCATTGCTATCTTCAATGTACCTTGCTGATCTCGGCGTTGAGTTCTTAAATTCTTCTTGAACAAACTGTTGAAGAGTTCTTCTTGAATTCTTATTAATCTGGAAGCATGAGTTAAGTTTGTGAATAGCTAATTTATGCTAATCCATGCTGGCCAAACTACAACTTCAGGTTTGAAGCTCGAGTCAGAGTTTTGGGTTGATCAAAATTTGTGTCTGTAACACCCCGAATTTCAAATAAGGATAAATTCGAGATTTCACAGGATCTTTACTTCACTTCGTACAATTTTACAAGGAAAATTTAAAACTTTTTCAATAGTACATCAGAGTTCAATTACAACTTGGTTTTACACAGCGGAAGAATGAAATTTACAATAAAACATCTACAACATCTTTAAAATAAAATAGCATCAGCATATCCACTTTATAGCTCCATGAATGGTCCTTTACCTGCATGTTAATCTGTGGGCACGTCAGTTACTTAGAACTGACGAAATGTTATACACGGCTATCCTCTCTATGCCAGGAATAGTATAACGATCTCATACTTTAACAAATCAACAAAAAGATTGAATGAACAAGTAAAGTGTCAAAGGTGATTATTCTAAACATAAGTGTATGTCATGCCTTAATGCCTAATGCACACATTTCTATACTAGGATGACACTAATGCACACTTGTTCAGATTCTATGCATCCCATACTACATAGGTCTGAGGGCAAGCGCCTACGTACTCCACATTGAAGGGTTCGATCCCTCGCCATGAGACTACCCAGTAATAAAACAAGTTTTAGAGTTATTTCACAGATACGGATCTCAGCCTCCCTGGCTAGCCTCCCTGGCTTATATTAACAGATCCCAGCCTCCCTGGCTATTATATCGTGATGATAATCCCGTAAATGCCCCTCTAGCCCCAGTATATACATATTCTTTGGAGTATGGTAAACATCCGCCGACTACCCTAAGTCCCGGATAAAATACAGTCCATCTCCTATGGGGCAACCACAGTCCACCAACTGGGTCTATAGCCACGGAGATCCACCGCCGACTATATAGAAGCACCCATTTACGTTTGCACAAGTTTATTACATCTTCACTTAAGTGCCTAATTATTTTTAGTTCAAGACATGAATATGTTACCACCCTAGAATCAGTTTTACCTCATACCGGATTTATTCACAAAATACGAGATCGCCCGACGGCATTATCTCAAAATCATATCAATCCTTTCTTTCAAAATTACCGGTAACCGAAGTCTTACTAATTCTTAATCATAATCTTTCATGTACAAGAAACATGGGTACACATACCCTTTAGTAATCATGTCTTAAACTTATATAATTTCTTCTTTCAACTTAATCACAAGTAATCATAGTCTCATCATTATTCATTATCTAGTCATCCGTTCACATTCTTTATAAGCAAAGGAATAATTTCTTTTAAGAACACAATTCTATCACATGAGATTTCATAATAAAATCAAGCCATTATAATTTCTCACTTTACTTAGAATATTCTTCGAACAAATAAGAGTAAAATTCTCTTCAAGAAAATCACTTCACAAAAGTAATACTTTACATTTCTTCTTAAAACATATAAACCTTGTAGTAAATATGAAGACTACATTATACAATGCACAAGTAGCCGAACAACTAGGTTGCTACAGTTTGCTTGGGTACAAAGGCCAAATATTTTCGAAAGTGGACCAGTTATGGACTAACTTTGGTAAATATTTTCAAAAGTGGACCAGTCGGGTAAATATTTTTCACGGTGGATCAGTTTCGGAAATTATTTTCTTTTTACCCTTTTCATTATCATGTCTTCACTTAGATATTTCCATGTCTCTAGCCATCCACAATTTGATCTATATCTCATTTGGCATCAATCATAATTCTCTTTTAGTCCATTCATGAATCAACAACAATAGCAATTTCATTTGCAAATTTTAAACTCATGAAGTCTCTCCAATTAATCAAATACAAATAATTCACAACTTAATCAATGTTCTATTCATAATTTACTAATTCTCAATTCTTTCCAACAAGAATTCTATTCATGCATTCATCTAATTTAAACTCATTAACAATTTGAGTACACATAGAAATCTAGAATTTCACATTCATCATAATTGCATAATCTCAACAAGAGAAACTAATTCTCACATCAAAGTCTTTTTTTTAAAAAAAAATTCATATTCTTAAAAATAATTAACTTAAGAACAAAATTTCATTCTATCTTCAAATATCTCTTTTACTTCTCAAATATACTTGAAAAATTCTACAACTATTTTTACTATATTCTATTTCATTTTATAAGAGTATTAGAATTTTTCCCCAAATTTAATTTGCATTTAAACTCATTAAGAAGTCTCAACAATCTTCCTACAAATTATACATTTCGACATTTACAATCATGCGTACTAGTATGGTTTGTGACAGTAATTCATTTTATTATTTTTAACTATCGTGATGGAAAATTGTTCTCTTAGTCATAACAATATTTCTAACACAATATATTTATCCCATCACATTTTACTTTATTTATCAAAATTAGCATGTTTGTACTAGAATATAAAAATCAACCACTAACACAATATTAATCTTTTTTTCTTATTCATTAATCAACATGACCCTAGAACATAAAACAACATTTTTCAACAAATTTCCCATACAAAAGAATACATTTTTAACATGCATAACATTTTACAAGCATTCTAACATGATCTATGGTATTAGCTCTTTAGTCAAAATCTCCTATTATTTGTTTAATCATAACAATATTGTTTTCATTCATAGCATGTAACACTAACATGAAATCTTAACTACATATCAAAACAAAATGCTCATATTTTGTCACTAGCATGCATAGTTCTAAATTAGAAAGCATGAGAACCCACCTTTTGTTTGAAGGTTGAAAACTACAAATGAATGGCTCCTTCTTGCTCCTAGCAACTCCTAGTCCTCTTCTCCTCCTAGCAAATGCTCCAAGCAAGAGATCCTCTAAGCACAACAACTCTCTTTCTTTTATTCTTCTCTTTCTCTTATTTATTTTATTTTTTTGGTGTGAAAAAGAATGAGAAATGAGTTGCTATTTATAGGACAATGCTAGGGACTATATTACAAAATCTCCCACCTAATAACTTCTCATTTTAATTCTCTTTTTAATTCTCACCTCTTCATATTTTTAACTCCTAAAACCTCCATCTCTTCATCTCCCCACTCTCCACTAACTCAACCTACCAACTCTTCTCCTCCCCTTGCCCAAAAAATTGTCCAAATACATTTGTGTATGCATGCACACATGCATAAACAAATATGAACACATTTCTATAACTCTAAATGTGTACTAATATATGTAACTTGTCATGTATTAGTACATGTTTAACTAAAAATGTGATTTTAATAGTGGGCTTGCTACATGGGCTCATTACTAATTAATTTATTTAATTATCTAGTGGGCTCCTCTCCTAATGGGCCACATTTTAGTTTATAGGTCCATGGATCAAAAGAAAGGCTAAATAAAACTAATGCATGCTAAAAATAGTAAAATGAGAGTAGCAGAATGAGAATAAAAATTTGCACGTGCACCATACGTGCAGAAAAAATTGAAAAATGCATTTTAATCAAAAACAAGGGGAAAATAAATTTTCGTTTTATAAAATAGATTTAAATACATAAAAATAAATAATTTAAACCTATAGAAAATATTATACGTAGTGGTGGAAACACGTGCATCAAAACACGTAAAAAGCACGTAGAATATGAAGATTGAAATATTATATTTTTGTTGACTTAAAGTAAGGTAAAAATCAATATAGAAAATAAATAAATAGTCGATAATCAAAATACGGGATGAAAACACGTTACAAAATACACGTGCATAACACACAAGGGCAAAATTGTAATTTCAAATTTTGCGGGGTGTTACACTGTCGAAGCTTGTCTCAGGTTTGAAGCTCACTACTGGAGCTTGATAACCCCTGGTTAAAGACTTCTGGTGTCATCGAGCTAAACTAGTTCTCCTGAGCTTCTAGTAGTTGACTTGTGTTAGGGTTTGGCTAAGTTTTGAAGTTAGGTTTCGGGGAAGTTTGCTTCAGGGCAACCTTTCATTCTTTGTGTTTGCATACAATTATATAAAAAATAAATATATAATTATATATGTATGCACACAAAGTTTATTTTATAAACATTGGTTTATGGATTCAACAAAACTTTTTGGAGATTAATGGCTTCTAGTGCTTATCAACTCGTTCTGTCGAGTTTGATCAGGAGATTTGTTCAATCAAATACTTAGATGACCACCCGTTTTGTTGATCGGGTGTTTTGTTCAACCAAGTGCTTTGTTTGACCTGGACTATGTTGACCAAGCGTCTCGTCGCTCGTTTCGTTGAACCACTTTTGTCGACCATGCATTGTGTCGTTTGCTTGTTTTTTCAATCGTGCATTTCGTTGTTGGACAAGTGTTTAGATGGTTGAGGAGTTGAGTATTTTGATCGTTGGATCTTGTGTATGTAGCTGACCTAGAAGAGTTGTTTCCGGAATAAATTTTGGAAGGCAATCAGGATGCGGACTTGTTGTTTGACCCCAGCAGGTTTGTTGAAACAATTGCGATAGTGAGTTAAATTTTTTAACTTGTTGTTTGCGCCCAACAAGTTTTGAGAGGCAACTCTAAGACTGAGTTTAATGTAGATCTTGTCGTTTGATTCTAGCAAGCTTGTAGAGTCAGCTCTGAGACGGAGTTGAACGTAGAGCTTGCTATTTGATCCCAGCAAGTTTGGAGAGACAACTCTGAGACAGAGTTAAACGTAGAGCTTGTCGTTTGATCCTGGAAAGTTTGCAGAGTCAACTTTGAGATGGAGTTGAACATAGATCTTGTTGTTTGATTATAGCAAGTTTGGAGAGACAACTCTAAGACGGAGTTGGTCGTTTAAACATGTCATTTTCACCTAGCAAGTTTTGTAGAGACGACTCAAGGATGGAGTTGGACGTAGGGCTTACTGTTTGCGCCCAGCAAGTTTGTAAAAACAACTCTGAGACAGAGTTGAACGTTTGAACTTGTTGTTTATTCCAAATAAGTTTATAGAGGCAACTCTAGGACAGAGTTGGTGTAGAGCTTGTTGTTTGATATCAGCAAGTTTAGAGAGGCAACTCTAAGACAGAGTTGGTCGTAGAGCTTGCTGTTTGGTCCCAACAATTTTGGAGAGGTAATTTTGAGATGGAGTTGGATGTAGAGCTTGTAGTTTGATCCTGGCAAGTTTGAAGAGACAACTCTGAGACGGAGTTGGATGTAGAGCTTGTCGTTTGATCCCAACAAGTTTGGAGAGACAACTCTGAGGCGGAGTTGGGCGTAGAGCTTGCTAATTGTGCCCAACAAGTTTGTAAAAACAACTCTAAGACGGAGTTGAACGTTTGAACTTGTTGTTGGTTTCCAACAAGTTTTGCTGAGATCAACCCTGCTGTTTGTGTCTGGCAAGTGAGTAAAGGCAACTCTAGACGTAGTTGGGAGTTTAACCTTGCTGTTTGTGCCGAGCAAGTTTGAAGAGACAATTACGGATCCCGGCAAGTTTGGAGAGACAACTCTTGGATAGTGTTGGTGTTGAGCTTGTTGTTTGATCCCAGTAAGTTTGTAGGGACAACTTTGGGCAGGTATTGAACGACGAACCTATTGCATAGAGTTAATCTGTAGCGCCCCGAATTTCCAATATAAAATTTAGAAATTACGTGGCACTTTCCCAGTGATCCACTTCAATGTAACAATATACATAGACCAAAAACTCAAATCATTTTATTCCAAATTCTTATTACAATAGTCTTTTTCAATTGCAGCGGAAATACAAAACACCTTAAAATACATTTAACTGTTACAACCCTTTCTCCTTACAAAATTACCCAAGGCTCTATTATAACACTCATAAAATCCAAAGCTACCCCAAGCATCCAAGCTCCCAACTCTAAGCAGCTACCTGTAACACATGAGGCTAGAGTTGAACCCTAACCCCCAAACTAAAGGGGTCAGCCATAAATGGTGTGAGTGATATAAACAACAAACATAAATAAACAATAAACATAAATTCTCGAACAACATGTACTGAACAAAAATACATAAACTGAACATGTAATGTGCAACAAGAAACGATAGGCCAGTACAAGCGTGAAGTCAAGTCGAGAAACAATACCAACGATCAAGTATCCATCAATCAATCACTCTCAAAATAGTACAGCTCAACTGCACTGTACAGTCGACTATTTAATGAACCAGTCGACTGTTCTGAACTAACAGTAATCCTCACATCTCAGAATGTGTCCAACCATCAATAAATCTCAATACCACGATGTATGTCCAATCAATCGATCACCAATAATGCCATAGATCGGATACCCATATATCCATCTACAAACAAACTAAGAGGGTATAGATCGAATACGTACTCGGTATGCAATCACTTTAGTGACTCTTACACCGACGAACATATCCATCTACAAACAAACTAAGAGGGTATAGATCGAATACGTACCCGGTATGCAATCACTATAGTGACTCTTACACCGACGAACATATCCATCTACAAACAAACTAAGAGGGTATAGATCGAATACGTACCCGGTATGCAATCACTATAGTGACTCTTACACCGACGAACATATCCATCTACAAACAAACTAAGAGGGTATAGATCGAATACGTACCCGGTATGCAATCACTATAGTGACTCTTACACCGACGAACATATCCATCTACAAACAAACAAAGAGGGTATAGATCGAATACGTACCCGGTATGCAATCACTATAGTGACTCTTACACCGACGAACATATCCATCTACAAACAAACTAAGAGGGTATAGATCGAATACGTACCCGGTATGCAATCACTATAGTGACTCTTACACCGACGAACATATCCATCTACAAACAAACTAAAGACTGAAAGAACACTCAAGATTATGAAGAACTCCTCAGGACCAGTCGACTTATGCGATAGTAAGTCGACTGCCCCGAGAACCAATATCCAAGATTATAACAAGTGCTATAAGTCGACTTAATAAACCATCAGTCGACTTACCCGGGACAATTACCAATAATTCTCAAGAACATTCCAAGTGTTAACAGTATAAGATGACTTATAAAAACATAAGTTGACTTATCAACAATATAAGATGACTTATAAAAATCATAAGTAGACTTATCAAAATATAAGATGACTTATAAAAATCATAAGTAGACTTATCAAAACATAAGATGACTTATAAAAATCATAAGTAGACTTATCAAAACATAAGATGACTTAAAGGAGACATAAGTCGACTTATAAGAACATAAGTCGACTTACCCGAGAGAAATTCTACGATAACTTTGAAAAATAAATTCTAAGTGTACCAGTCGACTGAGAAGGGTCTAAGTCGACTGTCCAGAACGGATTTTCGAGAAAAACTAAAGATACAGCAGCTGGGTTGTACCAGTCGACTGAATAGTAGACCAGCCGACTGTCGGCCTACAGTTTTCATAAATTAGGTCTGTATGCGAAAACAAGTCTGATGTTCTTCTAAAGATTCATTGCTTTGGAAATTAACTTATATTTAGTTAAAAGTGACAATCTCAAGATGATCTGCATCATAGTTACAAAACTAAAATCTCATGTTCTCAATTCTTGAATCTCCCAATAGGGTTTCTCAATACTCGATTCTTTCACCATCAATAACCAAGATCTGTTTATAAACCCAAGATCCAGATGTTTATACATCCGATCAAAACCATACTTAAATCTTAACACATTTCAAGCAATCAAGAGTTGTCAATCGAGATCTACTAATCTTTCATGGATTTCACATGCATATTTCGAATAACTACCATGGCATCAATTTCATACAAGATACGAAAACATCAAACAAAACAGCATGCAATCATACACATAAACAAAACAAGTCCATATCACTCACCTTTAGATTGCAAAGATCCAACGAAAAACCTTCTTCTTGTGAGATCCAAAATCCTCTTATCACCAAGAAAATAATAGTATGAGATCTGAGTTGTGTAGCGAATGACGGCTGCAAACTCCCTTATATAGGCCGGGAATCAAGTATTAGGGTTTAGGAATACATTTGCAAAACCATCCCTCCAAAATACAATTATATATATATATATATGTATCTTCTCTTGGAAATTCATCTAAAATTTATTAAAATTAGGATTTAAAAGAAAATATACTTCTAAATCTTAACCAATACTGTTTAAAACGTCCAGAATGCCAATTTTGTATTTTAGCCCTTAAGAATGTCAATTTTGTGAAAATGTCCTTCTTTTATCAAAATTGCAAATAGATCAAATTAATTTCAGAAAAATCGGAAAAAATAGTAAATAAATCCCAAATATTAAATAATGACTTTTCATAAAGAAAACTAAAATTTTCAAACATCTCAAAAGTCATTTGCACGAGTTTTGCATGTGTACAAAAGATAAATCTTTTAGAAAATATCAATTAAATCTCCAAAATAAATTTAAATTCATTTTCAAATAATTAAAATAATATTTGAAAATACGGGGTTCTACATAATGGGTTTTTGGAAGGACTCGAGCGAAGACAGGGAAGCTGAACTCGTTGTTTGGAGTCAATGAGTCATTGATGGAGCTCAAGCGGTGTGCAAAGCGTCGAACTCGTTGTTTGGAGTCAATGAGTTTTTGATGGAGCTCGAGCGGATAGCAGAGCGTTGAACTCGTTGTTTGGAGTCAACAAGTTGTTGCTGGAGCCTGAGCGAAGTATGAGGCATCAAACTCGTTGTTTGGAGTCAGTGAGTTGTTGATATAGCTCGAGCGGACGACAGGGCTTTAAGCTCGTTGTTTGGAGCTAATGAGATGTTGACGAAGCTCGAGCAAAGAACAGTGCATAGGATTCATCGTTTGGAGTCAACGAGTTGTTGACAGAGCACGTGTTGTTGGTGTATGCCTTAAAGGCCAGTTGTGTATTGACATTACTAGTTTACATTGTATCATGATATTTATTTCATATATGAGACATTTAATTTATTGTGTTGTTTATTGTGATTAAATGAATATAATAAAGTCCTTAGAATAGTATGTTCAGTACCATGGGATATCAAGTGCATGACTTGATTGTGAGATCCTATTGGTTGTAATCAGAATAATATTCTCAAATGTCTTTAGTCAAGTATTATTGTGAATTAGGACAACAATAATACATAGAGACTAGTATGTACGTAGATTGATGACCATATCTCACGGGTCATGGATATGAGATATAAAATTTTCACATGTGTACATATTAGATTAGTAATGTACTGGACTGACCCACCATTAGAACGCTGCATGGATCGTTACGTGAGTGTCACAAGCGGTTCTCATAGTGACTATGGTTTACGTAGTCCTTTTACTCGAAGTCACTACGGTTCCCTACATGAGAATTTATAAGTTTTAATGTCGTCAAACGTTGCCTGTAATAAGGTGATTATAAAGTTGACTATTGGATATACTACAAATCATTCGGAAGGATGTGAGTGACTTAGATAGGATTTGTCCCTCCTACATAACATGAGCGATATCTACAAGCCCCTTGATTCAGTGAAATTGCAAAATGTATGGTCGTACTCAAATGAGTTAATATGAGATATTGAGCTCATTTGTTTTAGTAAGTCTACTCGGACATCAGGAAACCCAAGATTGAACTATACAAGAGTGATACGCTCTATGTCTTGTAGTCAATTATAAATCTGGACAAAAGGACTAGACTATATGGTAACATTGGTCACAGATAGGTTATGTCAAATCACTGGCATTCCCGTTACTTGAGTAGCAGTGATGTATTGCTAGATACCGCTAACTGTTTGTAACACTAGAATATGATTTTAGTATTACTATCAACGTAATGGGAACCTACAGGGTCACACACTTAGAATGGATCAAAATTGAATTTAAATTCATGAGGTGAATTTAATATGGAATCCTAGTAAGACTTGGACTCTTGACATGGTTGGGTAATTAATTAGATTAAATGAGTCAACTAAAGTCTAAAGGCTTACACATGAATCTGACCCAGGTCAGATTGTGAGCCCAACGGCCTCATTACTCTCTTAGGGTTGATTTTCTGTATCTATATATATGATATGTATTGTGGAAAAGAAATAGTTGAGAAAAGCCCTAGCCATCACAGAAGTTGTGAGAGAGAAATATCTTGAGGAACATCCCCTTCCTGCAACTAGCACCGCGGCATGAAGGAAAGCTTAATTTGATCCGTTCGTGTGGATACCATAGAGGCACCGCAATATTGCAGTGCTGTGATCCTACTGTGGAGACAGCAATCCATCTTTAAGGTATAACTTCTAAACAAGATTTATGGTTTTCGCATAGATCCATGGCTAGGTTTTGATATTTTTTTTGTAATTTTTCCGCTGTGTATTTAATTTGAGATTACTGTCAAAACCTAACACGTGCAAAGAGCAGGGCATTGAACTCATCGTTTGGAACCAATGAGTTGTTGATGGAGCTCGAGTAGCAGGGCGTCGAACCATTGTTTGGAGTCAACGAGTTGTTGATGGAGCTCGAGTGGAGAGTAGTGCGTTGAACTCATTTTTTGGAATCAACGAGTTATTGATGGAGCTTGTGCGGAGAGCAGAGTATTGAACTCATTTTTTTAGAGTTAACGAGTTGTTGATGGAGCTCGAGCAGAGAGAAAAGCATTGAACTCGTTGTTTTGGAGTCAACAAGTTGTTGATGGAGCTCGAGCGAAGTGCAGAGTGCTGAACTCGTTGTTTGAAGTCAACGAGTTGGTGATGGAGCTCGAGCTGAGAGCAGAGCGTTGAACTCGATGTTTGGATTCAACAAGTTGTTGATGAAGCTCGAGTGGAGAGCAGAGCGTTGAACTCGTTGTTTTGGAGTCAACGAGTTGTTAATGGAGCTCGACGGAGCGCAAAGCGTTGAACTCAATGTTTTGGAGTCATTGAGTTGTTGATGGAGCTCGAGCGGAGAGCATGGCATTGAACTCGTCGTTTGGATTCAACGAGTTGTTGATGGAGATCGAGCGAAGACCGAGGCATTGAACTCATTTTTTGGAGTCAGCGGGTTGCTGGTGGATCTCGAGCGGTGAGTGAGGCGTCGAACTCATTGTTCGCAGTCAACAAGTTGTTGGAGGAACTTGTTTCGAGTCTTCTTGATATTAAAGTGAAGTCATTTGTGTTTTTTTAGCGTTGTTGTGATTCCATTCTTTTCTCTGCTAGAAAGTAGTCGTGTACACCAGATGAGGTCTTCGGGACGTCGAGCTTGCTTTCCTCCACGGTATGCTACGCTTGACGAAGTTTGGACTTGTCCGTTTGCACGGCGCATTATGTAGACGAAGTTAAAGCTTGCCCAATGAAGGTGGTAGGAGAGACTTTGAGCCTTTCCGCCTAAGGAAGACTTGTCTTGAATTTTTTCGTCAAGAGATTAGGCAGCCCTAGGGAGATATTAGCTGTCAAGAGGCCTGTGAAGTGGTTTGTGTCTCTCAGGCAGACCACCCCTTTATTGTGTAGCCGGAAGGACGACTTGTAGAACAACTTTTTGTGTAGTACTTGGAAGATTTTTGTAGCGATGTTCAAGCATGAGACATAAACTCATTGTAATTTTGCAGTTGTAACGTGTAACACCCCGAATCTCAAAATACAACTGAATTCGAAGTTCCACAGGATCTTTACACTTCTTTCGTACAATTTTGCAAGGAAATAAAAACTTTTCTTACATCAGAGTTACATTACACTTGTACATTGTCACAGCGGAAGCAAATTTACAACAATTTACATGAAATAATATTTAAATCAATCTTGCGCAGCATGTATACTTCAATTGTCAAGCATCTTTATCCTGCATATAAAACTGTGGGCGCGTCAGTTCATTCAACTGATGAAATATTATACACGGCCATCATCTCTATGCCAGAAACAGTATGACGATTCTTATTACTTAACAAACCACAAACTTGTCACAATCAAAGCTAAAAGGACTATCCTGTTGATGTCGTGTTGTGGATGTGCACTTAGTCTTTAATGCAATTATTTATATATATGACACTAATGCACACTTGTTCAGAGTCTATGCAGTCCATACTACATAGGTCCGAGGGCAAGCCCTTAACCGTTCTTCAACTTGTAGGGTTCAATCCCTCGCCATGACTTAATCTATTACTGTAACTACGGTAAGTATCCTAGATATTTTCTGACCTACGAACGCATGTCTAGGCGCCCTGGAGGGAATCCCAACGCACTGTCACATGACTCATCATGCAGGCATCCTATGGTAATTTAGCTTCTACCATAGACATGACACCACCCGCAATCGTCAAACACCCCACGAGCGTCACCACCGGGATGGTACTCTGGAGCAGTATCCACGCCCTATCATGACGCATCATGGGACATCCTATGAATACTCTCACGCCGCCAATCCAATGGCTCTCATACTCAATGTTTTTCTCTTACTTTCATCACATCTTCACTATGTATCTAATTCTTAGTTTAATTGAATCATGAATAAAATCAACTCTTAGAATGTAGCACTCCCACTATACCGGTCTTATTCATTTAACTCACATGACTCAACTTTGGTCTTCTCATTTCAAAATACCATTTTCTCATTTCTTTCATTGCCGGTATAAGGCTTGGCTATATTCTAATCCTCAATTTCAACTCATAATTACAATGTCGAGCTTTTCATACTCATAAGATCTTTTCATGATTAATCACAATTCATGTTTCAAAAGCATAGTATTCATGTATTCATAACTCATCACAATCAATAATTCGACTTCACGTGCAACTTATGTGTAAAAATAAATTTCAATTCGTAGTCACCAATAATTTATGTATTCCACAAATCTATTATCCACATTTCAAAATCTTACTACTAGCACAAATTAGAAGTTCGATTAATCACATCAAACACACTTTCAAAATTCCTCATTATTAATTTTTCATTTTTTATAACTCAAAATTTTTATTTATTTTTCTTTTTTTTAAAAAGACAATTTGATTTCAAAACGAAGTCCTTTCTTGCAAAAACTCCAATTTCTTACTCACACTTTATCAAAAGTTGTATAAATATTTCTTATAAAGTTCTAATAATTTTTCATTAATTAATCCATAAATTTTCCAATTTTTATTCTATTTAAAAACTCAATTAAATTAAAAAAAACCAAAAAATCATTTTTTTTTCTAAACTCCAACCCCCACCCAGATTCGAATCAGCGACCAGCGGTGAAACAGACAGCGCACATGACCAATGCGCCAAAGCAGTCAACCGATATAACTTGGGGTAAAAATCCCTAAGTATCGAGTTTCGGCTAGTTGGGGTTTTAACAAAAAAAATAAAAACAAGGCCACGGTATCGAACTCGAGACCTCCGAACACTGTAGTGACCCAAAGCTTTGCCGACCAATTGGTCTAAGTGGACATATCAATTAGGAGGTAATTAAAATAGGTTTTGATCTTATTCTCTGTTCAAAACTGTAATTCAAAAATTTCTTAAAACGAAATTGTCTCTTCTCCTCCTCTTTTGAAAACAAATATTTCCATAATAAAACTACCTTCAATTCTACAGAATCTAGTATTTTTTTAAAGGTATTTTTCACTTTTTAAAACATGTATTTAGCCTTAGTTTGTATTTTATGAACACTATTTCGACATTCGAGAACTAATACATACTTATTCATAAATAAAGATTGTTTCTCCCACAAAATCACTACAATGATGATTTTCGTACTCATTGACAACCAATATATTTTTAAAGCAAAAACTCATCTTTATAAGCGAAATAAAATTTCTATTTTATTAACTAGTTTACACATGATGCATTCAATCATTTGTTAGCAAAAATACATTCTTCTCCTTTATTCTAATTCTCATATGGCATATATAGCAATGGGGAATTTCATTACATCCATTAACAATCATTTCTTAAGAAATTATTCTATCAATTCATCTTTAACATACCATTCTACTTACCACTTTAATCAATGAACATGATTCTAATCTTCTACTAGTGAATTGCACATAATTGCATTCAAAGCATAATTAGCTTACATTCTAATATTATAAACAAAGAGAACATACACTCTCACTTATATTTAATAATTCTAGCAACCGAATCAACACACATTCACTACTTTATCGATTCTATTCTAAATAGGCAATCATGTATTTCATTTCAACTAGTTACTTTGTAATAACCATTTAATTTATTCCTAACATGATTTCTACTTTAGAAGTCATGAGAAACACCCACCTTTTGAAGAAAAGCCAATAAGAAAATCTCCTAGAGTCCCCTAGAATGCGATAGAGTGTCTTCTCCTCCTAGATTGCGATGCAACGATCTCCTTCCCTTGCTTCCTTGCCAAAACCGAGAGCTCCAAGATGGGGAAAAGAGTGGCCGGCCTCCAATGAGTACACACACTCTCACACTCACACTATATATCTATAATTTCCTCTTTCAATAGTTTATTAGTGTAGAATATATGTAGATAGGGGGGGGGGGTATTTATACTAATTCTAGGATGAATTAGAGGGCTAGGATTCATTGTGTAGCGCCCCGAATTTCTAATATAAGAGCTTAGAAAATACGTGGCACATTTCCAGCAATCCACTTCAATTGTAATAATAACACAAACAACACCACTAAAATTTTCAGCTTTATTACAACAATTATTACAAATCTCAGCGGAAGTCTAAACATCTCAACTCAAATTTATTTTATTTACAACTCAAAATTTCCTCAAATATACCTTTACAAATTTTACACTAAACACTAAATAATCCAATTCATCTCAAAGTCAACTCAGGCATCCAACTTCCAATTCTAAGCTACAACCTGCAACATGTGAGGCTAGAGGTGATCCCTAACCCCAAAACTAACGGGGTTAGCCATAAATGGTGTGAGTGACATAAAATCAAACAAGCAACATAAATGAACATAAATCATGATATCCTCAACAAAAGGTAGTAAACCAAATACACCAAAATAAGAAGTAACAAGAAGTGAAAACAAGTGATACGAAAACCAAATGTCAAGTGTGGAAATCAGCAAAACCAAATGCATGAAAATGAGTCAAGAAAACACAAATGCTATATGCAAACTACGATGATTACTAAGAGATAAAGATAAACTGTGAGGATTAGCCCATGCCCGATAATTCCGTGATTGATCCCACATCTCAAGTAACCACTTGGATAATTCCAGAGATCATCTCACATCTAGACATAAACACATCATCACATGAATACCCCACAAGCGTCGCCTCGACCTTGATCATTCCGAAGATCAATCCCACATCTCAAATAACTACCTGGATAATTCCGGAGAAATATCTCACATCTCAGGCAATCTACCTGGATAATTCCGGAGATAAGTCTCACATCTCAAGTAAATCACTTGGATAATTCAGGAGATTAAGTCTCGCATCTAAAGTCATACTGAGGTGCATAACTCATGTTCCCATTCGTCATGACACTACTAATGCCTGTCCTTATTGTTTTTGGGTTACTGAATTACTCAACAAAATCTCCTAGAGTCGGTGTACCCTACCGTGATAACTCAAAACTGAATGACTGAATACGCCTCATCGAGCCTCAACAAAATAACTTAATAAATATCTCAACACCGGTATACTAGGGTCACTTACCTCTAGAGATTCAAACTCAAAAGTCTAAACAAATTCTACTAATAAGTGTGGCTCAACTGAATATCTCAAAATCATATTCATAACTGAATAGCTCAAAATCAAATACTGAATATCTCAAAATCAAATACTGAATATCTCAAAATCTATTACTGAATCAAAGATCAAATATAGACTGAATGATCTGAAAACCAATCATTCGAAATAATACTAAAGATTACAAAGATTCGTCAGTACCAGTCGACTGTACAGTAGACCAGTCGACTGTCCAGAGATCAAATATCCAAAAATTTCATGAAAATAAACTAAGTCATGACAGTCGACTTAAAAGAGATTAGTGGTCGACTGTCCCGAAA
Organism: Hemerocallis citrina; assembly: GCA_017893485.1. Lineage (NCBI taxonomy): Eukaryota > Viridiplantae > Streptophyta > Magnoliopsida > Asparagales > Asphodelaceae > Hemerocallis > Hemerocallis citrina. The sequence goes on from CM030363.1 coordinate 214,418,869, forward strand.
GGACTGAACAAAATACATCTCAGTGGACCAGTCGACTGACAGAAGTCTAAGTCAACTGTCCAGAACACATTTTACAAAAATAAATCTCAGTGGATCAGTCGACTGCTAAGAGTCAAGTCGACTGTCCAGAACGCTTTTCCAAAGACTGAAGGTGCATCAGTAGAGTCGTACCAGTCGACTGCATAGTAGGCCAGTCGACTGTCGGCCTACAGTTTTTATATTTTAGGTCCAAATACAACATCCACACTGGAGCTTCTAAAGATCCATCGTTCAGAAAAGATAGTTGTTCTCAGGCAAAATAATCAACCTCAAATAAACTCCATTAAGGATACATCACCCAATCATCCAAATGTCGAAATTAAATTCTCAAGATCCATAATCACTAATCTTTCAATTAGGGTTTCTCAATACAAATTTTCTTTCACAACTATGATCAAATCCGATTTGTATACTCTAGACCCAGATATTCATCATCCGATCCCAACCATGATCAATTCTTAACATGTTTTCTAACATATAATCTCATAACTCAAGATCTATTCAATATCCATAAGTTTCACAAACATGATTCAAAATAACAATGGTTCACATACATACTACAACATAAGGTCCATATCATTCACATACGAAACAACAAACGATGTCGTTCACATAATTCAAATCAACATGCACTCACAAAATCAAACACGCAAAACAAATAATCTTACGTCACTCACCTTGATTTTAGAAAAGAATCCACGAAAAGTTTTCCTCCTTGCTAGATCCAAAATTCTCCTTTTTGCTCCTCCAAAACAAGTCACCAAAAATAATGACGGCTGGAAGAAATTTCTTTTAAATACCCGGAAATAGATTTAGGGTTTTACCCCATTTTGCAAAACAATCCTTCCCAAAAAATACAATTTGCATGTATAGATTATTCTTTGGAAATTCCATCAAAACTCATTTAAATTAGGACTTAAGAGAAAATACATTTCTAAATCTCCATTATTACTGTTCAAAACGTCCAGAAATTGTATTTGCACTTCAACCCTTAAAATGTCAATTTTGCATAAAAGTCCTTCTTTTCTCAAAAATTGCAAATAGACCCAATTAATTTCAGAAAAATCTGGAAAAATACTAAATAAATCCCAAATATTAAATAATGATTTTTCATAAAGAAAACTTAGTTTTTCAAACTTCTCAAAAGTCATTTGCACGTGTTTTGCACGTGTACAAAAGGTAAATCTTTTAGAAAATATTCATTAAATACTCAAATCATTTAGAATTCATTTTTCAAATAATTGAAATAATATTTGAAAATACGGGATCCTACACATTGGATAGTTATGGGATGGATGGCTAGGATAGGAGGAGAAGTTGTAGCAACCACCCACACACAAATAAACTACCCATGCACACACACCCACTCTCCCATTCCTCCAAGCACAAACCGGCCCCAAAAATAGTGTGCATTGCACACTACGTGCATGCACGTGCACCCCTAGTACCCCTATTTGAAGTTTGTACACTTTTAATTAATCAAAATGTTCACAATTTGTGTCTACATGACAAGTGTGATTATTTAATTGATTAATTAAATTTATGGGCTTCACAATTAGTGGGCTTAGGCTTGTGGGCCAAGATAATAAAATAAAGAATTATTAAAGTGGGCTTAACATAAGAAAATAGTGTTTTTAGGCTTTATAAAATAGGCTTTTAGAGAAATAAAAGAAGAAAATAGTTGTTCATATTAAAATATATATATATATATATAAATAGATAAATATACACATGAAAGTTGCATGTGCACAACACGTGAAAATCAATATTTTTATTAAAAATGAAAGTTTAGGATATTACATAATGAGACTTGTTGTTTGCGAAATAAGAGATTATTTACATGCATGTGCCTTGTCCTGTGAGTCAACGTCTTGGGGGTTGGCTCAGCTACTTTGAGGGAGAGTTGGACTCTAGACTTGTTGTTTTATACTTAGCTAGTTGTGTGAGCAACTCTAGGGAAGAGTTGACCTCTAAACTTGTTGTATGGGTCCTCCAACAAGTTGTGAGAGTCACATTGAGGGGTGAGTTGAACTTTGAATTTTGCTTTTTTGTAAGTTCGTTGGAGTAACTGCAATCCACGATTTTGGACATGTAATATTTTTTTACGAAAATTTAACTAGTTTCAGGAACAGATTGAATGGCGAGTTGAGCTTTGAACGTGCTTGGTTGTAGGTTGCTAAAGCTACTCCAAGCCATGGGTATGGATTCCGAACTTATTAGTTGAGGGATTTAACAGGTCGCAGAAGAAGATCGAATTACATGTTAAACTCTGAACATGCTTTGTTGCAAATTGTTTTAGTAACTCCGAGCCATGAGTATGGACTCTGAACCTGTTGTCGAGATGTTAACGAGTTGCAGGAGCATATCAAATGGCAAGTTGAGCTCTGAACGTGTTTCATTACAAATTGCTAGAACAACTTCGAGCCACGGGTATGGACTCCAAACTCATATTATAAGAACTTCTAATGAGTTTTTTGTTCCATTTTTAGGAGTAAGCGTGTCATTTAACTCATTTTATGCATCCATAGAATAATACAATAATTCTGCAAAAGTTAATACTAAATTTTATTGGAGAATAAAACTAAGCGGCTGCTCTAGTGGCTGGCCTTTATTACATACAAGGACCGGTAGAGAAAGCGGTCTTTTTTGAAAAATAAAACTAAACGGCTGATCTAGTGACTGACCTTTACTAGAAAATATTGAAAATATATAAAGGATGCGGGTGTTAAACGCCCTTATAGAAGTTCATGAGGTGTTCCACTTTCTAAGCCCCTGCTAATATCTCCCAGCACCTCGGATCTTCAAGTTGGTGTGTCGTTAGGAAAACAAATTGGTACTAGACCTTGTATGTACTTGCCTGTTTTGGAGCGACCCTCCCCTTATTTTTTAGATTGAAGGGGAGATATTCAAGTTTGCCGATGTGTTTAGGCATGGTTGTTTCTTTCCGTTGAATAAGCAAAGTGGCTTCGGGCGAGGGATTCAGGTCTGTTACTGTATTCTGATGAGTACGAATTTGGACTTGGTCAGAGATGACTTGGTGTAATACCCCGTTTGAGATGGGTTTTCATGGTGGTATTAGTAATTAATTCATGGTTAGATGGGCCTATAGATTTGGTAGTGTGTGTATAGAACCTACTGAAAAAATGAATTAATTAATATGGGGCCATGGTGTTCATGGTAGGTGGTGGTGACTTAGTCCCACATGGAAGGTGAGTTAGGACCGTGTGTGTATGTATAGGATTGCCTATGATCAAGAGACACCAACTAGTCATGACACCTTTTGAGAGGCAGCCTGTGGTGGACAATTGTTAGAATTTGTTTGAGCGGGGCCTGGGGCATTACAAATTGTATCAGAGTCGACTTTCGATATCGATTGTGGGTAAGAATGGGTGAGGTGTGCGTATAACTGAAGACAGTACGCCGGTAGAGAGACCAGGGGCAGTATGCTAGCAAAATCATGGTACTCCACTCCACATCGGCTAGAAAGGGATCCGGTGCTAGATTGCAAGCTCCGGGCTCAGCGAGGTCGCTGAGTTCTCAAGATGGGGTGTATGTAATACCCTGTATGAGATAGGTCTTCATGGTGAGCTTAGTAATTAATTCATGTTTATTGAGCTGTCAATTCTACTAGGATGTGGCGTACTTCATGATTCACCATGCAAAGGTTTATGACCAATGTGTCGCATTAAGTTGTTCGGACACCTACTATGTCCTTATCGGAGAAAGATATCGAGACCCTGGTGCTCTTGGCAGCGGGATATTGTGTACCGAGTTGACTTCCCTGACAAATGTTTTGCTGTAAGAGTTGGAATCTCCCCCCATTGGACCTCCGTGAATGGAGTGGAGAATGACCATGTGTTCTGAGTCTTGCGAGTCGGAGGGCCTCTCCCGACGCTTATTAGCCGCCCGTGCCGAAGGGGTTCCGGCATTGTTATTTTGTTGGAAAAATTGAGAGAGATAGTCCGACGAATCAGGCCTTCAAGTTCTTGTTTGAGGGCTCGGCAGTTGTCAGTAGTGTGTCCATGGTCTCTATGAAATGCGCAACACTTGTTCATGCATCTTCTTTTGCTAGTTGTGGACATCTTGGGGGGAGGGTGGATTATTCCGTCCTTCTCAAATTCCATGAGGATGGTCAACACACTTGCATTGAGGGAGTGAACTTGTTGAAGTGTGGTGCTAGAGGAGGAGGCATTGACCTGCGTCGTCTTTCTGAAACCTTCTAGATCCTTCATCGCTTGTATTATTCTATTGGTTCACGAAAGATGAATCGTTCTTGCCTTGAGGACAAAGAGCTTCCTCAACTCCCATATACTTGTCACTCCTTTCTAGGAGCTCAATGTAATCTTTAGGTGGCTTCTTCGTGATGGAGGTTTTCAGGTCTTTGTTAGTGATGTTGTGGCAGAAAATCACAGACACCACTATGAGTCTAGGTAAGAGATGGACACTGCTTCGGCTGTGAAGCAATGACAAAGTCTTTCAGAAATTCTCCGTCTCTTTATTTCAATTCCAACAGGGAAGCACATTTTGTTTAGCCTTGCAACTAGTCACGAAGTGCATTATGAAGAGCTCCTCTAGCTGGTCAAAGAAGAATATTGACACTGGAGTGAGGTGGGAGTACCATTCCTTTGCTGACCCTTTCAAAAGTTGCAGGAAATGTTCGACACCGACACATGAGTGTATCGATGGTGTTATAAACCATCATGAGAGTTTTAAAACTCTCAATATGGTTAGCCGGATCAAATTCACCATCGTATGACTCGAATTGAGGAGGTTTGAAGTTCTTCGAAATGGGTGCATCGAGGATGGATTTGATGAAAGCAGATCGACTGGGGCGGTAAGCCCTGCTGGAGCAGTTCCCTTCATATTTTATCTGTTCCATTTAGCACTTTCACGTTTACCCGATACCCGAATCCAACCCGGACCCGACATTGGACCGAAACCTACCCGATCTATACGGGTCCGGGTCCGGGTTCTAAAATAAGACCCGATACACTTTTGGGTCCGATTCGGGGTCCGGATCCGCTCAAAATAGAACCGACCCGGACCCAGACCCGTTAAGAAATACCCCCAAAAAATATGCAATTTTAATAATAGGGTTATTGAGATATACATATAAAAGTAATTGTTGAAGATAGATGTGTAAATATAATATTCATTCATGTACTTGAGTGCAAAAATTGTTGGAACCGTAGGGTACCGGGTGCAAAAATACTTAAGTGCAAAAATTTATTCCCCGCTACAGGACCCAACGCGTTCGACTCTCAAGAGACGGGCTTGTTTCTATAGTGCGCCCCCTATGAGAGGAGGAGTATCATGATTTCTACCTTGGGGGAGAGTTGCTTCTCCAGTTCACTTGACGTTCTGTGCGGGAAGCCTCAGTTTGGGCGTGCCTCTCATCCAAACAAACCTGTAGATCTGTTCCTTGTTGCCTGGCATTAATGATTTGGCGGAGATCTCTCGACCCCCAAGAACCTTGCGAGGCCATTGAACCATTGGAAGCATTATCAACTAAGATATGGTCGTGTAGAGGGTGATGTTCATGACTGCTTTTTCAGGACCCCCCCGGTGCCGCTCCAATGACAGGAGCTTGGTTAGGTTGTTGGGCCTGATCTAGCTTATGAAGAGGAATGGGGTCTTCCACAGGAGGAGCTGGTTTACGAAGAGAGTTGGTTCGACGGCTTGAGGCCGTTGCTCTCCTTCTTGTTCTCGGTGACATGGCGGTAAGTTTGATTTTTTATGTAGATCTGTGTAGTTTTCCACAGATTACGCCAATCTTTTGCTACTTATTTTATTTTTTTTGGGGAGGGGGGGGGGAAATAGATAGTGAGTTTATATTTGAAGAAAACTATTAAAGATCTAACCTTTGATTATGTGACACCACGAATTTCAAACACAAGTAATTCGTAGCACAGTATGATCTTTTACTTCAAATTCGTACAAAATACGAAGAATTTAAAGACTTTTCTATTTACAACATTGTTCTTTACAATAACACAACGAAAAACATATAAATAATCGGAATGTAAAATACATATGATATTTATATAAAAATACGTTACGAATATTACTCGTAACATACAAAATACATGTGCGTAACACCTGTGGAAAAATTGTCATAACTCAATTTTGCGGGGTGTTACAGTCTCCCTCCTTAGAATAGTTCTGTCCTCAGAACTTACCAGGGTAAAAGTTGTATCTTGTACACACCACAGAAAAATCATTATTGGATATAGAAAGCCGCCAATACTAAGAAAATAATTGTAGTATAAAAATATGTAATGTGGAAAACAAAGTAGACTTATGTAAAGAAACTAGGAGTATTAAAGTGAATAAGGACAAAACACGAAAGTATTGGAAAACAACAGGGTATATTGAAAGAAAAGAGAAGCATAATAAAATAGATGCTTAAATTAAGTATAGTAACAAAATAATAAAAGTAGTGAAGTAGTATGAAAAAGAATAAAACAAAATAAAATAAAATGGGAGTATGAAAATAAACAAAAAAGAAAAGAAGTGTGTAAGTGTAAAGAATAAAAGCATTAGAATATTATAGATAAATTATAATGCAGTAGGAAAAATTTGAAAATAGATTAAGAGCATGAAGGAATATTAGGTAGCTAAAAGTAATGATAATAAAGAGAGCAGCATGATAATAAAATATCAAGACATAAAACAAATCGATAAATAATTGAGAAGTTCATAATAAATTTAAAAGTAGTTAGTAGTAGCTAATAAGAATTTGAAAAATTACGGAAAGAGAAGTTAATTAAAGGGAAAATGGGAAGGATAAAATGGTTAAAAGAATAAACTAAACTAGTAGTATATACTACGAGATAAAAGTGAAGTAGCAATTTAAGAGAAGACAATTAGGTAAAAAGTGTGAAAAAATTACGAGCATGAAATTTAGTTAAAAGTATAAATAATATAAGATAAAAGTAATTTTTTGGTCTATAAAGTTAAAATCATAAAATAATTCATAAAGTAAATACAATAACTATATATACGATTTACAATTTAAATATATAGAATACTGGTTGGTATATATCAAAATATTTTAAAATTTTCAAGTAGAGCAAGAAACTAGCATATATTATTATAATTAATCGTAAATACAACAATATTATAAATATGAAATCTATAAACAATCGGAGAAACAAAAAAAGTTAAAGTAACACGACATTATTGAAACAATATATAATATTTATTTCATAGAAATAATATATAAATAGTAAATAAAAGTATAAATAAACAAAGCCACATGAGTAGCCACCAAATATAAGGTGAGTTAGCAATAAAATAAAAATAAGGTGAGGTGGTATAAAAATACAAGAATGCTAACATATGTAAAGATGTAGTATATATCAAAATAGTAATAAGAAGATAGCAAAACAGTTAATAGTAAACATCGATAATATAGAAAAATAAAATAATGTATATAGGATAGATATAGAAATAGGTATAAATAATAAAGTAATTAATTAAAAATGTGTATGTGTTATAAATAGTAAAGTTGAAGTGGTATAGGCTAATCCAATCTCAAAGTACTGTTGAATGGATGGACCCTTAGAACATCTCCAATTGTTTGCTATTTTGCCGTTTTGGCAAAAGAGCGTTGCAATCGTTTGCTATTTTATTAAATTTTAGCAAATGAGGAACAATAACTTCTCATATTTGAGAACGAATTTGGCAGTTCCCAAATATAGTAGACCAAACACCATGTTTCGTCTCTATTTGAAATAAAAAAATAACGCGTCGGGCGAAACAAATTTTTTTATTATTTTATTTTATTTTTATTTATACTGTTTTAACGATCAGACGAAACAACATGTTTCGTCCTAATTTTAAATTTAAAAAAACATCGGACGATACAAAGAAAAAAACAAACAAAAGAAGTTGTTGGACGGAACAACATGTTCCTCCTTCCATTTCTTTGTTTTGTAAAATTTAATCCAAGTCCTATTTCCTCCATTCTTTTCATAAATTGTCAAGTCCAAGCCAAATCAAATTAAAAACAAATTACATCAAAGTCCAAGAGACCCTAAAAAAATTTAAGTTATATTAATTGGTTGGACGGAACAACATGTTCTGTTCGTCCATTTGTTTTTCTCATTTTCCATATTATAGCAAACGACGAGTGTAACGAAACACTCATTTTTCCATTTGCTATTTTGCCAAATTGACAAAATAGCAAAAACGACTGTGGATGCTCTTAGAATTCATAAACTAATTCCAAATTCATCTCAACCATTTAATTTCCTCAAATTAATCTTAACCATTGATGCCACCAACAAGATCCCACCTAAATAAGCCTTAGCACAAAACGGCTGGAAACTGCAAACCGATTCAAATCGATCTGAACTGGGACCTTTCAATGATTGCGCTTACTTTGATCATTTGGAAAGAAAGAAATAATCGCATTTTCAATCAATCCTGTCGCCCGATTGGGAGTCTCATTGATGATTTGATTTTCTTTACTAAGCACTGGGCATCCGCTTTATCCCCTAATAAAGCGATTGCATTGCACCTTCATCGTCTAGATGCTGCTGCTTCTAGACTTCGCCTTACTACTTTTTTCCCCTTATATTTTGATATGCACTATTCATTTTTTTCCTTGTTGTTTTTTGGCGCAGGTCTGAAGCTTTCCAGTCCTCTTCTCCCTCTTGTAGATGGGGTCTGTGATTTTGGTAGTGATATCAGCTCGGTTCTTTTCTGTGCTAAGTTGTTTACCTTAGTTCTTATTTCCAGCATCTTTTGTTAGCTCTACTACGTTCCTACCTTTTGGTATCTATGTGACTTCTCACTGTTAATGTATTTACTGTGTTTCCTTCTTCTGTTATTATCATGTTCACTATATCAGTTACTATCTCATGTATGTGTTGTTATTATTCCTTCTTTCTTGCTCTTGATTCAAGGATTGGGCATTTGGCAGTTTGGTGGAGAGGTGTGCTCTCTTGTTTTGGTTGTTTTTTTTAGCTGCCGAATTCCCCCTGCTTCGTTTGTTTCTACTGCGGTTATATCCACTCGTTTATTTGTTTTGTTGCTCGAATTTTGAGCAGTGGGCTCTATAAGGTTCAACCTGCTATTCACTCCATGTTGTGATTTGGACGTGCTTGAGGTATTTCAGGCCACTGTGATTGTGTTTCTGCCTTGTTTGGGTTGCGACTGTGATTGTGGCTCTGCCTTGGTTCCTTTTCGTCTGCCGGCTCCCCATTTCTCTAGGGTCGGATATCCAAGCTTTGGAGGTGCTCGATTTTCTGTTTGTGTATGCCCAGTTCGTGGTTGTTGCCGTGGTCCCTCTGTTTCTGTCCGATGTCCCCTCAGCTGATCCAGGTGTTTCTTTCGGTCTAAGCTTTGGGTGCGGCCTTAACTGTCTTTGGGTGGTGCGACTTGCGCTTTCAGTCCTTGGGGCTTTTGCAAGTCTGGCCGTTTTGGGTGCTGGTCCAGGGTGCCTTTTTACTACCGGTCCATGGTGCCTCTGGCCATTTTTGGGTGCTGGCTGTTCGGATTTTATTGAGCACTGTTGTCTTTCGTTCGCTTTCGTTGTATATTGTCGATCTTTGTATATATTCTGAGTTGGCTTTGGCTCCTTTTGTTTTACATCTTGTAAAATTGTCTATCCCTATAAATAATTTTGACTTTTCCTATTAATTTATTTTTTTGGTCTGGAGTCTTCTGACTCTATCTCTGTCATAAAAAAAATCGATCTGAACTGATGTGAAAGATCCGAGTTTAATTGCTAAACGAGTAGGGTGTAGTTCTAGTTTTGCAAGAAAATGTGGTTCAGGTTGGGTCCTTGTTTATTAAATTTGATCGGGTCGGGTTGTGTGAGCTGAACAACAAGCCTACGTATGAGATATTTTTATATACACAATTACTAGTGATGTGCACGTGCGACACATGCCCTTTTTTAAGCCCCCTAGTCTTCACAAATTACCCCATATGGCACCAACTTTATTTTATGTGATTGACATTGCGTAAATAAATCTGAACTTTTAGGGTATTATGAAAATTGTAAACAATTGGGTAGTTAAGTATAAATTGATGGTTTATATAACTCTCACTAAAGTTGGGTTGATTACAAATTATACACAACTCCAACCACGGACGGATCCAAGATTGATCAAGGTCAGGGTTTCAATAGATCATACTAGTACTTTCAAAATATTTTTGGAGGGGCCAATATTTAACAATTATAAAAATTAGTATTTGACATGTGCCCGATCGGGCGGGTCATTAGATGGACAAAATAAAATATATGTTTTATACACACATACACAAGTAATTGTTAAACATAGTTCAATAATACCTACATCATAAGATGACACATGCATCTACATGTTATGCACATGGTGTTATTGGTTATTGCTTAATTTATCTCCTATCTTTTCTAACTTGAATATGATATATATTTTTATCATCTTATTATTCTCTTTCTTCTTGTTTATGGGACTCAAAGATGGCAATATGCTTATTCTTCTTCTTCTTCTTCTTCTTCTTGGGACTCAAAGATGGCAATATGTTTCATTAATGATAATGAATATTCATCTATTTTTATTATACAAGAGAATGTATGATTTTAATTTTAACTAATTTTTATCTTGTATTATTATTTATTTTAAATTTAATATATATCATTATCTTATCTTTTATTTAAGGTTATATGAGTTCAGCAATTTTTTTTAAGTGCAGTATTTGATAACATGTGTCTTATGTATGCATCAATTTTATGTTAGATTTTCACACTTTTCATTAATTTAATATAAATTTGTAATTATATTTTTCTCTTATTGTCTATGATTTAAAAAGTTTTTTGAACTTTATTTTATTTGAAAATACAATTATGTCTAATGCTTCAGATGGTAAAAAATTTATTCGCCATGTACATACGATGTTTTTAAACATGAATAAATAACATGTGAAACATAATATGACATGCGTGTTATGCATACGATGTTTTTAAACATGAATAAATAACATGTGAAACATAATATGACATGCGTGTTATGCATACGATGTTTTTTTTTTTTGACGAATCGGATAGAGTCAAACGACTCCAGCCACAGAATATCATATAATGCAAATAATCAAGAGTTATTTTACAAGACGTAAAACTCGAAGCTATACAATGAACACAACAGCTCAATAGAACTCGAGAATAGACATAGTTATCAATTAAAAGATGAATACAACCAAGGCCATCAAGACAGGAGACGACATCAGCTCCCAAATGCTCCCTCATCTGCGTGCACAACTGATGAAGCGAAGCCGGACTGAACACCCGAAGGAAATGGACATACCTCCAACCAAAGCACAAACCCTCGAATTTCGCAGCACCATAATACCTCTCAAAACCGGGGAAGGAGACAACTGAGTAGAAGCAATCTCGACCGCAGGTAGGGAATAAGGTGCAACTTCAGCACCTTAAAGTGAAGAGCACCAAGCTAATAGGGAGAGAAATCAGCTCAATAAACGGGAGAGACGGATACGTGCAAGCATCAGAAACCCGCGCAATCACTCAGATACACTTCCGAACACTTTAATACACACAGTAAGATATACTTTCGAACACAATAAAAAGATCGCGCTCAGCTTAAAATATCCACGAAAGGAACAAGATCAAAAGTCTCCAATAAAGGTAACCAAACAAGATTCAGGCAATCGCTAAAAAGTCCATCACAAAGATATTAAAACGATAAGACGATAATAGATAATAAGAGAGACTAATACTGCAGCATTCAGTCCTCCAACATCAGAAATTACAAAATATAGGAGCTACGCTTTTAAAGATGATACGGAAATTATGAAGAACAAACAAGTGAGGAGAGGTGATGCTGATGTTCTCACAATACAAACAGGAGGAAAGCTCCTACCAGTCACCAAAATAGTGAAGGCCAAAATGCTTTACCAGTAGTAGTAAAATCAACTGTTACCAAAATAAAATAGATCCCAACAGCTGAGCCGATAACCTGCTATTAACAACGCAACCCACAAAATAAAAGAAGCCCTAACTGCCACCAAAAGACAACTGGCCCACCCAACTAACCTGAGCACAGCCAAAATAGCAAAAGCATAAGGTTATCCCACCATTAGTTAGTGGGAGGGTCTTCTACCGGACCCGAGGAAGCGTCCTGCCAAAAAATAATAGTAGCAGAAAGAGAACGGTTAATTGATTCAATAAAGAGAAAGAAATCAGCCAGTTAAAATGCATGAAGAGCGCGAAGACAGAGATAAGCATTTTCTAAAACATGAGAACTAGAAATGGATGAGTCCTTGGGACTCAATACGGATGACCAAAGTTTAAATAGAGTTAAAAATTCATCAATAACCGTAGTTAAAGAGGAACTGCGTTTTTTAAATAATCTGCTATTCCTCTCCTTCCAAGTAATCCAGATTATGATATGCACCGCTGTACTCCAAGCTTTATGGAGTGACATATTCGGGGGCTGGGTGGACCAAACAAAAGCTATATCTGGGGGAATCGAGACCGTGCCCCACGCCAAAGTGCAAATCTTCCATAATGGAATCACCATGGGGCAATGGATGAAAAGATGATTAGCATCTTCCGCGTGCTGAGCACACAAAAAGCATAGTTGACCCCATGCTAGGTTTCTTTTGTTTAAAACTTCGACCGTAAGAAGTTTGTTATTAAAAGCGAGCCAGGAGGTGATCTTGACCTTAAGAGGGACCCATGAGTCCCAAAAAAATTTTGCAGTTGAGGATTTCACTCCTCTCTTATTTAGGAAGCAATAAAAAGATTTAACAGAGAATAAACCATTAGACGACCACCGCCAACCGATACCTTCAGCTAATCTCCAATCGTAGCTATTGATAATCGAAATGAGATTATTAAAAGCTTCAGATAGCGATGGGGAAAGAGCATCTACGAAGGGAATGAACCAGTAGCGGTTGCCGTCTATTAAAGTGAAAGAGTCTTCAATAGAGGCCATAGGGAAGACTGACAAACGGAAGAGGGAGGGGAATGCTGTAGCAAGAGAGGTGTTACCGATCCAAAGATCAGTCCACAGCTTAGCTCTAGAACCATCATAACAGTAACGAATGATGCCACAGTGAAAGGCCGCAGAGGCTTTCCAAACACCCTTCCAAAAAGGGGAGGCAAGACGATGAGGCGCCTCAGGGAAATCCCACCAAAGGTGGGAGCCCGAATGGTAATTTCTAATGCATTGAACCCACGGCAAGTGGTCAACATTATGAAGTTTCCATAACCATTTACCTAGAAGCGCGATGTTATGTAGCCGCAAGTCTAGGGCACCAAGCCCCCCTTCCTCCTTGGAAGAACAGATCAATTTCCATTTACACAGGTGGGAACCTGGTTTAAAAGCAGAGGATCCGTTCCAGAAGAAGTTACTACGAATTTGGTCAATTCTTTTGATGACCCATGAAGGTAAAAGGTAAAAAGACATGAGGTAAAGGGGCATGGCTGAAATAACCGAGTTGATGAGGGTAAGTCTGCCACCTCTAGACATAAGCTTGCCAGACCAGCCGTTGAGCCTGGCTTCAACTTTATCAATAAGAGGGAACCAATCTGATCTATGCAGTTTACCCCAGCGAAGTGGAATACCTAAATAGGTGATAGGGAAAGACGCTACCGGACAATTGAAGAAATGGGAAACCTCTAGCTGGCGGTTGGGCGAACCACCCAGCCAAATAACTGAAGATTTTTGAAAGTTAATCGATAGTCCAGACGCCAATTCAAAGCAATAAAGGAGAAGTTTGAGGTTACGAAGGGAGTGTAAGTTCGGTTTAGTGAAGATAATAGTGTCGTCAGCGTATTGGAGATTGAGAACGCCCTTGAAAACATGGGAACTGCCAAGACCCTCAATCATATTCGAGTCCCGAGCATTACGCAACAGTTTGCTAAAAACGTCTGCAACCAGAGAAAAAAGTAGGGAGGAAAGGGGATCTCCTTGGCGGAGTCCACATCTGATTTTGAATTTGTGTCCTTCCGAACCATTGATGATAAGTGAGGACGTTCCAGCAAAAAGGCTGGATTTGACCCACGAAATCCATTTGGGACCAAAACCCCGATGGGCGAGAATATCTAGAAGAAAATCCCAATTCACGTTATCATAGGCCTTTTGAAAATCAAGTTTAAGAAGAATGCCTTCCGATTGAGATCTATGACAGTGAGAGATGATTTCCTGGGCAGATGCCACACTGTCAAGAATGAAGCGATCTTTTATGAAACCCGATTGGGCAGAGTCGATTAAAGGGGGAATAATAGCACTCAGACGCGTAGCCAGGACTTTCATAATGATTTTGAAGGAGGTGTTGATAAGACTGATAGGTCTAAAATCTGATACAAGGTGGGCCCCTGAAACTTTGGAGATAAGCGCGATGTGAGCATAGTTAATGCGCTCGAAGGAAAAGTTCCATAGATGAAGATCTTGAAACATTTTCAGAAGGTCTGCTTTAAGCAGATCCCAAAATTTCTGGAAGAAAAATGCAGGAAAGCCATCTGGCCCAGGCGCTGAATCACTTTTTAAAGAAAAGACCGCAGCTTTGATCTCTTCAAGGGAAAAGGGAGCCTCAAGGGCAGAAAGATCATGAGCTGGGATGCCATAAATCCGGTCCCAGTCGAGCTCAATAGCACGGTGCTTATGAGTGCCTATAAGATTTTTGTAGAAGGACAGGAACTCCCGATGAATAGATTCATCAGTGGTAAGGTCCACTCCCTGAGCGGAAATAGATGAGATACGATTGCATCGTTGTCTATGAGATGCAAAATTATGAAAGAAAGCGGTGTTTGCATCCCCCTCCTTAATCCAATTGACCCGAGCTCTTTGAGCCCATTTGATGTGGTCAAGATGGAGGAGTTCTGCATATTCTTGTTTGCAAGAGCGACGTTTGGATCTAAAAGAATCCGATAAGGGCCCCCGTTCTTCCATCTTGTCGATGGAATCAATGGATTGCAAGAGAAGATCTTTGAGGAACTTGGTGTTACGTTGCCTCTCACCACGCCAGATTTTGCAACCAAACTTTATCGCGTGTAACTTGAGAAGGATATTGCCCAGCCCGGATGATCCGGTAACTGAAGCAAGGCATTCTGAAACCAACGAGATGAAAAGCTGGTCTTGTAACCAAAATTTTTCAAAACGGAACTTATATTTGTAGTTGAAATTAAAATCGGAATAAAGAACGATCGGGACGTGGTCAGAAGATGGGTTAGGTAGAGCCTGTACAAAAGATTGGTGGAAGCGCGCCATCCAGATCTGCGAAACAAGGAAACGGTCGAGCTTGGCCAGAATTGGGTGGTCGCGTTGGTTAGACCAGGTAAAGGCTCTACCTGAAATCGGTAGGTCTGCCAGGTGCTGATCACGAATGCAATCGTTAAAAAGGGAAGATTGGGAGATCGAAGAGACAGGAGTCGATCTCTCAGAATTAAAACGGGTAACGTTAAAATCTCCACAAATAATACATAGCTCAGTGGAGAATTGCGGTAAAGATTGGAATTCGTTCCAAAATAACTGCCGTCTGTCTGAAGTCGAAGGCCCATAAACCGAAATAACGGTGAGGTCGCAATTGAATAGGTTCCAATGTAGTTGGACAATAAGAAAAAAATTCAAGCGATGAACCGAGTTAAGAGAGAAAAGAGCCTCCTTGAAACCGAAAATGATCCCTCCTCTGGATCCAATCGCGTCCAGGGAAATCCATTTGGTAATCAAGGTCCCTCCTAAGGCGCGATAGATTACAGGGGAAGGGTCGTCCAATTTGGATTCTTGGATAGAAATAATGTCGCAACGAGAGGAAGAGATTAAGTCGAAAATTGCCCTTTGCTTAGAAGGGCAATGGAGACCTCGAATGTTCCAGGAGACACTAATCATTAAAAACTCGGTGCTCCTGAACTCTGGAATATTCTTGGTATCTAAGAGAAAGAATACGGGGAGAGTCCACAGGGTCGATCAGAAAACCTAGATTAAGAGCTGCGACAGCTAGATCCGAGTTGGATAATGAGTCAAAAACGGGAGTGTAGATAGAGCCTAGCTGTGGCGGAGGTAATAACGAGGATGTAACAGCCTGGGATGGGTACAAGTTAGGACCGGAAATGCTACCAGCCCCCGCTACAACCGCGGACAACAGGCGGCTGGGGCTTTTAGCTAATAGGCGAGCACTAGACCTAATGACTCGAGGAATTGGGGTCGGGGCGCGAGAGGTCTCAGGGGAGGAGAAACCCTTCTGATGAGAAGGAAGAGATTGCTCCTGAGAAACCAGGGGAAATGGAATAGAAGAAAGGGCAGTATCGACCATCAAAGAGCCTGAAGAGGCTATTGGAAAGAGATCGTCCGATGTGCCAGAAGATGAGAGGGAGTGGACTTTCGTAACATCTCGAACTTTTGCGGAGATGTTTACGGAAGTCCATTTAAGAGAGGAAGGAAAAGAAAAGCCGGGTCCGAGACTGACCCGACAACAGGGGGTAAACAAAGCCGAATAGTAAATAAAATCCCACCACACAAGTTTAAAGCTTAATAAAGAAATGAAGTAAACATCACTAAAAAACGGCGGGAAAGCGACAGTAAAGAGTACCTTATGCTGTTGAGTCGACGGCAAATCAGCCTCCTCTTCAGATAAAAGAGAGTCCTGCTCAATCCATCCCGAGACTTTGGATGAGGACATAGGGCAGAGTTTGGCGGGAGTGAATTTAGGATCCGACTTTTTGGGGGTAGGAAAGTGCGCTATCTGCTGGAACTGCTCCCAATCTGAAGCAAAGTTGGGATTAACTTTCCAAACAGGCCAATCAGAGGAAGAACCCTTGTCTTTAGAAGCAGAAGTAGGTGGATCATAAACTGCATCTGCTTTGGAGAACTTAGGTTGTTGAACCTTGGAAGGCGGGGTAGGAGCCGACGAAGCAACCCGTGAGGGCCCTTTTCCACTATTGCGAACTGGGTTAATCCATACTAGGTTGGGAGACTTAGAAGGAGAGGTTTTAATAGGCGCCAGATGAGATGGAGGCTTGTAAGGGGACTGGGAGGAGCTGCGAACATTGCCAGTCAGATGTACCTTCGGTTTGGGAAACTTAGACTTAGCCGAGGAGATCGAGCCAGGATGAAATGAAGAGGGAAGATCAGCATGAAACTCTTGAGGCTTAAACAGGCTGAGGGGCTCCTTCTGAGCAGTAGAGCGATCGTGGTAGTGTACTGAAATTGAGAATTGGGATATACCGTCAGTTAGGCAAAAAGCTTCAATGCGCGAGGGGAGAGAGTTAACGCGGAAAACAGCCTCAATCTGCAGACTACCCGAAGCCAATCGAGTCTTAGAAGAGATGCTGACAACCTCACCAATGCATTTAGCCATCTCTCCCACTAGTTTGATTGAATCACAAAATGGAGGTAACCCAACCAGGGAAACTTTAGTGTCAATGGGCTCAGTCCCCTGCTTAGAAGAAGGAATTTTAACCCATTGCCTAATAGATAAAGAGATGTTTCCAATAGCTAAAAACGAGGCCGCAATAAGGTCATCCAGGATCATGGCTGATGGGCAATGAATGACCACATCGCCATTCGAGCAATTATACAGCACCCAATCCCAATCTTCAACATTGCAATGGTTGCACAGGAAAGAGTTCACAGTGTAGAATGGGACTGCTCCCCCAGAAAAAAAGATGGCACCGAAATTACCGAAGTAGTATAAACGATCTGACAGCTCCGTTTTGGGGATAAAAAAGTGAGGGATGATCTGTTTACCAGTTCGCGATGGAGCAGCTGAAGAAATGGGAGGGAGAGTAGCTGAATCCGAGGGCTGAGTCTTCAGCGAAGGGGTCGGTAGCAGCGGGGTGGAAGCGGGAGAAAATTGCTTGCTAGGTTTGGGGGGTTTAGACGAGAGAAATTCATTGCGCAGTGCTTGGAAATCGACCGCCTTCAAGATCTGATCAGAGATAGCAACCCCTAACGGGAGACCAAGAGTCTTTTGGAGAGCATGACACCGATGCTTGGCATGACCTGATCTATCACAAAATAGGCACTTCATCTTGAAACAGCAATCAATTTTGAGATGACCTTGTTGAAGGCAGCGAAAGCAGACCAAAGGACGATGAAGAAAATGGGGAGGGGAGCGGGAAGAGGGAGATAAAGATGAAGAAGAAAAAGGGCGGGAAAAAGGAGCCACAAAACCTCCAGGAAGCTTCGAGCGACTTGGCTGTATATGTATATGGGCCGGATCTTTTTGACAAAAAGGTTTAAGCTTATTATTTTTATTTTTTTTTGACTACTTCGACCTAAGTAAGCGCCATGGGCTACAGGGAGTGCGGCCCAACAAAGATACAGAGAGTGAGAGGAGAGAGGAACTACTTTCAAGAACCACCGGCAAGAAGAAGCAATGGCGAGAAGAGCCAACAATGAGAATGAGAGGAAGAAAAAGATGAGCTCTCAAAAGAAGAAGAGCAGAGAGCTAGTGAAATCCTAAAGCCAAGATCACCTCCCAGAAGGAGGAAGTAGGATCTGATCACCGAAATTGGTATCACAATCGCCACCGAAATGGCAAAACCAACCTTAGCTAAACAACCACAAAATAGTGGCTACCGATGTTGCGATGAGATCGCAGAAAAGAAAAGGTCAGTAGAAATACACTGCCAAACAGAAGCAAGAGGAAGCTCCAAGAACAAGGAGGAACTAAACCAAACCAACACTCCCAATAAAATCAAACAATGGCCAATAAAAATCTAAATGATAAGAGGGGAATACTTACAGTGCTCTCCAATACAGTACCTGAGACGCGCGAAGGGCAACCTCAGAGGGATGCACGATGCGACCTCTGAAAAGACTCCACAATAACAGCGGGAGGCGGGAGAGGAGCAAACTGAATGGACGACGCTGGCGGGGAGAAGTCGCGCCGGAGGACACCTCGCTCGAAAGGGGGAGAAAAAGAGGGAGGGAGGAGATGAGGAACACCCGAAAACGATGGATAGCAGCAGAGAGGAGAAAAGGGTTTGTAGAGGAAAGAGAGAGGATCAAAATTGATGAAGGCGGCAGGGAGGTTGGAGACTCCGATCAGGCGGATCTGAGGGAATAAGGGGAAGGAGAGCACCGTTTTTTGTCCGGTTTACTTAATTTCAATTCTGTGCAATTTTTGAAAACCAATTATGCATACGATGTTTTTAAACATGAATAAATAACATGTGAAACATAATATGACATGCGTGTTATGCATGGATTGTCATTGATCATAGCTTAATTTTATCTTTTATCTTTACTTAGTTTAAATAGACTATGTATATTTATCTGGTATAATAATATTATATGGCAGTATGTACAATTCTAATTTTAACTAATTTTTATTGAGTTGGACTAGATAGTTTCCATTTACTCTATAGTAGTAGTTGATACATAATACGCCTTTCAAATGTGAAAAGTAGATAGTATATATAATAAATGACATGTTTAGTTGAATGTGTGGCTATAAAAGTATTAACTTCTTTTTTTGAAGTTAATGAAAACTATATAGTACAACTCCGTTATATTATATTTTGTATTTAGTTTATATTTAAAAGATACTATTATTTGTTCATTTTATATAAAATAAATTAAAAACCTATAATGTACAGTAACTCGTGTTTCTAATGCATGAAATGTCATTGATATTGGGTTAATGCTTATCATTTTCTATTAATTTAATTAATTTTACTTTTTAAAATTTGAAAATTCTTTTAATCTGAATTTTAAAAAAATTAGAAAATCTTATAGCATAAAATTGGTTGCTTGAAAACTTTGCTGGGGGCAGTTCCCCTCAAGTTCCAACCCAACTCCAATAACTCCCCTCAAGTTAGGGATGGCGAACGGGTCGTACGGACCGGGCCGGGCCCAACCCGTACGGGTTGGCACGAATACTTAGCCGGTCCGGGCCGGGTTGCACCCTTATACGGGCCGGGCCGGGCCGGACTAAGTTTTCGTTTGGGTGGCCCGCCCAACCCGTGAACCCTTTAGGGTTCAACCCGGGTTGGGCCGGGTCGACCCGCGGGTTGGCCCGTTTAATAATTTTTTTTTTGTTTTTTTTTGTAGCTTAAATTAAAATAATAATAATAATAATTTTACAAATGATGTATACAAACAACCATATCTTTGTTTGATGAATACTAAAATTCTTCAAAAATTATAATACTAAGTAAGTAATAATACTAATAAGTAATAATACTACAATTCTACAAATATCCCCAAATGATGTTTAATTATAATACTAAGTAAGTAATTCAGTAATAATACTAATAAGTAATAATACTACAATTCTTCAAATATCCCCAAATGATGTTTAATTATAATACTAAGTAAGTAATAATACTAATAAACAATAAAAATCGTAATAATAATAATAAGATTGAAAGAGTGAAATTGACAACAAATTTTGAAATATTATTCATATGAATTTAAGTTATACAATTTGAACAATTTATAACGAAATGAAGAATTGAATTCACAAATAAGTTTTATACAATAACATATTTCTTATATACAATTTTAATTGAGTACAAGTTTTCTAATTTGACATAACAAGCAAAGCTATTGTTGTTGTTGTTGTTGTTGTTGTTGTTGTTGTTCTTCGGGCGAATTGCTCCCACTTGTGGAACTTGATAGTGCTTTCCCTTGCGTCCTATCTTCAGCATTCAGCCAGTCTTCTGTGCAAACGAGTATCTCTAATGCCTCGGGCTTCAACCGATTCCTGTAATCAGATAGAACCCTGCCACTTATAGAAAATGCACTCTCAGAAGCAACTGTAGAGACAGGAGGAGTTAGTAAATCTTTAGCTATAATTGATAGAATACTAAAAGTGTGTTTATGTTCTTTCCACCATTGTAAAATATCTAGTGGAGAAAGAGTAGGCTTAGTATTCTGTTGGTTATACCAATTTAATTCATTTGGTTGATTAGTCCTAGGTTTTTTAGAATGAATTTGTTCAAGTAAACTAAATGTTCTATCACCAATTCTACTTTTACCCTTACCTTTAGAACTACCAGAAGAAGAACTAACTACAGAAGTTGTACTACTAGAAGCAAAACGTCTATCATAATAATCATACAAGTTATTTAACGTAGATTCAAACTGAACTAAAAAAGTAGCGCAATCAGTTGTTAATTCTACATTGTTCTCTAAATATCTAAAAAATATTTCTATCAAATTCTTCGTACCTTCTAATTTGATACAGGGATCCATAACAGTAGCAACACAAATCAACATAGGAAGAGGAAAATAATACTTCAAAAATTTTTGAAATGCGGGTATTACAATGTCACTAATATAGGGATCATTTAACATTTCGTTAAATATTTGCATCATGCTAACTAATTCAATAAAAATGCTACTAGAAGTAGATTCATATGTATTTGAAAATTTTAAAGTTGCGGTTTTAAAAGGTTCTAAAAATTTCAACAAAGATTCGGCAAAAAACCAATCGGTAGGAGTCATTTCAAAATTGTGCATATTTTTGCGATACAAAAATCATTTACAACTGCTTTATAATCGGTGACAACATTTAGTAAATCAAAAGTAGAATTCTATCGGTGTCTAACATCTTTTGGAAATTTTCTAAAAGGAACATTTCCAACCCTACACCAAGCTTTCCATTCTTGTAAAATGCTTGGACTTAATGCAATGAAATGTATACAATTTCTAATTTTAACTATATATGGATCAGCTATTCTTAATACATCTTGAACACATAAATTTATAATATGACATGCACATCTAACATGAAAAATATTGTCAGATGGAGGGTTTAATACAGATTTTAAAGTAGTAATTGCTACATTGTTGTTAGATGCATTATCAAAACTAATAGCCATAATTTTATCGCGAATATGAAAAACATCACAAATTTCTATAATACGGTTTGCTATTTCAGTGCCACTATGGGGATACGGCAACGACGCAAGTGATATGATTCTTTTTTGAAGAATCCAATCATTGTCGATCCAATGACAGGTTATTCCCATCGTTGGAATATTGTTGACACCCGTCCAACAATCCGAAGTTAAACTAACCCTACAAGTTAAAATCCATAAAATTGCAATCAAAGCGTCCTTCATTTCCATGTACACTTTAAAACAATCCGATTTGCAAGTATTTCTCGGAATTCTTTTAAAATGAGGGTTTAAGGCCGTTTGATTAAAATTTTCCAAGTTCCTACTCTCGGGATAGGAAAATGGCAACTCTTCCTTAATGACTAATTGGGCCATTTCCCGATGAACAAGTTCGGGATCATAAGGGTGGCTATCTACTTGACCGGTCCTAGGGTTGATTTTTTGTTGGCCTTGTATTTGACAAGAAGTTCTTTATGATTATGTTGCATGTGCCTACTAATTGTACCGGTGCCGTCAGCCCTCTTGAATTTGTATGTTTTACTACATGTTTTACACACTTTCAAACCTATACCCGGAGTATGTTCGTACGGGATATAATCATAAAACTTATGCCAATCGCTAGTTTCTCCTCTACTTTTCCTACTACTACGGAGTTGTGTGGTTTCGGGTTGTTGTTGTTGTTGTTGTTGTTCTAATTGTATGTCACCTACAACATCCATGTCGTGTGTACCCCATTGTTCCATAGCAGGATCAATGTAATCTTGGGCGGGCTCACTAGTTGGGACAATTGGTGGCCTACGTGAAGAGGAGGAGGAATCTTGTCCGCTACGACCGCTACCGCGTGATCTAGACATAATGTGGTAATGTGCTAAAGTATGTAAAAAAAATATACAATGTAGGAGCGGTGAATTGTACAAAAAAATCTAAAAAACAAGAGGGTTGAGATAGAGAAGTTCAAAAAACGAACAATAGTTTTAACTACAACGCAAAAAAAAAATTCACAAGAGAGATAGAGATATTTTGATACCGTTCACCGTGGAATATGCGTATGTAAAAAAAACCGTGAAAATAAGAATATAATAGAAAAGATGGAGGAGCGCTTTGCCGATTCCGCAATTGAAGAGTTGAGAAGAGGTTGAAGTAGATTTGACGGGGGTTGAAGAGAGTTGAAGACGTTGAATTTTGATTCCGATACGACCGAAATTTGATCGTGTATACGCCTCCTTATACACTTGTTTGATGAATACTACAATTGTTCAAAAATTCTTTACAAATGATGTATAATATTAGAGAGAGTAAGAGAGTGAGGTGTGATTTTTTATGAAAGTTTTGGGGATATTTATAGGCTAAATATGTGGGGAAAAACAAAAAAAAAATAAAAAAAAACTTACCCAACGGCTCAAAGAGCCGTTCTGTCCCAGATCAGCTCTCGGCAACGGCATTTTCGACCGTTCGACCCGCGGGTCAACGATCGACCCGTCACGGGTCGAATGTTCGACCCGTACGGGTCAAACGGGTCGAAACCCGCGGGTCGACCCGCGGGTTGGCGGGTCCAATTCGTGGGTTGGACCGGGTTCGTGGGCTGGACCGGGTTCGTGGGCTGGGTTTCACGAATTTAATTCGCCTTAATTACGACCCGGGTCGACCCGGTACTGTTCACCGGGTTCGACCCGAACCCGCCAAGAAGCTAAGCGGGCCGGGTTGGCGGGCCAGGTCACGGGTGGGTCGCCGGTTGACCCGGCCCAGTTGCCATCCCTACCTCAAGTTCCACCCTAACTCCAATAACTCATGTGTGAGTTACAAACTTACAGTAGTAGAGATGTACAAAAAAATTAATTAGATGCACTGTCCATTTGTTTGTAATTGCATACAAAAAAATAGGTGTAACAGTCAAATCAGATTAAAAAATCTTTGTTTTTTATTTAAAAAGGCCAGAAAATTGCATTTCCCTTCGCTAGCTCCCCAGCCCTAAACTTTTTTCCTGCACTACACCACTTTTTGAAACAATTTGCCAAACTAGGTCACTTTCCAAACTATTTCCCATAGTGAGCTACTCTCGGCCACTTCAGTTTATGCTGCATCTGGAAATTGCGTCTTCAGAAATTGCGTCTACAACTCTTTTGAAGCTGCAGTTTCCATCTTTGTTTATTTTTGGACCAACATATTTTTCAACTGCGGAAACTATACAAATAGAAAATATTTGAAACATAGAGAGCAATGTGGTAGAGATTTAGAGAAAAATTCTAAGCGTTTTTTATGTTAAAGAGAGGCATCAGTTGAGGACCGCGACCTCGTTCTAAACAGGCCCGATGATACGTAGACCGCAATTATGAATTGCGGCCTCAAGAGGAAACCCGCAGTTAAGTATCTGGACTCCTCTATCTTTTCATTCACTTTATCTCTCTCCACTCTCCCTCCTTCACTCCAAAACCCATACCCTATATCCAAAATGTAACTCCCCGTAGTTTTCAAAAAGTATATAAATATAAATAAATATATAAATAAATAAATAAATAAATAAATATATATATATATATATATATGTTGAAGAAGTAAAATAGTTTTGTTGTTAGTGTTTGGTTTAAAAAATGTGCTATGGCAATTATGTGATTATATGGTGAATGAATAATTGAAATGTATTAAAATTTGGGGGGGGGGGGGGGGGGGGCAATAGAGAAACATAATCCTTCGCGAGAGGCAGAACCGGAATAGAGAAGCATAATCATTTCAAATCTCGATATGGGATTAAATCCCTTACTCATTCTCATTTCTCGAACCGGAATAAACAATGTCTCTTTCATCCGAGAGGAGAGAATGAGATCTCGGATGAGAATGAGTAAGGGATTTAATCCCATATCGAGATTTGAAATGATTATGCTTCTCTATTCCGGTTCTGCCTCTCGCGAAGGATTATGCTTCTCTATTGCCCCCCCCCCCCTACTCAGATACCACCCCCTCTCCTCGTCTGTTATCGCCTTCTGACCCGGCCCAGGTTGCTTCTTCCTGTTCTCTTCATTCCCTGAAACAGAAACCTACTCCGATTATCATTCGTTCCAGTGCTAGAATCAGAGTTAAGAATAACAATCGCTTCTGTAACAATATGAATGCTTCCCTTGCGGCTCATATCCACCATTTAGATATTTCCCCACCTCTCGCTAAGGGGTCCAACTTTTCATCCCTGAGATCTATTTACCAAGTTCACTTCGACTCCTTGTCTAATCCTGACATTATGGACCTTACCTCTAGTATAGGGTTTGTTGTGAACTCCTCCCACATAGGGGATCTCATGGACATTTGCAGACAGGAGATTTCAAGAGCTAATGAGTACAATCACACTTATGATTAGTCTATCTTGGAACATTAGAAGTCTCCACTGTCTGTCCAAACAACAAGCCATCTTTCACCTTATCTCGTCCGCCCATTGTGACTTAGTCTCCATTCAGGAATCTAAGTTGGACTCTACTTCCCCTGCCCTCTTCAGAACCATTGGAGGATCCTTTATTACCAATTGGATTCCTCTCAATGCGTCTGAGAGGCGTGGGGGCGATTCTCTTTGGCTTCAAGGAATCTCGCTTCTCTATCATTTCTGTTCATCGTCTTACGTTTTTTCTAGTCGTTAGTCTTCACTGGCATGAACACAACTGTGGTCTCACTGTGGTCTCTGTGTATGGTCCTTCTACTGCTGACAGGCGCAACCTTTTCTGGGATGAGTTTTATTCCTTCCGTAACCTCATCCACGGATTTGGATTTTCTGTGGTGACTTTAATGTCACCAGATTTTCGTTTGAAAGATCTGGGAATGTCTCATCTCCTACGGATTCCTTCCGCTTTAACGAGTGCATTCGCTCCCTCAATCTTTCTGACATCCCTCTTAACGGCAGGTCATTCACTAGGTCCAACATGCGTTTGTCTCCGTCTATGGCCAAACTAGATCGATTTCTTGTTTAAAATGATTAGATCTCTTTCTTCCACAACTCCTTATCGAATGCTCTACCTAATACTGCCTCTGATCACGTTCCCATTTCTCTTCACTCTAACTTTAACTTCCCTAAGTCGTTTAAGTTTCGTTTTGAAACATTCTGGCTGCAAGATCAAGTCTTTGTGAACCTTATCTCTGAATGTCTCTCCTCAGTCACAGGGTCTCGCGGTTTAGGACGCATTTAGCTTAAGTTGCATGCTATTAAATTTGGCTGCAAGATCTGGCGCAAAGAGAGATTCGCATTCTCTAAGGAGCTTAAACTCCTTTTCCTTTCCACTATTGAAGCCATTGACAAGCTTGAAGAGCTTGCTCCGATCTCGGAGTCTCTTCGCAATGAAAGGAATTCTTGCAAAGGGGAATTTGCCTCTATTCTTCATAATGATCATATCAAATGGGCGCAGCGAGCTAAAGTTCGCTGGCTCAAAGAAGGTGACGGTAACACTGCATTTTTTCATAACTTTGCTTCGCACTGTCAACGATGCAATCGTATCTCTTCCATTATCAACGACGGTGTTCAGCTGCACACGAATGCAGAACTTCATGCTACTTTCTTATAGTTCTATAAAAACCTCCTAGGTTCCTCTCATTCTCAGTCCATTCACCTAGATTGGTTACAGCTTTATGGTCAGGAATCTCATGATTTATCTAGCCTGGAGGCTCCCTTTTCATTGGAGGAAATTAAATCTACTGTTTTCTCATTAAAGTGTGACTCCGCTCCAGGTCCAGATGGATTCCCGTCCTTTTTCTTCCAAAAGTTCTGGGAGTTTCTGAAAGATGATCTTTTAGAAATGTTTGATGACCTTCATCAAGGATCATTTTCCTTTGATCGTATTAATTATGCTCACATCATTCTCATCCCCAAACTTATTGGCGCGAATTTTGTGGCTAACTTCAGACCGATTAGTCTTCTTAATACTACGTTCAAGATCATCATGAAAGTGCTTTCTAATAGACTCAGTCTTGTCATCTCTCCTCTGATTGATCCCGGCCAGTCAGGTTTCATCAGGGATTGATTTATTCTTGATAGTGTGGCATCGGCTCGAGAAATTATCTCTCATTGTCATAAGTCTAAGTCAGAAGGGATTATGTTAAAGTTAGACTTTAAGAAAGCCTATGATAAGGTCAGTTGGGACTTTCTTTTCGACATCCTTCTCCATCGGGGCCTTGGCATAGTGTGGATTGCTTGGATTAAGTCCAGTCTCTTTGCTGGCACCTCATCCATTATTATTAACGGATCAGAAGGCAACAAATTCAAGTGTAAGTGCGGCATTCACCAGGGTGATCCCTGTAGCGCCCCGAATTTCTAAATATTAAACTTAGAAAGTACGTGGCACTTTCCCAGCGATCCACTTCAATGTAACAACATACATAGTCCAAAAACACGAATTATTTTATTCCAAACATTAATACAATAATCTTTTCAAATTGCAGCGGAAATACAAACACTTTAAATTACAACAATTCCTTTTACAATACTCTTCTTTACAAAATCACACAAGGCTCTATTATATCACTCATAATCTCTACAGCTAACCCAAGCATCCAAGCCTCCAAACTCTAAGCAACCTGCATCATATGAGGCTAGAGTTGAACCCTAACCCCCAAACTACGGGGTCAGCCATAAATGGTGTGAGTGATATAAACAACAAACATAAATAAACAATAAACATAAATTCTCAAGCAACATGTACTGAACAAAAAAATACATAAACTGAACATGTAATATGAAACAAGAAATGATAGGCCAGTACATGCGTAAACCAAGTCGAGAAACAATACCAACGATCAAGTATCCATCAATCAATCATCCTCAAAAATAGTGCAGCTCAACTGCTCGGTGCAGTCGACTGTATAATGAACCAGTCGACTGATCTGAGCCAACAGAAATCCTCACATCTCAGTATATGCCCAATTATCAATAAGTCCCAATGCCACAATGTATGTCCAACAATCGATCACCAATAATGTCATAGATCGGATAGCAATATATCCATCTACAAAACTAAAGATAAGGTATAGATCGAATACGAACCCGGTATGCCACGACACCGACGAACATATCCATCTACAAACAACTAAGAAGGTATAGATCGAATACGAACCCGGCATGCCATGACACCGACGAACATATCCATCTACAAACAAACTAAGAAGGTATAGATCGAATACGAACCCGGCATGCCATGACACCGACGAACATATCCATCTACAAACAACTAAATATAACAAGAACCCTCAAGATCACCAAAACTCATCATAACCAGTCGACTTATGTTATAGTAAGTCGACTGCCCCGAGAACCAATATCCAAGATTATAACAAGTGCAGTAAGTCGACTTCATCAACCATCAGTCGACTTACCCTAAACAATTACCGATAATTTCTCAAGAACAATCCAAGTGCTAACAGTCGACTCATAGGGGTCATGGTCGACTGTCCCGAAACGGCTGAACAAAACTTTACTCAGCATACCAGTCGACTGATTATAGTGCCAGTCGACTATCCCGAACGATTACATGAGACTGAAAATATAATAATAGGGTCGTACCAGTCGACTGATACATAGTCCCAGTCGACTGTCGGCCTACAGATCTCACAAATTAGGTCTGTAATCAATACTCAATACTGGAGTTTATCTCAATACCAAATCTCTTCCTCAACTCAAATCTAATCCAATTCGTAATAACAAGGTCCAGAGATTCCTCCATCCAGTTTCTTATCTTCAATAATCATAATCAAATCTTTAACATGTTTCAAGCAATCAAGAATTGTCAATCGAGATCTACTAATCTTTCATGGATTTCACATGTATATTACGAATAACAACCATGGCATCGATTTCATACCAGATACGAAAAACATCAACAAAGCAACATGCAAATCATACACATAAACAAAACAAGTCTATATCACTCACCTTTAGAATCGAGAAGAATCCACAAAAGCCTTCCTTTGCTAGATCCAAACTCCTTCTCCAAATCGCCAAGAAAATAATATAATGAAATCTGAGTCATCCAGCGAATGACGGCTGCGACTCTACTTATATAGGCCGGGAGT
The DNA here is from genome assembly GCA_017893485.1 of Hemerocallis citrina. Lineage (NCBI taxonomy): Eukaryota > Viridiplantae > Streptophyta > Magnoliopsida > Asparagales > Asphodelaceae > Hemerocallis > Hemerocallis citrina. The sequence continues at coordinate 214,447,745 of CM030363.1, forward strand.
TGGGTTTTAGGGTTTCCAAATACATTTGCAAAACAATCCCCTTCAAAATACAAATTTTATATATATATATATCTATCTACTCTTGGAAACTCATCCAAAATTCATTAAAATTAGGATTTAATAGAAAATATACTTCTAAATCTTAACCAATACTGTTTAAAACGTCTAGAATGCCAATTTTGCACTTTAGCCCTTAAAAATGTCAATTTTACAAAAAGGTCCTTCTTTTATCAAAATTTGCAAATAGTACCAATTAACTTCAGAAAAATCTGGAAAAATACTAAATAAATCCCAAATAATAAATAATGATTTTTCATAAAGGAATCTTAATTTTTCAAATATCTCAAAGTCGTTTGCACGTGTTTTGCACGTGTACATAAGATAAATCTTTTAGAAAATATCAATTAAATTCTCAGAAAATCATTTAAATTCATTTTCAAATAATAAAAATAATATTTGAAAATACGGGGTTCTACATCACACCCTCCTTAGAAGAGTTCTGTCCTCAGAACTACGGCTAATGAGGTCCGAACAACCCACTAACAATGATTGAAAACTCATGGGTAGAAACATAATTCTTAGGAAATGCAGTCACACCAAAAAAATGCATTCCAACAAAACAAACATATCATACATGCAAAGAATTCAGAAAAGACAAGCTCCCGCTGCGCGACTCTGATAACTTGCCATCGGAAGCCACGCTGCGACAACTACTGAACTTCTGCATCCCACTCTGACCTTCTGCTCATCCTTCCAAGAATCAGTGGCCACTCCCTCCTTAGAAAAGGACATGGCTAAGGATAGCCACCTCAAGACCTTGCTTGGAAACACCTTAGGCTCCATACTAAGACTATCAATAAATGGGCTACACAATTGTATGCAAGAAACAGTATCAAATAAAACTTTATCTTTATTCCATCAATCCAAATAAATTTGTTACATGAAGATAATACTCAATCCTCAATTATTCCAGAATAAAGTTTCACTCAATACAAAAGAATAAATTCTTGCACACACAGATCATGTTTCTGGATTGCCCGCATCCCCTTCAGTCAACGCGAACACTCGCCCCTGCTTCGGATCCTTGTCCATCCCTGCATTCTCTTTCTTCAGCAGGGGAGCATGACTGTTCGGGAGTAAGCGCCCCGAATTTCTAAATATTAAACTTAGAAAGTACGTGGCACTTTCCCAGCGATCCACTTCAATGTAACAACATACATAGTCCAAAAACACGAATTATTTTATTCCAAACATTAATACAATAATCTTTTCAAATTGCAGCGGAAATACAAACACTTTAAATTACAACAATTCCTTTTACAATACTCTTCTTTACAAAATCACACAAGGCTCTATTATATCACTCATAATCTCTATAGCTAACCCAAGCATCCAAGCCTCCAAACTCTAAGCAACCTGCATCATATGAGGCTAGAGTTGAACCCTAACCCCCAAACTACGGGGTCAGCGATAAATGGTGTGAGTGATATAAACAACAAACATAAATAAACAATAAACATAAATTCTCAAGCAACATGTACTGAACAAAAAAATACATAAACTGAACATGTAATATGAAACAAGAAACGATAGGCCAGTACATGCGTAAACCAAGTCGAGAAACAATACCAACGATCAAGTATCCATCAATCAATCATCCTCAAAAATAGTGCAGCTCAACTGCTCGGTGCAGTCGACTGTATAATGAACCAGTCGACTGATCTGAGCCAACAGAAATCCTCACATCTCAGTATATGCCCAATTATCAATAAGTCCCAATGCCACAATGTATGTCCAACAATCGATCACCAATAATGTCATAGATCGGATAGCAATATATCCATCTACAAAACTAAAGATAAGGTATAGATCGAATACGAACCCGGTATGCCACGACACCGACGAACATATCCATCTACAAACAACTAAGAAGGTATAGATCGAATACGAACCCGACATGCCATGACACCGACGAACATATCCATCTACAAACAAACTAAGAAGGTATAGATCGAATACGAACCCGGCATGCTATGACACCGACGAACATATCCATCTACAAACAAACTAAGAAGGTATAGATCGAATACGAACCCGGCATGCCATGACACCGACGAACATATCCATCTACAAACAACTAAATATAACAAGAACCCTCAAGATCACGAAAACTCATCATAACCAGTCGACTTATGTTATAGTAAGTCGACTGCCCCGAGAACCAATATCCAAGATTATAACAAGTGCAGTAAGTCGACTTCATCAACCATCAGTCGACTTACCCTAAACAATTACCGATAATTTCTCAAGAACAATCCAAGTGCTAACAGTCGACTCATAGGGGTCATGGTCGACTATCCCGAAACGACTGAACAAAACTTTACTCAGCATACCAGTCGACTGATTATAGTGCCAGTCGACTGTCCCGAACGATTACATGAGACTGAAAATATAATAATAGGGTCGTACCAGTCGACTGATACATAGTCCCAGTCGACTGTCGGCTTACAGATCTCACAAATTAGGTCTGTAATCAATACTCAATACTGGAGTTTATCTCAATACCAAATCTCTTCCTCAACTCAAATCTAATCCAATTCGTAATAACAAGGTCCAGAGATTCCTCCATCCAGTTTCTTATCTTCAATAATCATAATCAAATCTTTAACATGTTTCAAGCAATCAAGAATTGTCAATCGAGATCTACTAATCTTTCATGGATTTCACATGTATATTACGAATAACAACCATGACATTGATTTCATACTAGATACGAAAAACATCAACAAAGCAACATGCAAATCATACACATAAACAAAACAAGTCTATATCACTCACCTTTAGAATCGAGAAGAATCCACAAAAGCCTTCCTTTGCTAGATCCAAACTCCTTCTCCAAATCGCCAAGAAAATAATATAATGAAATCTGAGTCATCCAGCGAATGACGACTGCGACTCTACTTATATAGGCTGGGAGTTGGGTTTTAGGGTTTCCAAATACATTTGCAAAACAATCCCCTTCAAAATACAAATTTTATATATATATATCTATCTACTCTTGGAAACTCATCCAAAATTCATTAAAATTAGGATTTAATAGAAAATATACTTCTAAATCTTAACCAATACTGTTTAAAACGTCTAGAATGCCAATTTTGCACCTTAGCCCTTAAAAATGTCAATTTTACAAAAAGGTCCTTCTTTTCTCAAAATTTGCAAATAGTACCAATTAACTTCAGAAAAATCTGGAAAAATACTAAATAAATCCCAAATAATAAATAATGATTTTTCATAAAGGAATCTTAATTTTTCAAATATCTCAAAGTCGTTTGCACGTGTACATAAGATAAATCTTTTAGAAAATATCAATTAAATTCTCAGAAAATCATTTAAATTCATTTTCAAATAATAAAAATAATATTTGAAAATACGGGGTTCTACATATCTCCTCTCTCTTGTTCACTCTCGGGGCGGATGTCTTCAGTAAATTATTGAAGAACGCCTGGGACGCTCAGGTTATTAAGGGTCTAGGCGGCTCTAACAGCTTCAGGGGCGTTCTCAACCTTCAATATGCTGACGACACTATTATTTTTGCTAAACCCAACGGATACACTCTTCGTAATCTAAAGCTCCTACTTTACCTTTCGAAAGAGCATCTGTTTTATCTATTAACTTCCAAAAATCTTCGGTTCTCTGGCTTGGAGGATCAAACAATCGTCAATTAGAGATCGCTTATTTCTTTAATTGTTCGGTCGCTTCCTTCCTGGTCAAGTATCTTGGAATTCCTTTGAGATGGGGTAAGCTACACAAATCGGAATGGCTGCTTATGATTGATAAAGTCGAGTCCAGACTTAATGTGTAGACCGGTAAAAACCTTTCTAGAGGAGGCAGATTAATTCTGGTGAATGTGGTTCTCACTTCTATCCCCCTATATATGATGTCCTCTTCTACGTTTCTTCTTGGATTATCAAAAAGATTGATCAAATCAGAAGAAATTTCTTCTGGTCTGGATCAGACACTTATAGAGCGAGTTCCCATCTTTGTAATTGAAAGTTAGTTTGCACCTCTAAGTCAGATGGTGGCTTGGGGGTCCTTAATCTTAGAAATCAAAACTTAGCATTATTGGATAAATGGATTTGGAGGACGCTCAAAGAAGATAACCTTCCCTGGGCCCGTTTGATTTCAAATAGCTGCTTTTGTCGTCAGAGGGTCTGGGAATTCCGCCCCTCTCTTTCTACTAAAGCGTCCTCGTTTTGGAAAGGGGTGTGGAAAGTCATTCACCCTTTTCGTTGCATATTCTTCATATCTGCGCGGACGGTCTCAAGACCCAGTTCTGGAATGACCTTTGGATTGTCAACCTTAAGCTCTCAACCCTGCCTTATTCTGTAAAGCTCTCAACCCTGCCGCTAAAGTGTCGGATTATCTTATTATTCAGGCCAACATTAGAGATTGGGTCATCCCTTTTTCTAGTGATCTCCCTCCCAATCTCGAGCAGGACGTCCATTACCTTATTTCGTTCCTTAACAACTATACTTGGTTTCCCAAGGATGATTTTGTGTGGCGTTGGACCAACTCTGGATCATTCACGGTTAAATCCTATTATAACTTTCTTAATCACGGAGGTGTAACCTCTCCTTCTGCTAATATCATTTGGAGCTGCTGTGCTCCACTTAAGGTTAAAATCTTGTCTTGGCTCGCTATTAACAATAGACTTCTTACTATTGAAGTTCTTAACAAAAGGAATCTTGCTATTGGCCAGTTATGTTCTTTATGCTATCAGTGCCATGGAGACATTGACCATCTGTTTATTCATTGTAATTATATTAGACCTCTTTAGCAGACCTGTCTTCTAGCCTGGCAGGTCCCTTCTATCCTAACCTCTTTCCTCGATAGCTAGAATGGTCATTTAGTGTGTAAAAAGTATCATAAGTCCTGGTCCCCTTCAATCATGGCTATTATCTGGGTTATCTGGACTGAAAGAAATAACTGTATCTTTAATAATGCTATCAAATCTATTGACTCTATTGTAGATGATTTTATTTTCTTTTCTAAACTTTGGGCTTCCATACTCCCAACTCATAAAGAATAGCGATTAAGCCCGGATAGGCTTGATGACGCTGCGGTTTTTTTAGGATCAGCTTTCATTACTGCTACTATCCTCAATATTGACTCTCCCTAATTTCTTTACCTTTGTTCTCTTGCAGGCTTAACGCTCTTGTTGTTTATCCTATGTTTTGGTGGTTGCTAGGCAGCATCCTGGCATGCTTTTGGTTGCATAGAAGTAAGGAGCCCATCTCTATTGGCCCTATGTGTTGTCTGGCTTTTGTTGGTAATGGGGGTCTGTTTGTATGTAATCCCAAATCTCTCTTTTATTTTTTCTTTCTCCTGGTCTGGACTCCTGTTTGTTTTCCCCTGATGGGGATCTGACACTGGATGCTCTGCTGCTCCTTAAATCTATGTTCTTCTGGCTTATCAATATATTATGGTTGCGTGTATGTTCCTTTTGTGGTTTGCCCTCGAAGTCGCTCTGGCGTGAGGTACTCCCAGTTTTGGGATGTGGTCAATGCGCTGTATTGAGCGTGGTGCTTTTGTGCCCTTTTTTTTTGGTGCTGCTTCGATGGATTGGAGGGGATGTTTTTGTTCATGCTTTTGCTTGTTTTGTTTCTTTTTCTGTGTGTGGGGTTAGGCCTAGCCTTCTATTTCCTATCCTGTTCTTGCTTGCTGGCTGCTTGTGTGGGGGTTAGGCCCTGTCTGTTTGCTACCACTGATTTGCAGTAGGAGGGATCCAGAGGTTGTGGTCCTTATTTGGTTGTGATTTAATTTTTTGAGCCAGAGTTCTACTAGTGGGGCTCCTTTTCTGTTTGGTGTTTGCTTTCTCCCAGGTTGGGGGTTAGCCCAGCGTTGTTTTGAGTGCTTCTCTTTTCGCCTGCTGGTCGCCTACTCCGGTGTTGCCTGTAGGGGGTGCAGGTCTTGTCATACAGGTTGATGCCTTGAAGGCGCTTCTTTACCCCTCCCACGTCACTTGTGTGGTCGGGGAGTGATCGCGTTGCCTATCGCTCCTTGCCTTGTTCAGCTATTGCCGCTGCTGTTGACTGGCAGTCGCCATGGTGCTAACTGTCATGAGTTGCTGCTCCGTTTTTGCTTCTCTTTTTGGGGCTGTTTTTTGGGTCGCCCTTGTATCTCTGTCACGCTTTTTGTAGTGCTCTGGATTTATTCTGGTTGTATAGCCGCTGATTTTTTTGGTTCCCTTGTTTTAGTCCTTGTAAAATGAGTCATTGTATGCTACGTTTTATTTTATGCAATTTATTTTTTTGGGCTGGAGTCGTAAGGCTCTATCCTTCGTATAAAAAAAAAGAGAAAAGATTATAATAATATATAAATAACTAAGCCTATAATCAAGAGTCACCTAATCGGTTAACCAACTTTTGAGAGGCAGCCTATGGTGGGCAGTTGTACTGCATAGTATCTAATTTGCCTTATAAGTTGTATAAATTGTCTAAGCTAGGGGCAGGAGCGTTACAAATGGTATCAGAGCCAACTTTTGACACCGGGTGTGGGGCATGTAGTTGGGCGGTGTACTCCGGGACTATAGACCCAGTCGGACGGTGTACACCGGGACTGTGGTCTATGATTGAATGATTTCTGAAGTGGGGGTATGTGTAACACCCCGTAGTTTTCAAAACACACACACACACACACACACACACACACACACACACACACACACATATATATATATAAGTTGGTAAAAAAATGTGGCTGTTGGTAACTTTGGTTTTAAAAAATTGGTATTGGTATTAATTCTGTGGAAGGGCCCACACGGTAAAAAGGAACAGCAAGCTTGGCCTTGATTTGGGCTGTTTGACTTCGTCAAATGAAGGAATGACGTGGCGATTGCCACTAAGGCCCACCCGATTGTAGAAAGGAGATTGTATTTTTTTTTAAGGTAAAAGGTGGGATAAATCCACCATGTTTCATTAATAAGAAGTTAATAAAATAACCCCAGTAAACTAGGGGAAAACCAAAAGTATAGTGCAGAAAAATAAAACATAGCCTCCCAACAACACCCTGGGGGGTGGGTCTAACTATCCAAACCAAAAAACAACAAAAGGTATAATAGCTCGAACCCAAAACCAAACTAGAGATAGGTGCTGCCTGCTGGAACCTGCTGTGTCAAGTGAGCCATAGGGTCGCCTATCCCTCAATCCAGAGTCGGTCCAAACTCGACCTCCTCATCATCAAATTCTTTTACCTGGAAGACTCTGGAAATCCTCCCTTTCGCCCCTGTGGCCGCAGCTGTAGCCCAAAAAGAGATCAGATGCATTATGAGTAAGATTACCAGAAATACTGTTACATGAAGCATGAAAGTAAAAACTATTCCTGTCTAGCCATAACACCCAAGTAGTTGCCGCAATGGCAATGTACCAAGCATCCTTCATTTCGTGGCGTACCGAGGCAAATTTGGGACCGATCCACAAATCCTCATATTCGCTAGGATAGTCACTTGTCCCTAAGGCCCTTAAAACATCAACCATGGTTGCCTTACTCCTCTGACAGTGAATGAAAAGGCGATTCAGAGTCTCCGTGTGTGTGTTACAGAATCTGCAATTGGTCTCTATCTGGGGTTGTCTTTTGGCCAGGTTCTCTCTGGTGAAGATCGTGTTATTGAGCACTAGCCAGAGAAAGACTTTAACTTTAAGGGGGGTCTTCGTCTTCCATAACACCTTTGCCCAGCTAGGTCTGCATCCTCGAAAGTGAATCCTATTGTACAGAGATCTCACAGTGAACGCTCCCTTGGTCTCAAGGGCCCATCGCATCTGGTCTAGACCTTGAGTACATATCACGCCGGACCTTGCTATATGCATTCAAAGTTCCAGCAGTTGCTGATGTAGCTCTGGGGAAAGAGTTCCTCGAAAAGACGGTTTCCAGGTGCCCCTTTTCCCAGTCTCTGCCACAGATATGTTGGGACGATTCGTCTTCTCATAAAGCTCTGGGAAGGTCTCCTTAAGGTTATGTGCACCACACCATTTATCCCACCAGAATCTGGTGGAACGTCCATTACCAATAGTTGAAGTAACTATTGAGTTGAATGGCCCGCTAGCTTTGGTAATTCCTTTCCAGAATCGCGACACTTTCGGTCCTACTTGGAAGCCAAAACTTCTCGTGCCTTTACCCCAAAGGTATGGCTGAATGAAGTCCTGCCATCCTTCCCCGCTGCGGTGGAAGACCTTCCACCACCATTTCCCCAGCAGGGCAAGATTCATATCTCTCAGGTCGATGATGCCGAGCCCCCCGTGACTTTTCTTCATGCATGTGATACTCCATTTAATCAGGTGGTATCCTCCCCTATTTGCGTCTGCTTCTTTCCAGAGGAATCATTTTGGGATACGGTCAATCCTCTGGATAACCCATTTTGGAAGCTCAAAAAATGACATAGTGAATGGGCAGATTAGACAACACTAAATTGATGAGTACCACTCTGCCACCGAGGGACAGCGATTTGCCTTTCCATCCAAACAATCTGTCCTCCACCCTGTCTAGTATAGGTAGCCAATCCGTCTTATTTAGTTTTCCTGGCCTGAGTGGGAGCCCTAAATATTTGATTGGGAACTCATCTGTCATACAGTTAAGTATGGTCGCATGATCTTATGCCTCAATATCAGAAAGTGCCATTGGGATTAGCGCACTCTTGTGGAAGTTAATCCTGAGACCTGACCATACTTCAAAACAATAGTGAACCCATTTAAAGCAGATAGTCTCTGAATGATTCCTATTACCAAATAGGAGGGTTTCATCAGCATACTGAAGAATCGTGCACCCTTGATTAGCATTACTTCTCGCCACTGGTGTAATCTAGCCCTTTCTCTGACAGTTGTCTAGCATGCTCCTCAGAACATCTGCTATAATGGTGAATAGTAGAGGTGACAGCAGATCCCCCTGGCGTAGCCCCTTCTTGCAAGGGAACGGTTGACCTGACCGGCCATTAACCGAGATAGCTGTTTTGCTGGTGTATAGACATTGTTTAATCCACCTGATCCATTTATCCCCAAAACCCCTCCCTCTGAGGGCTTCCAGCAAACAATCCCAGTCTATTGAGTCATATGCTTTCTCGAAGTCCAGTTTAAGGAGGAAGTTCTTAGATTGGCCCGTGTAGCAGTGGTGGATAACTTGTTCAGCGGTCGCCATACAATCCAAGATACATCTTCCCTTTTATGAAGCCAGACTGCGCTTTGCTAATTAAACAGTCCATGATACTACCCAACCGAATGGCCAGGACCTTGGTGATGATCTTAGCTGAGCAGTTAATGAGGCTAATCGGTCTGAAATCCCCTACCCTCAACGATTCCGCCCTTTGGGGAATTAGGACTACCTCTGCAAAGTTGAACATGCCCAGCCTGAGCTTGTGGTGGAAGAAATCTTCCAGCAATGCCATAAAGTTCCCTTTTATTTCCTCCCAGAACACCTTGAAGAATAACATTGGGAAACCGTCCGGCCCAGGTGATTTGTCTGCTCCCATTTGCTTGATGGCCTTTTCCACTTCCATTTTCGAGAAAGGTGTTTCCAAGTTGGAGAAAGTTTGCGCTGGTTCGGTCCTCCTAGCCTGCCAGAAGTCTTCCCTAATCGGGATCCTGAAGTTGTTCTTCTTCCCAAAGATTCCTTTGTAATAGTCTTGAAAGGTCTTGGAGATGACATTTTCGTCTTGCGATGTTCCCGAGTCTGTTCGTAGTGACACTATTAGGTTAGACCTCTGTTTTATGCTTGCCACTCGGTGGAAGTAGGTTGTATTCGCGTCTCCCTCTTTGAGCCACGAGATCCTCGACCTTTGTTGCCATTTGATTTCCTCTAGCTTATAAAGATTGGCAATGTTTTGAAGGAGCTCTAGTAGCCTGTTTCTTTCCTCTTGTGACAAGACTCTCGCCTCTTCTAATCTCTCTAACTCATCAATACCTTACAAGAAGGAGTCTTTTGCATGCCAGATGGTCGAAAATCTAGATCTATTCTACCGACGCATCTGTTTTCTCAATCGACGCACTTTTTCACACCATCGGGATGCTGCATCCATCCCAGTGGTAGGGAGTGCCCAATTTCCCATCACCATGTGGTGAAGTCCTTGGATTTCCAGCCAGGCCTCTTAAATCTGAACTTTCTTGGTCTTTGAGAACCCTGTATCCCGGCATCAAGTACGATCGGGGTGTGGTCTGACGTGGGTCTAGGGATAGATTTAGCGCTAGCTAAGGGGAATTTAGCCTCCCAATCCAACAATACCAGAATCATATCCAATTTGGCCATTATCGGGGTTTCTTGCATGTTTGACCATGTAAATAATCTGTCATTGATAGGGATGTCGATCAGCTCAAGTTCCGTGATCACCCTATTGAACTTTTCCTTGTGTCTGTCGCTGGAGCCTCTTCCTTTGTGTTCATAGAAAATCTGGTGATGTTGAAGTCTCCTCCGACCATCCAAGCTCCCGACCACCTATGGCGGATATCGATAAGTTCTTGCAAAAAGGCGGCACGGTCTGCCACCACATTTGGCCCATAGACTACGGTGACCGTTTGCAACCAGTTATCGGATCTTCGCTTTAATCGGATGGATAGAGAGAACGCTCCGCTGTACTCCTCAGAGCAGACGAAGATATCCGGATTGAATCCGATAGCAATCTCCCCCGAGGCTCCTGTGGACGGTCGTAGCACTCATTCCTTGATTCTGGTGCCCCCTACTCTTTTGAGTTTAAACCCATTCGAGAGTTTTATCTCCTGTAGCCCTACCACTTCGGCTCTGGAATTCATAATAACATCCCTAACCATATCTCTCTTCCCCCTACCCCCTAATCCCCGAACATTCCAGAAAAGTGTATTCGTTGGGGAAGTGAGGTAAGGGTGATCGTAGGTGTGGGTTGGGGTATTTCCTCCCCAACCACTGCCAACCCAGAGCAAGATCATGTGTCTTTTTGAGGGTTCGTCATAGCCCGTTCAGTTTCCCAACCCCTGATTTTGTTGAGCAAAAGAGCGTTTCGCTCTCTGTCACAAACTTCTAAGCTACAAGTTTAAGCTAGAATAAAAACATCTGAATCTAACATAAAATTTAAAATAGATGCTAAAAAACTTTTCGTACCTCCGTCCTCAAATTTTGTGGCTTTGGTTGCTGCTGCTACCTCCAGATAGTCATCCAGGGACTCCATATGAGCCATCTTAGGTGAACGCTAAACCCTGAACCCCGCTGTCCTTCTAGATGTGCCAGTGCTGAAACCCGCCGCTAATAGCGGAAGGGTGGATAAGACCATCTCTGGAGAGATCTCTCTCTGTGTGTCAGCAATAAAATCTTCTTCTGACTCCTCATCCGTAAATGTGAATTCTTCGTCTAGATTTAGACGTCCTTCCAACTCCTCATCACTATCTACCTGCTGAATATCCAGTTCCATAGGAGCTCTTGACTCGGACTCCTCATTGAGCCCACTAATTAGAGATTGTCTATCCAGAGTATCTTGATTGCTCGTAGAGGACCCCTCGATGGGCCCACTGCATGCCGATAGCTATAACAAATTGCATTTGGACCCCTCTTTGGGCCCACAGAAATTCTTATAAATACCCCCCTCTACTTCCCCCTCAGCGCCGTTGGCCCCACTTTTCACTTGAGTTTTTCCGCGGTTCAACCTACCACCATTCTCACCCACCGATGCGTCCACTCTCCTAGGTTCACCGCTAGAGCTGGATAACCATAGGTCTCCTCCGTGAGTAAGCATATGCTTCTTATCGATAATTGAGTCCACCATTGTTAAAAGCACGCCACGACTCACGATAACCTGTTCGTTTTTGGCTTCTTCTCCACGTGTCCCCTCGAGAGAGGGGGGCGACACACTCAAGGCCTGTACCAACTGACCCTCTGTTCTCTTAGAACTCACCTGCTCTCTTTGTGAATCTTCAGATTTCTTTGAGAGCTCCTCTTCTCTGCTGCCAACTACTTCACTGTTGCCCCTCTGCGCTCTCCCCTGTGCTCTCCCCTTTTGCAGCGCAGCTGTCTTAGAGTCTCTCCCTTTTTGGGCTTGAGCCCTGTCGCTGATATTGCTGCAGCTCGCTTTCTTCAAAGAGGAAACTTCCAACGGCACCCACTCTCGCCTTTTTTGGGGGTGGTTGCTCAGGTCTGGACTGCCTTGACAGTCTCTTCATGAGGCACTTTTGCCCTTTTGCTCTCTCTGTCCCTCTCTGCCCGTCTCCCCACCAACTCCCAAACAAAAAATGCCATTTTGAGCTAAGTTATGGTCTTCCCCAAGCAGCTTTTTTCCTTGAGCAGTGTTCCCTTCCAAATCAGGGGAGGTGAGCAGATCCACCGTTCGATCTGATGAGTTGGAGGTCCTTGAGGGCTTTTGACCGTTGGATCTAACGGCGTGAACCCTGTCTCGACCAGCTATGAACGGCGGGTCTTTCTCCGACCCTGGCCCCCCCGCCGGAGTACCCTGGCGTTGCTTCTGCCCCATCGCCGCCTTGATGATCTCCCTGTGAGCCCTTTCCACTTCGTGGGTGCCATCTATTGTTAGGTCCTTTGTCAGCGAGACCACTTTTCGGTAAGATCTGTTGTCTCTGAGGGCTAATGTAGGGGAGAAGGAGTTGACAGCCGCCTGTTCTCTCTGTGCTTCTTCTATCTTGTCGAGCATGAATCTTATCAGATAGGATTCTTCGAAGGAGAACACTTTGGCGAAGCGTGGCATCAAAGAGATATCGGTGCTTCTGATGAGTATTCTTGCCGAAACTATTTCTGATCGGCGCACCGTCTTCTCGTTTATCTCTTCCACCGTACCAAATTCCGCTACTATCTCTTGAAGAGATTCTCTCTTCCAGAAGTGTAGGGGGACGTTGTGTATCCAGATCTAGTACTTGTCTCCCTGTGGGAGCTCCGCTCCGAAAGTAGGCGACCAAGCGCTGAAGTCGACTTGGAAATGTCCAAAGTCGACCGTCCCCATGCTAACGACTTCGGCGAACTTCTCAGGTGAAGGGAATGAGACCAAGAATTGTAAGTGGCACAATTTCTTAGCGACCTAATCCCTATGGGCTCGCATCGGCCATTTATCAACGAAAGCTTGCAAAAGATGCACCTCCGACGGCCTCCCTACTCTGACCTTGGCAATGGCGCACCATTGCCGCAACCACCGTTCTTCGCTTTTCATAGTATCAAGGCTTTTTGCCAATCGAATCACCGTGGGGTTCTCTGGGGATCTTCCACGGATCACAGGCCGTTCTTCGTCGCTGTGAGTTTCCACCACATTGGTGTATACATAGGAGAGATGCCCCCACTTCATGCACTTGAGGCACCTTACTTCTTTGGTGCATTCGCTCCTGTAGTGTCCAAGGTCACCGCAGTTGAAGCATGGAACCGGCTTATGCTTGCCCTTCCTCTGCTTCTTACTAAGTGGGAGCTGTTCGGTTTGAAGGTTAGTGGAAATAGCCTTAGACTTGTTTTTCTTTCCCCTTACCTGAACCCAGTGCCCCTCCTCTTCCTCATTTCTGGTGTTTCCATTCGCTGCAATCCCGTCTAGCGCAGCCCCTTCGTGGGCTCGCTCGACGCTGGATTTAAGTGAGTGGTTCTCCTGTGGTGGTGGGCTGGCGAGACGGTAGGTGCTGGGATTGGGGGGATTGGTCGGAGCATTTTGTTGAGGGTCATTTAGCTCCCTGTGGTTGCTGCGGTGATGAGGAGGGTTATTGCCCCTGAGTTGAACTCCTGAGGGCCTGTGTTGGTAATGCAGACTAGAGTGCTGAGGAAGGTGTTGCGGATGAAAATGTGTGTAGGTAGGGTGGGATTGTTGTCTGGGTGCAACATTATCATAACCTCTCTGGGCATATCCCCTGGACTGATGGTGACGGTGATCTGAAGCGGGGTTCTCTTACGCCTATAATGGCCGGTAGGAGGACCCCGTCGTTGGGCCCTTCCTTCATAAAACTCTTCTTGTCGGCGTTGGATCCCATTGTCCTTGGTAGAGCCCCTTCCATTGCGATGATGATCGTCATTCCTCCCCTCACGGCGTTGATGTGCACGTTGGTGTGCACGCGTCGGGGAGCGAGTGCGTCTGATCTCTCGATCTCCTCCCTTATCGGGGTTGAGGATCAAGCGTGAGGGTGCCAGCGTTGGGGCTGTTGGGATGGTGAATGTGGCGGTGGAAGAGGGGGGGGGGGGTGGGTCTGCATTGTGGTGTCGAGGGTGGGTAGTGTGGGTGGTATTGGTGGTTGCTGTGGTGGTGAGGGGTTAGAAGTGGTTTCCGATAATGGTGTTGGTGCTTGTGAAACTGGTGAAACTGTCGATGTTGGAGCCGGTGGGTGGCGGACCCTCTCATTAGGCCCGCACCCACTGAGTTCGAGGACCGCTAGCATGGTCAAATGGAGGAGCTAGTACTTGGTGAAGTTGCGGTGGGGAAAGAGGAGGGGATTGAAGGTTGAGAGGAGTGTTCTGAGACGAGAAGGTGGGTGAGAGGAGGAGATTGGCGTTGGAATCCAGAGAGGAGATAGTTTAGGGAAGAGGGAGAGGGAGTAGGTAGGAGCTTCATTTTCAAATATCTAGCAATCTATCACAATTTTTTTAGAAATGCAATAAGTGATGGTCTGTATTATTTTTAGAAAAGTAACAAAATAATATTAAAATATAATAGCCTATGATCAAGAGTCACCAATTCGGTTAACCACTTTTTGAGAGGCAGTCTGTGGTGGGCAGTTGTACTACATAGTATCTAATTTGCCTTACAAATTGTATAAATTGTCTGAGCTAGGGGCAGGGGCGTTACAAATGGTATCAGAGCCAACTTTCGACACCGAGTGTGGGGCATGTCTACATAGTCGGTGGTGGATCTCCGTGGCTATAGACCCAGTTGGCAGTGGATCTCCGTGACTGTGATTAGTCTGACGGTGGACTCCGGGACTATATACCCAGTCGGCAGTGGATCTCCATGACTGTGGATGTGTGTAACACCCCGTAGTTTTCAAAAAGTATATATATATATATATATATATATATATATATATATATATATATATATATATATATATATATATATATATATATATATATATATATATATATATATACATGTTGAAGAAGTAAAATAGTTTGGCTGTTAGTGTTTGGTTTAAAAAATGTGTTATGGCAATTATGTGATTATATGGTGAATGAATAAATGAAATGTATTAAAAATTGGGGGGGGGGGGGGGGGGGGGGACGTGCTTTGTAAACAGCAAAGAATGTTGTTGTTGTATGGTAATGTGCTGGTGAAGTGGCACTTGGCATTGGGGCCCACCTGCTATTTTCTTGTGTGTGTCTCTCTCATCCGAGAGGAGAGAATGAGTAAGGGATTTAATCCCATATCGAGATTTGAAAAGATTATAATAATATATAAATAACTAAGCCTATGATCAAGAGTCACCTAATCGGTTAACCAACTTTTGAGAGGCAGCCTGTGGTGGGCAGTTGTACTACATAGTATCTAATTTATCTTATAAATTGTATAAATTATCTGATCTAGGGGCAGGGGCGTTACACAAAATCTCTCCAACTGCGGCCTCTCCTCCATCTTTGTCCACTTCATCTCTCTCTACACTTGGATCCCCTCTTTTCCTCCACTTCCTCTCTCTTTCCCTACACTTGGATCTCTCTATTGTGAAGCCCTAATTTTTTGACATTTATCACAGTTTCACCTCTTTCTTTCCAAATCAAAACTATAACTCAAAAGCTCGCCGTGCCTATAGCATCCTCCCCACTCATCTACGACATCATTTATGTCGTTATTATCTATCGTCAAATTTCGTAATTTTTCAAGGTAATCATATAACCCTAAATTATAGTTTTTGTTATACGTACTCAAATTTGTTTCTTATGCTTGTGATTGGTTAATGACTCACAAATTTGAGATTATTGCATACATATGGATTGATATCAGTTGTGTATTGAGATGTTGTGAAGACACAATTAAGTTTGGTTAATACGAGTAGTGTATGTATATTGTGTTTGTGATTGGATTAATATGAGTAGTGTACTAAGAATTGTATGTTGTCATATACCGTATTAATCGACTAATATTTTAAATACTATAATTGTAGCACCCCGGGTTCCGTATACCAGGAACTCGAGGCACAACCAGGATCTTTCCTTCAAATGAGTACACAACACAGAAATATCACAGAAAATTAAAAACTTTTATGCGCCAATTACAATAAATTACTACACGATTTCAATGATGAATTACCTCAATACTTACATCAATAATCTACGTAGCCACTGATCAACAATCGGTTCTTGATCACTCCACACCGCTCTAGTCTCCTGCTCCACAAATGATGCTCCCACAATCAGACAGTCCTGCACACTAGCCAAATGTAGGCATGTCAGTTAAATATAACTAACGCAATACGGATGAAACATGCGATCTCCAATCTTAGCAAACAATATTTAATGCCACAAGAAAATGTGAAGTCAAACCACAAGTGTCAGTGTATGCTATACCTTAGAGTCTAATGCACAATTCCAAATGCACACAATGCATTTACTCTAATGCAATTGATTTAGGAACATATGCATCTCATTTTACACTTTCCCAAATGCAATATCACTGAAAACGTATGCATCCCATACTACAGACTTCCCAACAAGTTCTTGTTCTCCAGATATTTGGGTTCGATCTCCCCGCCATGCATCCTACTATTGTACTCTGGTCATTTTTCTGACATTTATCTAGTGTCTTATGAGGTTGCAGTTGTTCGATCTACCCCGTTACTACAATCGGAAGTGCCATGCCGGGGCCTTTTGATCTCTATTCGCTCCTGTACACCCATAATGGGGCCAGCCCTTGTGGTCTTTCTCCACTCCTTGGTCTTACCTACACTACTTCGCCCGAACTCTGTGGTCTCTTTCCACTCCCGGACAACCTCGTGGAACCTCCACTTGAGGCGCCGGACCCTGTGGTCTTTCTCCACTCCCGAACATCATCAAAAGCAGTTACGACTTGAAGGTAACCTTACAGACTCCTCATTCGCATTAAAAAGCCTAAAAAACCTTTAGGTGGAGGCATAGGGGTCCATCCCCTATCTCCGACCATAGCTTGGTCTTACACTAGATCCTAAAAATTAACAGACGAGACTACGTCGCACGTGCCCCAGATGAGATCACATCACACGTGTCCCCTTAACATGTGAGTAAACGCCAACTAGTGTCTGTACTTATAGTCACGAATCACATCACCTAAAACTAATGCCTTTACTAATTTATACGACTTGGGTCAATTTTTCATCAGCTTAATTCCTCTATTAATCGCCACTTAGTTCCTAGGTGGTTTTTATTAGTTACTTACAGTCTCACTATTC
Source organism: Hemerocallis citrina (assembly GCA_017893485.1). NCBI lineage: Eukaryota > Viridiplantae > Streptophyta > Magnoliopsida > Asparagales > Asphodelaceae > Hemerocallis > Hemerocallis citrina. The sequence continues at coordinate 214,465,081 of CM030363.1, forward strand.
ACAATTACGTTAGATTAATATTTTTTTTATTCTCAATTATTGGCCGAACTTGGCCTTTATCCGGCCCATAGAAAGCAATTACACTTACTTCTCGATACTAACTTCACAAGTCCTTCCATTACTACAAATCACATTCTCTCTCTAATTAAAATATCATGTTTAGTTAGAACAAGGGGCCTATGGGGGTATTGCCTTAGGTTTCAATCCCTACTTGTTTGATTGCCTAGATGTAGTTCACGGCCAATTCTCGTTGTGAGTCTTGCTCCAACGTAAAGCAGACCTATGGACCCAGTCAATTACAGTGGTCTATGGGTCGCACACTAATACAACTAGGGTGGATTTATGGCATGAACTACGAGCAATTCACGCTCGGTGGCCGCACCCATCGGTGGTGGGAGGAGACTTTAACATCACCAGGTTTGCCTCTGAACACAAGGACAGAGGATCTAGTGACACCGATAGAGAAACGTTTAATGAGGTTATCGCCGATCTGGAACTGGTTGACATCCCTGTCACTAATAGACTCTTCACCTGGTCAAATATGCAAGCGGCTCCCATATTAGCTAAGCTCGATAGGATCTTGGTCTCTACGGACTGGGAGGCCAAATTCCCTATGACTTGGGCCAAAGCTCTACCTAAACCAACCTCGAATCATGTCCCTATTATCCTATCGTCAGGAGAAGTGAACCCCAGGAAATCACCCAAGTTCATATTCGAGAAAGCGTGGCTGGAAATCAACGGTTTCCATCACATGGTTTGAGAGAATTGGTCCCGCCCGACTAGAGCAACTGAAGCAACTGCTATCTGGTGCGAAAAAATTAGAAGACTGCGGGTCAAACTCAGGAAATGGAACCGGACCAGATTTGCGCTAATCTGGAGAGCAAAAGACGCACACCTTGAAGATATTGAGGAGTTGGAAAAGACGGAGGAAACTAGAAATCTAGTACAGGAGGAGCAGAGTAGGTTGCTTCAGCTACACGAAGACATTCACCAACTTTATAGATTGGAAGAAATCAAATGGCAACAGCGTTCAAGAATTACGTGGCTCAAAAAAGGAGACGCGAATACAGCATTCTTCCACCGTGTTGCTAGTGCTAGATGGAGATCTAATCTCATCCATTCGCTCCACTCAGATTCTGGAGAAATTCAAGGAGAGGAGGAAATCAGGGTAGAGTTCCAATCCCACTTCAAACGACTCTTTGGACAAAAGGAGGAGCTGAGAATCCCGCTCCACCATGAATTCTGGCAAGGTTCCACGAACGGATCTAACCCAATGCTTCAATCCCTTGAAGCACCTTTTACAGAAAAAGAAATTGGGGAGGCGGTACAACAACTCAGAAAGGACAAGGCCCCGGGCCCATATGGTTTCTTTGTCATATTCCACTAAGTGTTCTGGGAGGAAATTAAGGACGAGCTGGTTAAGTTGTTCGCTGATCTGTATGACCATAAACTTAAGCTAGGAAGATTGAATTTTACTGAGGTGGTGTTGATCCCCAAGAAAGAAGACTACCTGCGGGTGAGAGATTTCCGCCCAATTAGTCTCCTCAACTGCTCAGTTAAGGTTATTTCCAAGACCCTGGCTAATAGGCTGGGAAAGGTGATGGACAGACTCATTAGTAACGAACAGACGGGGTTCATTAAAGGATGGTGTATCCAGGATAGTATGGCCACGGCGGAAGAAACTATCCACCACTGCCACACGACAAATGCTAAGAGCTATCTTTTGAAATTGGACTTTGAGAAAGCTTATGATTCGGTTGGATGGGATTGTATCTTGGAAGCAATGTCCGGAAGAGGATTCGGAACTAGATGGATCAGATGGGTCCACACATGGCTCACCACCAGCAGAACTGCAATTTTAGTGAACGGTGTCTCGGGTCACCCTTTCTCTTGTAAACGGGGCCTTAGACAAGGTGATCCACTTTCACCACTCCTCTTCACCATAGTGGCAGACGTGTTGAGGACCATGATGGCTAACTACATTAGGGAGGCTGGACAGTGCCGGTGGCTAGGGGAGTTAATCGCCAAGGGTGCTCCATTCTCCAATATGCAGACGGTACCCTACTATTTGGAAATGGCAATCTCGGGAAAACTACCGCTTTCAAAGGAATTCTTTATTGTTTTGAATTGTGGTCTGGTCTCAGGGTCAACTACCACAAAAGTGCTCTTATCCCCACTGCCATTTCTTCTGAGGAGGCTTTAGAGCATGCCACGATTCTCAGTTGCTCCAGTGAGAGCTTCCCCATAAAATACTTGGGGCTACCACTGAGACTGGGGAAACTAAAGAAGGCATACTGGTTACCTATCATTGACTGGGTGGAAAATTGCCTTACTGGATGGAAAGGTAAAGCTTTATCCTTAGGAGGAAGAGTAACGCTTATCAATGCGGTTCTCTCAAATCTTCCTACCTATTATATGTCCTTCGAGATGCCACACTGCGTTATCCAGAGAATTGACTTTACCTATAAAAGGTTCCTATGGAAAGGGGCTAGCCCGGAGATAGGAGGATACCACCTAATCAGATGGGAAAAAGCTTGCATGAAAAAGATACATGGTGGTCTTGGTATTATTGATCTGCGAGATATGAACCTGGCTTTCTTGGGTAAATGGTGGTGGAAAGTATTTCACCATAATGGAGAAGGATGACAGGAGTTAGTCCAGTCATATCTACATGGTTATGGGACAAGAAATCTGGGTTTCAGGGTAGGCCCACGAGTTTCCTCGTTCCGGAGAGGTATCGCCAAGGCATACGATCCCTTCATTAGCTGCGTGACGTCGTCTATCGGGAATGGTAGACTAACCAGATTTTGGTGGGATAGGTGGTGTGGGGATCACACACTGAGAGCTATGTTTCCTGATTTGTATGACCAAGCGTCACAACCGCACTGCACGGTAGCTGCAGTCAGAAAAAGAAGGTCCTGGAAACTGGCCTTTTTGCAGCCACTCGACTCTGGTTCCCAGTAGAGGCCTACGGAACTTCAAACATATATCGCCAGCACTGGTATTATATGTACACAGGGCCCTGATAGGAAATTGTGGGACTGGAAAAGAACGGCACTTTCACTGTGCGAACCTTGTATAACCGCATTCACTTTAGGGGATGTAGCCCATGTTGGGCGGGAGTAGTATGGAAGGCGAAAACCCCGCTGAAAGTTAAAGCTTTCCTATGGCTGGTGATCAATGATGCTATTCTAACAAGAGAGAACCTAATGAAACGCCAACCGAATTTGGACCCTACCTGTGGATTCTGGATTGCTATCCTTGAAACTAGAGACCATCTTTTTCTAGAATGCCCCAGGAGCAAAGTAGTTCTCATGGAGGTACTTAGCACTTTGGGGACGAATGAGTTCCCTAGTAAGTATGAGGATCTGTGGGTAGGACCAAAGTTTGCCAAGGAGAGATGTACGATGAGAGAAGCACGGTTTATCGCTATTGCCGCTACGACCTGGGGTCTTTGGCTAGACATGAATAATTATTATTTCTGTGGGACACGTAATAGCATTTCTAGTAATTTGATTCATATTATGCATCTTATATCTTTTTGGGCAAATGTAATACCTCGCAAAAATAGCATATGGCTATTTTGAATCGTAATCCGTGCGCAATTGAGAATTGCACACAATTATGTATTTTCTAATAATAATTAATTGTTATTGAGAAATATCAGATATACTGTCTATCTTATTTTATGCTTTTGGAGGGTTATTATGAGACAATTTTATGTATTTTTGATGGTTAGTATTTTAAAGAGTGAGAGTTGGGGTTTATTTGAAATGTATTGGGACTTGGGGGCTTATATGTAATATTCCCCTTATATTATTTATTTATCTATTTATTTATTTATAAAAAACCCACACACCCCACCTTCTCCTTCCTTCTCATTTTTCTTTCCTTCTCCTTCCCATTCCCTTCCCATCCCGACCCCAAAGAAACCCCGGCCCTCCTTCTCCTTTCTCCTCCTTCTCCCGTTCCCTTCCCAGCCGAAGGAAAGAGACCCCCTTCTCCTTCCTTCTCCTTCTTCTTCTTTCCCTTCCGGTTTCCATGCCGGCCAAAAAGATCCCACTCCGAACCCATTCGGCCAACGATTACCTCGCTCGAATCCACCTCATTCCTTCGCCGATTTCAAATTAAATCGAGGGGCAGCCTAAGTGAAGGGTTCTCTCCATCGTGGTAGCGTCGGCTTTTCGAAAGGATTCGGGAAAGATATACTAGCGGCTTTGGATGCGTGGTGGCGCTTCGAGCCTTCGCGGGATAATTTGTAAGTATGATATAAGTTATTTTTACGCATATGGTGTGTTATGAAGATTTTAAATTACGATTTGCGGTGTATTTCTGCTTCCGTATCTTAGTATAGCATGGGTGTTTGAACTAAGGATTTGTGTGGACACTCTTGTATGTGTCCACACTATAGCTTAAATTTCATAAATTATCGAGGTTGGTTGATTCCTCAAAATAAATTGTGGAGTGCAGCTGGTCTGAAAGGACAGAGTCGAAGCCGATTGCTTTTGGACCGAAGTCCGAAAGGTCATAACCAATTGTATATGTATAATCTTGCTATGAACATTGAGAGAAGTTGTTGGTATGGGTTTATTTGATGATTCTCAAGTTTAGAAATTCTAGAGTTCGTTTGGTAAAGGGAAGTAAACGCTCTGCTGAAGGAGTGCTTGAATTTGTGTGCTATGTTGGAAGAGTCGTAGCTCATGGTGTGAGATGAATCTAAATGTGAATTGGGGACTTGAGCTCTTAAATATTGAGAGAATCGCCCAGTAGGGAATTGTTGTGGATCTCCCTACCCTTCGAGAAATCTGAGTGTGTTGAATTCCGATGAGCGTAGCTTGGGTCACAGCTACTGCTAATTCTTGAGTTATTTTATCGGACAATTGATGAGGAGCCCTCTGCATACCGCAGTGTGGTGATCATAAGCTATCAGATTTTAATAATGTCTTAGCATTTCATTTGGGACTTAGATAAGTTCCTGTGCTTAGTACTCATCGTGGACACGAACGGGTCGTACGGACTGCGTTCCGGTGAAATACAATGCTATAGGTATACTGCGGTATATCTTTAAGTTCGTCACGGCTGTTAAATGGGATCCAGGTATATGCTAGTGGACACGAATGGGTCGTACGGACTGCGGTCCGGTGAAATACGATGCTATAGGTATACTGCGGTATATCTTTAAGTTCGTCATGGTTGTTAAATGGGATCCACGTATATGCTAGTGGACACGAACGGGTCGTACGGACTGCGGTCCGGTGAAATACGATGCTATAGGTATACTGCGGTATATCTTTAAGTTCGTCACGGCTGTTAAATGGGATCCAGGTATATGCTAGTGGACACGAACGGATCGTACGGACTGCGGTCCGGTGAAATACGATGCTATAGGTATACTGCTGTATTTCTTTAAGTTCGTCACGGCTGTTGAATGGGATCCAGTATATGTTAGTAGACACGAACGGGTCGTACGGACTGCGGTCCGGTAAAATACGATGCTATAGGTATACTGCGGTATATCTTTAAGTTCGTCACGGCAGTTGAATGGGATCCAGGTATATGCTAGTGGACATGAACGGGTCGTACGGACTGCGGTCCGGTGAAATACGATGCTATAGGTATACTGTGGTATATCTTTAAGTTCGTCACGACTGTTGAATGGGATCGAGGTATATGCTAGTGGACACGAACGGGTCGTACGGACTGCGGTCCGGTGAAATACGATGCTATAGGTATACTGCGGTATATCTTTAAGTTCATCACGGCTGTTGAATGGGATCCAGGTATATGCTAGTGGACACGAACGGGTCGTACGGAGGCGGTCCGGTGAAATATGATGCTATAGGTATACTGTGGTATATCTTTAAGTTCGTCACGGCTGTTGAATGGGATCCAGGTATATGCTAGTGGACACGAACGGGTCGTACGGACTGCGGTCCGGTGAAATACGATGCTATAGGTATACTGCGGTATATCTTTAAGTTCGTCACGACTGTTAAATGGGATCCAGGTATATGCTAGTGGACATGAACGGGTCGTACGGACTGCGGTCCGGTGAAATACGATGCTATAGGTATGCTGCGGTATATCTTTAAGTTTCATCACGGCTTTGAACCCAACCATGTCATACTATCAGGAACAGGAAGTAGACCAAATTAGAATGCATTGCATAGCGAGGGTTCGAATCCCTAAACTTAGAGACAACGGCTTGATTTGGAAAGTATGTAGTATGGGATGCATACATTTCCAAAGTCTCGTTTGCATTAGACTAAGTATGTTGGCTTGACCTGGGTCACATGTAGTATGGGATGCATGTGCATCCAGAATCTTGCTGACATTAGATTAAGTGCATCTGTTCTATATTCTATATTGTTGCATTAGACTCAGGTCATGACATACACAAATACTAGGAAATTAAGATACACGTTTATTGTCCATTTAAGATGAAGTATGAGTGTGGAAGTGATGTATTATGAGACGTGATGATATGTATTGTAAGAAATGAATGAATGCGGTGTTATGTGATATAAGATTGGGAAGGAAGATAAGTCGTGAGTTTGTAATTGTAATGAATGGTTGCTTAAGGGTAAAGTGATGGGCCTTAAGCGACAAATCGGAATGATTTCCAAACTTATGATAAGTATGCTGTGAGCAGATATGGATATGCGTACAGGAAGTGATGCAGTGAGTATCTGATGTGAAATTCCATTTATGATATTTACATGTTCAGGTTTATCTTGGTATTCGTAAGTTCGTTCTGTTTACTTATAAAGTTTAATTTAGTTGCTTATTAATAAATTATACTCACACCAGAAATGGCTAACCCCTTAGTGTTTAGGGGGTTAGGGAGTCTCTGGACTACCTAGGCCCCCTACTGTTACAGGTCCTCAGCGGTGCAGAGGTGAGGTGTAGATTCTGTGGAGTGGGGCTTCATTCTACAATTTGTTACTTAAGGTTTGATTGTGTGAATAGTGCATTTTATGATTTAAATTGTATTCTTGATATATAAGTATGTGGATGATGATGATGAGTATAGTGTGGAGTGGTATGCTATGTTGTTGACCCGTACCCATCTCGATGTGGAGTACCGGGCCCTGTGGTATGTTTTATGAATTATTTTCTAAAAACCTCACTATGTTTTCAAAGGAATTTATGGTTTTTAATTGATATTGGATACTCTATTATGAGTTTGGCCCCCAGAGCATCTATATATTGCCTGTGTGATTCTGCTCATTTTGGACTGGGGAGCCCGTGATATAATTGCCTGTGATGTGAGCTACGGAATTTAGAGTAGAATTCCGTAAGTTTTTTGTGTTTCGGGGAAGAAATTTTAGGGAAGACTCTGCCCGATTTTTCTTTGAAATATAGCTATCTTAGTTTATGATTAAAGTGATATAGAAATTGAAAGAATTGAGTTTGGAGTCAAAATGGGGGCGTTACGGCTTGATACGAATAATTGATGTTCGTAACTATTGATGTATTAACTCTGATGGCAATAAAAGTGTTTTAAATTTCCATACTATTTACCGTGTTGAGATGCATTTGAAGGCAAAGATTCTGGTTGTGTCACGGATGTCCGATGACGGGGATCCGGGGCGTTACAGCAAATGTGGTGGCTGCAGGTCCAAGAGGGAGGATAGCGAGCATTTTCCAGGTGGACGAGTATGACGATGAAGACATCGAGATTGGGCCGACGCTAGACTGAGGGAGGTGCTCTGTTTGGCCGTTTTAGTTGTGGTTGTTGTTGATTGATTCCCACCACCCCAGGGTCTTGTTGGGGGAGTAGATCCTATGATGTAGTTGTTGATTTGATGTATACTTGTTCCTACTATTTTGTGCCCCACCCCCCATATTTGGGGTGGTTTTATGTACTTTTGTTGCTTTGTAGTTCCTTGTATCACGCTCAGTACCATGAGTTTGTTTTATTAACCCTTTATTAATGAAACAGGGTGGCCATACTTCACCTTTTCCTTCAATAAAAAAAAATTAAAAATTAAAAAAATTAAAAAATAAAAAACAAACTAACTAACTCCCATATTTTCAAGTTACTACATTTATTATGAAGCAATTCTTAATTCAACCATGTTTCCAACTACTAATCTCAAACTTGCATTTTCCTTATTAAGACCACGTGCTTACTAACTCTTGCAATTTGCTTACTATCATATTAATTCTAACATGAATAGTTCTACTAACATGATTTCTTGTACTCATGGTCAAGTCTATACTTAGCTCCTAATCATAAACTATCCTTATTAATCATGAACATTTGGTTAGCCATTAGGTGACTACAAGGTCAAGTCTAAGTTTCCAACTTTCTAACTTCTCACTAACCTGACATT